>JAREYC010000001.1:252367500-252980000 GCA_030015325.1 Cryptoblepharus egeriae
ATTTTTTGGCAATTTTTTTTCAGCGGGTAGGAATATTGGCTTTGGGGTTCAGGAATTTTAGGTTTGGCATCTGGTCACCCTGAGACACACACACCATTCAACACACACACACACACACACACACACACTTTCTCATACAAAGCAGACACCTTTCAACACATGCGCTCTCACATACACACATAGCACACACGCACATCTTTAACGCTAGGAGGCCTCTAGTCTGGCCTAACTGCTGCTGAGGACCAAGTTAGTGACACCTGAGGAGGGCTTGATTCCAAGGAGACCTGCCTTAGAGCATACTGAACAAGGAACAGCTGTGATGCCTGCCCCTTCCCTGCCATATAAGGAATCTCAGGAGACCCTGGCAAACGGTAATAGCTGCAGCATGATACTGCAGTATAGTCATACCTGTAGCGTAGTGTGGGTGCAAGAGGATTGGCTGCTGGAGTGGGCTGTTGGAGTTGTGCTGTATCCTGAGGTGGGCTGGCAGGAGTGATGCTTAGACTGTCCTAAGACTTTGAACTTTTTCTTTCAATTTTTTACTTTGGCTTATCATGAACCCCTATGGTTATATTCAGATTTACACCAGCTCCTGAGGTGGCCTAAGTTGGAGGGGCTGGGAGTCTGCCATGGAAATGCTCTGGATACAGCCTAACTGCACTGTTCTAGGTCATGCCCCACATGCTCCCCAACGCATCCCTGCGGAGTTGCCTAGACTAGGACTGCTAGGCTAGTGCAGGTCCATCTGTCTTGCACCTGCCTAAGTGGACTTACTCTGGCCGAGCCTTTTCAGGTGCAGCTAGGCTGGTCTATCTGGCATTAGGCTGGTCCAGTGCCAGAAAGGCTGGCCTAAGTGCTCTTCAGAATTGCAGCCCAACGCTGCAGTCCTAAAACACACTTTCCTGGGAGTAGGCCCAGTGTGCTTCAGGGGGTTCTCACAGATTCTATAGAACCATTTGCTAATGAGTGCCTGGTTCTGAGAACCTGTTACTAATGGGACATAGAAGCTGTTGTTAATTTATTTGAATCCCACCACTGAGTGAGCCCCATTGAATACAACAAGCTTGAGTAGACAGGCATAGGATTGCACTGTTAGCCATAGCTACTGATTCTTTTAAAAAAAATTATTAAGCACTGAAAAAGATAGGTGTTTAAAAATTCATTTAATAGTTTTAGAATTACTTGTCATTTTGATTTAGTTTGCAAAAAAAATGCATAATTCTTTGGCTTTGGAAATATTCCAGTCAAATCACCACAAGCATCCTCTCTATTCTCAAAAGGAGGCTTTATGAATGATTGGTTCCACTGTCATGGTAAATTAGAGGGAGCGCGAGAGTGAGATGTCAAATGCAAGGAGTAAGTACTACATCAGAATGTCAATGCTTTAAGCAAGCATACTAGCCAAGCTTGGAAGATGCACTGCTGCCAATTCATTTCTGCAAAATACAGTAAGATTTATTTTTCCATTTGAGACTGCAATCCTACAGACACTTTCCTGGGAGTAAGACCCAGTGAATACAATGGGGTTTACTTTTGAGTAGACATGGTTAGGATTGTGCTCTAATGTCTTAATTACAGCCATTGGTCCAGTCTGTCTTAACATGTTCTTGGGGGAAACAATATTTGGCCAGTGGTTGGCATGATCTTATCATCTCCCAACTAGTCTAGATCGATGGCTTGATCATGACCCATCAGCCTAGGAAGTCCTCCTCTGATCGCTTAAGGCAATGATTTTCAACCAGTGTGCCATAGCACACTGGTGTGCAACAGATAGTCCTTGGGTGTGCCACGGGAGTTTGGGAAGGTCATTCATAAAGGAAAATTGAAAACTTTGAACATCCTGGTGTGCCTTGTCAATGATAAAAACAACTGATGGTGTGCCTTGACAATTTCAGTGCCATGTTAGTGTCATATAGTGTCATATATGACATATATGACATATATATCATATGACATATAGTGTCATATTAGTGCCATGTTAGTGTCATATAGATTTTTTTTCCTAAAGAGTCGAGGTTTAGTCCAGGAACTGCCGAAGCAGCATCATGTTTTAGCATGTCCTTGACATTGTTGCATAGTTGGTGCAAGTCTTGTTTGGGTTTATCATCACCATCTCCTGGGGTTTCTGGTTGGTTTGCCACTCTTAGAAGAAAGATGACTCTTGGTCTAACTGTACAGGTGTCTCTGTCTAGGGAGCACTTGGGACGGATGGTGCGCATGGGAGGGTGGTGCAAATGGGAGGTTGATGCAGACTGGGGTTGATGTGCATGGGAGGGTATTATGCAAGGGGGTTTATGCACATGGGAGGGTATTGCGCATGGGGGGCTGGTGCGCATGGGGGGTATTACGCATGGGGGGTTGATGCACATGGAAGGGTATTGCGCATGGGAGGTTGATGTGCATGGGGGATGATACACTGTGGGGGTATTGATGCGCATAAGGTGGTGGTGCACATGGGAGAGTGGTGCGCATGGGGGTTGGTGTGCATGGAGGGTTGGTGCGCATGGGAGGGTATTGTGCATGGGAGGGTATTGTGCATGGGAGGGTTGATTCACCTGGGGTGTTGATGCGCATGGGAGGTATTGCGCATGGGAGGATGATACAGAGTAGAGGAGTGTTGATTCGCATGGGGTGTTGATGCACATGGGGGATGATGTGGATGGGGGATGATGTGCAGTGGGAGAATGGCTTACGGGGGGATTTTACTCCGCAACATAGGTACATTTTTACTAGGTACATTTTTGGAATACAGCTGTTTTTGGCGCTCTGCCTGTTCCTGCTTAGCCTCTCCTGAGAGACCAGCCTATGCATGTTTACACTGAAGTAAGCCTATTAGTCAATGGGACTCACTCCTATGTAAGAGGGACCATGGAAAGGAGCCTGAGAGACCTAGCCCTGCATGTCTACTCTAAAGTAAGTCCTACTTAATTAAATACTTCTTTTTACACACACACACACACAGAGAGAGAGAGACAGAGAGAGACAGAGACAGAGACAAACTGAAAAATGTTAATTCAGATTTTCATCCAAATCATTCTTCTTCATCATCTTTTTTTTTCCCTTTAACATGTTGGAAATAAATTACATTGTATTCAGAAATGTAGCTGTTTCCATTTGGGTGGAATATATCATGATTTAATGAAGACAGCCATCTGCTCTTGTGTAAAATCCTAATTAAGAAATATATGAATCAGAACAAAATTAACTCTAAAGTAATTAGTATTTTATAACTTCTGCAAGAAACATCTAGCCATTACTATACAAAAAGCTTCCTTAAGTATGTTGTAGCTATCATCACATTTTTAATGTGCTGAGGCAGATGTAAAAACTTCTATTGCCCATAGCAGACATGGGCACCTCTAAGTTGCTCCATCAGGGAATTTTAGGTTTGGGAACAAGCAATTTTTTAAGGCTGCGTGTTTGGTCTGTCGCTTGGTGTCAAAATAATGAATACAAAAGCCCTCATTCCCATTATGTCTGGGAGGTTTTCTAAGTCTTGGAGAGGTTCCATACCACTATGCACAGGCTCTTGAGGAGCACAATCCTAACCACCACTACTCAAAAGTAAGCCCCATTGTATTCTATAGGTCTTACTCCCAGGAAAGTGTCTTTAGTATTGCAGCCCAAGGCTCAGAATATTGCTTGATACCTTATTTCAGCAATTTCCAGTTTTTGCTGCCTCTCCCAAGATTCAGAAATCCACCTGGATCATTTTTCCGGGGACTTACCGTTTTCACAAAGGCTCCTAAAAACCAAAGATTTTGTTGTCTGCAGTTTTCTGTATCTGCAGGGGACAGAAACTCGTATATGAGGAGGTACCACATAAATAATGGGATTACCTGATCGAAGTTGTTGTGGTTTGCCATTCAATATAAAAGCACCCGGAGCATATTGAATCTTTTAACTGAGCAACTAATCAAAATACTGAAGCGAATCCAGTATTTGAAACCTCTTGCTGTCACTAAGAGAAGCAAGTGAAGGAAGAGCTGTACAAGGGGGTGGCTTTCACTCTCAATACAAACGATGCCTTCCTTGCCCAGTGGGACTGACAGTGTCTCCTCTGAGAACTTCAATGTCATAGATTCTTTCTGTCGATCTGACTCCAGGCACAAAATTATAAAAGTGATAAAATGTTCCTTAAGAGGGGAACAATTCAGTGAATGCACAATTTCACTTGCAAAGATGAGGTCTGATATGTAGAGTGTGCGTGTGAGAAAGTGAGTGAGTGAGACGTTTCTAGCTGGGGGTGCAACCCTGTATTGGCTGCACAAATTGCTCTTTGGGCAATCAAATGTCTCTACAAGGCACATAGCAATGAAGGGAAAAGTTCAGTCTAGAATCACCATAAGAAAAGAAGAGCCTCCACTGGATTTGGCCCATCTAGTCCAGCTTCCTGGATCACACAGCGGCCCACCAGATGCCTTTGAGAGCATATATGGCACCTGCATCCAGGTGCCCTCCCCTGCATGTGGCATTTTGAGTCACTACCCTGTGACTTGACTCCACCAAAAAACCACCAAAGAACAGAACTTTCTAACTTTGTAAACAGGGTTAGAGGATCTGCAAGAGCTGGGAAGGAAGTAGAAGTAAACACATCCAGACGCATTCAGACTTGAGTCTGCTGGCATGGGGATCAGTGCCAAGTCAAAGGGGGTCCTGACCCTAGTGTTTGTTTGTTTTTAAGAGTCTTTCATATGCTTGATTCACAAATCACTGAGTCAGCAAAAAATGCAAATTTTCATGACTTGAGTCTGAATCATCCAAATCGAGTTCTCATCTCGGGTACTTGGGTCTGTGTGGCTGTAAATAAAGCAATTCTGACAAAACTATGCTCCAATGCTCTTGCGTGCCGAGGAAATAATACCCCCTGCAGTGTTTCCCCTGGAATTTCTCACTTCTCAGAAGTGGGGAGCACATCACAATATTCAATGAGCCCCAAACCCAGCGTTTGAGCACACTGTGGTTGAATGCACTGCAGAGATGAATGTCTGTGTAAACCAGCCCTCAGTTATTTTCTGTCACTTTTTTCAGAATTAATAAATTGGGGGAAAACAAGGAATTCACAGGCCACGAAACTAAGAAGAAGGAAATTGTTTCTTGCTTCTAGGGAATTTCATAATACTAGACTCTTTTCAGTTTACATCATCTAAATAGAAAAAGAGAGCAGAATCTTGGCAGCAAACTCGGTCCCATCCTGTGCCTCGTTTACTTCTAGGGAAAAAAGAAACCCTATGTGCATGTAGACAAATGTACATGTCAGAGGTGGGCCCACCCTGGCCCAACAACCGGTTCCTGGAAGTGGGAGTGGCCAGGGGCGGGGCTGTGGCCAGGGGGCAGGGCCGGGGTGTATTCAGCTGGGCTGAATACTTGGAGTGGCTTAGCCCAGTTCTGTTCAGGTCTACTCAGAAGTAAGCCCTATTATAGCCAGTGGGGCTTATTCCCAGGAAAGTGTGGATAGGGTTGCAGCAGCCTCAGAGCCCAGTCCTGTGCAGGTCTACTCAGAAGTAAGCCCTATTATAGCCAATGGGGCTTACTCCCAGGAAAGTGTGGATAGGGTTGCAGCAGCCTCAGAACCCAGTCCTGCCCGGCCACGGTAGGCTTCAACTATTTTAACAACAGTTTCTCTATGTTCTAATGACCATTTTAACCCTTAGTTTACAAGGGTGACTTGTAAACTAGTTTACACCTGTGACTGCATCAATCAGGATTAAGCCCCCAAGTTCAGTGTAATTTATTCCTGTGCATGATACTTTGTTGTGCTCTCAGGGGGGATGTGTCCAGGGATGCCACAAATAAGAACATAAAAGCATAAGAAAAGCCTCCACTGGATCACACCAAAGACCCATCTAGTCCAGCTTCCTGAATCACCCAGCAGCCCACCAGCTGCCTCAGGGAGCACATATGACACTTGCATCCAGGTGCCTAATACAGCAGACACACCACAAATTCCACAGGTGGTGCTCATACCACTGGTTGAGAAACACTACAGTTTAGGACCAGAGTCTGTGGTGTCCATCTGCAGGCTGGGGTTTGCCTCTAAGCCACTACTTAAGGCTACAATCCTGTCCACACTTTCCTGTAAGTAAGCTCCATTGAATATAATAGGACTTCTGAGTAGCCAAGCAAAGGACTGAGCTCTTAGTAATCAGCTTTGGCTGCAATCCTATCCACACTTTCCTGAGTGTAAGCTCTACACACTCTAATGGGACTTACTTTTGAGTAGCCAAAAATAGGATTGGGCTCTAATACTGCACTCCTCTGCACACTTTCCTGGGAGTAAGCTTCATAGATTGAAATGGGATTAACTTTTGAGTAGTGAGGCGTAGGATTACAAGCTCTTAGAAACCAGCTTCTTTCCAGGGAGTAAGCTTCACTATTATAATGGAACTTACTTCTGAGTAGACAGATGATTGGGCTTTGAGGCTACACTCCTATCCTCACAGGGGAGTAAAACCTACTGACTTTAATAGGATTTACTTCAGAGTAGGCAGTGGACTGGGCTCCTGGGAGGGAGGGGGAGGATGGGAACTGGGGCTATTTCTTCAGGTGCCCCCCATACTTCCCACAATCTCAGGTGGAGAGATTTCTCAGAGGGGCAGGATGAGTTGGGGAGATTTGGGGGGGGGGGGGAGAAGGACTACAGTGTCAGTAATCCCAGTAATGGGATTAAAGCAGTCCAAAACATAGCAAACTGCTGCTAAGAACTTTTTTATATGAATGTGGAGGGGACTGCAGCCGTTTTTATACAAACAACAAGACAGGAGAGGAAGCCAAACATGAGGTCCATCTGATGTAGAAAGGCAACCACTCAAACTTTTAAACTAGCAACAAGCTCCCCCTAATAGTGGAGGCCAACATTAACACACTTACTGACAGTGTAAATACTATGTAGATCAGGCCGGTCAGCCAACATGAATAACCTTCACATGCAGTACTAAAAAGGGCTCTGGAAGATAAGGGAACGACCAGGTCCTATGTGGTCATAACTGTGTGTACCTATGATAGTGTAGGTCTGATTGGTAGAGGGAGAAAACCTCCAAGCTGGTCCTTTGCCTGCACCAGCTGCTGAAACTCCATAGTTAGGCCAGGGTCTTTAATGATGTGAAAGATGTGGGAATTAATACATGCACTTCTGCGTGCATACCAGTTTATCTACCATTGCGCTCTGGCTCTCCCCTTTTCCTTTTACAGTCTTTGACAGGTTTTGTTCATTGCCCACAATATTTTAACCAGCTGTTCTGCCTTATTTCTAATTATGACAACCCATCCACCCTTGAACATACCCCCAGAATTTGACAGTCCCTCACCCTCCTTTTTCTTCTGAAATTATCTTTCATAGTCTACAAGTGCCGCTAGTCTTCACAAAAAAAACACAATTAGCATATTTTTGATATGTACAAAGAATACCACTTCATAAATATTGGATATCTTGTTTTCTGATTGCATTGGCTGTAGGCAAATGTTTATTCTTGCAAAGCTTTTCAAATAGGGAGCCTGTCTTTAGAAGGATCCATTGCTTCTCCCCGAGGTTTCTGTGCTATATTGCCTGTTATTTATTTATATATCTGTATAAATAATGTATCAAATTTGTTCCAGCCGTGCCATTTGATGGCAATAGGATACAGTGGTCTTCAACTATTTCATACCCAGGCTGCAATCCTAAAGACACTTCCCTAGGAGTAAACTCCATTGAACACAATGTGGCTTGCTTTTAGGCAGACATGAATAGGATAGTGCTCCTATTGCCCATTTTATATGTATTAAATTCTCCCCACCCGGTTTGATTTTATACTTGCATCTCCTCTTTTTCTGTTTCTCTGCTTCTTGCTCCTTTTCTCCCATGTCCTCCAGTTAAAACATTAAGAGTTAATAACATTAACAAAATGTTATAGTGCCATTGGTGGATGTGAACAACTTTGCAAATTACTTTTTAGTTTAAAAGTGGCATACAAATATTCTTAACAATAAAGATAATGAGGTGGCACATATTTAAGCAGCCTGGGTGGCGCAGTGATTAAGACACTGTGCCTGTTAACCAGCAGGCCAGAGTTCAAGACCCTGGTCCCCACAAGACAGGGTAAGCTCCTGTCCTTAGACCAGCTCTGCGATGCAGCTGGAACTGCTTTTTCAGCTCTGCCTTTCCATTGGACTATTTCAGTGGCGTGGAGAGGGGGGATTTGCTGCTTGGGTAACAGCCTGTCTTCCATATCAATCTACCCAGGACTTTGTGCTTCACATGCAGCATCAAGCACAATACCATAGTCTTTCAAGACTGATGGATGCTAAGTGTTTTAAGAACTAACCAGGTTTAGATCCTGGTCGCATCCTCACTCATCTGTCACCTGCCTACAGGCCTGTCTGCAACTTGCTTCCTCCACCATTAAAAGCCTTCTCACCCTCTTTATTCCCCCATAGACCTCCACGCTGGACTATCTTGGACAGCACAAGGATACATTTTGTGCCTGCCTATTGAGGCTCATGTTGGTCTTTGGGGACCAAAGACACTCCCATGATCTGGCCTACTTGCTCTCCCAGTGATGCAAAAGTGGTTTATGACTTTGGCAACACCAGTGAACTTAGGTTCAAGGGGTTCTGTGGATTGCACCTTTATTTTTTATTTTTTTAAGTAATATGATTTGGGGCAGATAGGTCCATGTCATTGTTTCCAACAAATACTAACTCAGAACTGGTGGATACGTAATCTAGTGCGCCCTTGTGAACAATCTACTTGGTAAGTACAACATTCCCAAAAAGGCACATATGAAAGATAGTGATTAGAAAGATGGTGGCTTCTTTTGTGGGAAGTCAGTCCTCATAGTGCCTGAGTCAAGGTATGGTGTGAGCCTTCTGCCAATGATATCTTCCCTTCCTGGACCCGCAAAGGTCCAGAAAGGGGCTGCATTTTCCAGATTTTTCCAGACCTAATCCCAACCAATAGCACAGTTACTCCTGTACTGGCCTGGGGTGTCACAAAATGCTGTAAAGCACTCCTGGGGGAGTTAGGCCAGCGCACAGACATGCGCTGGCCTCTGCACACCACCATAGGAACAGGAGACAGGTGAGTTATGCTGGCCTAAGTGGGTTAGGATTGTGCCTCCCAGAGTTTCAAGGACATATAAAAGTTTACTGTCAGTTTCATTGGTTCTTGATTTCAACAACAGCACAGTTGATATGCCCAAAATGTACATTTATCTCGGGTTGATAAAACATCAGGAATGCCTCCCCACCAAATCTAGTTGTCTGGACTCTTCTGTCTCTGCTAAAGGTGATTTTCTAAACATTTGGGATACAACCTTTGCTGACAGGGTCAAAATATTGAACCAAATTTGGTTCAGTTGAGAACTTTGTATGTCTAACATGTATGAAATTTGTATGTATGAAATTGCTAAACTAATATTTGCCCATCCCCAGTCATCAAAGTATGAGTAAGAAATGTTTCTTTTTTTATATACCACTAATGTTGGTTATTCTCAGCTTCTAGCCAGATTCAAAATCAACATTTTTAGAACAACAGACATAAAGAAATCGGGCTTTTCTTCTGGGTATTATGAGGTATCAAGTTCAGCAAGGTGGCATATCATTTGTTAATTTTTTCAAATCATTTGGTTTAATTTTGAGAATATTGCTGCTGTTTTGTGACTATGAAACTTGGGCACTACAAAATACTGCAGCAAGGTTCATTTTCCTGAACACGTTCATAATTTTAATTTATCCCCCTTTGGCTGCATAGGTCTACCCCATAAAAAACCGATTTGTACTGTTCAGAGTGATTACGCTTGCAAAAGCTGGATCCTATTTTGATTTGTCAGGTGAACTGTGGTTAAAGCAGAGAAATTTACACATATAGTTAAGCAATGCCCCTGGAGTGGCATCCATACATGGTAATGCAAAGCTCACTACTGTTAGACATACAAATCACAGAGCATACACCCTGCCACTTCAACCTATGGTTCATGCTATGGGCCGACTGGGGACCAGACAATCCAGGACAGGTAAATACATTTTTGGAGACTAGTCTTTGCTGTTAATTTGGCTGCTGTTCATTCAAATCCATCACAGATGACAAACCATGATGAGTGAGAAACCTCCTGGTTTTAGAAAGAGGCGATCTCAGAATGCCAGGTGTAAAGGAGAACATTAGGATGTAAGTCTTTTGAGCCTAGATGAGCCTTTGGTCTGATCAAAGAGGGTTTGTTTCTCTTGCATGAATTTTTCTAATTTCCCATTAGATGAACATCTAAAAATAGCCTAATTTGCATAAATTAAAATTGCTGGTCAATGGATCTCGTTGGTCATCTAAGGGTTACAGCCATCTAAGCTACTGGACATCATTGCAGCTTGCAGTACTGTTTCCAATACAAACACCAATTAAATTGCAATTTTTTTTTTTGTAGAGGCACACTGCTTTCATGGCTGTTTGAATAGAAGAGCCATTTAGAAGGCAAAATAGAAATAAATATTCTTGCTGTGACATATATAGACATGGGAGAGTATGGAACTGCATTTTAAAAGAAGATCAGGTACAGTTCAGTTTTAATATAGTTCAGGACTGTGTGGTGGACATTTTTAAAACTGGTGCATTCTCTCATACATTAAACCTAGCTATCATTATATCTGGAAATGCGCCAAATTATTTTGGGAATTAGAAGCATTATGGTTAAGATCCCACTGGTGTATACAAACAAACTAACTAATAAACTAACAACAAACTAACAACAAAATAAGCAAATAAATAAATAAGCATGCTACATTTTCTCCTGGCTATTTCTCTTTTTCACATACGATGAATTTCTGTTTCTCACCCATGTAAGCTTTTGACATGGATGCAAATGACCGTGGCTGGACTGTAGTTCATTAATTCATAAGTTCATAAGTCTGGTTCATTAAATGTGTATATAGCAGACAGTTGGATTTGTATTGTATTATGGGTGTATGTGAAAAAGAGTTGGGTGCCCTCTATTGATTAGCGGTAGAATTGCATAACAAGAAGTGTTTGGGGCTACCATTTTTCTTTTATACTGTTGTTTTTCTCTACTGCTGTTGTTCTGACTTTGTGCAGTTTGAGAGTTCAAAACCTGGTAATGTTCTAACCCAAATAAATATATAAGAGCTTTCTACATTGTAATGATAAGGCTGAAATAATTGCAGAGCCCAGTGCAATGTTGTTTGCTCACTTGGAAAAGTCTTTGTGCAGTTTTAACAGCCAAGGGAGTAATGAATTCACTGGGGATGCATGTTTGCAATTGAATGTTGTGAATGAGCTGGCCATAACAACAGCTTACACCCCAGCCCTATCTCCCTCCTACCTATGGAGGGATGTGTGTTCCACTGACAGAAAAAAGTGCCATGTTACCTCTTCTGGCAGGCACAGTGAGGCCACCAGTCCAATTTCTGGTGGCTGGTTACGCCAGCTTTATACTGGGAGGTGGGAAGGGTCACACCTCCACAGTTCTTTTGCTCTACCATGCAGACTCAAAATGTCAGATATAAGAGAGCAGCACCGAGTGTGAAGATCAGGATGCAGAATTGAAGATCAACATCATGGTCTGTGGCTTGAAAAAATTATGTGTGCCAATTTTATCCAAGTCGGCAGCTCATGTCCATGTGACTTGAGCTTAACGTACCCTACAATCCAGCGTAACTATGGGAGCATGTAAGAGACATTACGTGTACTCGTAGTTACTGCACCACCTAGTGAAAACCTATGGGAAATTCATATTGCAATCCAGAGTAAATTATTCTTACACAGGAGTAAGGACTCCCCGTAGTTACTCTGGATTGTGCCCTAAGCCTTGGTTCTCACAAAGAGAATGGGCTGTCTGCTGACATATGCTTACCTAATCTCCATACAAAAAAAGTTTCCTGTGAAAAAACAGATGTCAAGGACATGGCTGGGCCACAACTCATCTCCTTCACAGACTAGTAAACTGCCCCCCTCTTTTTCTCCATTTCTGTGTTCCAAGAACCTGCCAAATTCCTAGAGCAACATTGTGTCTTTTAAAATACAGGTTTCCGCCACTTTCTGACAGTTCATTTTCTGACGATCCATTCATTCAACATCTTTTATAATTACCCAGAACTCATTCTTTCAACACATGTTCTGCTCTTTCTCTCTGCTGTTCTAAAGACCAAAATTGCCTTCCATAGTCTAATCCCATTCCCAAAGGAGTTAATGAGAATCCATTTGTAGAAATCTGGTGCTTCAGTTCTTAACCCGTCCAATAAGTAGGGAATGCCTGCAACAGCCCTCTGAGATTGTCCAATGCACTGTGCACATTTGGGAACCCATGTGTGGGAAGAAACGTCTTTCACAACCAACCGCAACGTAAGATTAAATGGGGACTCAAATAATCAAAGCATGAAGTTACTTGAATACCTTGATGCAATTTAGTGGTACCTTGCCATGAGGTAAACATGATGTTCAAACAGTGCCTTCATTAATAAAATATAGATTAAAGATCTTTAAGCAGCTCCGGTTAATTATCAAGGGCTGGCTCACTTGTGCTATGCGTCAGGGCTGCATCTCCCGAGTGAAGGAGAAGTTTGATGAAACGCTCCTGACTGTGGCAAGGCATTCATCATTATCCCCATAAGATTATAAAGGAGTGAGGTGGAAGCATTTGTCCCTCCAATCCAAACAGGCCTTTCTGAAGTCTCACAAGGCACAGCCGTGCGCTTGGAACCTGAAGGTTAGGTGGCTTATCAGTTCCGACACCTCAATAAGTTATTGCACTGACTAATGGAAAGGAATATGCTTGATAATATTAAATAATGGTCTTTGCTGTACTCTTAGATAAATTATCATTGGGAGAATACTTTATTTGCATAAAAGGGGCTATTTTTTAAGCCGAGAGAGCCATCTATCAAGCTTTTATCAGTCAGATAGAAGCTGCCTGAGATACTGAGACACTCAAGATGAAGTCAAGGAGGCTTGATGAATACACAACACTTACCAGGCTAGAGAAAGAAGGAAAGGATGGTGTGTGCAAGGAAGGCGTGCAAGGCTGGGCAGGTACACTGACATACCAGCAACTTCATGTGATCAGAGATTCCAACTCAAGGAAAATAGGCTTGGCAAAGTCTCATTAAAATGCCTCCTCAAATGGATGCCCCCCCCATTACATAGATATATTAAATACGACTGAGAGCTGTTGGGCACGACTGTAGGACACAGTTTGTGCTGACTTGAAGCTGCCTATACCATATGCAGACAGGTTTGTGTGCAAATAATACATTTGGGGGCAGTACACCTAATACAGTATATAGTTGTGGTCCCATAATTACTTTGTTGGGGTATGGACAGGGGTGGACCGACCCTCTCCCAGCAACCGGTTCACCGGAAGTGGGAGGGGCCAGGCTGGGTCAGGGGGGCAGGAGCCAGGGGGCGGGGCCGGGGCAGGCGCCAACCCTGGCACACTGCGCATGCGCCAACCCCGGACCCATATGCAGTGTGTCTCCTCCAGGAGACACACTGCGCAAGCGCCAGGGTTGGCACATGCGCAGTGTGTCTCCTCTGGCTGGAGGAGATGCTCTGCGCACGCGCCGAGCTTGGCGCATGCACAGTGTGTCTCCTTCCGCAGGAGACCCCGCATGCACCTACCCTCTCCCAGCGTGTCTCCTATCCCAGCGTCCGAACCAGTACGCTGGGTTTTCAGGTGACCCCGCCGCTACTGGTTCGGTAGCAGCGGGGTCATGGGAACAACCGGTTCAGCCAAACCGGTCCGAACCGGCTTGGGCCCATGCCTGGGTATGGACATTAGAGATGCAAAACTTCTCCATGGGTGGACAGCAGATTTCTGAAGATCATCCATGCCCCCAAAACTGATAAGGTTGTATAGGATTCCAGACTGTGCTGCAGGAATTAGCTGGCCCTCTCCACAGTCCTATCACAGGCATAGTGAATCACTGGAAAGCACAGTTGACCCAGACCCTTAGCATGATGGCTCCTTAGCTTGCTTAGCCAACATCAAATCTGGGCTTCTCCCTGGTTTAAGTGGTATTACAGGTGATGAAGTTGTTGTAGGACAGTTGTTGGATCAAGATAAGGATGCATACAGAAATCATCTCTGAAGCATCAGAATGGAAAAATCAGGCAGAATCCATGCATTTATCCAATTCAAGTATTGTGGGGCTAAATTGTCGATAGGTCAACACCTGGACCAATATAACATCTGCTTCAAATGTACTCTTCCTCCAAATGGATTTTCTAGCTTTCAAAGTGTATATAATTTAGAGCTGGGTCACTGGATTCAGCTTGTTATTTGTCGTGGTTTCAATGGTGATATTTATTCAAGGAATTGAAAGTTTACACTTCAGGTTTTGCCTCATACATCCAGTCACTTATTTACAAGTTGCCTTTTGAAGAATGCACCTTCTCACCTTTATCTAATCCATCCATCAGACATATGTTCTCTGTGACAGGGCGGCCAAAGTTATCTAATAGTTTTCCAAGTGGTCTTGATAAGGATTGGAGCTTGTGTATCTTACAGCACAATCCAGAGCAACTAATCTGTCCACATAAGAGCCCTTGGGTTGCCCTATCTAACACTAGGTTGGAGCAACTGCAAGATGCCCCACCCCAGTTACTCTGGAGGAGACTTAGGGTAGAGCAAGGCAAGATAGGGTGCCCTAAGAGAGGTGGACCTACTCTGCCCTAGCTGCTCTGCCCTAGGCAGTTTAGGAGAGGCATATTGAGGGCATGTTTAGCATTGCTTAGGGCAGAGCAGTTACTCTGTATACAGAGCCTTTTTCCAAGGCAGAAATGCCCTCTTCCAGCCCTCAGAGTTATACCACCTCAGGAGCAGGTATAGTAATGAGTAGACCCATAAGGATCCATGATAAGGCCTGAGTAAGAATGGCAGTGTTGACCAAAAAATCTGAGTTCTTGTCCAGCCTAGCTGCAACCCCTACCTCTCAACCTTAGGATATGGAACAAACTACGGCTGCCCACAAACCTCAGGATACAGCAGGCCACTCCAAGAAGCCCCTTGTATTCACTGTAGAATGTACTGGCCTCTCATCAGGGACTCCTTATAAGGCAGACACCCAGTGGCGTCACCAGACTGGTGCAGCTGGTGTGGGCTGCATTGGGTGATGCGCTCCGTATGGGGTGATGTGCCGGAGGAGTTTGGCAGGCCCCAGGCGTCAGTGAGCCCATTCAGGCCTGCTCCAAGGCAGAACAGCAGCCAGAGGCTGCCACTCGTCCTCGGAGCTGGCCCAAATGGCCAGCTGAGGTGCACTGCGCAGAAACACACAGAGCATGCCGAACAGCTTCAGAGGAGACTTCCTTAGAGTGGAGGAAGTCCGCGCCTCTGCACGGCCATTTGGCCTCACTCAGGAGGCGGAGCGGCAGCCGAATGGCTTCAGAAAGAGTACTGCACAGGCACCAACTCTGACGCCTGCACAGTCTCCCCAGAAGCCAAAAGACTTCAGAAAAGTACTGCACAGGTGTCAAAGATGGTGCCTGTGCAGTGCTCTTTTTGAAGCCAGTTGGCTTCAGAAACAACTGCGCAGGCACCAACTTTGGCAACTGCGCAGTCCAGGTAGGGGGTGCACGCATCCCAAGGGTGACGCACCGACTTCCGTACCGGGTGATGTGCAGAGTTGTGTCACCACTGTAGGCACCACAGCTGTTCCTTGTTCAGTGTGATGTGAGGGGTGTCTCCTCAGGAGCAAGTCCTCCCCATGTGTCAATTACTTAGCATGCTATGGAGCAGTTAGGGCAGCCCAGGCTTTCTGACTCTCTGGATACAGCATAACTTTCTGCTCTGGATACAGAATAGTTAGGAGAGAGCAGTTAGGGCAGAGCAGGCTGAACTTGCTCTGGATTGTGCCCATAGTTCTGAAATGTAGGAGAATTTTCACAAACTTCCCATTGGTCCTTTTCCTAACATTATTTTGTGATAAAGTGCCAATATTCATGCATTTTCTTAATCAACATTCTCTCCACATGCATAACCGTTTCCTTTTCTGGAAGTTTCCCCATAGATCACTATGGGAAAAAATTTTAAGCACAAAAAAAGGAAGGCAAAACTAGGCTTCTTGTTTCCTGAAAAAAGGAATCCACCTTTAAAAATATCCTGTTCTTTTCCAGGATAGTGGGTTGTCCAATCCTTTTGGTTGCTTATTTGGGGGATTGATGCTCATGGGGGGATTGATGCTCATGGGGGATGTTGTGCATGAGTGTTGATGCGCATGAGGGTTGATGCGCATCGAGGGATGATGCACATAGGGGGATGATCTGCATAGGGGGATGATGTGCATGGGGTGGATGAACATGGGGGATGTTGCACATGGGGGATGTTGCACATAACGGTTGTTGGGCATGGGGGATGTTGGGCATGGGAGTTGATAAGCATGGGGAGGGGTTGATGCCAGTGGTGGGATTCAAATAAATTAACAACAGGTTCTATGTCCTAATAACCTAAATTAACAACAGCTTCTCAGAACCAGGCGCTCATTAGCAAAGGGTTCTATAGAACCTGTGAGAACGCCCTGAGAACCACGCATGGTTGATGCGCATGGGAGTTGATGTGCATAGGGGGATGAACATGGGGGATGTTGTGCATGGGAGTGAATGCGCATTGCGGGTTGATATGCATGGGGGTTGATGCCAATATAGGGATGGTATACAGGGGAATTTTACTCCTGCAACGTGAGTACATTTTCGCTAGTAATTCATAAAATACTGTATAAGTATCAGGGATCCCCTTCCCAGGATCCCCTGACTTACTCCCTAACATTAAGTAATAAATTATATGTAATGGTTTTCAATTTAATTACTGGCCACATGACCACAGAGATGTCTGGGCAATGCTGGCCCATCGGCCACAGAAACGGAGATGAGCACCCCACCCCACGGCCAGTCACGGCTAGCAGGGCTACCTTACCTTAATATAGTGTTTAAATTAACTTGAAAAGCAATATATATGAGTGTTTTTAGCTTTTATTTTGCCATGTCCTCTGTTTTTCTTGGGAGTCCTTCATTTTGAGAGTGCCTTGTTCTCTTTTATGGTGATGACATATGGTCACCCTGGGTGAGCAGGATCTCCATGTTAGATTCAAATAAGGTTCTAGAATTTCCACAATATGAGCTGCTACAGCCCAATCCTACAATGGACTTGAACTAGTCCAGGCCCCCTCAAGTGGAGTCGGATCCAAGATCTGGCACTCGTGCTGGACCCTAACCAGTGGTGGACTCCAGCAGGTTTGCATCTATTCTATAGAACTAGTTGTTAATGAGAGATAGGACATATAAAGTTTTAAAATAGCCATTTAAAAGTGGCTGCCAGATGGGCATAGAACTGGTTGTTAATTTCTTTGAATCCCATCACTGACCCTAACCCCATTCCCAGGCAGTCTAGGGCAGTGCCAGGCTGTTCAGATTTACTCTGCTGATTGAGGTGGTGCAGATCCAAGTAGCCTTATTGGGAATGCAGTGGCTCTCCTTGAAGTAAGGGGAAATAATTCTCTTGCCTCAGAGTAAGCAGCAGTCTGCTTAAAACCTGCACTGAGTACAGTGCACTCACACTGGCCTGCTGTTCAAGTGTTAGGACTGTGCCGCAAAAGCAATCCTAATCTCCAGTTAGGCTGGCCTAAGCCTGGCATAAATGTTAGTGCTATAAGACACTTCTACAACCACTCCTGGGCAAGTGCACAGACATGCACTTGCCTCCTACATCACAACAGGAATGGGAAGACAAACGAGTTGTGCTGGTCTAGGTTAGGACTGCACCCTAGCAGTTTAACATATGAACCTAGGCTTTCATGATTGGAATTATCACCAACTGTGAGAGTCTTCATCCAGTTCTAGGCCTAATCTCTGCTCGTGCGTTTCAAGCACGGTAGCTTTAGTTTTTAGACAGCATTTTAATCCTTTGTCAATTGTCATGGGCGATACCGCAGGAAAAATGAAATCTGAAGAAGGTGGCTATAGAAAGACTTGAACTGAGCAGTTGTTTTGTTTTCAACCAAGAATTTTGGGCTCCCAAAATCTGTTGCAAGTGCTTTATGTTCATTTCAGCTTCACTCTGAAACCTTTGTGTTCCAAATGAAATCCAAATGGGTTACCAGATCACACTGTTACCCAGTTCACGTTTCTTTTAATTAAAACCAGAACATGCTAAACACGTATGAATAAAATATTCCTATTATAATGCCTAGTGCTGTCTGCTACCCACTGCCACCTGGTGGTGCCTGGTGCCCAGTAGGGATGCGCAATGCCTGGTGGTGACAAGTGTCTTGTCACCTGGCATCTGGTGATGCCCAGTGGTGCCCGGTGTCTAATGATGCTCGGCAGGGGTGCCCAGTGCCCAGTGACACCTAGTCAGGGTGATCAGATGACAAGAATTTCCCTGACAGAACCGGAAATGAGATCCTGGAACTGAGCTGGGTAGAGGCTCCTCTGTCAGGGCTTTGGGGGCCTTTCCAGTCATTTTAGGATTTTGGGTCTGGGATTTTACACCTTTAAGGCTTCCCTGTGGCTGCTGCGGGGCCCACTGAGCATCTGAGGCTGCTGGTTAAAGGAGGGGGAGGGAGGGAAATTGTAGTCTTTCCCCCTCCACCCCATGCAAAATCCCCCTTTCAAGCCATCAATGGCTGAGGCTGCTGGAAAGCGGAGAAAGGAGGGAGCCTTGCAAGTGGAGCTGCTCTTAAACCTTGCAGTGCATTTGGCTTTGGAGAGAAAAGGGGGAGGAAGAATTAATTTTTTTTAAAGCAGGGTTGCCAACTGACCAGAGAAACCCCAGCCTCCCCTGCTCCAATGCCTTTGTAGATTGATCCACCAATATATACTTTGCACAAAAGCATGTAATTCACAACAAGAGTTTGAGTTGTTCAGGTTTGGGGCCTTTCATTCAGCTGTTGTCAAAGCAGAGAAGCATGGGCTAGGTGTAAAGTTGGCAACTTTTAGGGTAGGGTCGGTGGGATAACTCCTGGCTTCTTAGGTTTTAAGCCTCCAGGCCCGTTGTGTCCATTCAAAAGTATTATAGTCAATGGAGCTTGTATTGTGTAAGGGGGAAAAGGAAAGGAGACTGAAAGACCAAGCCTGTTCATGCCTGCCTGAGAAAGGGGAGCTGCTTGGATCACTTAAACATGTGCCTTTTTGGTTGGTGTCTTGTCTATTTCAGTGAGATTTGTGCAAAAATTAAGTAGAGGAATGCAATACAAGTGTTTTTAGCTTTATTTTAACATGTCCTACATTTATCCTCCATTTTGGAGGGGTATCCTATATTTTTTAACTGAGTAGGAATTTTGGACCGAGAAGGATGAAATTTGGGGAGGGTGTTCCTTTTATGACATGAACACTCACCATGAACCACTATCTAAAAATTTAACCCTTAAGGTGCTGAAAAGAGGTGCAATGCATTTATGGCCTATACTTTACATTGAAGACTGATCAACATCAACTTGATGCACTGGGAGGGAGGGTGCACGTGGGGGATATGCATGGGAGGTCATGTACATGGGGGATGGTGTGTGGGGGGATGATGCACATGGGAGGGTATTGCGCATGGCGGTTGGTGCGCATGGGGGTTAATGCGCAAGGGGGATGATACACAGTGGGGGTTGATGCACATGGGAGGATGGTGTGCAAGGGGGTTGATGCACATGGGGATGGTGCGTGTGGGTGTTTGGTGTGCACGGGGGGTTGCTGCGCATGGGGGATGTGCACATGGGGGTTGGTGTGCAAGGGGGATGGTGCGCATGGGAGGGTATTGCGCATGGGGGTTGATGCGCATGGGGTGTTGGTGTGCATGGGAGGGTATTGTGCATGGGGGTTCATGTGCATGGGAATGTATTGTGCATGGGGGATGGTGCTCAGGGGGGATGGTGCACATGGGGTTGATGTACATGGGAGGGTATTGCGCACGGGAGGGTATTGAACATGGGGGTTGGTGCTCATGGGGAGTTGGTGCACAGTGGGGGGATGGCATATGGGGGCAATTTTACTCCTGCAACGTGGGTACATTTTCGCTAGTAAAATAATAAAATTATTATGTTGGTGTTATAGACTCCCTCTGGCTTTTACACTTCCGATAGCTGGGCAGTCTGTTTTAAGGTTACATTTTTGGTCATACTGTCATGACATCCACTATGTTAGTGGTTGTTACTTCTTTTTGCTCTTTTTTAGGTTCATTGTGGTTCACTCTCCTCTGCGGAACCTGCACCTTTTAAAACCGGGAACCTCCGGAACCTGTGGGAACCTGTGGAACCTGCACCTTTTAAAACCTAAAAGGAACTTGCACCTTTTAAAATCAGGTGATGGTTACCTGATCCCAGATTGTTGCATAACTACAATGGAAAGCTCTGTTTTCATCAACAAATTGGGTCAGTTGGGTGGTATTTTCCTGATTGCCACTTGAATAGAGACACACAAATATATTAAACCTGACAAAGACTCTGTATGTGATTTAGATTCTAATAAGCTACTAATTAAGATAGAGCTAACAGGCATCTCCTTAATTAGAGACAAAAAGCCAGCAATCTTTTATTAACTAGAAGAAAATGTAACAGAGTTAAGTGTTGAGTTTCTGAGTTGTTTTTTGAGTTGAAGGAAAAACAAATAAAAATCCTTCAGGCCATATCATATGCTTTCTAATAAAAATTAACATGTATATAAAAATATGATGCCTTAAAGAGGAATAGAATTTAGATTTACTGTGAAGTTATTTTTATAGCTGAAATTATATGGTAAAAGTGAACAATTTTCACTCAGTTTTTTGTGATATGCTGCCTGAATTCAGCCTTCTCACTTATTCAAACCCAAACTAGCCTATATATAATAGCAGCAGACCTGTGTGTTCAGATCTGCATTTGTGTGGACAGTAGAACTCTATGGGCGCAATCCTGAGTAACTACGGGGAGTCCTTGCTCCGGTGTAAGAACAATTTGCTCTGGATTGCAGTATGAATTTCCCATAGGTTTTCACTAGCTGGTGCAGTAACTATGGGTGCACGTAAAGTCTCTTACGTGCTCCCGTAGTTATTCTGGATTGTATGGTATATGAGTTTTGAAAGGGGAAGAGAATGAGGGAGTTAGAGAAAAGGAAGGTGACTGAACAGTGGAAGGTTGAGGTATGCCAACCCTTTTGGGGCATCCCTGAAGGTGAAGACAGTTAGAAGGGATGATGGAGAGACCTATGGAACTATTTGTAACTATGTATTTCTCAAAATAATCTACTCGTAGGCTTTCATGTATGCAGTTTTATATTAAATTTTGCTTCATTTATTTGGTCCACTAACTTTTTAAAATGCACATTTTGATTGCTTTCAATTCCACCAGATATAAAGTCTGTAATACAGATATAAAGCACCTTAATAAATTTTATTTACGTCTTCAAGATTCTACGGACTGGCTATGAACCTAGGGTCTCAAAAATTGTTACCAATTAGGCCCCACAGCTCCTAAGGCCATCCCTGGAAGGAACAATTTAAATAGCCATTTGCCTTTTAGTTTGTGTTCTCAGCATCGGCTGAGCGACAACTTGCAAAGTGAGGACACTTTAGTGCCATTTATGGCCCAGTTGCCGGGCCCTGCCAAGTGAACCACTTAGATGCGTAAACATTCCTTGCTTGTGCGGCTGAACTAATTCTCCCCAGGCTGTAGATCACTCCTGGCAGCAGAATGCAGCGATAAAACTAAGAGCCTAATAAGTGGGAAGAGTGATGCACCGCTATGCCAATTAGGAAATGGTTTTATAGGGGCCTGTGTCAGTTTAGGGATGTGGTAAGGAGGAAAGTGAAGGCACTGATGGCTAATAAATATTCATAAAGGCAGGTCAGCTGGCAGTTTGACTCCCTTTTGACATAAATGAGATCTATATGATGTTAAGACAGGGTGCTGCAGTAAAATTCACCTGGTAAGATTGATTTGGGGGAGAAAAACAAGTTTATTTAAAGAATAGCTCTTTTCACATGTTTGACATTATAAAGGAATAGGAAAAAAGAATAAAAACCCAAAATGGCTAGTATTGAATCTTTATAAATGGTACATAAGTTGTTCTAAATACTATAAATGGTGCATAAATTGTTTAGATTATACTGGACAGGGGTCTCCAAGCTTTTTGGCAGGAGGGCCACATCATCTCTCAGACATGGTGTCGGGGGCCAGAAAACTAATTTCCATTTCAAATTTGAATACATTTACATAAATTTGCATATAAGAATGTACTGGAGTGAATTACAAGGCTTGCCCAAGGGCCGGATAGAGAAATCTTGCAGGGGGCCACAATGAGGCTTGCCGAGGGCCACATCTCCAAACCCTGGGCCTGGTATATGATTTAATATGGTTGCTTTCATATAGATCATGATCTCTAAACAAGTGTGTTGGTTTGAACGGTACTGTTATCTTTTGAACTGCACACATACAATAAGAGATGTCCCTTGGATCGTATTCAAGATCATGGATCATACATAGTGCTAGCTTTTCACATTTTGTCCAGGAGAATCCAAGCGTATCCCTTCATGAGTTGATAATTACTCAGTACATGTAGCAGGGTAGTCAGGTTGAACTCTTCCCACATAATTACAGGAGAAGCCCCACTATGAGAAGAACCAGGGCCAGAAAAATGTGGTCTGTGCAAGATCACATGCCATTTAACTCATCTAGCTAGTTCAGGCAATCAAATGTCATTTGAATAAGCCCAGTATTGTTTAACCATGTAGAACAAGACCTGCTATGGTACTATCAGCATAGTTTCTCCACAGGAAAGCCTGGCCTCTTTAGCCTCTCACAACCTTTTCCTTGTTCTAGTGGCTAACGGAAGAATCTTTAGTTGAAATGGCAAAAACGGAAGCAATGAAGAGCCTTTCTATTTGGTATTTTTCTACCTTACTATTCATTTAGACACATCCAAAAACATAAGAAATATCAAATACATACCACACAAACAGACAAACAAGGCTAAAATACAGTGAACCAAGTCAAAAAATAATATAAAAGATGGAAAAGCAGAACAAAATCAAAGTCGTGGGACCAGTGGTGGGATTCAAATAAATTAACTACAGGTTCTATGTCCTAATAACCTAAATTAATAACAGGTTCTATGTCCATAGAACAACAGGTTTTATGTCCCATTAGTAACCAGTTCTCAGAATCAGGCACTCATTAGGAAAGGGTTCTATAGAACCTGTGAGAACCCCCTGAAGCCCACCACTGAGTGGGACCAATGAAGAGCATGAGGATCACACTGTAATGAGAAAACTCTAGGCTTTTTATTGGCCAAATGCATCTTTCAAAGAACACTCATATTTTTCAGTGGTACTAGCTTAGCTCCCATTGGTCAGAATCTGGGGGCTAAAGTGATATCACCCCCTTGTGTTCTAGATCTCATTTTAACAGCTACCCAGTAAATACCCTGGAGGTTGAGGGCAAGCAAATAGTGCCAGTTCCTCCATTATGATTCTGGCTCAGTTCTTTCTGGAACAGAACATTGCAGCTGGAAAAATCTTGGATGTTGGTACAATGTTTTTGTTAGCCCTTCTGCAACACATAAAACAAGTTTGTTAAAAAGATTTTTTTAAGATTATATATAATGTATAACAATAGTTGGTCCTAAATTGAATGCATGGTTGATTTCACTTTGAGGGCTCACTCTTAAGAATGCCATTGCGAAACCCCTCGAGTAAATTACATCCTGTGACTTTCCTTCAGGGTAAGCAGCTAGTCAATATATAATGCACATCACTGGAGCATCTACCCACATCCATAATCTCAAAACCATCTCGTTTGACAATAACAGTGTGTCATCCAGTGCAACAATAAGAAGCAGAGATTGAACAAAGGAAAGCTTGAAGAGCCTTTCTATTTATTATTTATTTATATCCCACTCTTCTCTTACGGGGAAGGAAATAAAAAATAAGATGAAATGCTATGTTCTCATCAGTTGGTCATGCAAGTAGCCGTAAATGTAAGTAGATTATAGATAGAGGAAGATAGAGAATATGTTTACAAGGGAAAGGGGAGCATGTCATAGCACAAGCAAAGGAGGGGAGCAGCATCTAGGGAAATCTGGAAGTCTACCGAGGAAGAATTTAGGCTGAAAAACCATAGATTTTTAAGTAGTGAAAGGGAGAGAGGAGACAACTTTTTTTTTGGAAAGTAGTGGAGGGGAATACCAAGAGTCTAATCACAATGAAAGACTATGATGAAGTTATAGTACTCTGCAGTTTGAAGCTGGACACAGGCAAGGAGTGAGTACCTTGGAAGGCCATACAATCAATTTATGATGGTGGTGGTTCCACTGCAGTGGTATCACAACTGCATCCGGTAGTTCCATCAGATGTACCTTTCTAACTGGCACAGTAAATGCTCAAAGTGGGCTTCAAGCTGTTGGTTATGGGCAGTGGTGAACTATGTATGTAGCACAAAGTATCTCATGCTATGGGTGCATATGCAACTATGGGCATCAGCGCAAGTGCACCAGCCCCCCTATTGCACCATTCCCCACATCCATTGTGGCTGAAGGGTGTGGACATGGCTCATCTGCAGGTACACATGTGCCCTTAGACTAAAAGCCCAATTCTATTGGTTTTGCCCTTGCCACAGATGCAGTGGCATAGAAATGACTGTCACTGCATTCTGGGGGGGGCGGGAATTGTGAAGATCTCTGCTGGGTAAAGAAAGGAAAAATTCCATTATCTGTAAGGTAATCCTCTGTAGCATTGATTCTCAGAGTGGGAATCAGAACCTCCTTTGAGGGATGCAACTTCATTTCAGGGGGGTAGTGAAAAGCTGGGTGCTGCCATCTTGGAATCTGGCACTAAGTATCTCCACTTTGGAATGCGGCCCTCAACCTTAAAAGGTTGTGAATTGTTTTGTTTGTGGAATTTAAATGGAGGTTCCAGCTATTGTTTGGTCAAGTGGGATCTCCACGTTTTTGGCAGGAGGGCCACATCATCTCTCTGACATGGTGTCAGGGGCTGAAAAATTATTTACGTTTCAAATTTGAATAAATTTATATAAATTTACATATAAGAATGCATTAGAGTGGATTATAAGGCTTACCCAAGGGCCGGATAGAGGGGTCTTGCCGGGGGCCACATTGAGGTTAGCCGAGGGCTGCATCTGGCCCCCAGGCCAATGTTTGGAGACCCCTCTAGTGTTTAATAATAAACATGACGATCACATGGTTTAAGGACCTACAGATAGAAATTCAGAGAATCTGGGAAAAGAGCGCGACTGTGAATCACAATAGAGCCAATTCCAGTCAAACACCTGGCAACTGTGAAATAGTACATCATCATCATCATCATCATCATCATCATCAACAATAAAGTTTTTTATATCCCACCTTTCTCCCGGAGGGACTCAAGGTGGCTTTCAAAACAATCCATAAAAACATCAACAATAAAATCCAATTCATTAAAACAGTTAAAAACAGGCATCTTAAAAACAATATAAAAATATATAAATATATACAACAATATAAAATATAAATAAAAATATATAAATATAAAAATATATGCAACAATAAATATATACAACAATAAATATATACAACAGAACTTCACCAAGATGCCATTTTCTGTAGCAATTCCCTTGTTTATCTCATTCCATCTACTGATTATTATGATAACGCTGTTGGCTTCCAAGAACTCAGGCAGCCCACAACATATAATTACAGTTCTCCATTATAAGCCCTGAAACTGAAAGCTCTTAGCTGTCAGCTGAAATATGTTTTAGAGCTGATCTAACAGGCAGTGTTACATTTTTAACTAGTCACATCGTATTGATCAACGTCTTAGTTAATGAACTGTGACTTTGCTGGGTCCACATGAAGCAACTCTCTAAATCCAGGAAAACAAAAAGACGAACGCGGGGCAGTAATGGACATAATGTAGATGAGGAGGGAGAAAGAGATGAAAGCGAGAGTGGAAGGAGAGAGAGAGAGAACACTCAGGAGTTTATCAATGCCAGATGTAATACAATTTAATTTGACACAGAAGATGTAAAGGATCTGGGTGGTATCATAACTGGACAAAATGATGCTATAATTTGCCTTTGGCACACAAAGAGGTGACAAACTTTTCCCTATGGGGCAAACTGATGACTACATATAGTGCCGGATTTACATATAAACTAAACAAGCTAGGGCCCCACTCTCTTGGGAGCCACCCAAAATTTAAAGGAACAAAATACCTGGATGTTCATTTCCAAAATGTAAGATAAAAAACAAATAAAATAAAACCTACATACAGCAACAGTGTTTTGTGTTGTATAGGCTTCTATGATGTAAGTAATGGGCCCTGCCTGCTAGCCCGCTGGACATATAAAGGGTCCCATTACCTTCAATAGCTTAGGGCCTCATCAAACCTAAATCCGGTCCTGACTACATCATGTGTCAATATCAGAACCACAAGGACAGGATCAATTATGTGGCTCTTTCTCATCCAGATGTTTTAGTTGGTCAATAAATGGGTGAACAAGAAATAAATAATAAAGCTGGAAGAGAATCAGTTTTGTTTGTTGCTTATCATTTATCTATTTTGAATATTTTTATTCCATCTCTCAGCGACCTTCAAGATGGCGCACATAAAATAATAAATTATAAAAATAAATCACAATAAAAACATTATTAAAACATTATAAAAGCAATAAATCAAATAAAATGGTAAAAACAAAATTATTCATTATTAAAGGAAACTTTTCACAAACTGGGAGGGGATCGCACGATGGCATGATCACATCAGAAGATGGTTGCAAATATTTTCTTTGTCTTCCTCCTCCCCACAAGGCAGTTGGTTTGAACAAAGGAGCACAGGGGTGAAAAAGGGGTGAAACAGATACATGAGGGTAGTATCCCGGGGATGTACCACATCACTTTATCACTGTGTTTCCCAGCCTTGGATGCTAGGAGCCCCAGTTTGCCACTAGTGTGTGTGTGTGCACGGTCATTTGAATTTACCGGGTGTGTGCATGATGTGTGCCCATTAAAAATTCACACCCAAACCTTTGGAAACTACAGTGCAGACATGCCTACAAGTGGTACTTAATAGCCTCTATTTAGTATAGAAATGGGTAGGCAGGCTAGTATGACAAAGACAGACGTGGACCCTTCCGCCACCGCTACCAGTTCTGTATGGGAGTGAGACGGCGAGTGACTTTTGCTTCTCCCTCAGGCGATGGATGCTTGACTGCTGGTGCGGCTGCCGCTCTCTGAGGTGCTGGCTCCTACAGCCTTTAAAAACAATGTGACACTAAATGTTGGATGGATTAATGAGCAAAGAAGGAACTGTATGTTCAGTTAATGGAATTTGTGAGAGGAGGGGGCAAAAGGGCCCAGAAGGACTCTTCAACGTTGCCTCATAAACTCGGAAAAAAATATCTGGATGCTTTAGCGCAGTGTTGAGCTTTGTATATGCCAAACCTGAAGATGGTGACAGATGAAGTGCACACTGCTGGGAGTTTTTATTTGGCAGTTCGGAAGGAAAATGGAACATTATAGTTTGACCTGGACTGTGGGATACAGTTTTCTGTGGAGAAAATTGAATACTCAAAGGCTGTATCTGGAAGGGTCTTTGTAACAGGACCCCATCTCAAACTTGCCATTATATGAATACAAACCCTGAAAACGGGGACTGTCCCAGTTTTCCAGGACAAATGGCAACCTTGAACAAGGCCTATCAGGGAAGTGGCTTTTAACATTCCCAGGCTGCAATCCTAACCTCCAGTTAGGTTGGCATAAATAACAAGATAAATCCTATTCTGGCCGAGGGGTGTCACAAAAGTGCCATAAGGCACTTCTGTCCCACTCCTGGGGGGATAAGCCACTGCAAAGGCATATGCTGACATCCCTACACTACCATGGGAAGATATGCCAATCGAGTTGGCATAGCTTGAACTGGTTAGGATTGCACGCTTCATTGTTCAATGGACTGCTTTACACTTTTCCTTTTTGAAGGATTCCACTTCAGTTTTAAGCTATTTAACTCAGATGAACCCAAAAAATATTCATATAAAAATATTAACTGGATGTAAAAATGATGACAAAACACTGGAATTCAATTCAGAACATGCATACGTGCATTCAATGTGCAAGATCCTATGAAGTCTACTTATGCTACAATCCAAGACATTTTCCTGGGAGTAAGAATGGGACTAACTTCCAGGTGTGGACATGGTTAGGAGGCTGCAATCCAAGACACCTTCAAAGTGTCTCCCCACTTTCTCCTTCTCTCCATCCTGAGCCTCTCTCTCCCCTGCTCCCTTCTGACTAGCCCTGAGCTGCTTCCCTCTTCTCCACTGCTCTTCTCTCCCTCTGCCCAGCGGATGCCCGGCCACAGGAGGAATAGCGCAGAAGTGTTGCTTTCACTGTGGGCAGGTACACTAGGCAGCACTGAGGCTTTTTAAAAGGGCTGCCAGCCATCATGTCTGCCCCAACTGCCAACGAGTGTGCTTGTTAAGTGAAGCAACACTTGTTATGTGAGGCTGAATCCTAGATAATTTTTTGCTTGTTATGTGGATCATTTGTTAAGCAAGGCACTTGTTAAGAAATGTACCACTGTATTCTGTTCTCAGCATAGATTCTTGGTCAGAGGTTCCATGCAAAGTGCAAAAAGGACCAAATATTGAGAGATCAAATGTGTGACATGTCAGCAGAATCTGCAGTGCTTTTGAGTTCCAACTCATGGTTCCTCTCCAGATGATTCCTCCCAAGAGCTGCATGTCCAAATACTCCATTCTTAGAGCATATTTTTACCCATTTTTCAAATAACTCTTGGTGGGTTTCTGGGTAGAAACGAGACATCCCAATGTGCAAACGCCTCTTAAAAATAATAATAAAGGGAGTTCATTTGGCATCAAACTGAGCTGAAATAACCCATCGAAGGATTGCAGTCCTATGTCCTAAGCCAGCCGGAGTTGCCAAGAAGCACACCATGGTCTCCGAAGTAGTTTGCTGTAAGAGCTTGTCAATTAGTGCTTAAGCTAGCTAATTGCTTACAATACTAGCAATAACAATGAGAGGTTACTGCCAGGTTGGGTTTGTTTAAATTAAATTGCCCTTGAAATGAAAACCTTGGCTTATTAGATCCATCAGCTTTTGTTAAGAACAAGGAACAAGACAACACGCTGTGATGTTGATGCAGACTTCCCAAATTGTGCTTAATGTTTTTCACATCCTGATGCGTTGGCTCTGCCTCTGAGGAGCTCAGCTTTTAATGCTGGTTTTTAAATAGTCCAAAAGGCCAAAATAGCTGGGGATGGATGCACCTTGAAAATCAAATCCTTTACTCCTTTTTACATTCTCGCTGTTGGAGGCATCACTAGGGTTTGCATCACCTGGTACAAGAGCTCCCTGCGTCAACTCATGATGGACCTCCACCCGTAATAGACCATGCTGAATAAATTACAATATCATACACATAGCTCAAATGCAGTGTGTCACTTGGATTGGTGTAATCCCATGTTATTTGTTTAATATCTAACAGTATAGTCTAACCACAAGGTCTCTGCCAGGGGAGGGAAGGAGGTAGGTCCATTGAAAAGTTGCTCTTCTGATCCAATGCTTCCATGAAGGTGTTTCACCCTTACACAGAAGCCTTTTTCCTACACTGGTTCAAGAGCAGTGCAGGAAAGAGTAGCCCCATTGCAGGGTTGTGCTTTTACACAATGGAAGGGTATAAACATCCACTTCCCCCAAGTTAACATCAGACAGCTGCAGCCCATCTGTGGTGCACAGGGATCCCACAGTAGCCATTTTGGTGATGCGGTAGCCCTGCTACTACGAGCTGCATAGGACTGTGCTGTAAGTGGTTTGATACTCTGCCTGTTCCTCTGGGAGCTGTGGGAAAATGGTAACCCTTGGGTGGAGGCGGAAAAATCTTCATGGTGAATGGTATGAATATTTTAGTGGCAAAACTGCTCTACGGAATCAAAAAGAAACAGCTATGCAGAGCCCGTGAGCTTCTCCTAAACCTATCTGACAGTCTCTGTGCTTGTCATGCTTTTGGCAACTTGCTCTTGAAAACTAACAACATGACAATTGCTGTGAGGCACCCTCACCTTCCACTACCACCCACCGAGCCAAACAGCACAGGAGAGCCATGGGGGTCCTATTGCTGTGAATTAGGCTCTTGGAACCAAACTAGACAGCACCCAGGAGATGTGCAGAACAGACTCCTGATTTTTCTTAAATGAAAAACAGCTATGCAAAGTTGCAAATTTCATCAGAGAAGTGGTGGCAGGGAGGGGGATACTATACCTTTTTCTGCAGGCCATTTTCAGTTAGAATTGGCTTTCATGAGTGTCTTTTCTATTGAAGTGTATTGTTTGGCCTTATTCTTGCTGTCTTGTGTGCGGAGGAATGATTTTCATACGTTTGTCTTTGTGTGTTGTCTTTTTTGTATGTTTGTTTAAAATAAAAAATGTTTAAGATGCATTCAGGTGCACATCTGTATCTATTGCCAGATTGTGAACTACTGACGATATGAAAGAGACTGGGATTGCCAGTTTTGATGACTGGGATTAGCATCTTTCTCATATCCTGAGCCAATCTAGAGCAAACAGTGGTTCTGGCATATTAGAGAATTAGTATATATTTACATATGTATTTATTTACATATTTATTTAGTAAATATTTAGTATTATTTACATATTTACATAATTAGTATTTATTTACTCATTTGCTATCTAATCCTCAACAGGCCTACTTCGATCAGAATCTGCTCTAAGACTGAAATAAATCTGAGTTTCCAAGGTGGGGGTGTCAAGGCAGGGCTGGTGGCATAGGATTCAGCCACTGTCACCACCACTGATACCACTCCTCAAAATGCCCAAACTGGTTCTGGTCCCCATCCAAATCATTCCTCAGACTTCCCCCTCCACCAACTTACCTGGTTTGGTGAGAGTATCAAAGTTGTTGCCAACTGCCAAGAGATCTGTCAGATCAAGGCCCATGTAGACGGAAGGAAATGCCTTCCTAATGGCACTCCAAAAATGGAGTTTGCCCTTCAGAAGTAGTAGATCAGTTGTAGAAGCTTGGTTGTAAGGCTGCAATCCTAAATGCATTAATCTAATGTACATAGAACATCCCATTGAATTTAATGGGACTTACTTTTGAGTAGATATGCATAGACTTTGTTGTAACTGTCACTCTTAACATGGCACTGTTTGCTAAAAAATATCCCATTAAGTTCAATGGGATGTACTCCCATTGAATGTACTCCATCAGTTACCATTTAACTGTTTTGATAGGGGCAAAATTTCAGTCCTTGACATGGGCGAAGTTTTGCCTAGGTACACCTCTGCATAATCCCCTTCATTTTAGAAATACTCCAACTTATTTCCGTTTTCTTTCTCAGGTACTAGAGGATTTGTGATCTGGATTTGTGTTCTGGTCAAATGCATCCCAGTAGCCAGTTATTTCATTTTCTCTGTAAACTACTTTGGAACTTTTGTTGAAAAATGGTATATAAATACTATTTGACTGATTGATTGGGCATTTGAATTTGGATTTTTTTCATGTCATTTGCTTCCTACTATAACTGAGCAACAAACTCATAAATCCTAAGCCTTTTATCAAATAGTGTACATAAACACATCATGTCATGTTGTCCCTCCCCCTTATCATGGGAGCCATGAAAGGGAGTGACAGCAAATCAGAGGTTTGTCTTCCAGTTTGGTATCACCACCCAGAATGGCTCAAATGGAATGAAGGGGGGCAACTGACATGGTGCATTGATGGTGTACATCAATGGTACACTGATGCTCCTGCTCTTATAAAGAATGGACACACATATCCAGTACTGGAATGCATGTGACCTAGACACAATTGTCCAACACTATAATGATTCTGTCATTCCGTCTCTTATGGCTTTATTTGCTTTATTTTTAAAAAAATTTGATGATTTTAGATGATAACTTGAAAATTCATCTATCTTCAACCTTCCCCCACAGTTCAGTTCACTCCCTCCATCCCCAATGTATATTCTTTTCTAACCTTTTAAAAATCATAAGAATTTCAGATAGTCAACAAAATCTTCCTGCCAGAATAGGTGAATAGTTATCTGAGACTGCATTTGATGTTATTTTTAAAAACATCTCTCCATCCCAAAATCTCCAAGCAGACTTTAACCGCAAGCAGAGGGAGGGCATCCAGCCAATGACTGCATCGGCAAAATAAGCTTGAAGAAGTGACACTTTAAAGCATTTTAAGAAGGGTTATGATGATGAAACTAAGCAATAAGCCTTATATAAAATTAAAAGCAGTAGCTATTTTTCCATACATAACATCTGTTCAGCATTCTGTTTATACCATCCAGCTGTTATACCACACACAGACACATCAGTTTGTATACTTGTATATCTTGCATTTTAAAGCACCATCTCCAACGTTGCTTTTAAGGGGAAATTATTAGTTTTTGTATAAAAAAATAAAATTGTCCTCTTCAGGCCTGGTCCAAGTCAAACAGACATCTAAAGTAGCCCCAGATTCTGTCATAAGAACATAAGAAAAGCCTCCACCGGATCAAGCAAATGGCGCATCTAGTCCAGCTTCCAGTATCTCACAGCGGCCCACCAGATGCCTCAGGGAGAACACAGGACCCATATTCAGGTGCCTTCCCCTGCATCTGGCATTTTGAGGTTGCCTACCCAGTGATGGGCTTCAGGGGGTTCTCACAGGTTCTATAGAACCCTTTGCTAATGAGCAAATGATATGCACACCACTATAACTGCCTACACCTACATCCATCTATGCACATGTACACAAACACACCCCCATCGTGGCTTGTAACCAATGGTGGGATTCAAATAAATTAACAACAGGTTCTATGTCCATAGAACAATAGGTTCTTTGTCCCTTTAGTAATCTGTTCTCAGAACCAGGCGCTTATTAGCAAAGGGTTCTATAGAACCTGTGAGAACCCCCTGAAGCCCAGCACTACTTGTAACCTGGATGCCATCACCATATCCTGTTGCCACCATTGAGCTCTCCCAGACAATGTAAAAGCCTCTCCCACCACCCATGTGCCCCCATTGCTTGCTTTCTCAGTCCCCAGCACCAAGTTCCTAATTATTCCTTCTTTATTACCTATCTGCCTCCCAGTTTGAAAAGTCTAGGAAGCTGGCCTGCCAAAAAATCATATTATTTCATGTGTGTTTTTATTTCTTTTCCTACATATTTTGAGTTCTGCGTTTATTTTGTCATTCTCCAGAAAACATATTTCTGGTTGGAAACTCTCTCTTTTCCCCTTCCATCCAGCAAGCCAGCCTAGCAGCGCACTCCCTGTAAAATTGGGGGGGGGGGGGAAGAGTTGCTGTTTCCATCAGATCCAAATTTGATCAGATCCGGAAATGTGTACATACAAAAACGTGGGCATTTTTTGTTCTTTTTGGAATTGCCTTCTCTAGACATGTTTACATGCTTGCAAAATTTGTGGCATCTACTCTGAATTAATGCACACAAGTGCCTTAGCTTCATGTGCTAGTGGCACATATGGTTGCAGGGATTACAGTAATTTATCTGCGAAATTCCATTCTACTTTCTGTTTTTTTCTTTCTTAATTTGTTCTTGTTATCCCCTTTTTCCTTTTATTAGATGTTTAATAAACTTCTACAATTTAATCTCAAATCTAAAATTTAACCTCAAGTCCCTCCAGGAGAATAAATAAAGTTTATTATTTGCCATACCTTACTCTTCTATGATGGTGATTGTAAGGTGTGGCAAATAATAAACTTTATTCTCCCAGAAGGACTTGAGATAGGTAAGTTTTAGATTTAAAAAAATCCAGGAGAATAAATAAAGTTTATAATCATCATCATCATCTTCATCATCATCCTCATCATCATCATCTATTGTCCCTGATATGGGAAATACAATGAAATGTCATACATTTCATGGGAGAAAAGTCACTGACTGACTGACTCACTCACTCACTCACTGACTTATCAATGCCCTGCCAAAACCGCTGGGCCTAGAAGCGTGAAATTTGGGGTGGGTGTTCCTTCCGTGACAGAGGGGTGCACTAAGAACCGGTTTTCGGAAATTCCAACTGGAAAGGGGTGAAAAGGGGCGCAACGTGTTTTCCTCCCTATACTTTGCATTGGAGAACTGCTGACTCATCAACATTCCGCCCCAACTTCAACTTCAGAAGCATGGAATTCTGGGAGGGATCCTTCTGTCACCTGAACACCCACCAAGAACCATGTGGAGAAATTCAACCCTTGAGGGGCTGAAAAGGGGGCAATATGTTTTTGTCCTATAGTTAACATGGAAGACTGACAACATCCAGCCAATTTGGTGCTCGGTGCCTGGTGCATTGGGGGGATGTTATTCGGAGGAAGAGGTTGCACTGGGGAGGATGTTGTGCAGGGGGGGGAAGTTGTGCATGGGGGGAGTTGCGCACGGGGAAGTTGTGCAGGGGGGAAGTTGCGCATGGTGGACTGATATGCATGGGGAAGTTGTGCATGGGGGAAGTTGCGCATGGGGGAAGTTGTGCATGGGGGAAAGTTGCACACAGGGGAGGTTGCACACAGGGGAAGTTGCGCACGGGGGACTGATGTGCATGGGGAAGTTGCACATGGGGGAAGTTGCACATGGAGGAAGTTGCGCACGGGGGACTGTTGCGCATGGGGGAAGTTGCGCATGGGGGAAAGTTGTGCATGGGGATTGATGCGCATGGGGGACGTTGCGCATGGGGGACTGATGTGCATGGGGGAAGTTGCATATGGGGGACGTTTCGCACAGGGGAAAGTTGCACATGAAATTTCAATGAAATACAATGAAAAGCACCTTGCTTTTCAGGTGCTGTTGTGAGAATGATTCTGATAGTGAACCTGGAATTTGACATAATTTGATTATGTCATTTAGCGCAATTCTAACCCCCACTTAGGTCCCAGCATCAATTCCATGCTGGCTTGGGGGTGGCACAAAAGTCCCATAAAGTAAACTGGCTTGGGGGTGGCACAAAAGTGGCCTACCGCTCTTCTTAAGGAGTGGCCTCCCCACACCACAGTGGAAATGAGGAGACACATGAGTCTTGCCAGCCTAAATTGATTAGGAATGCACCATCAGTTACCCAATTGGAAGAGGCCAAAAAAATGTGCCACTCCATCTCACTCCTCTATCCAGAGAGAAGGGTAGTTGGCTGGCAAATTAGTAGGGCACATTCCAATCTTAGCAGGAATAGAAGGCTTTGAGCCATTGTCTCTAAAGGAAGCCCAAATAGATGAAACCACATTCTGGACATGTGGATCTCTGGAAACTGTATTTCAAACAACAAATCTCAAACGTTCACTGGAATGGTTAGATCCAACAATAAGGAAAAATGGTCAAAAAACAGGTGAAAAATTAGGATATTACCATGATTTTTCTTGCAAAAGCAAAGATGTGCTCCTTTTGGAAATCTCACCAGGCTTCAAAAATCTGCAGCATAATTTGGAACTCTCAGGTTACATGGAAAGCAGAGAACAGAACTTTTAAGTCTGCGTTCTGATACCTTTGAAAAGGTCCCAGTTCCATTCCTTTGTCTTTGTGGGAAGGAAAAGGACAGTTATATTTTCCCAAGGCACCAAATTTGCAGACAAGGACATCCTCTTTCTGTATCAACTGATGGAGCACAAATAACTTGACCTTTAATTTCATCTCTTTGTTCCTCAGTTTCCTCTTTTTGCCAGCGTCCTTGTCTCTGTTACAAGATTGACTCATTAGTATTTCTAAGGCAGCTTGAGAATCCCATAGCTCTTGCTTTGCATGCCAAAGCTATACATAGATTCACTACAGGAAAATCTGTTTGTTTTCATGCGCATGTTGTTCAAGCCAACCTCAGTCAGAGAAAACTAGGTTGCTGAAGGAAGCTATCTGGCAATGAATATCTTCTCCTGCCCTGTACATTTGGGATTGCATTCCTAATGTCTGGCAGGCTTTGTTTTCAGAGAACTATTGTGCATTGTATGTTGCCGTATATGTTCCATGCCATTTCTGCAAGTATTTCATATTAATCAGAGATGAATTAATGTCCCAAACTGGAGCTCATGATATTACCAAGCATGACTTGTAAAGATGGCATAATAATGCATCCTACTGAACTAAATGCTGTGAATATTCCACATATTGGATAATATTTAGCTGTCTTACCAGCCTCATATGATGAAAGATGTGTTTGCACATGTACAAATCACAGGATATTATCAACATATTTCTTCTTTAATTGACATTTATCAGCATGTAGTTTCAATGTCACTCAAATGAAGAATCACCAAGCTATGTATCATGTGCATCCATGCCTGGAATGTTTCACGTGTACATACATTATGCTATGGCCTGAAGTGGTTTCGGTTTGCAGCCTGGTTTTGAGGAAGATCAGAGTTGCTGGAAAGCGCCAGCTTGGTTGAAGAGGAGGGGGAAGAGTAACAAAGGTGCCAAGTGGTGACTTCCTAGGATGAAAGATGCAGTTGGCCTCTCAAGAGCTATTAGCTACAACTGGTCTCATCTGGTCGTGAAAAAGGACAAGAAAGAGCCAGAAGTTTCTAGACATGGAAGATTCCTGATGATGCTCCACAGCTGGGTGAGTTGGGCGGATTCTAAGGGGTTGGATAGAACACCTTTGAAAACTGCTCTATTGGACCAGACTTTGATTGACAGCAAGGTGTCCCAAAATTTGTATAAGAATACCTGGGGGCTCAAGCCAGGCAGTGATTCCTATGTGTGGAGCTTGAAGAGCCATGTGCTCTGGAGCAAGGAGAATGGAGCCAATGGAACTGACCACCACTTGCATTAAGCCTGATGTAAGCCCACGTTGATGCTATTGTTTTGTGTTACTGCTTAATTAGGGAACTAAGTAGAAGGACAGGAGGAAGTTCTTTGTTGTTTTCATTATTCTGAGATTTTAATGTGCTTATGCTTTACCTTACTTGTGTGATGATTTGGCTTTACAATAAATTTGACTTCTATTCTACAAGACTGTGGTTGTGTCACTACTTAAAGGTGACCCAAACAACGGACCCTCTAGGGAAGCAAGTGTGGAATCTGACCGGGTGGATCCAGGAAGTGGTCTAACTTGCATCTCAATGCCTCTGAGCAAGTGCAGAGTGTGAAATCTCTGACACTTGGCTAGCAAAGAGGCTTTTCAGGGACTTCTGACTCATTGAACTGAGCCCAGAAGTACCCTGGTCTGAATTGAAATCCACTCAGACTGGAACACTATGACTGATCTATTTTGGACACATCATTTGGAGGGAACAAACACTAGAGAAGGAGATCATGGAGCAACAGAATGAGAAAAGGCAGAAGACCAGCAACCTAATGGGTCGACATGATTACAAATATAATAAAGAAGACTCTAGTGGACATCTCCAGACTTATTCCTGATAGATCTTGCATATCCAGCAAGTTACCATTGCTCGGGATGGAGTCCAAGAGTCGAAGTAGTAGTTTCAGTGAACTATGCCCAACTACAATTAAAGAAAAATGTCTCCTGCTGCCCAATGCAAGGGGAGGGACCAAGACATGCACATTCCAGGAGGCCACACATCTTCTACCACAAAAAGTCATATGTGTAAGGCCCAAATAACCTATGGCTAGCCAAGGATTCATTCCCCTCGGTCTGGTTTGCACTGAGGGAGACCAGAAGAACTTAAGGCAGGGTGACCATATACAATGGAGAACTGAGTGCCTGTACCTTTAACCATTGCACTGAAGAGGGAACTTAGGTAGGACTAGCTGAACATAGAAGGGTTTAAAAAGCAGCACCTCCCTAAATTCCTTTGCCGATTACTGGGTGGATGGATGAGACTACCACTTGGGTATTCCCCAGATCCTTAATCTTCCTCCCCAGAGCTTCATAGTTCTTGACAATCTTTTGGAAAGTTTGCCAAGCACTTGCCAAAAGTCATTTTCAGGTCATTTGGACCAGATGCTCTGCATCCTGGAGTTCTTAAGGAACTCGCAGATGTCCTTGCAGAGCCTCTGTCGATCATCTTTGAGAAATCCTTGAGGAGTGGAGAAGTGCCACTGGACTGGAAGAGGGCAAATGTAGTCCCAATTTTTAAGAAGGGGAAAAAAGAAGACCCGGGAAATTATAGACCAGTCAGTTTGACTTCAATCCCGGGCAAGATATTAGAGCAAATCATAAAACACACAATTTGTGCACATCTAGACAAGAACTTGGTGATCAGAAGAACCCAACATGGATTTACCAAGAATAAATCTTGTCAGACAAATCTGATTTCGTTTTTTGATCGGGTTACGAGCTTACTGGACACGGCAATGCTGTGGATGTCATTTATCTTGACTTCAGCAAAGCATTTGACAAGTCCCACCTGACATCTTAATTGGGAAAAATATGGGCTAGACGAGACAATCGTAGGTGAATCTGCAACTGGCTCGACGGCTGTACTCAAAGGGTTTTAGTAAATGGTTCTGTGTCAACCTGGAGAACCCCCATGCACAACATCCCCCAGGGTGATAAACCCCCATGCACAACATCATCCCCATGTGAGACATCACCACCATGCGCACAAACCCCATATGCAACATCCCCCTTTGAGCATAAATACCCATGCATATCATCCCCCATGCGCATCAATCCCCCATGTGGAATACCCTCCCTCACAATGGTGGGCCCCCTATCTGGCAGGTTCAATATTTGGGACTGGGTATTGATCAGTCTTCAATGTTAAGTATGGGACAAAAATATATTTCACCAATTTTCAGTTCCTTAAGGGTTAAATTTCTCAACACCAGTTCTTGGTGGATGTTGATATCACAGAATGAACACCCTCCCCAAATTTCATGCTTCTCGGTCCAGGGGTTGGGGCAGAGTGTCCCTCAGTCAGGGATTCTCAATGTAAAGTGTAGGGAGGAAAACATGTTGCACCTCTTTTCACCCCCTTCTGGTTGAAATTTCCAAAAACCAGTTCTTAGTGGGTGCCTCCATCATGGAAGGAATATACTCCCTAAATTTCATGCTTCTAGATCCAACGGTTTTGGCTGGGCTTTGATGAGTCAGTGAGTCAGTCTGTGACTTTTCAGTTTTATAAATATAGTCAATACATGCTGCATGCTAACAAAGATAAAAAGGACAATGAAGATTTTTTATCCAGTACATAGGGCTAAAAAGAGGACATATTGAAAAATAGACATATGATCATCCTGACGTTCGAGTGGTTTTTTGGCTGGTCTTCTGCTCGCTCTGCCACCCTTCTTCCTTCATCGGTTTTTTCTTACCTTGTAAGGTGTCCTTAATTTTACTGCATGCTGTTTTCCTTGGGAGTTTTGGAAACGGCAACTTTCATGCTCCATATATGACTCAGGCAGTCATCAGGAGCATTAGAAGTTTATTAGAACATCACAGTGCACTTATTGCCTAGAAACAAATGTTTGGTTAATCAACTGCAGGAGCTCATCTGCTCCAAAAAGCACTGACTTTGAACCACTGCGCTGGAGCGTGTGCAGTAATGTGTGCAGAGATTTTCTTAGATGTAACTTCCCCATGGAGGATCATTAAGTCTTGTACATATGCTACCAGAGCAATGTAGTTGCCTCTTCCATATTTGTAGCTGATCCCATGCCATTGCAGTAATATCTGCATGGCTGAGGTCACCTCAGCAGAGCCCAGATTAGTTCTTTGCACAGATGATCCTTCCCAGTCTTTCAAAAGGTATACAGCAGATGCACACATTTTCAGGTCCAGGCCTCTTGCTTGAGACTTTCAGGCATCACAAGAGTACATTATTCACTAGGGTTTCCATTATAGAACTTCCCATGGATTTTTTTTTTTTAAATGGGAAAAATAGATTTAAGGACCCACTTCCAGTTTTTTTGCTCCTCTGTTGCTCCTAATGCAATAAGGTTGTGCCTCAGTATCTGCAGGAGTCTGATTCTGGGAATCCCCACTGATACCAAAAAGTGTGTTAAATAAAAGCAATTAAAAAAATAAAAAGTGTGTTCCTTTACAATTGTTTCAAAACAGCTTTTCTTACTGTTGTGGAGAGGCAGTCAGAAATGCACAAGATGCCCTGCATTTGTCTAGCTCTGCTGAAAATTGTAATGATCGGTTGCCTCTCCACAACAATAGAAAAGCAGTTTTAAAATCTGTGATTTGCAATTATCATTTGTCTTGAGTCAAATCTGTGTATAAAAAAATACATATATAACAAGGTTGGACTTGTAGCATTGGATCTAGACAGTGGTGGGATTCAAATAAATTACCAACAGGTTCTATGTCCTAATAACCTAAATTTACAACAGGTTCTATGTCCCATTAGTAACTGGTTCTCAGAACCAGGTGCTCATTAGCAAAGGGTTCTATAGAACCTATGAGAAACCCCTGAAGCCCACCACTGGATCTAGATATGGAGAATCTCTGATAAACTCTACTCTGAGAAAGACTCTAGGGCCAGGATGGAGTAGTGGTTTGGAGTTGGACTTAAAACCCAGAAAATCCAGGTTCAAATCTCTACTCAGTCATGAAACTTCCTAGGTGACCTTGGGCCAGACCCTCTTTCAGCCTCACCTACCACATATGTTTCATGTGAGGATGAAAGGAAGAAATTATGTACATCATACTGAGCTCCTTGGAGGGAGGGTGATATAAAAATGTGAAAAGTAAAGGTGAAATTTATAATATTTTGATAGGCTGTTTTCAGCAGCACTGGAAATCTAGATTTTGGATATCATTCTACTATTCTGTCGGTGGTATCCATCCCGCTTCAGTTCTGAAACTTCACCTACATTTCGGTGACAATTGTCATGGAGTCAAGAAATAATTGCAAGGAAGACAACTTGTGATTCCAATGGTGGTGAATGCTCCCAATCTACTCCAGAGATGCAAGAATCCCTTTATGAGTTCAGAGCTGTAGTGGACAAATAGCTGTACTTAGTCATTGTCACAATGTATTCTGCTCAATACGCTGAATCAGGACACTTGATAAAGGACGTCAGAAATTATCCTTTCACAGGTTGACACCACGGAATTGTACGTCAGCACTACACATCTATGAAACTGTTGTAAAACAAGCCTTCAGAGGACTTGTTCTTGGGGTGCCAGTATACCTTGTTTAATAAAAGGTTTAAGTTTGAATGACAAACAGAGCAAGGAAGAGGAAAGTCGAAGAAAGCGCCACACCTGAATTCACAAACTGAACAAGTGCTTCTATTCAAGATGATTGCAAAATATGTGCCCCCTTCTCCATCTGTCTCTCTTGAATCTCTGTGGATTCATCTCCCAGAAGTTGTTTTGACTTTCAGGTTGCCTGATCCTTTCTCTTATTGGTCCATAGCTTGGATATGCCAGGATTAAACATGGAACCGTTTTGCATGCAAAGCGTGCACTCCATCACCAAATGGTTTCTGATGGTTAGACAGCAATTACTGCAGCTGCCAACCTAGCAAGCTTCATGTCATAGGCCAGGAGTATCAGTTCATGGGTCTGTGGAAAACAATATGTGTGATATATAAAATGAAAGGTGCCAGGTGTTGGCATTTGGAAGCAATACCACATGCAGGACTCTGGACAAGACTTGTCAAGAGGGCAGTGTACTGTCCATATATTGAGACCTCTTTGCCTGCCTTCTATGGGCTTTGCAGAAGGTATGGTCTCATCATAAGTCCTGGAACAAGTCCTGTGATGGTCAAAAAAGTGCTGTAAGGCACTTCTGCACCACTCCTGGGTGATGGGGGTTGGGGTGGGGTTAGGCCAGTGTCCAGACATGTGCTGGCCTCTCCACACCACCACAGGAATAGGGAGACAGGTGAATTATGCTGACCTAATTTTGTTAGGATTGCACCCTGAGTGTATTATTGCTAGTAACCCCCCGGGTGGTATAGGGAAGGAGGTACATTCACTGCCTGCTCTGTTTTCCTCCCTTCGTAACAGCATGGAGTATTATGCATCATGAACTTTCCTTCTCCCATCAAGTGGCTACATGAATCGTGTGGCTACATGTTGTGTTCCACCTTTGGATCTCTACATGATTGAACTCATTGCATGGCCTCTGCTAGATGTTCTAGTGGACCGAATGGAGCCACCTATTACCCAAACAGCTTTGTCCAAAGCTGTTCTACAGTTAAATAATTAAGAGGACATTCTCAGTAGAACGAAGAATTATGGTGGAATACAAAGGAGGAGGATATTTCTTAGTTACATAGGGGTCATGCTAGTTATGATGCTCCAAACCATAATGCATAAATGCATATGGATGGGATGAAATCCTGCCAGACCACAAGGTATGCAAAAACCTTCCTTTTGGGCACACCCAAAATAGTTTTTGGGCATGCACAAATGTTTTGGACAGTTCATGAATCCAGCTTAAAACATAAACTGACAGCATAATCCTCACTTGTGCTGGATCAGGCAGGCAGTCTATCACAAGGAAGAGACACCTTTTCCCCTTCCTGGAGGTAGGGATGCAGCAGTCCCAGTAGGTCTACTTGGATCTGTGCTATCTCTGGAGACAGGCACCTCCTAGGGAAGCAGGATGGGATCAGGCACATTGCCGGGTGCTAGACCCCACTTCCCACCTGCTCACCTTGGGAATGCCCTCTGCTTACCTTCACCCTGGCCTGGATCACACCCTTTCTGCCTCCCCAAACCTCTGTGCTAGCTGGGAACAGCCAACATAACTTACCTCTCTCTTATTCTCATGGTGGCACATGGTGGCACAAATCTGGGCCTGTCATGCCCCTGCCTGTCTCTCAGGCTTAGATGACTTCTTTCAGTGACAAATCTGCGATCTGAGCCCAATATTTGGGTAGCATCATCCTCCTCCTGGTCTGTCATCTCTCCCAAGAAGACACAGGGATGCAGGTAAGTAACGGAATACAATTACTTTACTCCACAAGAGGCACACAAGCGTAGCAGTTTCCCATGCCTTATTCTTTCTTACAGGTACTGCATTCAACTGGAGACTCGCAGGTCTTTCTTCAACAGGTAAGTTTAACTTGTCCAAATTCTGGCCACAGCCAACAATTGTCCATAACAGAAATAACCAAGTCCTCTTTTCTCTCTTTTCAGGTCTCTCCTGAAGCCCCTTCCTTCTTCTTCCAAGGTAGCTCCTCCGACTGACTCTCTTTCCGCGCAGCACTTGCTCTTGAATCTCCCACCAGATCGATCGATCGATCGATCGATCGAATCTATCTATCTATCTATCCAGTGGTGGGCACCAGCAGGTTCGCACCTACGCTATAGAACTGGTTCTTAACAAGAGATAGTACATATAAAGTTTAAAAATAGCCATTTAAAAGTGGCTGCCAGATGGACAGAGAACCGGTTCTTAATTTCTTTGAAGCCCATCACTCTCTCTCTCTCTCTCTCTCACTCTCTCTCTCTCTCTCTCTCTCTATCTATCTATCTATCTATCTATCTACAGTATTTATATACCGCTTTTCAACTTTTCAAGATCCGCCCTCTCCCAGCTCCCCTTCAAGCTCCGAGGGAGGAATTGTACACCCCGTCGTGCATCACGAGGGGATGGCCTGACTATTATCCCCCTCTGTGGTCTGAAATTCCCCTTCCCCCTGTTTCTTAACTCAACTATGTCTTTCATAGACCACACCTCGACGGCGTTGGGAAACAGATCAATGTCCAACGGAGGGTACAGCGGGCGACGGTGCACATATAAGCTCTCTCCCATGTGCACTCCCATCGGCTCCATATTATACTTCCTGTATGCCTCCCAATCCACTTCACCACAGTGCTCCAGCCTAACTCCCCCATGTGTGGCACAGTAGTGCCTTATGGCATTTTTGCTACACTCCCTATGCCAGGTCTCCTCAGGGTAAGGGAACAAATGAACCCTTAACATGTCTAGCAACCAAACAACCCTAATGTGTCTCTATTTGGATTACTGCAACCTATTGAGTTGGCACAGAACCAAGGAGAGCAGTGTTGGATTTTCTGGCCCAGGGTGGTAATCAAATATGGCAGCAGAGCCTACCATTATCTCTATCCCTCTCCTAGGCCTGCTTCTCCCACTACCCTCTTCTGTCCCACCCCATTCTGTCCCCGTTCTTCCCACCCTTCCCCAGAACCTATTGGCCCGTGGGTATAGTTATTACAAGAATTTCTTAGTGGCCACCTTACAAAATTGAGGCTCATCACCAACTGAATCTGGGCAGTGCTGCTGGTGCACAAGTACCATGGTTCTGAAGTGCCTTATGGCACTTTTGAGTGTGCCAGGATTGCACCATTTCTCCTACATACTCCCTATGGATCCTCAGATAAAGCACCATTCCAAATGGCTCTCTAGATAGTCAGGAGGAGGAAGAAAAGCAAACCAAACAGGAGGACTGGAGATGTTGATGAGTTAACATTTTCCCAGCAAGGAACATCAAGTAAATTCACTTCTTTAGGATGTTAGGAACACACAACTAATTAATTGCTTATTCTTGGACAAATCATTTGGCAAACCCATCAATTTGTTTCTTGCTGATTGAGGCCAATTCCTGGCTTGTAGGTTGGCCAGTGAAACTCAGGCACATGAATAAAGAAGCAAAATGAAGAGATGCTTGAAAAGGTAACTTAAAATCCCCAAAAGCAAATGCTCCCAAATGGGAAATTAAATTTAGTTGCACCACAAAAGGGTAATTTGCAAGCTTTGCATTGGCAGAAAGCATAGACATTGTCCTTATCTACATCACTTTCTTTTACTCCAAACAGAGCAGACCAAACAATTTGTTTCCATGTAATTTTGCGAAAGCTTCAGGCATCTGAAATCCCTGATAATTTTGCCATGCTTTGTTATGATGATGAATCACTGTGTATTTTTCTGCCGCACTTGTTAATCTCACTTTGCAGTCTGGGGCCTGTTATGTGCACGAAGAGATAAATTGGACAGTGACCCCCACGTAGCAATGTCACCGCCAGCTGTCTGAGGACGTACTTGAAACCGTGCTTTATAGTCATCCCATTCCTTGCTTTGTGAGATGTTAAATTTGCCATTGGGCAGGGAAAGACCAGTACTAGTGACTGTGTCTGAATTAGAAATTGAATAATATAAGGAGATTCAGGTCTCACCAATAAAAACCTTTGAAAGAAATGTTCTTCCTAACAAGGTCTGTAATGTATCGGTCAACATGTTGATGGCCATTTAGAAAAAACATGGAGGCCATTCTTGGAACAAAACTAAAGTAAGTTTCCTGTCATTGCACAATACAATCAAGAGTTCAAGAAGGATATGGGATGATTTTAACGGAGCTACTTAGAATCATGAATAAGTAAGATAATTTTGTGGCAGTGACTGGGCTGCTTACAACTCAGAAGTGCAGCCTTTGCAGCCTAGCCGGAGAATGAATTCAGTCAAGCATTTAGCCCTGTTCTGTGGAAGCTGTGGAAGTTAGGAATCACTAAGAATCAGTTTTTAGAAATTTAACTCCTAATGGTTTGATAAGCAGTGCATTGTGTCCCCATCCTTTACTTAACATCAAACACTGATCAACACTCAGCCCCAAACTCTGCACCTAGAAGCATGAAATTTGGTGTCCACTGGTGGTGCCCACTGATGCCCACTGCCTGCTGCATGGCAGTTTTCAGTGCCATGGTAGTGATGCCCACTGGTGCCTGTGCTGCCCACCACTGTTCCTTTGAATCCTCTAGTGTCAGGTGCCTGTCATTGCCCAGCAGTTCCAATACCCACCAGTGCTACTGACTGGTTCCCACCGATGCCAAGGCAACTGGATGCCAGGTTAATGGGCAAACCTGTTAAGCCTTGCAACCATCATGCATCATGGGAATGGTACTGGCCAAACCATCTGACCACACTGCCTTCGGTGGACATCAGAGATGCTCCTTTTCATATGCAGCAGCCAAGTGACCTCCTATTTAACAGATGAAAAGAAAGACAGTCACCAACCCTAACAGTCCACGCTCCAGTCTGGAATAGTCTGAATGGAATGGTATGGAAGCTACTGAGGAGTTAAAACTATCCAAAAATAGAAAAAAGGAGAAAAATGTAAGGGTTTATCACAAAATAACCATATTTATTTGAATCGAATGCACCATGGAATCTAGTGCACTCCCTTATTGGGTTGAGATTTTAAAAAAAGTTTACTGGCAATTGTAATGTGCAGCTGCAAAGCAGGTGCTAAATTTAATTTTACTGCATACAACAAGTTATATGACAAGTTAAATGTTATGATTTTTATCTAATTGCAGTACTTTATACAGCAATGGGTTTATGTTATATTTTTTTAACTGACCCATACTCATAATCAAAGCATTGTATTTATTCGCATCTAATGCACCATTGAATCTAATGTGCACCCTAGGGCTGGATTTAGGTTTGATGAGGCCCTAAGCTATTGAAAGTAATGGAACACTTTATATGTCCAGCTGTGCTTTGCCAACAACAAATTGTCGCTTTTTTGTGTTGAATATATGCTATGTAATAATTTATGAACCTAATAGGTATCAAAACACTGTTGCTATATGTAGGTTTTATTTTATTTGTTTTTAATCTTGTATTTTGGAAATGTACATCCAGTTTTTTTCCTTTAAAATTCTTTGGGGCCCCCTAGAGAATGGGGCTCTAAGCTCTATCTTGTTTAGCTTATACGTAAATCTGGCACTGGCGCACCCTGATTTTGGAGACACTAAATTTGGCTGGAAAAGGTAAGTATCAGATTTGAGTAAATGTAGTATACGAGAAATAAAATACACTTGGAATTGTTGTATAATCAAGATTGATGATCAGTAGTAGGATCACAAGAGAAGGGCATAAAGTCAGTGGTAAGCAGGGCAAGACTTTATAACTTCTACATTGAGTAGGGGGACTAAGGATCAACACTTCATGATGTGGGAGGATTTTGTAAGGTGTGGTTTGTGAAACGAAAAATTTGTTTTAGTTTTACAAGTCCTTCATAGGGTTGGGGAGGCAGCATGTGGCTTCTGAGGCCCTCAAAATGCCTCTGAGAGAAAGGCCCTGAATGGCATAGGAATGTCATGGGGATTGGTAGCGGTGATGGGATTCACAGAAATTAACAACTGGTTCTATCCCCATCTGGCAGCCACTTTTAAATGGCTATTTTTAAACTTTATATGTCCTATCTTTCCTTAACAACCAGTTCTATACAGTAGGTGTGAACCTGTTGGAGCCCACCACTGGTTGGTAGTATCATGGCAGTGCCCTCCAGCTGGTGCCCAGGGCATTTGTCCCCCTTTTTCTCAAGTGTGCCACTGACTGTAATCTTCAGTCTTTTAAGGGATAAAACAGGGGCTGTATTTTTCCGCTTTTTATTCTTCATCCAAAGAATCATCAGGGACTTGCAATTAGTGTTTTGCCTGACTCTGATTTCCTCCCCAACCCCCAAAAGGACCTGACAAGAGGGGAGAAAACTGGTCAAGAGGCCTTCTGCTGGCTGGAGAGATCGTGTTCTGCTTCTCCAGCTCTGAGAAGGACTCTGATCCCTCTGGAAGGTCTCTAAAAGTTTCCTGTGGAGGCATTTCAGATGCTTTGATGCATCTCCAGATGCAACTGGAGGGGTAGTTTCCACAGATGACCTGGAATTCTGGAAGTGATATCATTTGGGGTCACAGGTGACATGGCCAGCATAAGAAGTCACAGCACATGCTGGGGATCAGAGCTGGTAACACAGTTTTCAATCATCTCCCATCTGGGCAGTCAAAGAGCCAAATGCACTTGAGTGGTAGAACTGCAATGTAAATCTTCAGATCAATCTCTGTTGCCTCCTTCCTACTGACTTTTACCCATGGGATGAGAAAAAATGCAGTAGGATGCAGACATGTGTCCTGTCCAATTCCTTATTCAACTCCTCATGCACCCTTCACCATATTTAAACACAATGGCATCAGCTGTCCATGGGGATTTTTCTGAGCCCTATCTGAAGATGTCAAGATTCGCATTCAGGACCAACTGCATGATACTCAGGTGCTACAGTCCCTCTCTGTGATTTTCCTGGCTCATCCATTACTTGTCAACAGCCAAGCATGAAACAGCACATGCACAAAATGAAGTTGCTGGGTTGCATATTGCTTCCCTTTTCCTTCCGTAGTAATAGCCATGCTGATCAGCTCGCTGAGCAAGAAGGAATGAATGCCCTGCATAGCAATTTGTTCATTCCTTATGAATGGCAGTTTGTGGTTACTTTACCTTTATACATATTTTCATTTTGAAATGGAAATAAATGTTCACCTATCTGATACATTCCACCACTCAGCTTTGGGCTATTTACTGTTGCAAATGAAGGTATAATGGGTTTCAGTTACTGTTCAACCCAGGCTATGTTTGGCTGCCCAAAGAGCCAAAACATAATCTTTAAAAAGTAATAAATAGTGCATGGGAATTGCTGTTTGGAATTGCTCAGATGTGATCGTTTAGGGAGGTGGATTCAGAGCAAGCTGATAATGGGAAAAGCTGCTTTATGTATCAGCAAAAGCACCGAAAAGAAAACCCCGGAAGCCCGGCTTCAGGAAAATCAGTGAAAGAGAGGGAACTCCATGCTCTGCTTAGCAAACTTGTGGGCAACTTGATAGAAGTCAGATCTACCTATCTATTTTCTGTACCTGCTTTTAGTTAGTAACTAAGCCTATGGCTTCTGTGAAGGTGAAATAGTGCATTCAGGCACAGTGAATTACCGTGCAGTGCCCCCGATCCATATTTACCCACCCTTTGGAGGGAGGCTATGTTCAGTGATAATGTTAGGGAAAAAAAGTGGGAGGTGGGGTGGAGGGAAGGTGCATTTCTGAAAGAACATTTGTTTGTTTGTATGCAAGTTTTCTACTCTGCTTTCTCTCCCTGAAAAGCACACAAAATAGCATCCAAAAAAGTAGCATTTATAAAATTGTGTATTTCAAATTTATGAATCCAGGAGACCTGTTCTTTATAGATTTTATACTGATAATGTGGATTCACACACGCACGCACGCACGCACACAAACACAAACAGAGATTAACTGATAAAATAGAAAAGCCCTTCCAAACAGTCTGCTTGGCACACTATTAATATGAATGCAATGAGAATGAACATCCATGTGGACTGAAATATGGGCAAATGGGTTCTTCACACTTGTTTTCCCCCTTTCATTCTCGGATGCGTGAAGATTTCACTTGACTGCACTTTAATAAACACAGTTAATGCAGAGATATGCCAGGACTCAACATTTTTGGTGTGCCAACATATGGTGCAACATCCAGAGAAAAACATTCAGAAATATTCAGGAAATCTTGGGAAATACTGTATTTACTTGAATCTAATGCTCACCTTTTCCAGCAAAATTTAGTCTCCAAAATCAAGGTGTGCATTAGATTTGATGGTTAATTAGACTAGAGTAAATGTGGTATTTTGATTATAAGAATAGGGTGCACATTAGATTTGATTAAATACTGTATTTTCCAAATTTTGCCTAATGCTGTCTTCCTCAAGTATGCAAGTTTTGGGTTCAGACCAGAGAGTCATCTAGCATTCTGTTTCATGCAGTGTCTGTAAAGATCTCCTAGGGCACTTACAAGTGATATGATAGAGACAGGTCTCCTATTATTTTATTCTCAGCACCTCAGTGGCATACAGCTTCTGACCCTAGAAGATCAGATCAAATCTTAGTTTTCCAGACTTTGAAATGTCAATCTCAATGACTCATACAAAATACCGGTAAGCATTGTAAACCTACTAAGCCCGTGGTCAACTAAGCTCTTTCTCATGCACTGAACTACTGAAGTTTAGATTAGCACAACTCATCTGCTCCCAGGTGGTGTGGGGAGCCCAGTGTATGTTTCTGCACTGGTCTAACTAACCTGCCTGCAGAAGTTGTATAGAAATGCATTATGGAATGAAAAGTGGCTTATGCAGTATATGGCCAAACCACCACAGCCTAGATTTTAAAACCTGCACTGGAAGCGGTTTCTCATATGCTTGGACCATACTTTTTTATTTCCATACATCTTTATTAGTTCCACTGTACCTGCAAGCTGAAAAAACTGAAGATTTGTAGGGTGGTAAGTAGGTGGGTGTGAATGAGGAGGCTTGCAGACTCATCAAAGGAGTTGGGCGACAGGTTGGACCCTATTGCGCCCTCCAGTTCTATCATTGTAGGTGCAGCAAGGTCCAGTTAAATTCAGAATAATACAGTATTTTCCTTATGTAAGAAGAAAAGCATTAGGTTTTCTAAGCTAATTTTTAAGCCTGACCAGAGAGTTTGCTTCATCACTACTTCCTACCCCTCATGTGGCAAGCCTCAATACAGCCTATGCCAAGACCCCTCTCTCCAGTCCTTGGGCAAGCCTTGTAATTCTCTCTAATACATTCTTGTATGTAAATTTATTCCTAATTTAAAAGTAAATCAATTATTTGTCCCCTGACACAGTGTCAGAGAAATGATGTGTCCAAAATATTTGGATACCCTGAGAGCATGGGTAGCCAAACCACGGCACACAAGCCACATATAGCACAATGACATATAATATGCAGCTCTTGGAAATATGTTGGCTGAGCTCCTTTTCAAGTCACAATATAAAAGGTAAACAAGTAATTTTCAAGGTTTAAACAGATCCAACTTTGTTATACATAGATTTTTGAACCACTTGATTCAACAACAACAACAAAAATCACAATATTTTTTTTAAAACTGCTTTTCTACCATTGTAGATTCCATTCTTCAACTGGGCCATGCAAAGGCTGGGGGCCTTTGCATTTCTAGTTGCCTCTCCTAAACATGTCTACTCATAAATAAGCCCCATTGTGTTCAGTGGATTTTACTCAGTTGTGGGATTCAAATAAATTAACAACAGATTCTATGTCCTAATAAGCTAAATTAACAACAGGTTCTATGTCCCATTAGTAACCGGTTCTCAGAACCAGGCGCTCATTAGCAAAGGGTTCTATATAACCTGTGAGAACCCCCTGAAGCCCACCACTGGTCTTACTCCTGGGAAAGTGTCTTTAGGATCGCAACCTTAACCATTTAGGGTCCAGTTTTGAGCTGGGCCAATGCTGATCTCCTGCACAGGAACAGCACTGAACTGGCTGTTTTAGGACTGGCTGTGAGGTTGCCAATCACCCTCATCTGAACCTCCGTTCATTTCATGTCAGGTTGAGGCTGTTCCTTTCCTTGGAAGAATATCTGTCTGGATTTCAAGAAAGATAAGAGTAGGCAGTTCTTGCTATAAACACAAACAGATCTATAGAAAACTATATACCAATAGCACTTTTTCTCTTTGGATGCTGAAAGATCATGCAATAGAGAAGAAGGTCCTCCTTTATTCCCAAATGAAAAATCAAATAGTTTGATTCAAAATTGATGAAACACATATGTATCATTTTGCTGTTCTGCATAGCCTTAAAAACATATGCACAACACTATACTGAGAACATCTCATACAGCATTAACATTAATATTCCAACAAAAGCCCAATGATCGTTAGTACAGAGGAAGGTGTGGAGCAGGGGGAAGCCCACCAAACAGATGAATGCTTTATTATAAGAAAGCAATTCCAATTCTTTCTCCATATTCCCTGCATTATTAACACATTTTTCTAAAAAAGAGCTAGACTGTCATCCTGCAGAAGTTAAGAAGGCCATTTCTGTCACTTCGGTAGAAATGCAAGCAAACATTCTTTTAAAAGATGAATGAAAATTAAACCATTGCTGTATACAATTACTTAAGCATCTCTCATTCTATGACTCCTTGAAACCTTGAGCTATCCTTATGAAAAAAAATTTTCTAAGTCTCCAATTCTAAAGACACTTTCCTGGGAGTAAGACCCTTTGAACACAATGGGGCTTACTTTTGAGTAGACACGGTTAGGATTGTGCTCTAAGAATGATTTTAGCTGTTATGCTGGAAGCGGAGGATGAAAGAATTACTTCGAACTAAAAAAAAACTATTACACATTAATCCTCCATGCATCTTGTATATTAACTGGAACAACAGACTGCATATTAAGGTTTCATGGGTTGCTCTGTTGTTAGAAATGTTTTCTGTTTCTGGAAGAAGCATTTTGTTTTTGAACCTATGTTTTCCCTACATACTGGTGTAATAAAATGGTGATTCCTACAACCATAGGGCACATAGGATGGCCAGGACTTTATGTCATAGACTTTATGATCACACCTGACTAGGCATGTGCTCTGGAGCCAGTTCTGAAATTTTGGGTCAATTTACACCAATTTACACCATGCATACTCTCTTTTGCCCCAAATGGTTCACCTAATCCATCCTCTCCTTTAGTTAGATTTCTACCCCATTGACTTGACATTTTGCGCCACTTTTGCCTGTCAGCCACAAAGTGAATGCAAGCAATCAACATTTTATTTGTTTTGAACTCCAACTTAAATATTATTGACATATCAAATGGGACGACTGTTTCTGAAGCTAATAAAGGTCCAGCCTTGTTATATACACTTATTTGTATACATGGATTTGACTCACCACGAATGGCGGCTGCAAATGAGAAGAAATGTGCCAATCCCTGAATAAGGAAAAAAATGCTTCCTTTAAAAATTATTGTTTAAAATACTGCCTTTTCTTATTGTTGTAGAGAGGCAATCTGGTGAGCAATCATTACATTCTTCAGCTGAGCCAAGCAAAGAGCCTTTGCATAATTGCCATTACAACAGGAAGAAAAGCTATTTTTAAAAAATTGTAGATACAAATTTTAATTTTTTTTATAAAAACTTTATTTAAAAAAAAATTGTTTTTATTTAAAACAGTTTATTAGTATCAGTAGGGAGTTGAAGATTCAACTCAATAAGCACAAGCTTATTAGGAGTAAAGGAAGAGCAAAACACCTGGAAATTTGTCTTTAAATCTATTTTTCCTCTTTTTGAATGCCTGGCTAAATAATGCAGTTTCATAGGTGGATCAAGGTGAGCCCAACATAGCTAATCTGGCCCAAGACACTATTTCTTCCTTCTTTTCTTCCTTTATTACTTACATCACCTGTCCTTTTACAGTGATTTCCTACCTCACTATTTTGTTTCTAGGTGGCCAATTAGTATTCTCATTCATCTTGAAACTTCAATGCAAACCTGCACATAATGATTCTGAAAGCCTTGGGAAAAAGCAGAGTTAAGGGGAAAATATCTATCAATTAGTGGTTATAACTCTCTTCAGGGTAGACCTGTTAGCTAAGAGGAAAAAAAGATTTTGCTTACTGCCTGATTCTTTTACAACATACTTTTCTGGTAGAACATCAGACAACCTTCAAATTTTTGATGAGCACAGCATACTGGTCCATGTATTGAGCTGGGTGCTGCATAATGTCTATTGCAAGATTTGTCAGATGGATGAGAAGTGTTCTTTTATCTTTTCAAAGAGACTTTTTGCCTTGATAAAGAATGTGCAAATTAAGATTAAAGTAATGTCAGCACATTTCTTTTTTTCCCCACATCCTTCTCCACTTCTTATCTAATAGGTATTCTCATGTGATTTATTTATAGATCCAGGTCGCACATTTAATTTCAGTTACGGAGAAACAATTCGTTCCTTTTCAGAATATGTAACGCAACACTTTTCATCTAATGAAATACAAACAGAATATTAATTGAAAGATTAAATACAGATCTGGAACCTCTTCTATTAGCAATTTCAACCACTGGGACTTTATTTCCCATACATATTGAACCAGGCTCTTTTGTCACGACTTTCAAGAATCCCCTCTGTAGATAGGATGACATCAGATGCTGAATGCAGGCACAAACATTCCAGCATCTTGGGGTATCCTTTGTCAATTGCCTTGAAATCGAAGTGGGGTTTATGCCATTCTATTGAACACTCCCTACAATCCAGAGTAACTTCGGGAGCATGTAAGAGACATTATGTGCACCTTTAGTTATGGCACCACCAAGTGAAAACCTATGGGAAATTCATATTGCAATCCAGAGTAAATTGTTCTTACACCGGAGCAAGAACTCCCCGTAGTTACTCTGGATTGTACCCTTTGACACTTTCTGCATTGCCAGTGGGTATCCAGAGATCCAAATTGGGCCATTGGTTAGAGCTGGAATAAAATGCTGACGTGTATAACATGGTTTTTTTAAACCCAGTTATACTTTGTTGCCCAGTTATAGTGTGATGCAAATGATCGGGATGTGAATATACAGGGATGTCCAATTCTGACAGGTCACAAATCCCCTAATATGCTCGGACCAATTTCCACCATCTTGACAAGTGTGCCTGCATGACATACATCTTTACTAACTCAGGTTTGCCTCAACTATGATTTATATTGTCAGATAAAAAAAAATGTATTAAAAATTCCTCAAACCTTGGTTCTGTAACCAGAAAGAAGATCAGAGTCAAAAGGCTTAAAATGTCCTTGGAGTCAGTGGGAAATAAAAGCCAGTCCTTTGTATGTCATTTGGTAGGAAATCCAACTGAGTTAAGTGGGGCTGGTTCCCAAATAAGATCACAAAATGATTTCAGCTTGGCTGGATTCTGTGCCAAAGTTCCAAAAAAGATCCCTCTTTAGGGTAATATACGTTTTTAGATGTGTACTGCCTAAGCTGTTGCTCTGAAATACTTGGGGAGAGATTGTGCAAAAATAAATCACTTGGCACAGGCATATCTTTCAATTTGGAGCCTCCCGAATGTCTGGAAGATAAGTATACAAATGATTTGTCATTTGAACTTGCTTTAACTTTTGAAAAAGCACCTTTCAGCAGGGCGTATCATGCAACATTTATGAAACCTGCGCAGGTCTTTTTGGACGAAAAAGCAAGAGTAGAAGTTTTCAGCTGAATATCTGAGATTTCCAATCATCCTCGCAATGTGTCTGTAGAACAAGGCCATTAAAAGTGATTTGGGGTGACATTCCTAGCACGCCACAAAAGACGGAATAAAGAAGCCTTTTCATTAACAATCATCCTCAAGCTGTTCAAGCTACTGGAACGGTAGCCTGAGACTAGGTGCCTCGTCAGAAATGGTCACCTTCCTCGGCCTGCTGATGCAGACAGGCAGACAATGCATAATTAGGAAAGTAGCTTGGAACATCAAGTTTTACTGTCCATTCCCACCCCTGCCCAGAGATAGTGTTAGAGGAATAACCAGGTACTTAATAAGTGGGGTAGATCTTGCAGGTATCGTGTTTATTGATTTAAAATACAAGTGAATGTTATTTATATACCTCTCACTGCTTCTCTCCCATGTTTGAGCTGAAGCAGAAAGCTTCTGCTGCATACTGTAGGGGAGTGGTCTTCAAAGTGGGGGTTGGGACCCCCGTGGGGGTCACAATATTATGTCGGGGGTTGCGAGAGGGTGGGATCCGCCATCGTGGAATCTGGCACTGGGCTGGTAATCCTGGGAGTAAGCTTCATTGAACACAATGGGACTTACTTACAAGTAGTCATGGAGGAGGAGGGGGTCCCAGAAAGATTTTTAAATTTGAAAGGGGTTCCCGGACTGAAATGCCTAAATATCACTGCAATTGGGGATCCTGCTGGAGGTCTTCCTAAGGGTAAGGGGACATTTGCCACTTTTACCCAGAGTAAGCTCCAGCAGGCAGTATGGGCCAACTAAGACATGTACTAGTGATATTGATTGTGCAAGTCCATGTTGGCCCCAGAGGGCAGATCAGGCCTGGACAGGGGCAGGATTTGGTGTATGCCACCACTGCTGATCTTCCTATCTGGCAGGCTTGCTCTCATCCTCATTCCATCGCCACCTTGTTCCACCCACCCTTGCCCTTCCCCTGCTCTGTTGCACCCTTGCACGGGCTTTCCTGCTCATGTGGGTCTCATGTTGATCCACTGGTGTGTGCTGGAATGCTGTTGGAGCACACATGCCAGGACTGGGGGAACCCAACAGGACAACAACACATTAAGACTGGGTTGCTTATCTTATTTAAATTTCCCAGTCTAGTGATTTGTTTTTCATTTACAAAGCAAGAGAGCATGCCCAGGCTCTCTTAACATGGAAAGCGTAACTGATTTGTTTTTTAAAATTCTGAGTCCGCACCCTTGCTTAAGGACAGAGGAAGAACTGTGATGGATCAGATCCAGCTTTGCCGAGTACAGCATTCATTCCAAGATTCCCTATAAACATCTGTTATCACTTAGTGCCTCTATCCCTATATAGTGCTTATATCCCAATACCCCTATAGTGCTGCATAGTGACCAGCAATCCACCCACTGGAACATACGCAACATTGTTTTCCAAAACTGCAATCTGAAGTTGGCAATGCTTCTCTCTTTTAGAAGCATACTATTGTTGATTTAGCTATTACCAGTGGGTCGCTAAACATTTCCTTTTCCCCCTATTAAAGCACAGTTGTAATTAAAAGCCCAAGTACTCAATGACATTTTGAAATGCGTCCTTTTCGTTTGGTTAGAAAGCAGGTTATTTTTGGCCACAACTCTGCACAAGAACTTGAAGTTTGTGGTAATCTTCTGGAAACACATGGATTTTCAATGTCTGATCTCTCTTAAAATAAACAGAAAAAGGAATATACAAACTGGAATGGAAGCAATTCCTGCCAAAACAGTATTTGTTGCCAATTTTAAACATAATTGCCAGTAAACAAGAGGAGTACAAAAGCTGGTGTATTATGGGGAAAATAATTCTATAGTTAAGGGCTCTCTGTGCAAACAATTAAAAGGTTACTAAATATTGTTCCATCATATAACAAAACATTTCTGTTTTTCTTTACGTTCTCCAGTTCTGGATGGAAAGGTACTATACGGCACTGCTTGTGCCAGGATCTGAAGTGATAAAACTAAACTTTGGTATAAGCACCAGTTTGCTCATTAAGCCATTTCCCAGGCTGGAACTTGTTATTGAACAATCACGTTCTTATTAGCCCAATACCGCTGTACTCAAACAATTGATTCCTGGAGAATTTATGGCACTACTCCAGGGTTTTAATGTGATTTATGGAGAACAATACAGAAACTCAGTTATTCACATGTGAGAAAACTCCTCTTGATTTATAGCATTTAAAACATGCAACAGGCTTGAGCATATTTGATTCTAAGCATCCTCACAACACCATAAGATACTGTTGGTGATCAGGAAGTGAATTCTGTAGATGAACCTGAACTCTTATTCATTTAAAGCCAGTGCTTATCAAGGTAACCAACTTGGGCTATCCTAAAGACACGTTGCTGAGAGTAAGACCCATTGAACACAATGGGGCTTACTTTTGAGTAGATATGGTTAGGATTGTGCTCCAGGACAGCCAAAGCTCTGTCACTGAGGAGTCAGGAGATAGAGCTTGGCTCATGTGGGAGGGTACCTGCTTGACTGGAGACTGCTGATGTCTGCAATTTTTTCAAAGATCTAAAACATTTCCTTTTCAGTGACCCCCCAGGATAGAATTATTATCCTCTTTCTCATGAGTTTTCAAAATATATTTATTATGCATGTCTTGGGATCTATGGTACATGTGATTTTCTTCCTATGGGAGAGATCTGTGATGTCCAGTCAGGGTAGGCAGACCATCACCTAACCCAGCAAGTTTAAAAAAGAGTCCTTTTTTAGCTGTGTGACCTGGAAAAAGACCAAAAACATTGTCCTCCTTTTCTTTGCAAGCAAGCAGCATGTAGCCAGCTGGTAATTCATAAATTATGTGTAATAAATTATGAACACAATCCTAACTCAGTAGCAATCCCCATTGTGTTCAATGGGTCTTACTGCTAGGAAAGTGTCTTTAGGATTGCAGCGTATATGTAATATAACTTTATATAGTTTTGAATTTAAATAGTTTTGAATTTAATAATAAGCAAAATAGTGTTTAAATTGATCACAAGAAAGCAATATCTGTGCAATAAGATATATATGTATGTAATAAGATATGTAAGACACACACACACACGCAGAGTGATACTTCTTAAGACGAATGTCCCTTAAGACGTATGCTTTGAGTAATGAATCAAAATTTCTAAGGATTCCTGCTACATGGGACAAATTTGCTTTGTAAGATGAATCCTGATTGGCTGAGGTGGGAACAAGAGAGGTGGGAACTCTCAGCCTGCCCTTCAGCACCAGTCTGCCTGGTATCGGCACGCACAGGCAGGCCCACCAGCGGCAACCCCAGCAGCTTGAGGCAGAGCCAGAGGAGCCAGAGGAGGCAGGAGCAAAGAAGCCTCTTCAGTGGCCAGCCTCTCAGTGACTGGCTCCATGTCCAACCCAGCCGCTGAGCCTCACCGAGATGGGCACCCCTGCTGAGCCTCATCGGGGCTGGGCTGCCTTGTCCTACTCAGTGTCCTCCATACTGGCCAGCCAGCTAGCCTCTTGCCAACCACCTGAGAGCCCTGCTTTGCCACCTGAACCATTGCAGCCAGCCAGTCAGCCACTGCTAGGTAGGAGTGAAACCCCCTCCAAAATGGGACCTGACTCTGAGAGCACAATCCTAAGCATGTCTACTCAAAAGTAAGCCCCATTGTGTCAAATGGGTCTGTTGGGTTTGAATCTAATAATGAAACATGTTTGGTCAGGCAAGTTGATTCAAGGCTGATGCAATCTAGCTGATGCAATCTGTAACTGCTCTTACAGCATGATTCAGCAGAATTGGAAGTGCTGAGTCACTGGTCACATGACTGCAATATCTCTAACTGATTGGTGTGTCACTATATTTAAGTGTGTATGAGATTATTGCAAAGTGTGGGTTACTGAGGAGGGGTATTATTACTGTTTGATACTCTGAAAGACTGGACTGTATCTGTGGACTGTTTAACTGGATTACTGAGATTGGAATAACCCTGCAACTGGATGTATGTATATGACTGATCTACTGCTTTGACCTTGGACTGTGTTACTTGACTTATCTTCTGCCTGTCATTTTGAACAATATAGTTATCTTGAACTATAAACAGCTGTGTGTTTACTTTGTGCTGCTGCCCTCTCATGCTCTGCACAACTACTCTGCTTAGCCCTGCTAATCCTGCAGGGACTCACATTCCTAACAGGGTCTTATTCCCAGGAAAATGTTTTTAGGATTGCAGCCTATGTAGACTTCATAGGATCATACCCATTCTGCTTCCAGGGAGAAGTCTGGAGTACCACTTTCTCCCCATCACACCCTTCCATGCAGGGGATCCCCAGTCTAGAGGGCACAAAATTGGACCTGACTCTGAGAGCACAATCCTAAGCATGTCTACTCAGAAGTAAGGCCCATTGTGTTAAATGGGTCTTACTACCACAAAAATGTGTTTAGGATTGTAGCCTAAGTAGACTTTGCAAAAGCAAGTGTCATTAGACAGGGTTCCTTGTTAAAGCTGCTAAAAAAGACACTAGTGACTCTTTAGATGAAAATTAGTCAACCTTTTCTTTTCTGTTTTATTGTACATGCAGTATATTACAGTGTTTGTTGCAGTAATTGTGTTATACTACAGTGTTTTGAATTCAATTACAGTGTTTTGTCATCATTTCTACATACAACTAATATTTTTATATGAATACTTTTGGGTTGTGGAACCAATCGTATTTCCTATGGGGAAATCCGCTTTGTAAGATGTATGCTTTGTAAGACATACTTTCTTCCAGAATAAATTAAGTTTGTCTTACAAGGCACCTGGGCCACATTCACTGGGCCAAATCAGCCATCTCTTTTACATCTAGTTTGATGGCATTAATCATGGCAAACTGCACCACTGAGGTGGTGCTTTGCAGACAGGCATAAGACCTCACTCACTATGCTTTATGCGCCACAGCAAGCAAAAAAAAAAAAAAAAGAGTGTCCTCGGTTTTCCCAATCTCACAGCTTTAACATCTGGTTTGCCAATGTTTTTCTTATTCTTATTATACATTCATAATACTCAGGCTTTTTCTTTCCTTTGGGGCATGAAATTTGAGAAAAACTCAAAAGAGAATACAAATGCTAATAAAAATCACATCTGTTCAAGGTATTTGAATGGGGGTTTAGGCAAATGTGAGTGAGGCAGTCTTGTCCGGGAGGCTTATACTGGAAAGAACGTGCCGGAATCTTCCCCCGAGTCTGCAGAAATGAAAATTAAGAGCAATCAAACTGTTTTTCTCATTAGAAGGCTAGAAAGTTTTATTCCAAAGAAATTCTTGAGCTCAGCCTTGACTGGTGTAATAAAGAGGATTGGAATCTAGTGTAGCGTAGCAGGCTGAATGTTAGACTTGGACCAAGGAGAGCTGGATTCAGATTTTCAGTGCAATCCTAAGCATGTCTACTCAAAAGTAAACCCCATTGCATTCAATAGGTCTTACTCCCAAGAAAATGTCTTTAGGATTGCAGCCTTCCCCCTGAATCCAGAGTAACTACCAGAGCACGTAAGAGACTTTATGTGCACCCATAGTTACGGTACGACCTAGTGAAAACCTATGGGAAATTCATATTGGAATCCAGAGTAAGTTGTTCTTACACCGGAGCAAGGACTCCCCATAGTTACTCTGGATTTTGCCCTTTGACTCTGGATTGAGAGGCCTTAGACTTGACAATCTTTCACAGCACAATCCTGTTTATCCTAAAGATGTCAAACTCATTTCAAACAGAGGCACCATAGATCAAGATTATTTTCTTTCCCTAAGCAAATTTGTGAGGTGACCACAATACTGTACAGTGGCACCTCATGTAACAAATTTAATTCGTTCCTGAGGCATGTTTGTTACGTGAAATGTTCTTTACGTGAAGCAGATTTTCCCATAGGAAATAATGGAAACTCAGACGATTGGTTCCACAACCCAAAAAATATTCATATAAAAATATTAACTGGATGTAAAAATGATGACAAAACGCTGGAACTGAATTCAAAACATACATTTAATGTGCATGATCCTATGAAGTCTACTTAGGCTTCAATCCTAAAGACACTTTTCTGGGAGTAAGACCCATTTAACACAATGAGGCTGACTTCTGGGTAGACATGATTAGGAGCCTGCAATCAAAGACACTTTTGTAATCAAAGACACCTTCAAAGTGTCTCCCCACTTTCTCCTTCTCTTCACCCTGAGCCTCTCTCTCCCCTTCTCCTTTCTGGCTAGCCGTTAGCTGCTTCCCTCTTCTCCACTGCTCTTCTCTCCCTCTGCCCAGCAGACACCCAGCCACAGGAGGAGCAGCACGGAAGTGTTGCTTTCACTGTGGGCAGGCACGCTAGGTAGCCCTGATGCTTTTTAAAAGGGCTGCCGGCCGGTGCATCTGCCCCAACTGCCAAGGAGTGTGTTTGTTACGTGAAGCACAGTTTGTTACGTGAAGCAGAATCCTAGATAAATTTTTGTTTGTTATGTGGAACATACTTTACATGAGGCACTTGCTACATGAAGGCACCACTGTAGTTTAAATTAGGCACCAGGTTAAGAGTTTTCCATTCACTAAAGTTTTTGATTGATATACTTGGTTGCCGTTCATTTTTTTGTTGTTGTCTTATTATTTTTGTTGCTTCTGTCTATTTCAGTTGAGGCAGCCTGTGTTTCTTTTTCTTCTTTATAAAATATCTTCCAACTCTGGTTGTGCTATGATAGTCCAGCACTTTGGAGACTTTTAGTCAAAAAACAACTCATTAAATAAAAACACGTATGCCTAACAATGTCAGCATCTGTGAGTCAAAGGTCTGTAGAGGTCAGATATGAATCCTGAGTTGGGATTTCTGCTCTCACCTGGTAAATGCAGAAGAAATGCTATCTGTTTATTCCTGACTGCCAAGACTCTAGGAAAACGTCCTTTCAAGGTCAGGGGTTGTGCCAGGTTGTACCTGGTCATGTGGCAAACATTGGGATTGGACCCTTATGTGCACTGATTAAATTGAACATTTTTATTTCCTCTAAACTCTCTCTCTCTCGCCTCTAAAAATACATATAGACAAACTCTGAAATGAGGTGTGGGTGGCATTGTGTTTTACCTTCAGATGCTGTTCTGCAGAGACCTGAAGACACACATGGGGGCAAATAGAGTTCTGTACAATTCTGTATTTATAATTCTTCCATTTTCAGAAGAAACAAAATCCAAGGCCAATTCACACTATTAGGATTGTGTATGCACTCTAGATATGCATATCCTGTCTGTTGGAATTAGAATGCAAATCAGCCTACAGGATTCTGGAGGACAATGCAATGGCCAGTCACATTAGACCTCTTCACTTTGCAAAAGGTGTAGTCCTTAACACTATTTCATTTCTTCTCTCCTTCTCATATTTTCTCTTCCACCCAAACCAGTGGTCTCCAAACTGCAGACCGCAGAACATTTCTCTTTCCAGGCAATCTGCTCAGAAACTCATTCCAGGCAGCCACTTCCACTGCCTGATATTCAACAAGCTCAGTGCCTTGAGCTCCAGGCAGATGCACCTGCCCTGTACATGTTTCTGAACAGATTGGCTTGAAATATAAGTGGCTGCAGCACAGAACAGAAAGCAGTGTGATGCATGGAGGCAGCTTTTACCTGATGCTGGATCTGACTGACCCAGAGCATCATAAACGGAAGAATGTGTTCTGCTAATGTTCTGTGACACTAGGCCATCCACACCAGATTTCCATAGTACAGCAGATTTCCACAGTACAGATTTCCAAAGTATAGAAGAGGCATTATCCTCTGATCACTTCAGAAGATCCATGTAAGCCAGTGGCATCGATAGTTGGGTGAAAAGGGTGCAGGATGGGTGACCTGCACTGGGAGAGGTGACAACACTACTGGCCAACATTATTAAAACCTTGGTATTTTTGAATGACACCATCATGTTATATATCATTAAATATGAAATTCCAAGTAGAATACAATGAGACAAACAATGTTGAAGTATCTCTATTCTATCAAAGGTTACAGCCACCCTCCCCTCCAAAAAACCAGTGCAGCTGGGCAATGGTGCATCATCATTGATATGCCCACTGCATGAGGAGGTCCATTGTGAGTATGATGGGCTGGCTGCCTGCACCAGGTGATGCAAATCCTTGTGATGCCACTGATGTAAGCAACCATGAGTAAAGAACGGAATTTCCTATGAAACTTTAAGCAAACCTCTGCTCCTGTGTTTGTTTTATTGATAGCAGCTAAACCAGGTGGGGAAAGGGATGCCATAGGAAAGGGATGCTTTTGCTGATCATTTCCTCCCTTCCAACTCTTGTTTCCTACAATCATGCAAGTTTACTTAAAGCATGTGGGGGAAGATATGATTTGTCCAAAATAGCCCCACCTCAACAACAATTATGCAAACACAGGTACAAGGAGATGTAAGGAGGTACAAAGAGAGAGGTGGAATTTTTTTTAAACTGGGGGAGCATGTAGCAATTGCATACCTTCTCCTGCGCCGGCAACTTGAACTAAAATGCAACCTGCACACCCCAGCCTTGTGAAAAAAGAGTGTCTGTTTTAGAGGAGATAAATATGTCCAGTTCAACAAAATGACAACTGGATTGCTTGCATTCTTCAATATGCCCTTGACATACATTTTTATTTATGAAATTTGCTGATATATCTGAAACAACTTACATCTGGGAGTTTAGAAGAGGAAAATCAATAACTAAACATGTCCGTCTCTGCCCCTAGTGAAAAGGGAAACCGAACGAAAGCCCTTCTGGAGGTTAAAACCAGTTCTTTTTCTGAAATACAATATAGTTGTTAGGCATGAAATTTGATACGGTCCTTAGCATTGCATTCTTTGGGGCATGAGAGATTAAAATATCCACAATATTTTGTGGTTTAAAGGACGTCCCACACCACTCTTTTTTTGCTGTGTTAAAAATAAAAAGAGATGTGGAGAGGACAATTTCTGCCTCTCTCTCCCGCCTTGTCTTACAGTCCAGTTCTATGCATGCCATCCAGTGACGGTGTGTCTTCGGCCTCGATGCTGACTGTTAGAAAGCAGATGAATGTCAATCACAAAAAGTGCTCCAACATCAGGCACTTGATTCCCAATCCAGTGTTTCTCCCATCACTCTCCAAGGTAAGTAAGCAAGAAAGGTTGAAGTGATGTCATCATGGGAGTGATGTGCTGGAATCCCACACCAGGTGACATAAACACTGGTGACACCAATGCTTCCAATATCCATTCCACATTGGATCCTGCAGTGTGGATCCACCTGAACCTTTGCCAGCTTCACAGCTAGTGTAGGCTTGAGTAGACCCTGTATGCATCTCAGAAGTTTATTCTGGGGGAAAAGAAAGTCCCTTCACACAAGAGTTGCAATAATTTTCTTCCACAAAATTGGGATCCATCCGTCCGTCCGTATTTATATACCGCTTTTCAACTGAAAAGTTCACAAAGCGGTTTACAAGAAAATGAAAAAAATTAATAGCTAATTAATAGCTAATGGGTGCCTGTCCCAAAAGGGCTCACAATCTAAAATGCAATAAGAACACCAGCAGAAGCCACTAAAGCAGACATTGCTGGGGTGTGTAGGGCCAGTTACTCTTCCCCTGCTAAATAAAAGAGGAACACCCATTTGAAAGAGTGTCTCTTGCCCGGTTAGCAGGGATAGGACCCTCTGTCCCATTTGCCAGTATTGTCCTTGTTTTTTTGAGAAATACGGCAACCCTAGAGACCTCCTGGACTTTCTTTGCATCATAGGACGCAATGCTTGCCATTTTGGCTCCACTGCAGGTAATGGATAAGTTTGGGAAGTTACACTTTGGAGTTCCTAGGGGATCCAGGAGGATCTAGGAGATCCTACAGTGTCTTTTAGGATATTGTTATATTAGGGATGATTTATTTTAACTTTTATTGGTATCTATTTATTTAATTTGTCTCAAGAAAGCTTCTCCAAAAATTAAAATAAACTATGAGATTAAATAAACTTGTAAGATATAAAAAACCATGGTTGATAAATGTTTTATGCTGGCAAAATAGCCTTGGACAATATAGAAAAAAATAACTGTGGCAGTTCTATTGAGTTAACAGCAGGAAAAGATCTAAAGAAGCATACAAGGATATATGTGTAAAGGTCCTGCTGCCCAGTGAAATAGTGATAATTTGTTCTAAACTGAATTTGAACTTAGTCTGTCAAAGCCATTTTTTCTGCAGAATGAACAATATGTGGGAAAATGTAAAACACAATATTTCCCACAATATGTGGGAAAATGTAAAACACAAAATCTGGGCGATGCTGCATTTACGTATAAGCTAAACAAGCTGTAGCTCAGGGACCCACTCTCTTGGCCCCCCCCCCCCCAAATTGTATTTCAGTTCAACAATTACTTTGATAAAATACATATTTTGTTATGTGCAAATGACTTTAGATACCTATTAGGTCATAAATTACCATATTGCGTATATTCAACACAAAAAACAGCGACAATTTGTTACTTACAATGGACATATAAAGGGATCCTGGGATCCTGAAGCACCACAATATTCTTGACCCTGTGGATGCCATTCATGAACACACTTCTCACTCATATACACAGAACCCCAAAGATCCAGGACCCCAGAGTCTGGCACAATCTGGAACCAACTCTGCCCAATGTGGACTTATGTGATCAGTAGGTGAAGAAGCATGATGTGTCCAAGCAGTGGCGTAGCTCGGAAGATGCAGAGGGTGCAGTTGCACTGGACTACAACCTTTAGAAGGGCTACAAGCTGAGCTTGACGCTAGTGGCTAAAATTGTGAAAAGCAGGCTACATATGAATGATAATACCATTATGTTATATATTGTTGGAAAGGTAATTTAATGTAGAATACAATGAAACAAATTATATTGGAATATGTACAGTCTATCTAACATTATGGCCAATTAACCAGAAAATGAAAACACAAAACCTGTGGAACAAAAAGTGAATTTTCTTAACTCAACTTTCACATGATACTGATTGCTCTGAAAGCCAATGAGATGCAATTCTGATACTGTATGGAACAAATAAGTTGTTAATATGAATCTGCTCTCATTTCCATATACACATATAATAATACAGTTGACCCATACTAACTGGGTATACAGGCACTTCAAAGTGTTGTTCCTCTTATATTTAACAGAGAAAGAATAACCATTCCTCTTTGGTCCAGCACAGTTTCTCTAACCAATAAGGGGAACAATTTTCATATTTTTACTTAATTAAATTTGATTTTGTTGTTGCAGAGGAAATTTTTTAATTTTTTTAAAAATACAATGGGATGATATCACTTCCAGTTGTGACATCACTTCCGGGCAATATTTTGCACTTTGCACCGGACTTCACGATCATTAGCTACGCCACTGTATCTAAGATAGTTGAAGGACCTCCATCTCCCATATAAACCTGCACACTTCCCACTAGAACTTGCATCTCCAGAGGTCTTGCTCCATGCCATTGCAATGTCTGAACAGGGTGCCCATATGTCCCCTTTTTCTATATCATGTCCTATTTTCTAGCCTTGTGTCCTGGGGAAAAAAATCTTCATTGTCCTTTTTCTTATGAGCAGGCAGCATGTTGTCTTCTTACAGTTAATAAATTATGGCTGCAATCCTAACCACACTTTCCTAGGAGCAAGTACTACTGAACACAATGGGACTTACTTATGAGTAGACATGCTTAGGATTGCAATTAATGTAATAAATTAAATGTAGTAATTAAAAATGTAATAAGTAATTTAGTATTTAAATTAACCACATGAATAAGCTACCTATATGTGTGTTTTTAGCTTTTATTTTTCATGTTCTACATTTTTCTTGTGTATCTTAACCCTCTTGTCCTCTTTTTGCAGTGGAGCAAAAACACATCTGAGCACCCTGTGTCTGATGAATGGGTAGTTGCTAAACAGGTAAAAGCTTCCTCCATAGTGCTGTATAGGTTGTTAAACTGAAGTCACTATAGTAAGACTCCAGAATGCATCTGTAATAAACCTACTGTTGAAGATCTATCTCATTATATCCTTTCTTGTCCACTACATTCAACCTAGGGAGAAATTTCTCAGGGAAATTTTACTGAGCTTCTGCTCCTATTCTGACCCTGAGAAGATTGTTTTCCTGTTGACAGACTGCAATTCAAATGTAACTTATAAGGTGTCTCTATTTGCTTTAGCCACAAAAACAAACAAACAAAATGGGCCAATACTGCCACGAAAGATGTTTGATTCATTTTACCTATCTTCCGTATTTTAACTTTTACCTTTTATTGGGCATTTTTATTTGTACATATTTTATTATAGCTTTTAGCTGAATGCAAATAAACGTGTTGATGATGATGATGATGATGATGATGATGATGAAGATGATGAGATTGTGAAACTCCCTTCCAAAGGATACATGTTTGGTATCTTTGATTCTGGGATCAAGTGAAATATGTGTTGTATCAAGTCTCTATAAAATTGTTATTTTGCTGTGGCTGTTTTGCTCTGGTTTAATTGTTTATCCTTAACATTTATTGCAGGATTATGTTATTTCTTTAATAATCTTAGGTTCCACTCCTATCCAACTTTCCACCACTGATGTCCATATCCCAGGCTGGGACCAGATGTGGCCCATGGTGAGCTTTAATGTGACCTGTGGCAAGTCCCCTCCAGCTGGTCCTTGGACAAGCCATTTAATTCTCCAGACTGGTCTTTAATACACTCTAAAGGTATATGTAAATTTATTCAAATTTGAAATTTAAATCAATTTTCCAGCCCCAGCACAGTGTCAGAGAGATGATGTGGCCCTCCTACCAAAAATTTTGGACACCCCTGATTTATGCCAATAGGGCATGGAGGACCAATCAATCACAGATCTTTCCTCAAAGTAATGTTTGTTTGGAAACTGTTACTTTTTAGCTGCATCAGTGCTGGGAGGTTGGACAGGATTAAGCCCTAATTGCTTGTTTTAGGTTGCTGTTAACCTGCCACATGGATCTTGGTGGATTGAAAGCCAGGTTACAGATATTTTGAATATATGAATCTTGATACTCCAAAAAAATACTATCCCACATCTTCATTAAAATCACCTTGCCGTTTTACTGTCGGAGATGCGATACATTTGTCAATGTAGTGCTTAACACCAGCAGATTCTCCCGTCCTCTTGTCTTCACACAAACAATAGATACGAGCTAAAAAATAGCCACATTCTTGAACACAGAGTAGATGGACAGGAAAGCAGTCTGAGATGCTCAGTTAACAAGCATTATTTTTTACCTTGCTTCTTACAGTATCAAGGCTAGAGATGTGATGGAACAGCCAGTGATGGGAGATCAAGTCAGATGACTCAAGTAAATCAGAAAAGATGCATGTATTTCACTGACTTGTGGACACTCGAGTCGTACATATGGAAGACTTGGAAAAACACTCAAGTTAGGATCCCTTTACTTGGTACTTGTCCCCAACATGAAGTCTGCCTGTCATCTGGTTGTGTTTGCTTACTTTTTCACAGCAAGAAAACTTGAGTCTTTTATGAAAAAGGCAGGATGGAAATAAAATAAAAAATAAAAAATATCGGGAATGGAGGAGATGGAAGGAAGCCATAGAAGACTATGAACTGCATTTATTATGTGGATTGCTCTTTAGGCAGGGCTGCTTATGCCAAGGAGTGACACATTGGCGCATGGAACCAATGCGCTGAGAGGGTGGACTTTGTAATAACTAGGTTCTCCGATATCTTGAAAATATGATCCAGATTTGCCTATTTTCTCGTTTGTCATTTGTAGCTAATAAGCTCTAAGATGAGAACAAATTGCTTATTTCTAGTTATTGCCTGTTTAATGGCATCACTTCTGGCACAGGAACAGGTATCATGAATTCTATGCAGCCTGCTCCATGAAGCAAACTTGACACCCCTGGTCCAGGTCAAATTCCTGGATAGAACTTCCAGAAACAGGTACATTCCCATCATCATACACTTCATGCTTGTAGGAACAACACTGACTTCCTGCCCATATTCAGAGCCAATTCAAGTATACAAGCATTGGCATCCATCAGTTTTGAAAGACTATGGTATTGTGCTTGACGCTGTATGTGAAATACAAAGATGCTTTAAAACCCCATACAGTTTAGAGCAGAGATTCTCAAACTTAGGGAGAGATTGAGGTCACAATCCTAACCAATTTATGCTGGCACAACTCATTCCTGTGGTGGTGTGGGGAGGCCGACACATGTCTGTGCACTGTGCTCAGAAGTGCCTTTACAGCATTTTTGGGACACCCCTAGGCCAACACAGGACTTGTGCTGGAACTTATGCTGGCCTAACTGATGGTTAGGACTGCAGCGTTACTCTCTCCCTAAGTCTTTGCAGTCAGGAGCTGGGGTGGTGATGTGTTCCTGATGATTAAGCCCCTGCAGAGGAATGGAGGGATTGATGTCTTGCCCCTTTACAAGGCCATATGCTCTACCAAATTAGGACAGGGCAGAAGGAAACTCTTTCAACTCCTATTAGCACAATCCTAACCATGTCTACTCAAAAGTAAGCCCCATTGTGTTCAACTGTCTTATTCCTAGAAAATTACCTTTAGGATAGTAGCCTATCCCTGCAATCCGGAGTAACTACGGGAGCACGTAAGAGACATTACGTGTACCCGTAGTTACTGCACCATCTAATGAAAACCTACGGGAAATTCATACCGCAATCCACAGCAAATTGTTCTTACACCGGAGCAAGGACTCCCCATAGTTACTCTGGATTGTGCCCTATGTCTCTTTTTGGGTGCTGATGGGTTCAAAACCTTCTTCCCCAAAATTGAGCCATCCTCATTTTTTTTTTTGCCAAGAATCAAGTATATTCAGCTCATGTGACCATTCAAACATTTGTATACATCCAAACATTTGTAGACATTCAAGCCTTTGTATAAATTGATGGTAAAGCCTCATTTCACCTGTTCCGTTCTGGTTATCACATCTCAGAAAGGACTGTGGAACTGGGAAAAGTTCCAAAATTATTGCAATGAGAGTGAAAAGGAAAGAAAAAAGGAGAGGAAGCAAAATTATTACAGGGACCTTCCTTATGAGGAAAGGCTAAAGTGTTTGGGGATCTTCACTCTAGAGGGGGGAACATAATTGAGATATAAGGAATTATGCATGGATAGATAGAGTGGATAGTGGGATGTACTTCTCACACAACACTAGAACCTGGGGACATCCACTAAAATTGAGTGCTAAGAGAGTTTGAACAGGAAAGAGAAATTCTTAACTCAGCGAGTAATGAATCTGTGGAACTCCTTGTTACCGGATGTAGTGATGCATCTGGGCCTAGATGCCTTTAAGAGGGGACAAATTTCATGTGGAAATGTCTATCATGGTTTACAAGCCATGATGGGTACGTGGAACCTCCTGATCTTAGAAGCCTACCTCAAAATGCCCAAAGCAAGGAAGGTCACCAGGACGCATGTCTCTTGTTGTCTTGGGTGCAGCCTGAGACATCTGGTGGGCCACCACTGGATTCAGGAAGCTGGACTAGATAGGTCTTTGGCCTGATCCAGCATGGCTCTTTGTATGTTCTTTAACATTCTAAACATGAATGGATCATCCTGCCTTGGGCCCGTTGGATTTGCCATTTCAGGCCGATATTTCTGCCATGGTGCACTTCTCCCTGTCTCTTTATTGCAGTGCTGAGAAGATACATCTAGCAATTTAATGTTGTTGTTGTTACAGTGTGACTATAAAAAATCATCAAAACGCACACACACACACACACACATAGAGCCATCCAACTTTGCCAGAAGAGCTTGGCTGATCCCACAGATTTTGACTCCATGAGACAGGTTTTGCTGTAGTCGTGGTGTATTTTTTTTAATCTCCCCCTGAGGAGTATTAATTCAAAGCAATCACAAGATGCCCATCCCTTCCTGCTGCTCTGTAAGCTGCTACTTGTTCCTCCTTAGCATTCAGCATTGCTTCTCCAACCAACCAACCATTTGTTTGCCGGCTTTGGGTATATTTGAACCTAGGGGCTGCCTTTGACATCGAAAAATGAAAACCAGTTGATTTGGGGAACGCCTGCGCATGAGAGAGCATTTTTTTTCATTTCTAAAAGAGTTCAGTTTCATTTGCCGTCTTCCTTCTGTTCCAAAGCAGGCAGCACAGAGTACTGTATAAATAGCCAAGCCTGTGCAACATCCAGTTTTGAGGTATCCAAGGAGAGGCGGAAGGCGCAGTGCGAGGAAAGCACTGAGCAGCTTGCGCAACTAAAGATGATGTATATTTCAAACACCATCTCCTGAGCAATCTTGGGAAGCTTGGATGGATTACAATAATATTTCAGCAAGGCTGCTGACATCCATAAAGAGCTGTCACATACTGAAAGGAGAAGAGCGGGAAACAATGCCGTTCTTTCTGCGTAAGATAAATGTTAAAGGCTGATTCCTCGGAAGGAGCGAGTATTGAACAGGCTGACAGCTTAAACTTTTTTTCATCTTCTCGGAGTGGAATGGGTAAGTCCTAAATATCCCCCTCTTTTTTCTTTATTTTGGCATGAAATAATCTGGGGAAGAAAATGTATGACACTTCTTTTGAATTACTCAGCCGTCATTATTTGAATGGCTTAGGGTGAAATCCAGAGCAACTACGGGGAATCCTTGCTGTAGCGTAAGAACAATTTTGCTCTGGATTGCAATATGAATTTCCCATAGGTTTTCACTAGGTGGTGCAATAACTATGGGTGCACGTAATGTCTCTTGCATGCTCCTGTAATTACTCTGGATTGTACGATAAGTTATGTTTGAAAGATTATTGTGGCTGGATTCAGACGCATCTTATTTCTGAGTTCCCAGAGCATTGAAATAGCCACACAAGCAAGATGTGACAGAGCTAGCTGAGTTGGAACATGATGATAAGAAGTGTTGCTGTTTATGCATCCCAGCCAATTCAGGGATACACTTATTGTGTACGTGTGGTACGCTTACTTGGAAGTAAATGTAAGTGGGACATGCACCTCAGCGGGACATGCACCTGAGTAAAAATGCAAAGGATCTAGGCTGTAGGATTCCCAAAACACGTCTATCCCTCTGACAATATTTGCCAAACATGATCATTAAAATGTTGCTGCTGTTCTAGCTAAAATTTGATCTGATGAACAGGTATTTCTCAAATGTGGGCAAGCTGAACTGGGTCTCAGGAACACGATGAAGTTTCTTAATGGGTTTTCTAGTAAATATATGTTGTTTCAGCTCAGTTTGCTGGCAGGGTTGTTGTGTGGGTAAAGCTTTTCTTGGTACTGGACTGAGGAATGCAATTGACAACTAAAAGTTAACAAAATTTGGGGGTGAAAATACTGACCCTCATCAAAGGAAAGACAACACTTGTTTCTAGTTGACGTGCAAATTCAGTGGAAAAATAATCTGGATTTTAGTTCCAAATGTATGGATTGGTCCATCATGACAACATTTGAAAGGAATTTTTAAGGCTTAAGATGGATAAGTTTTTCGTCAGGAGAATATATCTGAAGCAAGATGCAGTTTTGAGTAAAAATATTAATAATGTACTTATAAGACAAGGAAGAAAGTATGCTCGCTTGTGGAAGAAAAAGCCCTGGCTTAGATTTTGGTTACGCAATCTGCACACGAGCCTGCTGACAAGAGAAAAATTATGAACAAAACCTATGAATGACTGTATGCTTCATTAACAAGGGACAGAACTTTTATCCCATCCGCTGCATGATAACTGAACATTCAGACTCACAAATAGTTCATATTTAAAAACTAGCTTGGAAACAGTTGAGAAAAGAAGGTGAGAAATCTTGATATAGAAAGAATTGAATATGTACAGAAATGAGAGTCCAAAAGCAAGAGAAAAGGGGAGAGAGAGAGAGAGAGAGAGAGAGAGAGAGAGAGAGAGAGAGAGAGAGAGAGAGAGAGATCTATTGTATTTAATTGTTTAATTATGAAAGCAGCACTTTGTAAATGCCAGACTAATGGCCTTGATAGGGTATTGCTTGTCGGCACCTTACAGTATTTGCTGTACTAAGCCATTCCACCATCATTTAAATAAGAATATTTGGGCCAAACTCTATTAAGTCTCCTTCAAAGTTTCCTGCTTGTGACCATGCAGGTTTGATACTGGCCATGTTTATCTGAAAGTACTGGTTCAGGAACTAACTTTCAAGGAAATCTGGTAGGTGGCCTTGCTACTAGGTTGCCGTATATCTTGAAAAACAGGGACAATCCCAATTTTGGGGGATTGTATTCACATACTGGCAAATGGGACAGAGGGTCCTATCCAAATTTTGTGAATGAGAATTATGGCAACCTTACTTGCAACACACAGTCCTAAGAATTACTTTCAATAATTGGACTCCATGACACTTACTTAGGAAGTAAATGTCATAGTAAATGTACTTAACAATTACCAGGGTGCCCAAACTTTCAACTTTAGGGCTTCTGAACCTTTTAACAATTGTGTAAAAAAGGGTGCAGCTTGTGATCTATAAGGTGACAAACAATTCCTGCTGAAATTACCTCCTCTATACATTTGTTAAAGGTCCAAAAGCCCTGAAATTGGAAGTTTGGATACCCCTGAATTAGAGCTGTAATATTACTACGTGGTTGTTTTTGCAAATATATTGATGGTGGGTTCATACGCGTGATTTATCACACATTTGTAACAGTAACATCAGTAACAGAACAGTAACATCGAGATGAAAATAGCACTTACAATAACGCACTCACAAAGATTAACCTTGGTCATATTATTTGTAAGGCTAAATTTTCCAACATCCTCTTGAGCAAAGACTGTTCTAAATTCCATCTTCTACTTTGACATCTAATATTCAACTAAAGTATTTTAATAAAGCCTAAAGAAAGTCATTCATCCCCACCAAATAAAACTGGGCACAAAGCAGATGTTTAAAGTTTAAATATTCTTCAAAGTCTCACAATTGCTTTCCACGTTTGAATTTTAAGGGGCTTCGTTGTTTGAAATAAATGTTCTTTTTATTCTCTGGAGGTTAAACCAATAAAAGAAAAATTCCCTTTGAATCAAAAAACTCCAATTTGCAATGCACAGAAATGGAAGAAAAGTTATTGTGTGCTTAAGCCAATAATGTCTATTAATACAGGGAGTTTAACTAAACTTTAATAGGACTAATTGAGAGGATGGCTGTCTTATCCTTCATTAACTTGATGTATTTTTTTGCCTTTTGGGCATACGCAGCAAGTTCAAAAATAATATGTGTATTTATGCATCAGCTATAACAACTAATTTGGTTAGCTTCCTGGAGAGGCTTTTCCTTTCAAAGTGAAAATCTGCTTAGGTTTAAAAGGATTTCAGGCAGATGATCACCCTTGAGAGTCAGTGAATTCACACATTGCATGTCCTGTCTTATTACATGGCTGTACAGGAAGATTATCATTTTCCTGATGAGCTCCAACAACAAACAGAGAATGTACAAATACATTCTTACATCAAATTTAGAGATAATCCGATTCTTCTTTGAAGCTTCGAGATGGAAATTCTGCAGATGTATCCACATTATTCATGGAAATCTGATCCAGCCACTTTGATACACCGTTATCTGCCACAGAAACATCTCTCCATGAAAAGGTGGGCTGCCAACAACAACGCAGGAACTGGAAATAGAGGATCTCTGTGCATGGAGGGAGGAACAAGAAGATGTGGCCATCGATCAGATCATCCCTAAACTTTCAAAATAGATGGAAATAAATTGATTCAATGGTGGTGGTTGTGGGAGTTCTCCAAGCCATATCCCAACAGTAAATGCAACATAGCAAAAGATCCTGGAAATGCTCACAACCCATAAACTACACATGCCAGTTCTGGCATACATATCTGTGCTTCAAAAACCTTTGCTATGGGGCTAAGGGGTTGCACATTGTCAATGATGCAATAGATTATTGCTTGCTTGTATGATTGATTGCTTGATTGATTTGATTTCTATCCCACCTTTCTTCCTAAAGAAGGGCACTCAAGGCAGCTAACAGTATTTAAAACAACAGTTAAAAACTTGATAAAAACAGTAAAAAGGACAGAAAAATACAATTAAAAACCAAATAAAAACCCAGGTTTTAAAGATTATACATTATATAAAAAACAGGCAGACAGTAGCAAAATCCTTTTCTTTTGGCACCTTATAATGGATTCATGGGGGAGAAAGGAACCTACTAAGGATTCTGCACATGACATAGTGTTGTCATCGTCATCGTCATCATCATCAACATCATCACCTTAAGGACCTATGAAGAGTCTGCTTGTTTGGCTAGAAATAACATTGACATAACTGGGATGTACTTCCACGGATGTATTGCTCCTTCTATCTGCACCTGAAATAGTTTCCCCTCCAAAAAAGAATGTTTCCAATAGTCATGAAAAGGACAATACAATCCTAAGTATATCTACTCAGATTATAAGAAGAGCCTCCACTGGATCAGGCCAAAGGCCCATCTAATCCAGCTTCCTGTATCTCACAGCACATGCCTCAGGGAGCACATAAGACACCTGCATCCAGGTTCCCCTCCCGCCCTGCATCTAGCATTTGGAGATTGTCCACATCTACTCATACCTCTCATGGCTTGTAACCTGTGATGGTCCTTTCCTCTAGAAATTTTTTCCTATCCCTTCTTAAATGCATTGATTCTAGATGCCATCACCACATCCTGTGGCAGGGAGTTCCACAGATCAACTACATGCTGGGTCAACTACACATTGTGTCAGTAGTTCCTATGCCAAGGAAAGTGTGGTTAGGATTGCAGCTGGAGACTCTAGCTGAGGGGTGTCGTAAGACCTGCAGGCTGGATGTGGCCCATTTAAAATAGTTATATCCTGACCAGAAGTGTCACTAAGGTTTGTTATACCTTGTCTGGGAGGCCAGAGTTTCACCCCGATGATGTACATCCTCCTATGCAGTGGATGGGGACAATACCCTTGGTGATGGGCATGGTGATATACCAACACCATACCTCTAACATTATTAGAACTGGTACTGGCAAAGCTATGGGAGAGTGAGAATAGGGTTTGTGTCTAAGTACCATAAAATTAAGTCTGTCCCTGGCAAAAATGAACAATTATGATGTATGTGGAATTGTCTCCATGTGGATAGATCTCTTGCTGTACTGATAGATGTTGAAATGGGGGATCAAAAAGGAAATAATATAGTTACTCACTACACCAGTGGTTCCCAAATGTTTTAGCACTGAGACCACTTTTATAAATACTCTGTCAGAAACCACTAAAGTTTACCATATCTTTAAATTGAAGATTTAAGAAAGGAAGAATTGGGATCCAAAATATAATTTCTATACAGTTCAGATTTTAGCCTATCTAAATGCACAAGCCTAACCCTGTCCACTCAAAAGTAAGCCTCATTGTGTTCAATGGGTCTTACTCCCAGGAAAGTGTGTTTAGGAGTGCAGGCTTACGTTCTCTTAACCTAAAGTTTTTTTAATTTTGATTTTATCCCAATTGTTGGATATAAATTATAGTATTAATCTGACACTTATGTTGTTCATGCAGGCAATTAAATAGTGGCAGTATTATTTTGTTCCCCACTGGTTTGTGTTAAAGTTTTGATTTATTGATTGAAAGAAATATTTAACCTTTAGGATCCCAACCGGGTCTATTAGATATTTGAGCTCTTTTCAGGGTAATGAGCTGAACTCTTAGTTGCTCTACTGTCCGATTTTTGAATATTCTCATGGCTTGAGGCAACTAGTTATCTGATCTTTCCATCACCTGTTGGTGACCTACCAAAATCAGGTTGTGACCCGCCAATGGGTTCTGAACCAGTTTGGAAAACCATTGCTCATCAATTCTCGTGTGAAATATCCAGATCAAACTTGAGGTTTGTGCACAGAGTAGGTTTCTTATCACTTAGGTGTGTCTTACCCAAAATGTACTGATGGATGCCAAGTAAAGTATTAACTCAAAGTTCCTTACTGAGGAGTGTTTAGATAGGAGAGATTATCATTGATGTACCGTACCTCGGAAATGGTGGAAGAACCAGTTCTCAGGTCCAGACAATTCAACGAGAGAGGGGTTTGGTTGGAGTTTTTTATACTCTATTAGAGGAGTGAAGGAGAAACGTGAAGATACCAATTCTCACCTTTCCTGCCCACTGATGCAGCCATGCCAAATATGGGCAGGGGGACAAATCAGGAGGCTTCAGTAAGGAAAGGGAATTATTTCCCCCTATCCCTTCTGATCTGCAGTGAGTCTCACTGATCATCACTGGACACTAGTGAACCTCTGAGAATGTTTTTTGAGGTGAAATCTTTCAAGTGAAAGAGTGAGGTGGCAGGAAGGCGGTGAAAAGGGAACAGGATCTGGTATGCATCATCATACTAGATCCATTTTCCAACCTTCATGTCCCCTTCTTGCCCAGTTTTGCCTTGTCCCTGCCCTGTTCCACCTTTCCCCACCCCTCCCAACTTCCCTGCCATCTTACCTATCTCAATGGGCTTCTGCACACAAGAATGCACACAAGAATATGCACACAAGAAGGCCTTCCTGCCAAAACGTTGGATGCAATCTATTCAGCACATTGCCAGAAGGCCATTTTGTCGCAGAAATGTCAGATTTGTCATAGGATGGGGTTGTCAGGATGTGAACCTGATTATGGGTGCAATCCAGAGTAACTATGTGGAGTCCTTGCTCCGGTATAAGAACAATTTGCTCTGGATTGCAATATGAATTTCCCATAGGTTTTCACTAGATGGTGCAGTAACTATGGGTACATGTAATGTCTCTTACGTGCTCCCGTAGTTACTCTGGATTGTAGGGTATGGCTGCAATTCTAAAGACACTATCCTGGGAGTAAGACCCATTGAACACAATGGGACTTACTTCTGAGTTGACATGTTTAGGATTGCTTCTGTGTCATGATATAAGGATGATTGCCTGCCCAAGGTGTGATGAGCTGTGCATGCTTCATCCTCACAGCGGCGTAGTCCTGTTTTGCATGGTTAAAATACTTCTTCAACATCATATTTTAATTGCATGATTTGGGCATTATGCATCTCCCCCCATTATGAAGGGGTAGAATGCCTATGGAAATGGAGATATGTGCACACTTGCTTCTCATCATGCGTTGAAGGGAAACTGTGGGCATATAGAAAGGAATACATGGTTGACATTGGTTGTGTGGCCCATATAACTTTGTGCAACCCATGGAATTTTTCCAGCTCCTTTTCGGCAAGATGTTTCCAAGGCCTAAGTCTTTGCACCTGTTGGGTTGTGTTAGGCTGCTTATGAAGGTAAGGCTACCTACTTGTGGCCTTTGGTGGGAGTCCTTTTAAGAGTTCAGTGTGCTAAGTAGAACTCCTGACAACCTTAGCAGTTCTAAAGCATGTAAATGCAAGTAGATAAATAGGTATGGTACCACCTTGGTGAGAAGGTTAAAATAGCATTTCATGTACTTTTGGCAGGCCCCATTACCATGGAAGTGTCTTTGGACAATTCTGGCTCTAAAGTCTTCGAAATGGGCATGAACACCACACCTTACAGTTGGTCACGACTAGCAGTATAACCTGTGGGGGACACCTTTACCTATTTAATCATTATCATGATAAACATATGTCTTCTCTCTACTCTCATACACCTCTCATACACACCGATCTCTGTGGTGGCCTTAATGGAAAGCAGAAAAGTTTGTTTAAGTAGAAAATTAAGACCGTCATCTAATTAAAAAATATGTCTAACAGAAATATCTTTCCTAGTGTTAAGGTCAAGGGTATCTTGTGCCAAGGCTCATCAGGTATTAGCCCCAAATTATTTTTAATACCAGTGCTGAGTCAGCTGGTGTAAAACAGTGATGAGTCACTCTGAACTCAAATAAAGTGCCTCTCGCTCATTCCTGAACAGGAGTGGGTCCAACTCTCAACCGTGGCTGCTGTTTTTGAAGGTGAAAAATAATACCCTGGTTAGTATTGTGCCCAGTCAGAGGTGACATTTGGGGTCAGCCAGGTCAGATACTGGTGCAAGAGCCTATCCCCATCAGAAGGCCCACGCTGACAGAGTCCTCGGTCAGAAGTATAACCCCAGGACAGAGACTTTGGTCCATATCCTAAAGTCAAATTAAGCCCTTTGCTCTGGAGCAGTTAAGGTGACTTTCCATAAGATAACACTAGAGGGTGATGTAACTGCGTGGACCGGTAACTGCTCTGGATTTTGCCCATAGTTACTGGATACTCCCTGGAGAAGGGGACACTGGTAGTTTCATGCCATTGGGAACCTAGTTTCATGACATTGCCACAGCGCTTGGCAATGGCACTGTATCTAGTTTGATTTTCTGCTCACCGTAGTGCCCTTATGATGTACTATTGCATTTCTTGGACTTAATCTAGCCTCCTCTCTGATAAAATATCACGGGCAGTAGATAATGGAAGAAAAACAGTTTTTTTTGTGGTGTTTGAAGTGCAGAAAGTAGTGTTAAAGAGTGTACAAGGTAGATGGTACAGTGTCAGCAGATGAAGCCAGTTATTATCCATGCACATCCATCAAATAGTAAATAAAATAATTTTATTTTTGGCAGATTTTTTAAAACAAAAATGAGCAGCGCAGAAAGTGGTGTTATGTGTTTCTAATTCTCTCATCTCTGGCAACAGGACACTTCAATTTGACACAAACTGTGGTACAAACTATGAGCAGTGTGTCTGATTCCAGTTATCAATAGCCAGTCATGCTCTAGGCTGACCAAGAAACAAAATCCAGAATCCAGGGTAGAATATACCGGAGTCAACTGGGAGCACAATCCTATACATCTCTATTTCGAAGTAAGTCCTAATGAGGTCAGTGAGACTTACCAGGCTACAATCCAGAGTAACTATGGGACCTTTTACACCAGTGTAGTTACAGTGCCACGTATGGGAAATGCAAAGAGCAAACCCCAGTAAGTGCTTCTTACATCTTCCCATAGTTACTCTGTGTTGTAGGGTAAGATTGCAATCCTAAACACACTTTTCTTAAATCACAATTAAATGGGATTAAATTTTGAGCAGACAGACATAGGATTGCACTTTTACTCTCAGGTGTGTATAAGACTGGAGGGATAAGAGCCCCCTCCTGAAGGTGTCCCTGGATTTCCTTTACTGTCTTGCATAAAAGTGAATGGTTATTCTGAAAGAGAAAAGTGAGGGTTCTACCTTTGTACCTAAATGGCACAGATCTGCACTGTGATCTCCCTGGAATTCTTGGAATGTATGAACTGTACCACCCCATCCATCGGACACCTGCCATAAGGGCACTTGGCAAGTCATGGAGTCAATCACGTGACAACCAATAGGTGAGGCATCATAGCTGGCCTTTTTGCACGAGAAGAAGTACTGCTATCAACTGGGTTCTTAGCAGATTCCTATGATGGGTACTGGACAAAGGGGTCCTGGTGGGAAGTGAGAGCTGCCACTTTCTCCACTTTTGGGACATAACCAGTGATGGGCTTCAAAGAAATTAAGAACCGGTTCTCTGCCCATCTGGCAGCCACTTTTAAATGGCTATTTTTAAACTTTATATGTCCTATCTCTTGTTAACAAGCGGTTCTATAGAGTAGGTGCGAACCTGCTGGTGCCCACCACTGGACATAACGTTTTTCCATTCTCAAGGAGGTGAATCTGCAGGGCATCTTGAGATCAATGGTAGGAGAATTTAAACAAGCGTGCTGAGGAAGAGCAGTAAGGAGGAGGCAGCAACGCTCACTGCATCTTCCACTTCTTAGTGCTGTGCCGGAGGTGGTGGAGAAAAGCCTTCGTGTGGCTCCCCAGAGTTAGTTGCTCAGCAACCGGAATCAATTAATATGCTCTGCAGAAAGAGCAGGGGAAGCCCAGGCTGCTGGCAGTCAGAAGGTAGGGCAGATCTGCTCTCCCAGTCACCTCTGCCATCGCCCCCGTCTTTTCGGTCTTCCTGGACCACAGTGCGTTGGCTCATCTGCTGAGTTCAGAGTGTCTTGACCTCCCTACCCTATGAGCCCAAATCCGTAGTCCCAATTGCTCTCCAAAGCAAAAGGCAGAATTTTTAAATGTCTCAGTCAACGCAGGTTAGGGAAATAGTTTTTTTTTTCTTTTAAGTTAAGGCGAGTCACCAGGCAATGCACAACCGAATCGTAATTACACAAGCCGTACCAAGTGGGAACAGTGAAAGTTTGTTTGTTACAGAATAATTGCATCTCTGCAGGTAAAATGGATGGAATTGGATTGCAACAGCATGGGGGAGAGTGCCCCCCTCCCGCTTTAAATAACCACTTCGGAGCTTTAGTAAGCCATTCTCTCTCTTTCTCTCTCTCTCTCTCGCTCTCTCTCTCTCTCTCTCTCCTCTTTTTTTCCTTTGGAGTCTTCCTGATGACAGCACAGATCTGGAAATGAAGAACTTCTCCAAGCTGATTGGAAATGGCATTGCAGAGCTGAAACTTAACTGGAGGAAATATACCTCCCAACGAAGGAAGTACAATGCACTGTAAGGCTCTGACTTCTGGTGAAAAATTCAAGCCTAGAGAAAACTTGTCTGCTCGGCTGGGAAGGATGGCTTGGACAATCTTCATGCTTTCCAAAGGGAATCTGGATGCCATGCTGAGCTTAATCTCTGCAGCATGCTCGGTGATTTTCTCCTCCTGATGCACTGCATGGTAAGTGTGCTTTTCCCCCTCTCAGAGAGGACTGCTGGCCCACTACTTTTCCTACCCTGTTTAAAAAGCATGCAAAACAACACACATTGCTATGCACTTAATCAGGGATCCAGGTATTCCCAACTGGTTCTTAAACTGGCTTCTTTTAAACATTGTGGATATGGATGCTGTATTTTGAGATGCAATTTTAACATTATGGATTCAAATGCAGGGTGATCAGATGTCCCTTTTTTCCAGGACATGCCCCCCTTTTTTTTGTCCCGGAAAAGAACTTAAAATTTCGTCCTATTCCTTTTCTCAGTGAGTGCCTTTGCAGGCAATGAATAGTCTTTTTGTAATTCATACATTATATGTAATACACTTTTAAATTTATTAATTAATATATTGTTAAAACCTCATTAAATCAATATACAAGTGTTTTAGCTTTAATTTTATCATGCCCTGCAACTTTTGTGGGTATTTCCTACATTTTTGGGGATGGCTTGCCCTCTTTTGCTGTTATGATATCTGCTCACCCTGATTCAAGCTGTAACAATTTAAGATCTTTTGTATGAGTAGTGATATAGGATTGCCACCTACTATTTGCTACTATATTTGCCACAATATATTGTCAAGCTAATATAGCAGTTCAAAAGTAGTCCACTCCACTATCTTCTTGTATCCTGGCGGGTTATTGATAATGTACCTCTCTGGATTTCTGCTGGACCAAACTTAAGAGCTATTGAGTAAATTAAAGAAAGTTGGGGAGACAACTTTAAAACAGAAAGCCAATGCCCACCGTTATTTTCTTTGTGCATTTGTCCTTGGAGAAGTATGTGCCTGAGAATGCCAGCGACCAAACATGAGTTAACTTTTGCAGCAATTTCCAAGATTGCGGCAATATTTTGTGGCAGCAGTATGAGTGGGGGAATCACTGTGATGTCTTGTTGGTGCACTTTGAATAAATGCAGAACTTTTAATATTTCAACATATATATTAATATATATCAACAATTTCATATGAGTAGAGATATATTGGCAAAGAAATTGGAAAAGAAAAAAAATCAGTGAACTATCAATTTGATAGATCATCCAAAGATCAGCCAGTGTTCACAGCAGTGGTCAAATCTAATTTGGGACAAGTTTAACACAAAAAATTTTCTCATTTACATACCATGAAGTTGCATTGCACTTAAGCAGATGTGTCTAGGATCAAGTTATAGGTCAAGAAACAAACTCCAAATGAATACATCATTTGCAACTGTACATATCTGCTTTATCGGCATAACTTTGCTCCAAAGTGTTTATCTGAAAATCAAAACATTGATTGGCTGGATTATTCAGACAAAAGTATGGTCAAAATATTACTTTCTAGAACTGTGACTGGTGAGCTATCGTATATATTTGCGTGTCTGTGACTTTATTGCATATGTGTATTTTATTTCTTAATATTCTGTCACACTGCTTCTCAGAGGGTGTGTGTTTCTTTTCTAACAGTGTTTTTGGACATAAACATTCATTATTGAGAGTCACAAAGGCCAACTGGAAAATGAAACCTTTGCTTTTTAACATTACCTTTGCATCAATGGAGAATCTGAGTGGAAGCAAGAGAGAGGAAAAACATGTATCTAAACTGAAAATCAGGGCATCCAGTAAGAGGGGCAGAATAGTAACTTTTTAAAGAGACTAGGGAATATGAGGCCCTTGCATGATCAGAAGTGGAAGAGATGATGTATGGTCTCAGGCTGGCAAAGTGGGAAGTTGGATCCGTTTACTGAGCTTGAAAAATATAGTGCGTGTATGAATGGAATCCAGAGCACAGGATTAAAATCAGGCAATCGGTTCTGAAAGGAAGTTGGAGAACACAGGATAGGAGCAAAGGTGTCTAAAGTTAGGCCTAGGGGTTTAGCAAAGTAAAAGGAGCAACAGTAAAAGTACACTTCTCAGAGCATTATCAGCCTGGGCAGGGCCAATCCATGACCTCTGACACCCCAGGAGACCATATGGAACGGAGGACATTGTGCCTCTACCTTTAAGCATTGCATAGAAGAGGGAATTTAGGCAGGTGCTGCTTCTTAAACCATCTATGCTGAGCTAAACCTGCCTCAGTTCCCTCTTCCATGCAATGCTTAAAGGAAGAGGCACAATGTCTTCCATTCTATATGGTCACCCTGCTGACACCTGGCATGCCAGATGCTGCCCCCGTTAGCCATGATGTACTTGCTTTTGCTCCTCCCATGCTCTGACATTCTGGCTCCACAGATTCCTTTACCCCACATCTCCTTTACCCCAATTGCTCTTTGTTCCTCTCTTTTTCAATCAAGGGAGTGGAAGAAGCAGAAACAATGGAGCATGAAGGTAAGCAGAGTTGGGCACCTCCCCACTGATTGGCTACCTCAGGCTATCTTTCCATTTGGCCTCATGCAGGGGCCAGGCCTGAAAGAGGGTATCTTAATGGGCTTCATCTTGGACTCAGACCATGAGATGTCTGGATCTTCATGGTAATCCCTTGCACACATATTTCGTCAAACTATATTTGAAAACTAGAGCGCACTCCACATATTGATCAAGTTTTGCAAAACTGAAAGTACACATTTGATAATGAATACCCTCAGATTTGAGCTTGTCTCTTTTGAAAATGCACCTTTTGCAGGTCTGTAGCTGAAGATAGATGATATGGCCTTATCATAGACAATGCAAGCTGTTTCCTTGGGGTTTGTGATGGGTAGTTGCAATGTGTTCCACTACATTTTGAACATGTAGATCAGAAATGTGCAATATGCCTAACAAGCACATTTTGTAGTGAAATTGAAATATACCTGCAATGTGTTTGCTCAGAAGTTAGATTGCGTTCTTGTAAATGTTCTGATGACTGTGGAACATCATGCAACAATGAAGGTGTGATGAAGTTAGGATTGTTTTGTAAACCAGAGCAGTGAAACTTCTTGACCCTTTCAAGAAGGGTCATCCTCCTCGCCCTCTCTCCTTGCATCCTCCTTGCCCTCTCTCCACCACAAAACACCTGCCTTACCCCTTATGTCCTCACCAACTCCTCCACTGCATGGTGGTATGGGTAATCACCAGGTGGTAGAAAATGGACCAAGCACAGGAGGCCCAGTGGTGGACTTCAGGGGGATCTCACAGGTTCTATAGAACCCTTTGCTAATGAGGGCCTGGTTCTGAGAACTGGTTACTAATGGGACACAGAACCTGTTGTTAATTTATTTGGATCCTACCACTGACTGGAGCTCATGGATTTGCTCTGGGCATATATCAAGATCAGACCCTTAATGGCTTTTGGAACCATGATCAGACCATGATCATGCCATCATGGAACCATGCTTTAGGAACCATGATCATGCCATCTGGCCCAATCCTGTCCAACCTTCCGGTACTGATTTAGCTTCCATCAGTTCTCGAGTAATGAAGAAATGTTCCCTTACCTTAAGGAGGCCTCCATGATTTCCCACTACCACCATCACCTCAGGATGCAGAGCACAGCTTTTTACTCACAGTGCACAGGCTGCATCAGCTCTAGAACATAGGATGGGATTGAGCTCTTAAAGAAAAGCTCTGGGCAAATTCTATGATTGACCATGACTAGCTAGATTTGGGGTTGCTTTTGTCAACGGGTTTGAGAGTTTGTTTCAATTAGTTGATTGTGAAATTGGAAGGCATATAGAACATGAGCCAGATTTTCACCAGGTTTTACCAGAAGAAGATGTCTTCATGGGCTCCATTTCTAAAGAAATCTTAATGTGCTTTGAGTTCTTTATACTTTATGAGAGAATATAAGAATGTCCATAGAAACCTCATTTAGAGTACAATCCAAAGAGTGCTCTCAGCTGGAAGTCACATTTATGCTGATTTGGTAATCATTTAGGCTGGCATGGAGATCCATGTTGGCCCAGGAAGGCCAGATTCAGACCCTACACTGGTCTCATAAGTTTGCGTTGGATGTGAGAAAGGTGGCAGGAGGGCATTCCAGGGATATCGGGTGTTTTGGGGTGGGGGAGTGAAATGGGAGGCAGATAAGGCTTGGGAGGGGGCAGGATAAGCCACAACAGAACAAGCCTCACCCTAACCTCCAAACTTGGCCTGAGTAGCCTTATATAGCCATCTGGCCCCATCCAACCTCCAAACCTTGACCCCTGGCCTAAGTAGCCTCATATGGCCACTTGGCCCATATGGGCTATTCAGATATGTCACAGCAAAACATCATACTGTGCACATTTAAAATAAATAGCTGTTTTCATCTTCCAATGGGCAGGATTATGTATACATCAACAACAATGTAGGATTGTTTCTTCTGGAAATACATGGCAAATTTTGGTAGCAATAGTTCATTCACAGTGAATGTGATGGCAGCCCATTTTGCTATTTATATCTTGAAAGACGTTAACTGAGATTTCAACAATTTTACCACACATGGTTTTTTTTCTCTTTAAAAAGGCAGCATCTAAATTAATTAAATAAAATTGTAGGCATTGTTTGCTTAAATATAAGTCCACCTGGAAGGTCCCAGAGATACCATCTGTTGAAGAATGATGGATCAAGATATTGGACTTTGCTGAAATGAATAAACTTATAACATTTCTTAAGGAGAAGTCAGTAAAAAACTTTTGTGGACAATTGGAGATCATTCATGGACTTTCTGTGTGAAAATGGGATGATGAGTAAAATCAGTTATGGATTTGATGAGTAGACTCATGAATTTGATAAATATGGATTTGATGAGTAGATATATAAAATTATAAAACAGGATCAAATCCTGTGTTCAGTGAGGCCTACCCCCAGGAAAGTGCCTTTATGATTGCAGCCTCCTCTAGTAAAAAAAACACCAAATTCCTAACTTTCTTTTTTAAAAACCCTTTTCTTATTCTTACGTCTTTCTTTAAAAAGGGTTGCCACACGTTTGCAAAAACAGGGGACAGTCCCGATTTTGGGGGGCTTGTGTTCACATACTGGCTCATGGGAGAGGGTCCAGTCCTGGTTTTGAGGGAAAGAATTATGGCAATCTTACTTAAAAGGCAAATTTCTTTATCTTTTTTCTTAATTTTGATGCAAAATAGAAACAAAACAAGTTTTCAAGAGCTACGCATTATATGTCAAAGAATCACATGCAGCTCATGAGCCATTGTTTGGCCACTTCTGATATATACCTTCATATTTATTTAAAACTAACACCTAAAGCAGTGAGCAGTAGCTTCCTCATAAGTCATAGGGCAAAATCCATGGGAGTTATGGGTCTACCCTGTAGTGTTATCTTAGGGAAAGTCATCTTAACAGCTCCGGAGCAAGGGGCTTAATTTCACTTTCGGATTAAGTGAATCCTATAGAAACTAGCCAGGGGAGCTGCAGAACCCTCACAAAAAAACCAACAAAACCAACAGTCTTGTGCAATGCATAGGATTGTAGCCCCCATTAAGGGAGACATCAGTTGAAAAGGTTTGAGAACCTCTGAGCTAAAAGAAAACAGTGTTAAGCATCAAACGTGAGTAAGGAACAAGGTTTGAAGTTTGGGCAGTCCACCAAGTGGTGGTCCTCTCACTAATGGTCCTCTCATGAAGAGGACACCAGACAAGTAGTCTTGTGATGGTTCCCTCACACAGTAAGATTTCCACTGAACCACTTGCCAAAAAACACTTCTTACTCTTTTTTTTTTAGCATTTCATGTTTCTCGACCTTAATTCTGAGGCAAACCTTTGCAATGAAAAGTGAAGGGAGGATAACATGTGAATGAGAACAATTCATGTGAGTAAAGGTTTTGTCAAATCAGGCTCTTTGATGGTCATGGCAGCAGAGTCGTTAAGCTTGAGGCATAATTCCTGTTTCTCTTCTAAACAAAGTCACTCTAATAACATTATTTTTGCTCACGTTAATCTTTCTTAACTGTGTAATTACAGCAAGCAAACTAGGTCAATAGTAGATATGCAAGCAATTTAAGGCCTATGAATGCATTATTTAGCGCAGAACTGTTTCACACTACAAAGTTTGCCATTAATATAGGTCCAGAGGCAGAAGTAAATACATTTGACAAAGAACTGTTTGTATTTGAATAATAAATTCACATGCAAACACGATGGCAGAAGTAGTAAGTAGGACAAATAATGACATTTTCCAAAACTATTTGCCCTGACTCAGCATGTGCCTAATCAGTAGGATTGTGAAGACTTTTCAAGGGGATTTTTCACAGCAATGGATGACTTCAGGGATGAGATGAAATTTGGAACAGGTGAGAAAAAATAAATCTTACTGTGAAATCAAAATATTGCCTTCATGGACTGCTGGGATGTCAAATATACCCAGCTTAGTAGATCTGCCCCTGCTTTCTTCTCATTTGCATGTTGACCTTGGAGGAAAATAAAATGAAATAAAAATGCTCAGATTCCTTAGAAGGAATCCAAGACTCATGACAGAGAGATGTCAGAGTCCTGCTGGAATCAGTGGCACAATTGAGTATCTGCCTACCCATGCTGTGATCTGGAGATGCCCCAGATCTTAGACATCATCCCTGGAATAGTCCCAGAAGTACTCATAATTGCAGTGATGTGACATTTACATTGCAATCCTAAGCATGTCTAATCTGAAGTAAGTTTCATTGTTTTCAGTCATACTTACTCCCAGGAAAATGTGTTTTGAATTGCAGCCTTAATCAGTTACTTCCAGGTCTAATGTGTGCTTGGAGATGTTGTGCAAGTGGTCAACCTCTTTTTATATCTTTTTGTTTTTTGCACGGTGCACTTACAAGGTGCACTTACTTGCAACAAGGAAGTACAGCCTTCAGATTCGCTGTCGAATGCAGGTTGGCACCGCTTAAAGGCATGATACCCTGGGCTAATATACCATCTCTGAATCCTCTTAGCTACACCACTAGCTGGAACACCAAATTGACATCCCGATGGCACTTACCAAGTGAAGACACCATGCCACTATTTATGTAGGTACCCCTTTAATGGAGCAAACATTTTTGCCTTGTTTGCAAAAATTACTGAGAAGAGATTCCCTGCTCTGGAGCCTTCTCCACATATTGCTGATGAGGTTGCTGGTATCCATGTCTGCTTTACCACAGTGCTAATCTAGGCCCATTGAATTCATATCAATTGAGTTCATATCATTGAGTTCATATCAGTGGTATAGCACTGGGTCCCACTTTTTAGAAAGGGAATCTGTCAGGACCCACCAGAGGTGATGTCATGACTGGAAGTGACATGCAGGAAAATCCTAGGCTGCAATCCTACACATACTCACTTATTCTAAGTCACATTGTGTAAAAAGCATATACATAGTAGTCTGTTAAGAATACAGGAGTAAGGCTGCAATCCTAAAGACACTTTGCTGGGAATAAGACCCACTGAACACAGTGGGGCTTTCTTTTAAGTAGACATGGTAAGGATTGTGCTCTACGTTAGAAGTAAGTACTATACAGGAGCAAGTAAAGATTAGAGATAAAAGTTTTGGTACCATGATTTGTCAATAAATTATTTCTATCCACTGGTGCATGAAAACTTCCGTACATGTTTTCAGCCTACACCCAAAAATATAATTAAAGCCTTTTAAAATTAATTTTATTTTATTTTTATTTTTAAAAACTGTAAATTGCTTCAAGTGTTTTGTAGCTAATGTAGAATGGCAACTGATATGTTAAAAAAAATTAGTAGAGGTGCAAATCACCACTGGGAACAAGAGAATGTGGAGAGAAAGGTTGTAACTATTTGAGGGGAAAAGGCAACACAATAGAGAATGGGCATCACTTATGCGCCTGGAACCAGAATCTTTTTGAATAACAAATTTTTCTGTATTTTTGAGTACTTGCATGTACATAATGAGAGATCTTGGAGATAGGACCCATGTTTAAATACAAAATTCATTAATGTTTCGCCTGCACTTAGATACAAAGCCTGAAGGTAATTTTATACAATATTTTCATAAAGTTGTTCACGAAACACAATTTCTGATTTTTATTTCTTTATACAAAAAGGTATTGGTGTTTTGTTTTTTTTAAGTCACATTGGTGCTCAAAAAAGTGCCATATTTTGGAATACACTGTATTCTTGATACTGGGAAAAACTGAAGGCAAAAAGAGAAGGGGATGGCAGAAGATGAAGTGATTAGACAGTGTCATTGATGCAATGAACATGAATTTGGTCAGAACTTTGGAAGCTAGAGGAAGATAGGGTGGTCTGCCATGCTGCAGTTACAAAGTTACAAAGAGTTACAAAGTTACAAAGAGTCACGACTTAACAAATACACAATAACAGTGGCGCCTCATGTAACAGAATTAATTCATTCCGGAGGCAGTTTCTTTACGTGAAACTTTCTTTACGTGAAGCAGATTTTCCCATAGGAAATAATGGAAACGCAGATGATTGGTTCCACAACCCCAAAAATATTCATATAAAAATATTAACTCAATGTAAAAATGATGACAGAACACTGAGACTGAATTCAAAACATGCATTAAATGTGCATGATCTTATGAAGTCTACTTAGGTTGCAGTCCTAAAGACACTTTCCTGAGAGTAGGACCCATTTAACACAATGGGGCTTATTTCCGGGTCGACATGGTTAGGAGGCTGCAATCCAAGACACCTTCAAAGTGTCTCCCCACTTTCTCCTTCTCTTCATCCTGAGCCTCTCTCTCCCCTGCTCCCTTCTGGCTGGCCCTGAGCTGCTTCCCTCTTCTCCACTGCTCTTCTCTCCCTCTGCCCAGCGGACACCTGGCCACAGGAGGAACAGCATGGAAGTGTTGCTTTCACTATTTGCAGGTGCGCTAGGCAGCCCTGACGCTTTTTAAACAGGCTGCCAGCCAGCGCGTCTGCCCCAACTGCCAAAAAATGTGTTCTTTACATGAAGCATGTTCTTTACGTGAAGCAGAATCCTAGAGAAATTTTTGTTTGTTACGTGAAACTTACTTTACGTGAGGCGTTCTTTATGTGAGGCGCCACTGTAATGTGAAAATATAAAATTTGAATATTTTTTTCAATTTGAACATTTGGATCAATTCCCCAGCATTCTGCTGTAGTGATATTTTTCGTATGGGGTTAGTACTGGTATTGTAGAGTTTTGAAGTTCTAGGAGAAATATTTAGACCAACGATAAGTATCAAAGCTTGATTGTACATGTGTATATAAACTATGTATTTGGATATTCATTGTGTGTTTATGCAGATGTTTGAGAATATTCATAAATAAATCCAAAGTGGTAATAGAAAACTATCCTGCTGAGAAAGATCAAAGAAAAACCATTTGCTATATGAAATCGGTGTAGAATATTAATAGCATTATTTGGGAAGAAATGAAGAAGATATGTCATGGGCAAGTAATTGATGCCTTTAATAAGGACACTGTAACTCTTCTATTGGAAGTAATTCCTCAAATGTATATAACAGAAGGGGAAAATTATTCGGGGAGAGGGGTTGAATGGGAAGCGTTCCTAAAAATAAATCAGAAAATGAAGGAAATTAAATTTATCATTCTTGTGCTATCAATAAAACATTTTATCCACCAAAGAGACAGCTTTTATTAAGACACCTTCCTTTTCGGGAAATAATTCTACAGTAATATGTCCATGAAAATAAATAGCTTTTTTGCAGCTTCCACCTGTGTGAACGTCTGAAGCTGCTCAATGTGAAATAGCAGCAAACAATTTAAATGATGAAGAGCATTGTTTTTCACCCAGTTTAAGTAGATATGAAATTATTAGGAGGAACTTCAATTAAATACATTGTTCTTGCCAGATTTATCCTCTGGAGGAATGAAACATATGCAAAAATGTTTTATTTTTGTTTTGTTTTTATCATACATGTCAATGTTTTTAGTATTGTTTTATAGTTTTATTTATAAGGCAACTTGAGCAGGATAGAAAGGCGGCATATGAGTAAGTACGGTAAGTATGGCTGCAATCCTAAAGACACTTTCCTGGGAGTAAGACCTATTGAACACAATGGCGCTTACTTTAGAGAAGACATGGCTCGGATTGTGCTCTAAGTAAGCAACGTCCAGTTAGGCAGGCATAAACCCCTGCATAAGTCCTATGCTGACCTGGGGGTATAAAAAAATGTCACTTCTGCCCCACTCCTGGGAGGGTGTTATGCCAGTGCTCAGGCATACATTGGTCTCCCCACACCATCATAGAAAGCAGTACCAGGTTAGTTAGGCCAGCCTAAATTGGTTAGGATTGCACCCTAAAGCTGCAAGCATGACATGCTCTTGCACCAGCATATCTGGCACTGCACTGGTGCAATGGTGCGCTATCTGCACCAGAAAAGGGCCTGGGCCGGCAAAAGTCCATCAAGGGGACGTGGCACTGGCAGCGCCTAGGCATCACAGAAGGAGCATGCTGGATGCATGTCGGAGCCTGGCCTAGAATGGTGCAGTTAGACTGTATCCAGACCCCATTTCCAGGGCTGACACTCTCATAGCTCCTGCAACTTGTGCCACTTCCAGAGCAGGAACAGGTTAGAGTAGACCCACAGGGGCCCATGTAAAGCAAAGGTAAAAATGGAAGTGATGGCAAAAATTCAAAGTCCTAGGCTGGCCTGAGTGCAACCCGTGCCTGTCAAGCTCAGGCAAGACCCAACTCAAACCACCCACTTCAGCAGCCATTCCTCTTGCACCTACCCTAAGTTAGGATAGGCATAAGTTAGGATTGCTCTGCAAGTAAGTAAACAAGCTAGCTCTGAATCTGAAGATTTGCTCCTGTCCTATAGTGGTAAATGTTGAAATGCAGGAGCTTTCCATGACATGCCCCATAACATCCCACAGACATATCTCTTAGAGATGATAACACAAATATTTAACATTTCATTGTTATGCTATTTCTTCATATTTTTCACATCTCTACCTCAAGATTTATTGCAGTACATTTTTTAATTTGGTTCCAAACTCTTGGAGTGAGTTGGAATAAAGGTAAAAGTGTCATCCGCCAGTTGCCCTGCTGGTTGAGACTGACTGCAAGGGAGGTGTTCATTGTCTGAAGTTGTCCAACTTGTCTGAAGTTGTCCATGGTAAGGTTGCCATAATTCTCTTCTACAAAATTGGGACAGGACCCCCTATCAAACTTGCCAGCATGTGAACACAATTCCTGAAAACCAGGACTGTCTGGTTTTCAGGGACATACATATGGTAATATTACCCCATGGTCATTTGGTACATACCAAAGGTACACAGAATGCTGTTACCTTGTCTTGACAAGCACAAAGTCTTTAACCACTGAGCTACCACAGCCCCTGGGTTGGAATATTTTAAACTAAATGTATAAAACTTTTATATTTATTTATTTATTTATGCTATTTGTAACTTCACCTTTCAGTTTTTATTCATTTGGAGTTGGAGTTCTATACAGTATAAAAACGGAAAAGTGGGATAGAATAAATAAATATAAAAGGTGTTTTACAGTGTGATCAGATGCATATTTACTCAGAAACTAGTTCCACTTACATCCACCATCATGTTTCCTGGGGTTTCTCATCCATTAAATGAAGTAAACAATACTCTGGACTTTGAGCCAGCCTTACCATCTTCCATCTCTATCACTGATGAGAAGGGAAGCACTTCTCATCAGTGCTTTAATGGCACTTTAATGCCCCCGGGGAATATTTCTCAGTTTACCTTCTGCTGAACCGGGTGCTTCTACCTAATTCACATCCTTTGGGGAAAAAAAATTTCAATGGCAGCATCTGTGAAGTCCTGCTGATGACATCACTGCTCCTCTGACTGTAGAAAAAGCTGTGCTGTTACCCATTGGCATCACATCACAGACCAAGGTGGGTGTAAAGAGGATAAGGACAGAGCTGTATACAGCTAATCAAACACAGGATCCTTTGGGTTGCATGAACATATCTTTTCTATCTTCAGTTTGGGACTAAAGTTTATTAGCTGTGAAGCAATAGAAGTCAGCACCTGTGAGAAGGCAGTTTGGGAGTCGCTAAACTGTTGCATAATTTTACTGTGTAGTGCATTTGCTTATTGAAAATTGAAATCTTAACATTGATTACTTTACATTTCATGCAAGGCTCGCAAAACTATTGGGTAGGTATCTTTAAAAAACTGAACACTGTGCTTTTTAAAAATAGTAATGATAAAATAACATTCTTATTTATCCCTCGTTTCTTAACTAACATCACAATTCCGAACACATTCCCAGTGCAAGATCTATTGAGACATTATGTGCAAACAGGGTATTTTAAAGTGCACGTGATGAATTTGGGCTGGTTAATCAACTGAAAGTGTGAAGCATCAGCCAAAGTATGTTTACCCTTTTAAGTCAATGGGGAATGCAGCCATGCAGCCTGATCCTATGCATATTTCCTTAGAAGTAAATCCCACATAATTCAATGGGCTTTGCTCCAGCCTCCAGGGTATGTATAGGGGTGCACCCTTATTTAATTAAAGCAATCCTTCCAGTGATTAATCTGTTGGTTGCCTTTTATCGAAGCTGTATAGAGAGCATTTTATCTTATTGTAGCTGTGCGTGGTTTAAAAGTTGCACAGAGATGGAGAAAAGGGCAATCCAAAGGGTGATAAAAAGGGTGCAAAAGATCAGCGGTTGTTCTCTTCCCTCATTGGAGGATTTGTACAATATGGGATGTAAAAGGAAGATACAAAATATTCTGTGAGACTTCACATCCGGGCCACTCGATGTTTGAGATCTTACCATCGGGTGTTGAAAGCTAGGACAAGCAGATTTCAATTTAGATTTTACTCAAGTGCTGTGATCTGGCTAAATGCAAAATTATGAAATCTGGTGGATGGAATGTCTCATATATATATATTTTAAGCTGTATAGGTTTTTTTTCTTTTTAAATTGTGTGTGTTTTGATTTGTTTAAATGGATATTTGTATATTTTTGTTGCATTATGGGAGAGAGCACCTCATTTCATTGTCCTCATACCTTGAGTACAATGACAATAAATTTATCTTAAATCTTAAATCGTAAGGACAAACCTTAATTGGTGAGACTGAAAATTAAGAACACACAAATTTATCATAAGATACTAGCTGCAGCCGCTAATGCATTAATCAGGTAGATTGCTTAAAAACCTTTTTAATTGACTCAAATTGCTGTCACAGTTTGGACTACTTAAGAGAAGGTTATCACACCCTCCATTATTTAGATTCTGAGGGTGCAGTCCTAAGCATGTCTACTCAGATGCAAGCTCAATGGGATTTACTCTCAGGAAAGTGTCTTTAGGATTGCAGCCTGAACTATGCAGGTAATCAAAAAGAATTGAGCTCACCACAGATGGGTATTCATGTTGAGGATATTTAGGCTTGAAGCACAATGAATTCATACCAAGAACTCAAGATACAGTATATCTAATACTATTTTATTTTGCTATATTTAATATTTTCAGTACCTTAAATACTTTAGAAATTAAAAGATATCTAAGATACCAATACCTTAGATATTAAAAGCAGCAACATGTTATATAGAATGAAAATCTTAATAACAGATGGTTTCAGGAGTGTAAGCTTCATAGCTTATTCAAGGACCAAGCAAAGCTTACTCACAGCATACACAGCCTACTGTAATTCAAGGATGTTGAAATGTTTCCTCGGAGCTTGGCAAGAGAAGGAATAATTGGTCTCATGCTTGCCTGGCCTTACAATTTTATGTATACCAATATTTTCCCATGGGTAGGTAAAAATATTTCTCAACATGCTGGATCCGAACATCTCCATCAGCAGCCTCCTCAGTTATATGCTGGAAAAATTGCTGGAGCAGTTTCAGTGAGACCCACTGAAGAGATGATGGTGATGGGGATTTAAATCTTCTTCCCCCTCCAAATCTCTCCCATTCTGCTGTAAATTACCCATTCAAAGGTATATAACATTATGGGATTATTTTTACAAACCAAGATTTTACAGTTTAGGTCACAAGCGTTGCCACCCCTTTCTAATGCCCCTGATCGGGACCCGTTTGGAAGTCTTGTCCTCTCCAGGACTGACCTTCCACTCCAGCCAAGGCATGCTTGCTTACTCGCCAGTAAACACAGTTGTGCAGTTCACATCCATTTTCAATGAATTTCAATTTCATTAGGGACCTCCTTCTGGACAATTCTGCAGAGGACAATTCTGTTGTCCTTAGATTCCTCTCAGCCTGCCCTTTCCAATGAACTTAGGGCAAAATCCAGAGTAACTATGGGGAGTTCTTGCTCCAGTGTAAGAACAACTTACTCTGGATTCCAATATGAATTTCCCATAGGTTTTCACTAGGTGGTGCAGTAACTACGGGTGCACGCAAAGTCTCTTACCTACTGCTGTAGTTACTCTGGATTTGGGGGTTAGTCAAGTTTGCCTACTCGCAAGTAAAGCCATGATATGGGTCACTTTCACTTTCCATAGAGATCAATGCATATTTTAGTTTTTTAAAGTTTTTTTGGCAATAACATTTGATAGGAAGGAGCTGTTTCAAAATGGATTTTTGCATTGGATTATGCTCTTCAATACAAATCCAATAGTATATGACTTGATGGGGTTGAACACACCATCACAAAGTTATGTGCATTTTTAGGTTTTTAAGTCCCCCAGTACTTAAAAAGTCCCCTTGGGTGCATCATCCAGTGTGGACCGCACTACCCTGGTGACACCATTGGAAGTCATGTATTTGCATGTGTTTCATCAGTGATTACATGTGCACATCAGTTAAGGGGGATTGAAGGTGTGGAGACATAAAAACAGACAGTAAGTTGTAGCAAATGATACATGCACCAGTTCTTGAATGTTAGATGTTACCTGAAGGAAAGCAGAATCAGAAGGAGAGCAGAAAAATGGTGGGCTGAGCAACAAGGGAAGGAAACTAATTCTTTACCCAGTGTGAAACCTACCATGTAATTATTACCCATTGTGCAACTGTGTGTACACAGTTCCCACAGGATGCAGTGATGGCATCTGATCTAGATGCCTTTAAGTGGCAACAAGGTCAGATGCCACCTGATCTATTTACTTAATTTATATCCTCCTTTTTTCTAAATAAAGGTTACAATGTAGAGACAGGTTACAAGCCATGATGGATATGTGTAAACTTGTGATTTTAGAAGGTTACCTCTGAATGCCAGATGCAAAGCACCAGGATGCAGGTCTCTTGTTGGTTTGAGCTTCCAGATGCATCTGGTGGGCCTCTGTGAGATATAGGAAGCTACACTAGAAGGACCTATGGCTTGATCCAACAAAGCTCTTCTTATTTTCTAAGTGCTTTTCTCATGTCACATTGACATGGCCCTAAAATTGTCAAGGGACGCCTTCAGTTTTTTTTTGCCTATTGACAAAAAACAGTGTTTCCAGTGGGGGACTCATTTCCATGCTAATGGAATTAGTCCTGCTAATAAATTAACCTCTCCAAACTCTTATGGCAAACCTGAAGACCATCCATGCAGGTGACCATATAGAATGGAGGATAGAGTGCCTGGACCTTTAACCATTGCATAGAAGAGGGAATTTTGGCAGCAGCTGCTTTTTAAACCCTTCTTTGTTGAGCTAAACCTGCCTAACTCCCCTATTCTATGCAATGGTTAAAGCTGCAGACACTGTCCTCCATTCTGTATGGTCACCCAGACCAACGTGCCATGAACAGTGGTTGAAAATTGCTGAAAATTCATTGATCTGAGATATTATTTGATAGTAGACAAATGTTAAAGATAAATTCTGTTTTCATGAACAGAAATCACCAGTTCAGTAATGCCTTTTCTCCAATAAAGTGCCTAGGCTTGACTTTGAATGACCTCTTTTCACTGTTAAACCAAATTAACTGAGCGCTGCAATGTGACTTTGAAATAAGCTCCACATTGTGCATGGCCTGCAATCCTTGCACATTTACTAGAGAATCCATCCCATTGAATTTGATAGGGCAGACTTCTAAGTAAGCCTGCTCAGTCTTGAGCTGTGAGCTAGATTTATTGATATGAGTGGAATTTTTTCACATAGGGGTTGTCTTATTGAAGTGCATGATCCAGTCACACAGTCCGAGGAAAGCTGTGCTATTCAGAGGAACAATACCCACATGCAGATACATTTGCAGATACAATTTTGTCGTGTGAGAGAGAGAGACAGAGAGATGCATCCCTTTCTCTACACTGTGTGTCATTTTATGAACTTCTCCCATGTCCCTTTCTGTAGCCACTATTGCTTATTGTCAGGTAACAACTTAATGGGAGTGGAGAGGTAATAAGTACAGATGTTCTGAACACCTGTAATTGCTTGTTTAATTTTGGAGGGCAATTTTCCCATGTGCAGAGGATCATACAAAGCCCTTTCCACCAAAGTGTCATTCTGAGACTCATTTGGCGTAGAGAAAGTAAGAAGAAATTGATATTAGCAGAACGGCTAGTAGGAAATGGCTAACTAAATTCTGCCGTGCTGGAGGAATTTGTTAGTGTATATTGAATCCATACTTCTAGAATTCCAATGGTTTACTGAGAGTCAACACTTCAGTTGGTTAATTTAAACACTATGTTACTTATTATTAAATTGCATATACTTTATTGCATAACATTTTTTTAAATTACAAGAAGCATAATGCCTGCTCACGAGGAAAAGGAGGACAAGAAATATTTTTCCAGGACACAAGGCTAAAAAAGAGGACATGTCATGGAAAAAGACATAAAAAAAAGACATTTAGTTCATGGAAAAAGAGGACATACGGTCACCCTGTTTATTGATAATACATTAATCTTACAAATAAAATACAGCTACAGTTTTTGTTGTAATCTTTTACAACACAAAGTGACTGGTGATAATTGAGATGTTTCTTTCCTTTTTTAAATTTAGTGTTGCCTTACAGACATGCAGAAAGCCTTTAGAAAAGCTTGATGTTGGTCTTCTGTGGGCCAAAGATCCTACATCAGCATTTCTCAAAGTGGGGGTCGGGACCCCTTTTGGGGTCGCCTGGAGCCTTCCTGGGGGTTGCCTAAAGACCCCTGGTGCAGGGGGGCAGCTGGGAAGACCTGGCAGAAATGCTGGAGCTGCTGCAGCTGGAAGAAGCCGCTGAGAAGCGGCTCAGAAGGAACCTCTGAGCTGGTGTGAGACCAATGTGGAGCCTTGGGGATGGGGAGGCACCCGACACACTCACCACAGACGGCAGCCTCCTCCTCCCCCCTCCCCGCAGATCCTCAGTGCCCCTGTGGGCTGAGAGTGAAGTGCGCTGAGGTGTGAGCATGGTGCCCCGCTTGTGCACCGACCGTTGTGCCCTGTTCCTTGTGCTCTGCTCAAAAGTAAGCCCCCTCAATGTTGTTGTTCATGATAAGTGAATGGAACTTACTCCCAGGAAAGTGCTAGGATTGCAGCCTTAGAGTCCAGTTCTATGCGTGTCTACTCAGAAGTCAGTCCCATGATAGTGAATGGGACTTACTCCCAGGAAACAGTGGCTGGCTCTGCTGCCTGAGATCCCAATCCTATGGAGGTCTCCTCAGACATCAATCCCATGATAGTGAATGGGGCTACTCCCAGGAAACAGTGGCTGGCTCTGCTGCATGAGATCCCAATCCTATGGAGGTCTCCTCAGAAGTCAGTCCCATGATAGTGAATGGGGCTACTCCCAGGAAACAGTGGCTGGCTCTGCTGCCTGAGATCCCAATCCTATGGAGGTCTCCTCAGAAGTCAGTCCCATGATAGTGAATGGGGCTACTCCAAGGAAAGTGCTAGGATTGCAGCCTTAGATCCAATTCTTTGCATGTGTACTCAGAAGTCATTCCCATTGAGTTCAGTGTGGTTTACTCCCAGGAAAATGTGCATAGCACTGCAGCAGTAGCAACAAAAATAATTTTATGGTTGGGGGTCCCCACAATATGAGGAACTTATAAAGGGGTCACGGCATTAGGAAGTGAGAACCACTGTTCTACTTCTTGCTCTCCTGCTTTTATAAATAATTGATTGGGGTGCCCAGATCATCCCATTTGGGTTTGTGTGTGTGAGGATCAGTACATTCTTTGGCTACACTCCAGAGTAACTACAGAAGCATGTAAGAGACATTATGTGCACCCATAGTTACTGCACCACCTAGTGAAAACCTGTGGGAAATTCATACTGCAATCCAGAGTAACTTGTTCTTACTCCAGAGCAAGGATTCTCCGTAGTTACTCTGGATTGCGCATTTTGTTTTATTTCTGTAAAAAAAGTGATCATGTTTTTTAAAAAATAATTTTTAAAAAAAAAAATTTAAAAAATAAATACAATTCAAGGAATTTGCAAACAGTGCAATAATATGCCCCTTTACAGCAAATGTAAATATACAATGTATCACGGATACTTCATTCAAGTATGAATCAGAGCTTCACATGAGCAAGCAGCGCTCTCTGATCAGTCCTCCCCATTCATTTTAAAACAGGCATGTCCCTTAGTGAACTCTGCGCTATCCCCTCCAGTGGAAAAAGAAGTGGGAAAGTCCTTGTGGGTTTTCAAGTCCTGTGATTTTAAGTAGAATTGTCAACTCTGCAAGTCAGAAATCCCAGGCAGAAATTAACCAGAAAGAACAAAAAGAAAAAAAAGAATAACAAAGCAGCCCAAAAAATTAAAAAGATTTGTTTGCTGCAGTGTTCATGGATTAATTATAGTCATTGAGAATCCAGTAAATCCCTTCCCATTTAAACTCCAATCAAATGGGCTCTCCAAAGATTTTTAACACCAATTGTTCCAATTTTTTCATGCCACCAGCTATTCCTGGCAGCTTGTCAGCAAAATTATTGGACGATATTGTCTGTTTTGCCTTCTGAGGTTGCAAATAGTATTCACTACACGCAGTGGAACTAGATTGTCCTCCTGCAGCCTCTCTGGCTGTCTGGTTGCCAATTAAAAAGGAGAGCCTGTATCATTAACCCAGGCGAGGGATGGATGAGATTCAAATACAGCATTTGACCATTATATGAATATATCTAGGGCTACAATCAGAGTAACTACGGGACCTTTTACTTCAATGTAGTTACAGTGCTACCTATGGGATACCTATGAGAAATGCATAGAGCAATCCAGAGTACGTGCCTCTTACATCTTCCCATAGTTACTCTGGATTGTAGGGTAAATCGGTTTCTCAGTGTTTGTCCTCTGCTGTGCCACAATGTCGACAGGACTGGGCCATAAGGAGAGGGTATGATTCACCTCCACAAATTTGGACCAGATTCCTTGAAAATTGACTGAAATAGAGCACACGAGCTCCAGCAGTAAAAGAATCTGGCAATTGTGTTGAGTCAATTCCATGCATAAAGATTCTGTTTATAACAAGGTTGGACCTGTAGTTGAACAGTACCTCTTCCCATTCCCATATTCCCCACATACACTTTGACTTTTGAAAGAGCAGCTGGCAACTAGGTTGAAGATGGCAGTATTCCAGTGGCGACTATGGGTCCAAGGCAACTCAGAAAGGAAGTGTCCTGGCCACTTCCCCATCGACTACCCTGGACCCCTAGTACAAGTGGTGGGCTTCAGGGGTTTTTCACAGTTTCTATAGAACCCTTTGCTAATGAGTGCCTGGTTCTGAGAACCGGTTACTAATGGGACATAGAACCTTTTGTTTTATGACATAGAACAACATAGAACCTGTTGTTAATTTAGGTTATTAGGACATAGAACCTGTTGTTAATTTATTTGAATCCCACCACTGCCTAATACCACTTAGTGCCATCATTGAACCTACTTATCTGCTGTGTGTCTAATTTAGTGTGCAATCCTAACCTAGCCTGGCATAAATTGTTGGTCTTCCAATTCCCTTGGTGAGGTAGGGAGGCAAGCACATGTCTGTGCACGGCCTAACCTTCCCCCCAGAGTGGGGCAGAAGTGTCTTACGGCACATTTGTGACACCCCCAGGTCAGCACAGGACTTATGCTGGGGTTAAGGCTGACCTAACTGGAGTTTAGGATTGCAGCTTAGTGATAGCTTGAAAAAGTCAATTATGTTATCCTTAGTTAAATTCTTCCTCTTTTCCCTGGCTGCTAAGATCCTGCCATCCATATCTGGAAACAGCTTCCAGGGAGTTAGAAACAAATATGGGGAAGAAAGGCCTGAAGGTGTTTTAGGGAGACCTTATTTAGGGAGAACATTCCGTTTTTTTCTTACTGTATTACGCCATTGCTTTATCAATGAAAGTAAGGGGATGGTTCAGGAGGCAGTCAGGAAGTGAGGAATGTTTCCTCTTGTATACCCATCCTTCCTGCTCATTTACTTCCTTTCATTCTACCCATTTCTCACTCAGCCTTTCCCCTTCTTCCCCTAAAAAATCATACCACTGTACCACTTCCACATCCTTTTCTGGTGATTCCAAGGATGGCCACAGATATGACAACAGCATAACTTGAGGTAATGATGTTGTGATGTCATGCAACATCATGATGTCATGTCGCACCATGATGTCACTTCCAGGTTTGGAGGAAGGCGATGATGACTTCCCATAGTGAGTACATAGTGGCCCCATTCCAGCAGTTTCCCCGCTGGTTTCTGCAAGGTATGAGGATGACTTCAGTCCAAAATATTTTTTTCCTGGAAGACAGTAAGGAGGCAAGGATCTCTGTCCCCAAAGCCAGTAGTTGTCTTCCTGAAGTTATGTCCCAATCTTGTTTTCTATAAAACACTAAAGTATGACAAAGAATTAGCTACATAAACTGTGACTGTTCCTTATAGAGAAATTGTTCCTTATGTCAACCGAAAATAAGAGGTGTCTATGTTCATTTTTACAAGTGAAGTTGAAATTGGTTATTGAATTTCCCACATCTGTAAAGCACCTCAATGGTCAATCCTCCTGGCCATAGTCAAACTTTTATATTGTACGCTTTTAAAAAAATCTATGTTTATTAATAGGCTGCATCCTAAAGACACTTTCCTGAGAGTAAAACCACTTGAATACAACGGGGCTTACTTTAGAGTAGACATTAATAGGATTGTGCTAATGTTATTAGAATGTCCAGTTGAGTTAAAAAGTTGCTTTTTTCCTTTACAAATTCACTTTACACTTTACAAATTCAAATATGTTCTTAGTGCAACATCCCAAAAATGGCCTGATAACACACCCTGACTTGCCTTCCAGACCTCTGCAGTGTCCTTGCTCCTGCTCCAACCTGAGCCACAAATCTTGCTCTTTGAAGAGCATCTTCAAAAGAAGAAAGCAACCCTTGGAAGACAAAGCAGCCTTGAGCTCTTTTTGACCTTTTGGAGTCAACTATAACCATGGTGGAACCTTGTCTGCCTTAGGCTTCCAAACTCAATGAACACTAGAGGTGGTGCAGGCTACCAATCAGGTTCTTGGTTAATAAGAATATGAACCTTTTCTATGATGACATAGAGGTAAAAAGAGATCTGGAAAGGATAGGAAAATATATTCACATTAGTTCATGTTAGCTACAGACAATAATGGCTGTATCATACTTCCTTCACATTTTTGAAAAACTACTTTCTATAGCGCGCTGTGTTGAAAAAAGGGAGACCAAATGTCCTCTTTTTCCATGACATGTCTTCCTTTTTAGCCTTGTGTCCTGGAAAAAAGCATTGTGTCCTTGAGACTAGGTAGCATGTAGCCTTCTTAAAATTAAGAAATAGTACATAAATAGCACATAAAATAATATATTTATTTTGTTTATTTAATAAATTTATACCCTGCCTTTCTCAGGCCGCAACTGACCCAACGCGGCAAACAAGTAAAACATATTAAAAACATTCAATTAAAAAATTAAAAGCATTAAAAACATACATATGATAAAAACAATAAAAACAATAACCCCCAACCTCTGCCTCAATAAAAAAGCTCTTTTAAAATATAAAGTTTTTAGGCTCTGCCTGAAGCTCTGTATCAAGGGAGCTTTCCTAAGTTCTAGGGGAAGGGAGTTTCAAAGCCAGCACTGAGAAAGCCCTATTCCTGGTTGGCTCACCTCTTACCTCCCTTGGTGGCGGCACAGTCAGTAGGGCCCACTCTGATGACCTTAGGTGAAGGGTTGGATTGTAGGGAAAAAGGTGGTCCATCAGATACCCTGGACCCGAGCCGTTTAGGGCTTTGAAGTTCAGGATCAGAACTTTGAATTCAGCCAAGAAACGAATGGGCAGCCAGCGTAGGGTGCCACAAGGTTCCATTCTATCCCCCATGCTATTTAACATCTACATGAAACTGCAGGGAGAGTTCAACTCGAGATCTGGAGTGAGGTGTCATCAGTACGCTGATGACACCCAGCTCTATCTCTCCTTTCCTCCTGAGTCCGGGGAGGCAGTTGAGATCCTGAATCATTGTCTGGAGGCAGTGGAGGACTGGATGAGGGTGAACATCTGAAATTAAATCCTGATAAAATAGAGGTTCTCCTGGTCAGGAAGCCGTTGACTTATGTGCTGGAATATCGTCCTGCTCTGGAGGGGGTTGCACTCCCTCTGAAAGAGAAGGTCCGCAGCTTGAGTGAATCCAGTTCTCCTGGATTCGCAGCTGCTCCTGGAGTCTCAGGTGGTGGTTGTGGCCGGGGAGCCTTTGCTCAGCTTCGGCTGATCTGCCAGCTGCAACAATACCTTGAGTCGCTCAGATCTGGCCACGGTGACCCATGCCCTAGTGACATCAAGACTGGACTATTACAATGCGCTTTATATGGGGCTGTCTATGAAGACTGTTCGGAAACTCCAACAAGTCCACAACGCAGCAGCCTGTGTGGTTGTTGGGGCTTCTTGGTTCGACTCTGTTGGAAAAGCGCATTGTAATAGTCCAGTCTTGATGTCACTAGGGCATGGGTCACCGTGGCCAGATCTGAGCGACTCAAGGTATCGTTGCAGCTGGCAGATCAGCCGAAGCTGAGCAAAGGCTCCCCGGCCACAACCACCACCTGAGACTCCAGGAGCAGCTGCGAATCCAGGAGAACTGGATTCACTCAAGCTGCGGACCTTCTCTTTCAGAGGGAGTGCAACCCCCTCCAGAGCAGGACGATATTCCAGCACATAAGTCAACGGCTTCCTGACCAGGAGAACCTCTATTTTATCAGGATTTAATTTCAGATGTTCACCCTCATCCAGTCCTCCACTGCCTCCAGACAATGATTCAGGATCTCAACTGCCTCCCCGGACTCAGGAGGAAAGGAGAGATAGAGCTGGGTGTCATCAGCGTACTGATGACACCTCGCTCCAGATCTCGAGTTGAACTCTCCCTGCAGTTTCATGTAGATGTTAAATAGCATGGGGGATAGAATGGAACCTTGTGGCACCCTACGCTGAAGAGACCAGGGTGCTGAACAAGCATCCCCAAAATCACTTTGTGGAATCTGTCAGCCAGGAAGGAGCAGAACCACTTCAGTGTCTCCAATTCCCAACCCGGCCAACTGACTGAGAAGGACACCATGGTTAGTGTTGGAGGCCACTGAGAAGTCCGGGAGAACCAACAGGGACACACACTCCCTATCCATTCCCCAGTGTATGTGATCCACCAAGGCGACCAAGGCAGTCTCTGTCCCAAACCTTGGTCTGAAACCAGATTGAAAAGGATCCAGATAATCAGCTTACTTCAGGACCCTCTGAAGCTGATATTACCACCTGCTCAACCACCAAAGTGTGCACTACAAGCTGTAATTGGGGGTAGGAACCAGAAGACAAAACATTTTTACCTACAGGACACTGATTGGTCTTCTTGATCATACACTGATCATTTTGTTGATGTATGTCTATGTAAAGAAATAGGTCAAGAAAGTTTTGAAAAGAGGGAATACAAATCCAGCATGAGTGCAGGATTCACTCCTCCCTCCCTGCCTCCAGCTCTTCTACCAACATGACATGTTACACCCATTCTCACCCACAAACTGCCCCCACCAGCTTACTGGTATTTGAACAAGTCACTGACAGCAGCAGTAAACCTGTAGCACTGCAACTGCTTTGTGGTAGTGGTTCATAAATGGGCATCAGCAAAGTACTTTGTGCATTCTCAGCAATCGCCTGATGACACCAGAACAGTATCCTGCTGGGCAATATCTTACAATGTTAGGACTGGGTCAGTCATCACTTTACTTATACTTACGTTGTCTTTGCTGAGGCAAAGAAAGACAGCTTGCTGGCTGAGTTAATTTATGGCGAACCCGATTCTATGACTGTCTACTCAGAAGTAAGTTCATTACAGTCAATGGATCTTCCTCTCAGGATAGATAGGATTGCAGCCGGAGTCTCTCAACTATATACCACCTCAGAAAGTGCAGTTTGTGCTGATAAGGGACCACAGGACCTTTTTAGTTGTGGTACCAAAGTGATAATCCCTTACCCCAGGTAACATTTAGGACATCTTCTCTAGATTATGGTGCCCAATTATAAGCACACTCCTATCATGTCTACTCAGAAGTAAGCTTGATTGTGTTCAATGTATCTTACTCTGAGGAAAGTATGTTTAGGATTGCAACCTTTGTTTCACTGTCGTATTGGAGTCATTTAATTTCTTCCTTCTTGGTGACTGTCTGTTCATTCTTTGGTGTTTTTTAAAAATATTTATTAATGACTTTTTCTAGCATTCAAGTTGATTGTTTTAAGCCACCCTGGGACCCAAAACATGGGTAAATTCAATAGCATGGCTATAGGAAGGTCACAACATTACATTTTGCAGAGTGCCTCCTCAACAAGTCAAGTAAACTCAGGTTAATGGTATTTCACTTTAACACTCCCAGGCAGAAGTGAGCCCACGGGAAACTCACTTTATGTATTGATGCTTTTCATCAATACTGATTTATGAAAGTGTTGACCCAATATGTGACGGAGGTGAAAAGGGCTAATTCCATGCTTTTAAATCATTAGAAAAGGTCTATTTATATAAAAAGAATGAAATAATGCCATTGTACAAATAGATGGTAAGGCCACACTGGAGATCTGATTGCCACGTATCAAAATGGAAACACAAGTATCCCTCATTATCCACTAGTGTTCTATTCCTGAACCTCCAGTGCAGTGATTTTCAACCAGTGTGCCATGGATAGTCCTCAGGTGTGCCTCTGGAATTTGGAGATTGACATTCATGAATAGGAAAATTGGGGGATTTGAACAGTATGGTGTGCCTTGTCAATGGTAAAAACAACTGATGGTGTGCCTTGACAATTTCAATGCCTTGTTAAGTGTGCAGTGGGATGAAAAAGTTTGAAAATCACTGCTCCAGTGAATTAAAAAATCTGTTGATAAAAAAATCACTGGAAAATAATTTGAAGATGCACTTCCCAGTCTCTTGCTGCTCCATTGCTCCAAATGGAATAAATTTGTGTCTCATTAAATACAGAAGTTTGATGCTGAGACTCCCTGCTGATACCAAAAATGTTTTAAGTAAAAGCAGTTAAAAAAATAAAAATGCGTCTTTACAATTGTTTAAAAACAGCTTTTATTACTATTGTAGAAAGACAGTCGGCAATTAGAAATGTAAACGATCTTCCTTTGCTAGGCTTAGCTGAGGAATGAATCATTGCTTACATGACTGCCTCTCTACAACAGCAGAAAAGCAACTTCTAAAACTGTGGTTTGCAGTGGCCATTCATGTTGAGTCAAATCAGTGTATTAAAAAAATCAGTGTATAACAAGGTTGGACCTGTATTATAAATAGAAAAGGTGGAGAAGGGCATATCGAAATTATGGTATTACTGGATTCTGGTACCTCCCTTACTAGGAAAGGCAACAGCACTTGACAACAGCATTCTTCAATCAAGAAAAAAGTCACCTGAGCAGGGACATGATTGAGACACATAAAATTATGCAGGGGATGGACAGAATCACTACGTTCTTTTCCTGCTCACACAACACCAGCATCAGAGGATAACAAATAAAATTATATATTGGCAGATTTAGAACAGACAAAAAGTACAGGCATCCCCCATTTTCCAAATGCAGGGGAGGGCACCAGGATGCAAATGTCTTGTTGACTTAGGTGTACCCCAAGGCATCTGGTGGGCCACTGTGAAATACAGAAAGCTAGACTAGCTAGAGCAGGGGTCCTCAAACAACAGCCCATGGGCTGGATCCAACCCACAAGGAGCCTCAATCTGGCCTGCCGGCCTTTTGGGGGGTTTGTCTGCCCCAGGGGTTCCAGCTGGTGCGTGCGCCTTCCGCCGCTCTCTTGCGGCCACCCCAACCAGCAGGGGCTTCAGGCTGGAACGTGCGCCTCTTGCTGCCCTCATGCGGCTGCCCCAGCTGCCAGGGACCCAGCTTGAGGCTGGCGCATGCACCTCCTGCCGCTCTCTCGTGGCTGCCCCAGGGCTTCAGGCTGGCACGTGTGTGCCTCTCGCCACCCTTGCGCAGCCGCCCCAGCTACATTTTAAAATGTAGGATGTCCTACATTTTGTCCTACCTGAGTCCTCTCACTCTCCAGCTCCCGACAGTGTCTGAGGGACAGTGAACCGGCCCCTTGTTTAAAAAGTTTGAGGACTCCTGAGCTAGAGCTTTGGCCGGTTCCTTTTGAACTCTTCTAATGTTATTCTTAACATCACAGTCCTAACCATGTCTACTCAAAAGTGGTGTTCCATTGTGTTCAATGGTTCTTTCTCCCATGTCTTCAGGATTGCAGTCTTATGCTCAGAAGAAAGAAAACTATGTGAGAAGCAGAATTCTATTGAGCTCAGTGGACAGCTCAATGTGATAGAATGTGTGGTCTGCCAGCACTCACTGCTACAAAACAGCCATAAAATGTTCTCTGGCTATTCACACACTGCCAGAGCACTAGAGAGAAAGCAATGCCCATTGCCAGAGCACTTGTCAGAGCAATGCCTATCCAAAAGAGTAGGTATCCTGAACGGCATGGAGGAGGGAAGAACAAAGGTGGGGCGTCTTCTCCCAACCGAAATGGAGCCAGAGGGGTGAGGCATCCTCTGATTGCCCCTCGTCCTCTTGCTATGCCACAGTTGTGAGTAAGTGAAAGGTTTCCATCACATATTGAAATCACAGATGTCTTGCTTCTTTTTTGGTAAGGGGCACCTCTTAGGGGCCAATAGGAATTTCTTTTTTCAGTAGGTGCCTTGTGACCCTAGAGAGGTCAAGAAAAGCATGACTTTTCTTCCCAAATTTTGGAAAGTCACCCTCTATATACACGCTAAGATTAGGTCATGCTGGGGAGGGGACCAGGGTGGGCATTGCCCTCCATGAGTCAACAATTTGCCCACCCTTGTATTTATGGATCTTTGATGCTTCTCTAAACTTATTCCTTTTTTCGTACACCAGTACAGGTTCACAACATTTGGTTCCAGGACTTAGGGCGCAGTCCAGAGCAAAGTCTGCTTGCTCTGACCTAACTACTCTGCCCTAACTATGTTATATCCTGAACACAAAGTTATGTGTGAGGCAGAGAACTTAGGTGTGCCCATAACTTAGGTCTGCCCGTAACTGCTCCGGTGCAGTGATCCACATAAGTTACTCCATCGGGCATGCTCAGAAGGCAGCCTGTAAGTGCTACATGGCCTGCAGTTACACACAAGTTGACCTGCTTCCACATCACTCAGAATCACTAGCAGCTGTCCAAACTGCTGCTCTCCTGATCACATGGGGAACCAACTGGCAAGATGGCGGGAGAGTAGCTGTCAAGCTGTCAGAGTGCCTCCCCAGCATGGTGGACAGGACAGGGCTGTCAGGAGTAGAAATGGGAAACAAGCTGCCCCCCTGCACCCCCAAACAGGCAAGGTGCCCCAGGAAAAGCCCAGGCATCAGCAGGGGCAAGATGCACAGAGGGATACATATGTGTGTGTATTGTCAATAAAAACAACATCAACAGATAAACATGAGTGTCCTGTGGTCTTTGGCAACATCAGCATTAAAGGTACAACACGCCAGACGCAGGGTCCACACTCAGGTGGGCTGGGAGGAGAGGGAAGACCCCATCCAGAAGGCAGAAGGCCCAGGAAAGAGACCCCCTTGCTGACTCAGACAGGGGAGGGGCAAGGGTCCCCCAAGCAGCTGGCAGAGCAGGGGGCAAGGGGAGGCAAGGGGGCTGCCAGGGGCATCTGTGGGGAGGGAATCCTGGAAGAGGGGACAGGAGCCCACCTGGGTCTGCCAGGGAGCAAAAGCACATCCTGGGGCACAGGGGACCTGGGGCTCCCACAACAGGGCAAGTGTGTCTGATCACTTGTGGGGCCACTGCCCACCCAAAACCTCTCACTTCACAAGCCTAAGGGGTGACATCAGGCCCCAGGAACCCTCTCTCAGCCCACCCCAGTGACTCCCAGATGGCCTTTTGCAGACACAAAAGGGGGGTCAGTTCACATGTGTACTTGTTCATATGTTTGCAGTTGCTCCTGCTCATTCAGAGGGTCACAGGGTAGGGGGGCTTCCAGATACAGAACAGTCTCCAGTGAGGATGCAGTGGGACCCCAGAATCAACCACATTCAGATTGAGAACATGGAAGGGATGACACAGTGCCTGCACCTTTAAACAGTGCCTGGACCTTTCAGTATCTTCAGACTGTAGGCAGTTTGAACACAGCACTGGCATCTGCCTGAATTCCCTCATCTCTGCAATGCTCACAAGTGGTCTCACTACTTCCATGTGGCCTCTTGTTGTGGACTATCCAATGCTAAGGAAGCTACAGGCAGCCCCCTCTCCAGAAACAGAGGACCAGGTCTGGATGCCATTGGGGGTCTACACTGAGGATGGGCACCCCTGTCTTCCCCCCCTCCCCAACTAGGTAGGCACTGCCCCACTCACGCATCCTCAGGTCATCCCTGGAGCTCTAACTAGCTTTCCCCAGCCACTGATAACAGCAATCATATGCATGTGTTCATTGTGAAGTCCTTAAAATAACTACTACTACACATGTTCACATCATTAATGTTAACGTATCTAACGACAGCAACATTGACGAATTGAATTGTAAATTCGTCAGCAATATTGATGAATTGAACTGTAAATTCGTCATCAGGCAAGGACTTCACCTGTGATGTATCATACCGTTGACTATGTAGTTGTTAATTCGTCATCATTAATAACATCAGCTGTGGAGGGGGGAAGTGATTCTGTGGCTCAAACTTTATTAGGTATGGATGGTGCTTGTTTAACTTATGTGATTGGGACAGTGGGGTTTGTGTTCTAGGTAAGTGCTTGTGCAAACATGTCTGAAGGGAGATTCTTCCCAGGGCTCCTTGCAGGGATCCAGTGGCTTGCACTCCTGAATACACTTTCCTGGGAGTAAGCCCCATTGAACACAATGGGGCTTACATCTGAGTAGGCATATTTAGGATTGCACTGTGTCTCCTTCCCAGCGGAATGGCAGCCTGCTGCCTGCTAGCCTCCTTGCTGGTGAGACACCATCCTGCAAAGACAGAAGCACCACAGGCAAAGCTTTCATTGGTATTGGCTGAGCATGGAATCAGATCAGCTGCCAAACTGTGTCCCTTGGCTTGCCGGCAGAGATGAGTGGAATCAGCACCTGCTGGCTGTGTGATCTAGCAGTCAGTCAGAGGGGCTGCAAGGACACAGACCGCACACACTTTTGAGGGGTGAGTACCCTTGTTTCCTGGTGGGTCTGTGTGTGCACCCCTTCCCCCTTTCACTCTACAGCCCCCCCCCCTTACCTTGGGGGACCAGTTGGGTTGGAAGGCAAACCTACAGAGGACCTCAAAGCATTTCCCAACAAGTGGGCAAGCCCATTTCCTGGTGAAGCAAGCCCCCCCTTACACAGGTGTAAGCCCCACTGAGTATACTGGGGCTTACTTTAGAGTAGACATGCAAGACTGGAGGAAGATGAAGGAAATTTAAACAAAAGAGGTGCTTCCAACACCCCCCATGCAGCCCTCCTTACCTGGTTGGAGTAACTCTGGGGAAGAGAGAAACAACAACTTGCAGAGACATAAATATGGTATTGGTAATCATCATTGCAAGATTGCCTGTACAGGTGTTTTTGAGTTTTTGAATGCAAACATTGCTCAACACCCCCACTTATCTGATTGGGGTACCTGTGGAGAGGGAGAAAGAGAGAGCAACAAACATACAAAAAAATTGCAAAGTCTACACTCTAATCATATATCACAGATATCATATTGTTTCATATCACATCTATATCATATCAATATATCATCATATATGGACCTTATATGTGAGGAGAATGCTCCCCAAGAGCAAAGTGCCCTTTGAGAGAGAGCAGAGTGACATGGTCCGTGGCCAAGCACTCTGCTTCTCTGAAAGGGAATTGCGGGTCCAGGGGTGGGCCTTTTTATGGGAGGGTAGCTGTGAGGGGATTGGTCGGCCACTGGGGTGACCCAGGTACTCCTATCCCCAAGTAGGAAAGTACTGCCTGTAAGGTTTGGTGCGAAAATTTTTCAAAGTCCCCACTTTCCCCAGCCCCTACTTCTCCTTAACATGGAGACCTATGGGTCTCCTCATTACTAAACTACCTCTTGAGGTAGTATAACTTAGGAGGCATTTACGTGTGCCCATAAGCCTCTGAAAATGTTCAGGATACAACATAGTTATGTGGAAGGGGGAGGAACCTAAGACACGCCCCCAACACGCCCCCGAAATGCCCCCTGAAAAAATAAAAAAAAATCCCTCCGTCGACAGAGTTACGTCGACGGAGGGTTTTCATTGCTCCGCCGATGTTGAAGTAATTGCACCAATGGAAATGTCGTTGCATCGCCGGAGAGATGCGCCGGAGTAATTGCGCCAACGCTATCAGCATTTCCATTGACGGAAACGCCGTTCCGTCGGCGCAAGAGCCCTTGCGCTGACGGATTAGTTGCTATGGATTGGGCTGCCCAAGAGCCTAGTTTCAGCTCAGAGGAAGATGCTTCCCCTTACAAAGCAATTCAGAAGTGATGATCACTTTGTCTTCATGGGCTGTGGTGGTTAAGACACTTTGCCTGTTAACCAGCAGACCAGGTTCGAGACCCGGGTCCCCACAAGACAGGGTGAGCTCCTGTCCTTAGCCCAGATCCTGCCAACCTAGCAGTTCAGAAGCATGTAAATGCAAGTAGGCTTAGAAATGGGGATGAGCACCATACCCTAGAGTCAGACACGACTGGCAGTTAACCTGAGAGGGATACCATGTGATAATCACATAGGGGAAAGTAGAGGGTCTGGATCCCAGCTGAAATCTCAATTTTTTCTGAATCTTTCTCAGGCAAGCTTAATTACCTGCCACATTATGTAAGCAGGCTGCTTTTAAGCCATTAACAGCTACTTAATGGAAGTTTATCTCTTACTTTAAAGAGCCAAACTCATTTGTATTGAGACAAAGTCGCTGATAAATAAACTCTGATAATTAGGTTATATCTGTATATATACCTGACAAAATTTCCTACCCTGAAAAAATAGTTGCCCACCCTCCTCTATAATCCTGACTACAGGCCTGAGTTAAGATCATGTTTTTAGGAAAAATCCAGTTCTGTTTATGGGAAGCTGCGTACTTTCTAATGTGAGCAGCCAAACTTTGAGAAAAATACCCCAAGATCGAGATACCAAGTTGTATCATAGTGGACTCTGTACCTCTCCTCTCAAGTATGCTCACAGGTCTCCGTTTGACAACGTGCACTGAATAAACAAAAAGGAAGCATGGTTTAATTACAGTAGAGGATGTGTTTATGTGCCTCAGGAGAGACGTGCACACAACAGAAGGAATATAAATTTTGGACCTGTGGAAGAAAAGCTTCTATTGCTAAATTCTGTGGGCAAAACATTTTTAAAACGAGTGCTCCACTTCAACCAAAATGTCAGCCCTGCTGTGATTTTAAATTAGAGTTTGTTGGCCCTTATTCTAATTTTTTTTAAAGCTAAGTCAGGAGCATTGAACTTTTTTTGACTTTGCTGTTTTGTCTTTTTAACGTTGTTGCTGTGCTAATCTAACTATTTAATGCCTTAGGTTTTGGTAAGGCTTCTATACCTTGTGCCAAGACTTATCCTTGTCTGCCCTTATAATATGTCTGTATTAAGTTCAGATTTATTCACAGGAAAGTTAGTGTTCCTGAAGTCAGATACTGTACAAACTTTGTTCCAGTGTCCTTCATAGTAGCAACAGAATATGAGAGCACCAGGCCGAAGGTCTATGCAGACAAGCATCTTACCCACCAGTTGCTTCTTTCTAGAACACTAAGAACTCTGTGGGTCTCCTCAGATCTGGGTCTCCTCAGATCTACTCCAGCCCTTTCATGGTGCAAGTACAAAGAGTTTCTAGGGGCAAGTTCAGGCTTGAAAAAGGAGGGGGATAAGATTACAGAATACAGTGATGCCTCACGTAACAAATTTAATTCGTTCTGTTTGTTTGGCATGTTTGTTACGTGAAACGTTCTTTACGTGAAGCGGATTTTCCCATAGGAAATAATGGAAACTCAGACGATTGGTTCCACAACCCAAAAATATTCATATAAAAATATTAACTCAATGTAAAAATGATGACAGAACACTGGGATTGAATTCAAAACATGCATTCAGTGTGCATGATCTTATGAAGTCTACTTAGGCTGCAGTCCTAAAGACACTTTCCTGGGAGTAAGCCCCATTTAACACAATGGGACTTACTTCTGGGTAGACATGGTTAGGAAGCTGCAATCAAAGATACTTTCTTCTGCAATCCAAGATCTCCCCACTTTCTCCTCTTCATCCTGAGCCTCTCTCTCCCCTGCTCCCTTCTGGCTAGCCCTGAGCTGCTTCCCTCTTCTCCACTGCTGTTCTCTCCCTCTGCCCAGCGGACACCTGGCCACATGAGGAAAAGCACGGAAGTGTTGCTTTCACTATCGGCAGGTGCGCTAGGCAGCCCTGACGCTTTTTAAACAGGCTGCCGGCCAGCGCATCTTCCCCAACTGCCAACGAATGTGTTCTTTACGTGAAGCACAGTTTGTTATGTGAAGCAGAATCCTAGAGAAATTTTTGTTTGTTACCTGAAACATACTTTATGTGAGGCATTTTTTACGTGAGGCGCCACTGTATATAAATTTATTGACTCACTCCAGTTTCCTCTGTAAAAACTGAAGTTGTTTCAACCTTCCCGGAGGGGAAGTAGGGAGCAGGAACATTGGGGTGGTGGTAGCTCAGGAAGCCCAAGGAATAGGTAGACTGAAACCAATTTTTCAGTGAGGAAAAATTTCATATAAGCCTCCATGTCTCCAGATGTTTCTCTTGCATACAGCTACAAACCAAGCTTCAGACCAAAGATGTTACCCTCTTTTTTACTCTTCCACATTTTCTGCAACAATACATTAGTGATTCCTCACAGCCTCTCTCATGGTCTAAAATGCTGATCCTGCTTAGCTTTTTTAAGGCACAGTGACAACCTTCAGATCTCACCTCTCGCCCAAGATTCTGTGTGCATGTTAAGATCTAACTAAGGAAACATTTCTCAAAGGTTCTCCTCTAATGCACCATTTACTGCCACGGATTCCTTCGGGTACCACCATAAGTAACTAGTGATGACATAATTGCCAGTTCTGGGTTTGGAGACTGAAACAGGACCTTCCAAGGTCAAGATAAATACCCCAAGACAAAGAAAAATACATCATGTGCGTATATAAGTGGGCTCTCCTCTCACTTGAAGGAAATTTGTCCACCAGTTCTGTCTGCAGACACCAGTGGAAGCTCTGATTGCGGTCTCATTGCCAGATGGTGGGTGCTGCATGTATGACCCAACTGCCTGTCACCTGCTGAGAAGCCCTGATGTATGTCTCTGATATAATCTATCTATCTATCTATCTGTCTGTCTACCGTATTTGTATACTGCTTTTCAACTAAAAAGTTCACAAAGCGGTTTACAAAGAAAATGAAAAAATAATAGCTAATTAATAGCTAATGGGTCCCTGTCCCAAAAGGGCTCACAATCTAAAATGCAAAAAAGAACACCAGCAGAAACCACTTCAACAGATATTGCTGGGGTGTGTAGGGCCAATTACTCTCCCCCTGCTAAATAAAAGAGGAACATCTGCTTGAAAGAGTGCCTCTTGCCCAGTTAGCAGGGGTTAATATCAGAGAACCCCTGATGTAATGTAATACATGCATTACTGCTTGATGTAATGCATAACGTTTCCTGGATCAGCGTGGTAAGGAACTGCACATGGTAGGAATGCACACTATGGGCGCAATCCAGAGTAACTACGGGGAGTCCTTGCTCCGGTGTAAGAACAATTTGTTCTGGATTGCAATATGAATTTCCCATAGGTTTTCACTAGGTGATGTTGTAACTACGGGTGCACGTAAAGTCTCTTACGTGCTCCCGTAGTTACTCTGAATTGTAGGGTGTGTGTTTGTGGGGGGGGGGGGGTGAACATGAGTCCTCTTTCTCCAGGACATGCCTCCTTTTATTAGCCTTGTTTCCTGGAAAAAACATTTTCATTACCCTCCTTTTCCTAGTGAGCAGGCAGCATGTAGCTTTATTGTAATTCATAAATTATATGTAATAGTTTTAAAATTAATAATAGGCAATATATAGCACAATCCTAACTATCCCGACAATCCAGAGTAACTACGGGAGCACGTAAGAGACATTACGTGCACCCGTAGTTACTGCACCACCTAATGAAAACCTATGGCAAATTCATATTGCAATCCAGAGCAAATTGTTCTTACACCGGAGCAAGGACTCCACATAGTTACTCTGGATTGTGCCCTATGTCTACTCAAAAGTAAGCCCCATTGTGTCCAATGGGACTTACTCCCAGGAAAGTGTCTTTGGGACTGCAGCTATAGTGTTTAACCACATAAAAGCACTGTATGTGTGATTATATAGATGTGATTATATAGTGTGATTATGCCAATGATAGTGTGTATATGTATATAGATTATTTATGTGAGTGTTTTTAGCTTTTATGTCCTATATTTTTCTTGGATATCCTACATTTTCAGGGGGCCTTGTCCTCTTTTTTGGTATGACGCATGGTCACCCGGGGAGGGGGGAATTGTGGAAAGTAGTTTTCTGGGTGGACGTTCCCTTATGGCACCACTATGCACTCACTGTGGAGTACCTGCAACACAGGTAATTTGGCCCGGGATTTTTAGGTCATTGTTGAAGTGTAACTGCAGTTCTTTTGTAAGCAACACACACTTCCTCCCCTAGAGTGATCTGTCCTTGATATTCACAGGAGGGAGCTGGACAACCTTATATTCAAGAAGTCATGAAAACAAGCCATGAAATGAAATCTGTGCATTGTTATACAGTATTTTGGTTGTGGCTCCTTCTTCATGTCTCAAAAGCCATAGATCAACTGTTAGTGTTTAGTGACCTTCTGCCTAAGAGTAGAGAGCCTCTGGGTGGCTCTAACTTGCATAGCCGGCACTGAATTGCAGATAATCTAAAATGACACAGACCTTGGGAACCTTCTGTGAGTAATATTTTTCAGCAGGATAAACTCTTGTTGAACAATTTCTTCAATGTACTATTGTTTCATACACACTCGCGGTTATGATTTCTAGCCCCATCACTATAGATTTGTTTTTCTCCCCCACTGACAGTGCCATCAATGAAAAAGAAAATTGAATCCACCACTGTGCAGTCACATGCTCGCTCTGTAGCCTGGAGTGCCAACAAGATGGGTAAAGCACAGAATTGTACAGAAGCTGCTGTGGAATCTCTGATTTGTTCTGGATAGGGCTTTGCCAGTACCGACCCTTAGAAACATCCATAGATGACTTGCATATGTCAAACAGCAAGATCGAAGATCTTTCATATCTCAAATGCAAAAGCTTGTTTCACATTAGTTGTTCCTATGATTGTGCAAATTATCTGTAGTAGTTGCAAGGAGCATGGATCTGGGTCTCCTTCCACAGTACTCATATGCACCACCACAACAAGACAGATGCAAACTATAATTTGCTTTTGGGGCAAATTCTTGCTTTTATTTCCATTTTGCATAGACACTGTTCTGAATTACTGACAATACATTAGAGCATGTCAGGATGCATCATGTAAAGTTAGACAACCTACTATGTCCTTGAGGCAGCATGATGTGTATGTTGCATTACATTAAACTAAAAAAACCATTATATAGCACATACGCTACCACAGACAGGAAAATGCTTTCTGCAACTGAAGATAATTCAGTGGTGAAACTGAAACATGCTGCAAATCTGAAACCAAACTCAGGTTTGTTCACACAGAAAATTATTTGTGCAAAGACTTTGTACGAAGGCTAAGATTTCCAAAACTGGCACAACTATAAACTACCCATCTTCATGGAATTTCTTCATACTGAATAAAAGGCTGGTAGTTAGAGTTTTGGCCCTCAGTTTTGGGATCAGATCTCTTGCACAACCAGGCAACTCACTAGATGATTTTGGGCAAGTCATTGTCTCTGAGCGTAAGTTTTCTAAAAGGACAGGGTAGAAGACAAGCCCTACCATATAGTTTAAGCTCAATAGTGGAACACAAATGTGATAGTTGAAATTTCACGGAAGGTATAATTAAATTAATTTTTTCACTGGTGTTTTTATCTCAATGGGATGACAAATTTTCTTTTAAAATTAAGGGGAAAATTCCTTTACCTTGCTTACCATGAGTACGGGAGTGCGGCACCAGGGTTACCAGATCCTAAAACCAAAATGTAGGACAAGGTCACCAAAAAGTTCAAAAAGTAGGACATGCTTAAATCTTTTAAACACATCCTACATTTTTTTTAAAAAAAAATTACCCCTGATTCAGGAGTAAGTTCCATTGACTTAATGGGCTTACTTCTGAGTAGACATGGGACTGGGGGAGCTTTCCTTGGCTTGGGTCCAGGTCCAGATCAGGTCGGGTCAGGTGAGGACAAACTGGCTGGCTGTGGCTGAGTTTAGCCATGTTGGCAACCATTTTAAAAAGTATGAGACTGTGCATGCGCATGCAGCCTATCTGTTATAATAGAAGGCCTCCTCCGCAGCGCTTCCTACATGGGTGGAGCATCCCTCTTGGGACCTCTGTCTACGTCTCCTCTTAGGAAAGTGGAGACGCCCACGCAAGAAGTGCTTTGACGGAAGCCTTCTGTTAGAACAGATAGGCTGCACGCGCATGCGCAGTCTTCTACTTTTTAAAATGGCAGTCATGGTTCGACGAAACTAAGTCGCACCGAGCTGCGGCTGCCTGTAACTACCCCCAGTTCCCCCAAGCACCCTCCCACCCACCCCAGAAGGCTGGACTGTTGCCTATTGGACCAGACAGTCCAGTCCAATAGGCAAAAGCCAGACATATCCGGCCAATTCTGGCTTTCTTGGAAGCCTGTCTTGAAAGTTTGGTCATCCCTGACTTAAAGAAACTGGCCCTTGTTCTCATGGTATGTAGAGAAAAGTGCATATGGGCCTTCTAAAGTTTGCGATACCATGCACTGTAAAGGTTATAGTCAATATCATGCTCATAGCAGTTACATTACCTAAATTGTTCACAGGGTTGTCAAGAGGCCATAAAAATCCAGCATGGCCTTCTCCTGTGCCTTTATATGTAGCTTACGTGAAAGTGCAGCTCAGGCTGCAGAAATTAACAGGCAATTTTTTCACAGAGAAAAAGATCATTTTCAAACGCAGATCACACAAGAGCAAGTCTAAAATCTGGATTTCTTTATATCAGGGATTTTTAACCGAGATATATGATGGGGCATTGAATGTGATCTCAGTTGCTATGAGATTAGAGATTATGAAATATAACAATTATTAATAGTATTTATATACCGTTTTTCAACTAAATGTTTACAAAGTGGTTTACACAGAAAATAAACTACTAGTGGTTCCCTGTCCCAAAAGGGTTCACAATCTAAAATGATGTCAAAACCAGCAGAAGCCACTAGAAAAAAACACAATATGCATGTGAAAAGTATCAGAATGCATGGTGGCATTCTGTTCCTTGCTATCCATACATAAATTAAAACTAAGCTGTTTGCCATCTTTTGAACCATACTGGTACCTAATAAGATTGGTGGTGGTGGTGGTGGTGGTGGTGAAGATGATGATGATGATGACGATAAAGATGATTTCAACAGTGTAGAGAGAAGAGGGCCTGTGGACAAGAGTCCCTTGCAGGGGGAAGGGAATCTGTGATTGTTAAAATGTTTAAGAATCCCTGTCAAATGCTCATCAAGAACAACAGCTCACATTTATTCATCACCATCCTGTGGATTTTGCAAAACACTGCAAGTCTTCCCAATGCACGTTGAACAATGTACAGCATTCAATGTACAGTACATGTACATGTTCAATGTACAGTATTGTTCAATGTACTTCTTCCAGATGGCAGGACTGTATGCCATCCTGCCATGCTCAGCACTTTTGTCCTTTCGTTCAGTCTCATTTCAAGCACTGCCTTGAACACAGTGACCAGATGCCAAACCCAAAATTCCTGAACCCCAAGACCAAAATTCCTACCCCCAAGCCAAAAGTCCTACCCCCCTACCAGCCAAAATTCCTACCAGCTTAAAAAAATGCCAAAAATGTATTTTTTTTTATTTTTGTTTTTTGGTGTTTTTGCCATAACGTTTGAAAGGAAGTAGATATCTCAGAACCAATTGCTGCATTGGATTCTGCTCTTCAATACGAATCCAACGACATATCACATGATGGTGTACTGTGCACCATTGTGAAGTTAAAAAATGAAGCCAAAATGTAGGACACCCAGACAGGAGGCTAAAAATCTGGACAAATCTGGGTTTTTCCAGTCATATGATCACCCTTTAACTCTGGCAGCAGGGATTTAAAGAGAACAGCATGGTCACTTACTGTCCAATCCCATGCATGTCTACTCAGTGTAACTCCCATTAAGGTAAATGGGACTTACTCCCAGGTAAGAATGCATTGGATTGCTGCCTCAGAGCACAATCCTATCCATTGCTGAATGCGTATCTGCAATGCAGAGGGAATCCCACCTTACTCCAAGTGGCCACCTATTAACCAACCTGTGCCTACCATGACTTGGGAATTCTTATGTATTGACAGCCATGGGCTTGTGCAAGTGTTTCCCCAAATACATGTCCCTCCTTTTCACACTCCAAACATCTGTGCCCTAATTTATATACCTATATTAGCTGTACTTATTATATTGGGAAGGTTTCTATGATTGCCAGCTCAAAAAAATTCAGCATCCGAAGTTATTTAATGTTGAGGTTTTTAATTAATTGAATTGTTTAGTGACTCACTGTTTATTGACTCAATGTGTAAATACATTTTTCTTTTTTGTTTTGATGTTGTAAACTACATTGAGCATCACAAAGACAGAAAAGAGGCACAAATATTTGACTTGACCTGTAGAGTTAACTCATGACTGCAGGTGGAGGCAAATTTGAACCAGATGATGTGCAGTTTCTGCAAGAGAAATTTGAACTGGGAAAATCCAGTGGTTTTTAACCCATGGAGTTAAACTCTCATCCCAAACACCAGCATTTGAATGGCAATCTGTGTCTGCGAAACAGATCTGACCATCTCCGATACTGTGTCTAATATGGTCTTTTACTACTGTATTACACCAGCTCTTGATGTGGGACACCAGTAGCATAGCTACAAGGGGCAAAACAGTAAATACTGCAATTTGCTATGTAAGTGCCCCTCTCATTCGCCATCAGAGCCATTTTGGGAATCTCTGCATCTGCATCTCCTGCATGTTTTGTCACTGCTTTGAATGGCAAACTTCGAATGGCCACTATTTAAATGGTGCACTGTAGCATCTGTAGTACTTACCTTTTGTTCCTGCTTCAGCTAAGCTACTGGGAACTCCTTTTCCTGTTTTCCCTTCCCAGCTGATATCTGCTGCAAATGCAGTCAGACAAATGCAAGCTGATCTATTGGCTGGGGCTAATTAAAATTTCCAAAACATTTCAGACAATGTTGTTCTGAGAATATATTTTTCTTATTGGATCAATTTTTTTTTTTCAAAATTCAGTCAAAAAAGAAAACTTCCACATAGCACCTCTTTTTTCTCAAAATACATTTTCCGATGGGATTTGGTAAACTAGTCACTCAATTAGCGCAGTACTGAATGAATGGCTCAGCTGTTTCAGTCAAAAACTAATTGCAATGCATTTTCCAATATTGCTCTCAATTCAAATACACAGTCAATGCACTGTCTGGATATTTTCCCAGCTGCATGAGAACCAGGTAGCCACAAGTGATTCCTGCATGGCTGGGAAAACATTTAAATGAGTAGTCAGAAGCCTATTGTGTGGTTTTTTCCCATGAAATAACTGGTGTTGACATTAACACCAATTATACTTCTAGTGATACTTCCAACAGAATTGTAGATCATTTGAAGTGGTATGGTGGTACCACTTCAGAAACACTTCGGCTACAATCCAGAGTAACTACAGGACCTTTTACACTGACGTAGTTACGGTGCCTCCTATGGGAAACCTATGGAAAATGCATAGAGCAATCCAGAGTAAGTGCCTCTTATGTCTTCTCATAGTTACTCTGGATTGTAGGGTCAGATAAAGAAATGGCAGAAGAAAAGGCTTCAAGTTTTGGAAGAGTTTGAATTTGACTTTGACTTCCTTTTGAACAAGTTGTGAGAGAGATATGATTTGAGATTACATGTAATTATGTATTCAAGATGCTCAAGAGATGCACAAGAAGCGCTTATCCCAAAGAGAACTAAATGTGCCCACCTCTTGCAATTCCACTGGTACAAAGATTAATTAATTAGCACATCACAGGAGCTTGCTCGATACTGTGTTGGATAATGCTCAACATGACATTGGCAAACATCTGATATTTTGCAAAAAAAAAAAATTGCAAATATCTCTATAAGACCTAAGATTTTTCTAGCCAGCTATAATCCACTGTTGTGTATTTATGCCCAGGTTTTCTAGCCATTGAAAAAATTGATTTTTAGAGCTTGATGTTTTGCCACTTCCTTTTGATGGCATTGTCCAAAAGCCACCAAAAGGAAATGGTAAAACAACAAGCTCTAAAAATCAATTTTTGGATGACTAGAAAATCCGGGAATAAATACACAATACTGCAAATATCTCTGTGGTTTTTTGTTTGTTTTTTTGTAGGAGGGCTATATTTATAATATAAAAGCTATAGTTATTTATTTATTTATTTATTTATTTATTTATTTATTTATTTATTTATTTATTTAATCAATTTATATCCCGCCTTTCCTCCCCCGCAAGGGGGCTGACAATGGTGTAGACCTGGTGTAGACCAGATGGTGTAGACCAGGGGTTTCTAAACTTTCAGCTTCAGGGTTCCTGGACCTTTAACAATTATGTAGAAGAGGAAATTTCAGCAGATCCTGTGATCTGTAAGATGTAAAGCAAGGGTAAAAATTTCCTCCTCTGCACAATTGTTAAAGGTCCTGGAGCCCTGAAGCTGAAAGTTTGGAGACCCGTGGTATAGACCAAGGATTGCCTCCCCTTCACCCAAGACTAGATGGGCCTTTGTCCTGATCCAGCAGGGCTCTGTTTATGATCTTCTGTACTTAACTGAGGATGTAGATGAGGATCAGGCCAGCGTGTTCAGTCTAGCTTGACTATCAGCTACCAATTCTTTCTGCTTAAGCCCATAATCGCAGACAATCACCCAAGCAAATTGTTCTGAAATTTAAACATGTTTTTTTCTGTCCCTAGGCTATTAATTGTGATGACACATGAACAGATAAAGGCTCTTTAATTTTCAGAGAAGAGTTGCATCCCTCTGCGGCTGAGAGATACACAACAGAAACTTGCTTTGATTAGCAAACTGAAAAGATGTGGGGAGAGAAAGATACAAAGGGTAACAAGCGCTCTTACACCGAGTGTAGCTTCTCCCTTATCTCCAACAAAGAGAGGTGCCAGAAGTGAACAAATTACCAAGTAGGGAAGAGAAAATTCTGTGAAATTCATACACTTTAAGCATATGAGTTCAACAAAAGAATGGAAATGTTCTAGTTTCAATTCCTCTTTATTATTATTTCTTCTAAGCATGTTCTCCTTCAAGGCAACCTGTTCAAGTCCAGAGATTCTCAAGTTTCCTAACTGTGAGGGCTTCTCAAGATCAGTTGTTAGTTAATCTTCTCTGAACTGACAGCAAAACAAATGTGCCTCAAGACATGGTGGTTGTGGCATAACTAGAAGGCAGGGGTACATTACTAGTTGACAGGCGTGGTCCCTGGCACACCTTGAGGGGGTGCCAACCTGCACACCCAATGACTCAAGGGGGAAAATCAACTTTCTGAGGTAAAACTAGAAGTGCCTTTTTGAAGCAGGTTCTGTTAACAAATTTTGCGCTCCTGTGTGCCAGGAGGCTTTGCCTGGTGGACCCTCAGGGCCTGCCAAGTTAACAAGGAAAAAGGGCCCATAATGGCAATTCGAACAACTGAAAGTGAGTCAGACATGAACACCCTCATTAGGACCTTTCATGGTTGGTATTTACACCTTTAAAAGGCAACAGTAGGCTGAGTAATGCAAGGGCTAATTTGGCTCAAAGTTTCTCATGAATGAAACTGTGGGCCACGCTAGCTTGCATAGATACTAGTTTTATCTATGCAGTTAGTATTGTGTAGATATTATGGGAAGGATAAATGCTTCAACAGTGCCAATTTTTGATGTTGAAAATATTAGGCTTCTGAGAAGGCTCAAATATTTTGACCCTCTCATGAGAAGGGAGGATTCCTTAGAAAATGCTTTGATGCTGGGAAAAACTGAAGGTGAAAAGAAGGGGGCAACAGAGGATGAGGTGGTTAGATAGTGTCACTGAAGCTATGAACATAAATTTACACAGACTTCGGGAAGCTAGTGGAGGATAGTGTGGCTGCCACTTCAGAAACTCTAAGGCTACAATCCAGAGTAACTGCAGGACCTTTTACATTGATGTAGTTAACAGTGCCACCTATGGGAAACCTATGGGAAATGCATACATGACTGAACAATTTAACAACAACGGGCAAGATCAAGGTTTGGAGTCAAAGCAGAATCTGCCTCTGAAGGTGCAATTCACCCCTCTCCCATTCCCGTGGTGGTGTGGAAAGGCTGGTGCATGTCTGTGCACTTGTCTAACCTACCCAGGAGTAACATGGAAGTGCTTTATGGCACTTTTGTGACACCTCCAGGCCAGCCAAACTTGTGTCAGCCAAACCAGGGGTTAAGATTTGCTGTATCATACAATTTGGACATGTTGCTCAAGTCTGTTCAGCCCTGTGAACAACTGCCTGGGATGAATAACTGCCTGGAAACCCCATATATAACTTTGTGACGTCTTAAATGGGAGAAGGTGGAACTAATAATTTGAGAAGGTGACCCGAGGTGAGGGGTGAGCCAGTATGGTCATAGCAGGCCATCTGCAGAACCTGATTGTGTACCTTCCAGAATCTAACAGGTTCCAAAACAAAAGGTGGCTTTATGTATTAAGGAACTATAGGTACCATCATTTTAAACTATTTTTGCTTACAACTGTTCACATGGTAAATTAGAATAGCAAAGAAACACAGAAAGCTCCTTTTATACTGCATGGGGTGCCTTGTTTCTCCAGGTTTATCCAGTGGTGTATCATTTCACATGATCTACCACATGATCCAATAAAGGTGGCTTTATTGTGTTGTGGATGTCACAGCCTATTGGACCTCAATCAAATCAAAGGGTGCTTAACAGGTCATGAGGAAGCAGGTGGATACTCACATTGAGAGGCAATCTCAAATAACACATCTGGGTTTTTATGTTGAAGGGACCAGAAAAATAGAATCAGTAATAGGGAGGTTTCATCACCTTTGAGTATACTTGGTTCATAGATGATTCCAAATGCATACCCAGGGGCTGCAGCACAACAGCAGTGACATCATGATGTCACACAATGTTGTGATGTCAGTTTCAGGTTCTTCAGAAGAAGGTTCATGTTTGGCAAAGGGGGACCCTATAAAAAGGAATAGAGCCAGCAAACCAAGCTGAGTGGAGCAGGTATCCTTGCCTTTCTGATTATTTCTGATTCTGATCCCTACTGTTCTTTCTGATTCTCCATTTCATTCCTTTCTGATTCTCTCATTTTCTTGGGAATTTAAAGGACTGTCACAATGCAATCCTAAGCATGTGTACTCAGAAGTAAGTCTCATTATAGTAAATGGTGTTTATTCCCAGGGAAGTATGGATTGGATTGCAGCCTTGGCCTACAATCCAGAGTAACTATGGGAGCACATAAGAGACATTATGCATACCCGTAGTTACTGCACCACTTACTGAAAACCTTTGGGAAATTCATATTGCAATCCAGATCAAATGGTTCTTACACCAGAGCAAGGACTCCCCATAGTTACTCTGGATTGCGCCCTTAGTCTCTCTTGCAAGCACTCTGAGATTGCTGAATGAAGGTGTACTGACTATATCTCCCATTTCCTTGTCACTTGGTGATTGCATCACTTTGGGGAAAGCAGCCAACCAGCACTGTATGGTGACCCATGCTGAATTCTGCTGGGTCACTGAAACATGCCTATGCCCTTAAAAAAAAACCTACTGCTTAAAAACAAGGACTGATTTTTTTGTATTTCTCTGCACTGCCAGTGATGTTTCTGTGTACATAAAGAAGAGGAAATAACAGCAAAGAGAAGTCTGATCCCATCACCGGTTGCATTCTACATTATTTATAAGACAGTTATTGTTGTTTCCTTTCTGTGCAGGGGAAGAATATCCTTATCTCCTGGGATTTATTTTTCCTTATTATTCAAACAGAAATGAGATTGTGCCACTTCAGTTTCAATTCCATTCTTATTTATGGGGTTGCCAAAACTCAAATTAGAGAATTCTGATACCTGAGCAAGTCCTCTAACCTAGATAAGGAAAAAGAAATGCAACAGAAGGGTCCAAGGGCGGATCTGGTTGCTACCCAGTGTTTATTGGCAATCCAAGTACAAAGCACATCTCTCTATCATCTTGAATTGTAGAAAAGGTACAGGTGTGTCCCACAAATTGCTCTGCTACCCATAAGGATGGTGTTCATCCTATTACAAGGCCAAAAAGTCAATTTTTTTAAGACATACATATCTGTGGTCATGTGGCTGGCATGTCTAAATGCCAAACGTTCATGCAACACAGTTACTTTCCCACTAAAGTGATACATATTTATCTACTAGCATTTACATGCTTTCAGACTCCTAGGTTGGCAGGAGCTGGGCAAGTAATAGGACTTATCACCCTCGTGTGATATTTGGGTCTTGAACTACAACCTGCTAACCTTCAGGTTGACCAGCACAACATCTTTAACCATGGAGCCATTGTACAGCTGAGCAAATACTGTACTAGTGAATGGGGAGGGATGACCTTGTTTTTCCACCAACTGGATCAAAATAAAACCAAACATTTCTCATCTGTTGCTCATCTGGGTATAATTGAAAGATGTTGAAAGAGTGAAACATCAGAAAATGAATCATCAGAAAGCAGGGGACAGCTGTAGTAAAAGGCAGCCTTATTTGTTTCTTTTCTGTTCTTTTTAACCTTGTGAACTTCTATAAAAGGAAATGGTTTTAAACAATGATCCCTATGCAGTCCTAGAAGTCCAAATGGAATATGGACTTCTGAATTACTCAGAAGTCCAAATGGAATATGGAAACGAATGTTTACTTTTAAATGCAAATGGAAATATGGAACATAAACCTTAAAAACCATTACCCAGGGCTAAATGTGACAGCATCTTCCTCAACACAGCTGAGCAGAAGTACAATCTAATCATCTGCATGCCTTCAATAGGACGGACAGCCTATATACATGAGGATTCCGTCCTGGCTCAGGTCATTCAGAAAAGAGGGGAGATTGTACTGGAAATCCTGCTAGTACAATGCTAAGATTTTTCAGGATGCAGAATTCTATGCATATAATCACTGGTGGGCCCAGACCAGTTCAGTTTGGTCCTTGGGAACCAGTTGTTCCCATTTCCCCGCCACTACCAAACCGGTAGCGGTGGGGCACCCCCAAAACCGGCCAAACCGGTTAGCTGGCGCGGCGTGCAGCTGCAGCCAGCTGAGCATCTTTTTATTTTTAAATTTGCCGCTCCTAGCGGCAGTCCAGTGAAGTGCCCCAGAAGCCTCAGCGCTGTTCTTTACCCTGCAGCTCTTTACCCTGCAGCGCTGTTCTTTACCCTGCAGAAGTAAGCCGCATGCTAGTCAATGGGCTTACTCCCAGGGCGGAGTGGAAAGGACTGCAACCTCAGAGCACCATCCTAAGCAGCTCTACTCAGAAGTAAGCCGCATGCTAGTAAATGGGGCTTACTCCCAAGGTGGAGTGGAAAGGACTGCAGCCTCAGAGCACCATCCTATGCAGGTCTACTCAGAAGTAAGCCGCATGCTAGTCAATGGGGCTTACTTCCAGGGTGGCGTGGTAAGGACTGCAGCCTCAGGGCACCATCCTATGTAGGTATACTCAGAAGTAAGCTGCATTCTTAATTTTTTTTACATTTTTTAATTTTTTTTAATTTCCCTTTAAATTCTCTCTGGCCCCGCTCCCTGACCTTGGCCCCACCTCCCTGATCACTGTATATAATGTGCATAATGTATATAATATATAATTCTATGCATATAATGTATATATTCTATGTACATAATTCTGGCCCCTGCATAGTGTGATTGTAGAAACAGAACACTCATTATAGCAGTTCCATGACCATATACCAACATCCGAAAGATCCCTTTGTACTTGTTTTGGTTTATAATTTTTTTTGTATTGTTGTATATTGTTATGTGCTGCACAAGTCCTTTCTGGCCCAGGGGTGTTGCAAAAGTGTTATAAGGCACTTCTGTGCCACTCCTGGAAGGGTTAGGCAGTGCATAGACACACACTGGTCTCCCCCAGCCTCCTTAGGAACAGAGATGTGAGTCGTGAGCTGAGTGGCCTAAACTGGTTAAGATTGCACCCTGAATGTTATAAATGATTTGAATAATAAGTACCTTCATATTTTACACACAAAAGGTGACTTGAGAAAGCTTTAGGCTGCAATCCTAACCACACTTTCCTGGGAGTAAGTAATGTTGAACACAATGGGACTTACTTCTGAGTAGATATGTGTATGCTTACTGTTGGTAAGCCATAACACCATACTATCTCATAGAATTCCTTTGAGTGGTGATTTGTTCCTCCAGTGGCGTAACTACTTTAGACTCATCTACCTTGAGACTAGTGGTGCTGGTATAGGTACTGACCATGCAACACAGTATATTAGTTTTAAATCAGTGTAATACATAAAGGGTTTTTATGCCACAGATGGTATAAATCCACAGACAGGCAGGTGGGCAGGTGGGCGGGCGGATGGATGGCGGATGGATGGATGGATGGACAGACTGATGTCAACCAGGAATCATATCTAGCTTCTGAATGTGTAACTTGCATGGGCTTTGATGAGGTTCTTGCCATAGCCAGTATGATGATAAATGAACATATTAGTGCTGCTGGAGCTCTTCAGGCATTCATTTCCCATGGAGACAAATGTGAGAGGGCTCCTTGGGAGGATGCACACTAAGGCCCACACTTTCCATGTTCTGCATCTTTCTGCACTGAAACACTGAATGCAGAGAGACACTTTCCCTAATGATTGCCACCCTGTGGGGAGACTCTCACCCTGTGTTTGGTGTTTGTTGGCACAGACATCACTGATCACAGGGGCCCAATAGCAGAATGGAGCATATGTGCCATAGATGCATTGATAGGAAGGCCTCATGGTTTAGCTGCATTGGGCAACAAATGACTGGACAGAACCACAGACAGCTTCTGTTTTGAAGGATTTGTGATGTTGTTGATGGTTCATTGAATATGATAAGATATTGGAAGTGGTGACTGAAAACAGTTTACTCAGCGGTAAGCCCACTGTGATCAGTAAGACTTAGGCTGCAATCCTATCTTTCCAAAAACAAATAACTTCAGACACTGGATTTCTCCACTAAATATTTATATTTTCATTTTCTCTTCTCTCCACAGAACTCAATGAGGCATAAACCACTCTTCCACATTTTCCTCCTCACAAAAACACCTTTCTTTTCAATTCTCAGGTTAAGGTGAGAGTGACTGACCTTAGATGACCTGGCAGTCCTCTTGTGTCCATTAGACCACATCATCTTCTCTTTTTAAGTTTAATGTACATTGAAACCACAACTCACTGCTAGAACACCACATTGCCTCTCAACAAGGTCTGTCACTCTGCCTTTTCATGGCAATGGTACAGTGTCTGACTGGGCACACATGTGTGAGTTGGTAATATCAACAGGTGATCATTGATAGAAATCCATTTATTGTCTCTTGATCTCTCCCTCATTCCCTTTTCCTTTTGTTTTAAACGTAGGTTATCCTAAAGAGAAGGATAAAGAAACTGGCTACCAAGATGGTCATCACTAGTGGAAATGATGATGAAAAAGGGAATCAAGAAAAGGAAAGCAAGGAAGAGTCCATCCTGGCGATGCTGGGAATTATTGGGACAATTCTGAACCTCGTTGTGATCATTTTTGTGTACATCTACACGACGTTATGAGCCACAGAGACAAACCAGTGAAGACAGCTGACAAGAGGTGATGGCAAGCATTGTCGGCTGTTGACACACAGCTTAATGAGAATTGACTCTGTAGTATATTAAGACGTCATAAAACGCTGCCTGAGGGCAGTGGAGGTTGAAGCACAATTAATTTAACAAGACTTTTTTCACAGTTACAAGCAAAACTCTCTCTCTCTCTCTCTCTCTCTCTCTCTCTCTCTCTCTCTCTCTCTCTTTTTTTCCTCCTCTGATTTGTTCTGGAGAAATACCTGCAAATATGTAAGTAACCGCTTTGGAAAATCTCATTACGAATATAACTTTTTTCAATACAGCCAAAGACTGGACACTAATACAAAGCCGTGACAAATGTATAGCATATTCATGCCAAGATTATGTTCCGTAGGTTGTACGTAACCGTCTCTTATGTCAATTAGACTGCATCTTTTCTTTTTAGTTTAATTTACACTGAAACTAGCAAGCTTTTTTTCTTCTTGAAAATGAACATATGCTGCAGTTGCAAGGTGGGGAGGGGGCTAACTACTATTTCATTGAGCTGCCTGAGCAAACTGATGATAAGTTACTTGATGTTTCTTTTCTCTCTCATGTTGCTTGACATCTCTGTCTGTTCATACCAATGTTTATAAATATATATTTTTAATAAATGTGCTATATTTTTAGCATGAACCAACCTTGAGAGGTGCTGGAGTGCTTTGTTCAACTTGGTTTTGTTCCATGAAATAAATGCCCCTTCCAAAAAAAAAAAATTTCCCTAGTTTTGAACAGCACGTTTTGTTCTTCAATGATTAGATAGTTGTCGGGTTTTTTAGCCACTGCGATGCAAACATTCCTCATGCTTACATGCCTGATTTGACATGGGAATGTCAGTTGGAAAACATTGCCTTTTAATATGGAAGTATGACAGCATTGGACTGTGACCTTTGCTGACTTGTTTCATGGGCACAGCTCTATATATAGAATAATGGCAAAGGGGCAGAAATAGATTCTCCTTCCACCTCCACACTCCCTTTGAGAGAGAATGTCAGGTGAACCTTCCTTTTTCAAAAATTGTGTCCATTTCCACAAACACTTTATTGACTGCAGTCCTGGAAGAGGGACGTATTTGAAGGGAGATTTTAAAATCCCTGTGTCTGCAGAATGAACTAATGCATCCAGTTGGAATTAACATAGAGGAAGAACTCAGAAGCAAAGAATCCTCCACTTGAATTGGAGGATTCAATCAAAAAATCAATTCACTTGAACTGATTTGCAAAAAGTTACCGTTCTGTTTCTCTACCATTGTTTCCCCCTTACAGTATCCTGGGTAGATTTTTCGTTTTAGAAGAGAAAGGTATTTCATAGTCTTGCTTTTCAAATTTTAGATTGCTTAGTGTTTATGTTTTTTAAACTTTTATTTTGTCATGTCCTACATTTTTGTTAGATGTCCCACATCTTAGGGGGCTTTGCCCTCATTTGCAGTTATGATTTATGGTCCCCCTGCATGTGTTCCAATGTTCCAATCTCCTGTGCCTTTGTCTCAGAGCTATGTAATTTTCTATTGTGGCAGTGGCATTGCTAGTTCATTTTTCCACCCATAGGTTTTCACTAGGAGGTGCAGTAACTGTGGGTGGACATAATGTCTCTTACATGCTCCCATAGTTACTCTGGATTTGGGGGTTGGTCAACTATTTGAAGAACACAACTACGCAGTCAACTGCTTGAATTAAACTTACAGGGCGTTTAAGATTTGTATGTTACTTGTATGCTCAGCAACAACAAACCTAAAATTGTCAAACATAAGACATTGCCAAATTAAAAATACTGAAAAGAGATGGAAATTGAAAAAAAATATTGAGAAAACCTGAACCAACAGAACATAGAATTGAATTGCTATAGAAAAAAAACTGGTTTTAAACATTAAAAAACACCAGCATACCAAATACCATTAAACATTTGCTTTCTTCATGAATATATTTCTTCTAATAATTGTATACCTCTGACTGGTCTATGTTGATGTCAGAGTCCCCACTCATGGAGAAACTCTATCCAACAGCACCCTTAATAAATAGTCCAATCTTCTTTCTTCAAACTTATTGTTGAATTTCTCTGACAGTTGCCTGCTTGTGGTTCTTGATAATGCCTTCAGGGACTATCTAAGAAAAGAGAGCACTTAAGAAGTCCTGTCTCTGCCAGGGATGCATAGTGTGGGAGCAGCATGAGAGGCAGAACTGCATCACTGGCATCCTCCAAAAATCACCAGAGCCTGACCTGGTGATAGTGCATGCTTTCCACTTGTTGTTTAGTCATTCAACTCTTCATGACCCCATGGACTGCAGCATGCCAGGCTTTCCTATCCTTCACCAGCTTCCAAAGTCCATCCAAATTCATGTTCATAGCCTCAGGGCGCAATCCAGAGTAACTACAGGGAGTCCTTGCTCTGGTGTAAGAACTATTTACTCTGGACTGCAATGTGAATTTCCCATAGGTTTTCACTAGGAGGTGCAGTAAGTACAGGTGCATGTAATGTCTCTTACGTGCTCCTATAGTTACTCTGGATTGTAGGGTTAGTGACACCAACTACCGCATCCTTGGCCATCTCCTTCTCCTTTTGCCTTCAGTTTTAGCATCAGGCTCTTTTCTAAAGAGTCCTCCCTTCTCATGATGTGGCCAAAATATCTGAGATTCAGTTTCAGTATTTGTCCTTCCAGTGAACAGTCAGGGTTGATTTCCAGGAGGATGGACTGATTTGATCCAAGGGACTCTCAAGAGTCTTCTCCAGCACCATAATTCAAAGGCATCTATTCTATGGCGATAGGGTCGCCATAATTCTCATCCACAAAATCATGCTGTCACACTTGCCAGCATGTGAACACAATATCCCAAAATCAAGACAGTCTCTGTTTTTTGGGACATATGGCAACCCTATTCAGCGGTCAGCCTCCTTTATGGTCCAGTTCTCACAGCCATATATTACTTGCTTACTTGCTTGCAAACACTGAATTAGACTGCAGCAGGGTGACCAGATGGAATAGAGGACAGACTGCCTTTACCTTTAACCATTGCATGGAAGAGGGGAGTTAGGCAAGTGAAGCTCAGCAAAGAATGGTTTAAAAAGCAGCACCTGTCCTCCATTCCATCCATTCCTCCATTCCTGTCCTCCATTCCATCTGGTCATCCTGGGCTGCAGAGATTTTTGGAGGACACTGATGTGGTGGTGCTGCCTCATCTTCCTTCTCCATATCTCACATCCCTGGTCTCTGCAACCCCTAAATCCAACATTACTGAACATATTGAAAAAGGGCACCTTAGAAAAAAACTATAGAAAATTTAGGAAAAGTTAAATATAAATGTAGGAAAAAAGGGTTTTCCTGATTTCCCAAGGATTTTTTTCATGAATTTCTTGCTTTAGACTCAAACATAGAACGAGTAAGATGTCAAGCTTACCTCTGGATGACTGTGATTTCCCATTCTTTGGGACCATAAAGACATTTCTTTATATAAGACATTGCTTTATATAAAGACATTGCTTTATATAAAGCAAATAGCATTTTCAGGAAGAAAAGATAGCCAAGATCTACCACTCCTTTTAGTTATAGGCTAAGCAGAAGATATCATCTGTGTGTCAAATAAGAGGATGAACTTACTAGAAAATTTAAATCTAGGTTTAGATAATTGGCTGTTTTGAAACCTGGCCTCATGACAGGTAGAATCTTTTGGTTACAGTGTAGACCCAAGAAACTAAAAAAGGACATATAATTTAGTTTGTGTTTACCTCTTGCTTCCTCTGTGCCCAGGGAAAGGCAATTAACCTCTCTTTGCTTTGGATAATAATGTAGATCTTTCTCAGCAGGGTGTTAAGAGGCTTAATGTTCAGAAAGCACTTTGAAAACCAAGTATGGGAAAGTGATAAAAGCACACAGTGTTATGACTGTGTATCTTTTGCTTCTGTTTTGCTCATTCCATCCACGCCACAATGCAGAATACCAAAACTAGACAAGGACCAAGCTAAACTCAAATCACATCATTTGCAAGTTCAACATCAGATATTATCCCTCTCCTTCACACCTCCCTTATTTGTCGTATAGCTATGGGCACAATCCAGAGTAACTATGGGAGCACGTAAGAGACATGCCCTACAATCCAGAGTAACTACGGGAGCACGTAAGAGACATTACGTGTACCCTTAGTTACTGCACCACCTATGGGAAAACCTATGGGAAATTCATATTGCAATCCAGAGCAAATTGTTCTTACACCGGAGCAAGGACTCCAAGTAGTTATTCTGGATTGCGCCCATTATGTGCACCCATAGTTACTGCACCACCTAGTGAAAACCTATGGGAAATGCATATTGCAATCCAGAGTAACTTTTTCTTACTCTGGAGCAAGGACTCATTGTAGTTACTCTGGATTTCACCGTATATCCAGTTGTTTCCTTGGAACAAAGCAATAGAATAACATTATTCGTGAAGGTGACCATGTTTTATACCCTGAAGGTTGTTGGAAAGTTTGCTAGCATGGTGAGTGTGCTAGAAAGTGAAGGGGAAAAAAGTATGTGACACCATTGTGACCCCCCCCCCATGAATCTATCTACGGTATTTTGAAAACTTGATATGTGTGGAAGTAGAACCTTCTGGGGGCATTTAGGATGGCAGAAACATTAGGAAAAGAGGTAAGCCCCATAAACATATGCACTTTTCCACTCGATTCTCTTGCAGCTGCTTTATGTTTTAAAAATCAATCCTATGTAATGTCTTACTATTTGCTTGTGAGTGCCGTTAGCTCCTACTTGCCAGGTATAATTATTAAGTAGTTATAAAGAGAGAGTGTACACACATACACTAAGGGCGAAATCCAGAGTAAATACTGGGAGTCCTTGCACCGGTGTAAGAACAATTTACTGTGGATTGCAATATGAATTTCCCATAGGTTTTCACTACGTGGTGCAGTAACTACGTGTGCACATATTGTCTATTATGTGCTCATGTAGTTACTCTGGATTTGGCTGTAAGCCCAGCTTCGTCTCTGGATGAGCATATATGGAGAGAGGAAGAGAGTGCACGGTCAGGCTGAACAGGTCAGTTTTAAAAGTGATTTTTCCAGAAGATAAATCGCTTTCTTGTGTTAAATAAGTGGGACGGGCTCCTGTGTTCAAGTGTCCCTCTCCCCATTGTTCTCAGTTCTTGTGTGAGGAAGCCGGCTTAGCAATACACACATTGTAAGAACAAGCCTGAGGGAGAGAAATCAAATCAAAGCCTCCTATGAAACAGTGTGGAACACTGGACAAATCTTTGGTAAATGCACTGTAACAAACACTCCTATACAGGTGGGACAAGAAACTGTATGCGCTACAGCCGCTCAGGTGAGATTTTTCATGCAACAAAGAATCTACGTGGATCTATTTTGAGAAGCCCTGCTGGATCTCTAAGCTTCAGTTGCCACATTTGGCATTTGCATCCATTATTGATCCTTGACCACAGTTGATCACACAGTTGATCCTGGATTTTTTTATTATTGGGGGGGGGGGGTGAACATTCATGGAATGCCTCCTACAAAACCTAATTACTATAGAAATGGGTTCTCCAAGGTTGATATAGCACCTATGCCCAGGGATGCCCACCTGATGTCCCCCCTATTTTGTCATGCCCTACATTTGTTCTTGGTGTCCTACATTTTGGGAGCTTTGCCCTCTTTTTCAGTTATGAAATATGGTTACCACGGCTGCAAAGATGTGGAGAATGTGAATGTGAAAACTAGAATGTGAAAACAACTATTCTCTGGTGCTGCTAGTGTTAGAGTCTGTCAAACGAAGCCTCAGTTTTCAGAGGGTTGAGCTTTAATTGGCAACTGGGTTGGTGAGGAAAAGCTAGGGACTAAAGATGCTCTTCTTTGTCATCAAGATACTCAACAAGATGCTCCACTGATTGTGACAGTGTTTGGCTGCTTACATGGTGGGATAGGATATATGGAATGGAATAAGTTTGTATCTTAATAGTTGCAGGGATTTGATTCTGGGACTCCCTGCTTATACAAAAAAATTGTTAAATAAAAGCAGTTACAAAAATAAAAATGCCTCTCTAAATCAATAGAAAAGCAGTTTTTAAAACTGTGATTTGTAGTGGACATTCATGTTGAGTCAAATCCCGCTTAAAAAAAAATCAATGTATAACAAGAATGGACCTGTAAAAGCAAACGAATAAACAAATGCTCGTCTAAAGCATTCTGATGAAAATAGAAATCAGTACTGGATTCAGACTTTGTACATATTAAAGCAGTGACATTCAAGCATTTCAGCCCAGGACCCCTTTCTGAGAATGACAACCTCTCCGGGACCCCTGGAAGTGATGTCATGGCTGGAAGTGATATTAATGGTGCCCAGTGCCAGATTCTAGGATGGCTGCATCCAGCTTTTCATGACCCGCCTGAAACGAAGTTACAACCCCCCCAAGGGGTCCCGACCCCCCACTTTGGAGACCATTGTATTAGAAGAATGAAAGTAGGGAAAAGTGTGATGCTAGTTCACCTCTTTGTGGTGCACCTTGGATAGCATGAAAGTGTGAACTAAACAGCTAGTAACAATCGGCAGCCGGACTACACTGAAGTATTGGCAGTTGGCGACGTTTGGCAGCCGGACATCAATGTGGAATTCCAAGTTCCCAAAATACTTGGCAATGGCACATTGGCATCTGATTTACCATAAGCCTATGTATTTGCCATGCACTCACCAAATAAATAAATAAATAAATAAATAAATAAATAAATAAATAAACAAACAAACAAACAAACAAACAAACAAACAAACAAACAAACAAACATGAAAACACCAGTTTCTGTGGATATTCACAACTGTATACACTCCTCAAATGTCTTAGATCAGGATGTATGAAGCTATCAAATATCTTTAGCCCCAGTACTTGTCATATCCGCAACCACAAAGCTTTGACATCATAAAGTCACTCAATCTGGTTCTCTTTCCTGGCCCCTGAACTGCCTCCAGAAATTCTAACTTGCTTGAACCTGTGTTCCTTCAAGAGAGTATTACAAGTTACTGGGGGAAAAAAACCTCTAGTACTGGGATTCCACTGCCTGGGAAACTAAATAAAGCAGCGATCGATAAACACGTGGACTGTTCTTCCATCACTCAGCCCTGAGCTTACTGTGAGATTTACTGAGATGTGAGTAACCATAAAACAGAGTCCAAACACCACTTTTCAAATCTTCCTTTCAGAGAGCTATTTATTTATAGCTCTTGTCCCTCTGGACACAAGGCACAGTTTCTTCCTCCTCCAAATTCTCTCCCCCTCCAAAGTTTCCTCTTTTTCTTATACAGTTCTTCTGTGCTCATTAAATCCTGCATGGTAGGTTTCTACCTGCTGTAAAGAAAGGAAGAGCACAATCCTAACCATGTCTACTCAGAAGTAAGTCCCATTGTGTTCAATGGGTCTTACTCCCAGGAAAGTTAGTTTAGGATTGCAGCCGAAGTGAGCTAGGATGTTAAAATTTAGTGTACATGCAGGGTTGGGGTCAAGGTCAATCTGTGCCAAGCGGCTTCACTCTACAAAGGTAAGGCTAAGCAACTTGCAGCCCAGCAGATCAATTTGGCCTGCAATGACCTTTTTCCATGGCCTTTGTTTCCACGGATTCTCCACTCATCTTTATTCCCCCTGCTGACTTTCCTAAGCTTATTCCAAGCAAACTGGAGAAGCATCACCTCCAGGTGTATTCTTCTTTGCAACATCAAACTGCAACCTAGCAGGATTAGTGGGTGGGACGCAGATCTGCTTAAGGTCCTTCAGGACCTTTTCCTTGCTGACAATGACACAGAGAACATCATCTTCTCCCTAGGAGGCTGGAACTTGTAATAGCAGTTCTCCAAACCCTAGTAGGAAACTGATACTTTGCTAGGAGCTGATGCACTCACCCACCAACACTACCTTTCCCCAGACCCAAGATTTGTTCCTTTTGGCAGGTGAAACCAGGTTTAACCTGGATTCCTGACTTCGCCACTACCATTGGCTGTGTTCCAAGATGTTTCTACCATTCTTTTGGTGTACCAGTTGCATCCATTGCTGGTCCAATCTACACAATTCCATCTGCACTGGTTGCAATATCTGGTGCAGTTCAGCATATCTGGGTGCAATTCAACATATCTGGGTGCAATTCAAGGTGCTGGTGCCAAATATATAAACTGAATGGTATGAAGGAATTTATGTGGTTGCTAAAGGGGCTAGTGGTTTGAGTGTGGCACATAGGTTGAGTTTAGCACACTACAGGTCATGCAATAGGCAGCAGCCAAATCAACCCACATATAGTGAGCACAATCCTAGCCGTGTCTACTCAAAAGTCAACCCCATTGTGTTCAGTGGTTCTTATTCCCAGGAAATAATCTCCTATGTGTAAATTGATGGTACATGGTTATATGTGAGGTCAGATGAAGACGGGATGTGTAGTGGAGGATCAAACTACCACCTCACTGTACACTCAGCAAGGATCCACTCAGGCTCTTATTCTGCAAGACAGCCTGGTTTGCGCGAATGTGCCTCTAATTCTCCACTCATCCCACTGCAATCTTTTCCCAAGTCTGCAAAACATAGCACGGTTCGATGTAGTGTAATGGTCCTCTTGACAATTTCTTCACTGCTGCACATGCTGAAGCATGTCCGCTCAGGATACAGACAGCTTGTGGGTCAAGCTGCTCGCCATAATTCCTCTTTGGCTTTGCATCTGTTATGCCATCGGCTTTGTTTGAGGGTCTCTGGCCTTCTGCTTCTTTTGTTGTTTGGGAATCTTGGTCATAATGTACTGTTTTCATGGCCTACTGAGATCATGCCTACCTTTATTACATTTGTGCTTTTTGTTTAATAATTAGAATAATACTGTCATTAGTTACCTTTTCTGCCTAGAATACAAGTTGAAACTTTCTTATACTAGCTCCTCAATATATTAATGTCCAGCATCCTGATACTGCCTTCTAGGTTTCATGCTCATATGGTATATCCATTGCAGAGGTCTTGCACAAGCACAATAATGTTGAACCAGCAAGTGATGGCTGTTTCAAAGTATGCATGTTCCTCATCCTGTTCAGTCCCCCTAACTCCCTTTGCAGGTTTACCTGATCAGGTGGGTTTCTGTGGGTCTTCTGATGAATGAGAGGCTGCTACAGCCTCAGTGCCAGATGGCCCACAGCATGTATCAGCAGCTTTGTGACTGCCTTAAAATACCTACTCGGCAGAATCACTAGGGTTTGCCACATCCAGAGTGGGAGGCCAGCATAACAGAGCTCCCCATAATAGAACTCCTCCCATGTAACTGGGGGTGAGCATGATATCTCAAATACATCCGATGATATATAACATGGTAGTGTTATAGAATCATAGAATCCTAGAGTTGGAAGGGACCCAGTAGGTCATTTAGTTCAACTCCCTCCCTGTAGCAGGAAATCCCCCTAGAGCATCTCTGACAGATGCTCATGGAGTGTCTGCTTGAAGATCTCCAGTGAGGGAGAGTCCACCACCTTCCTTGGCAATCTTTCCACTGCCGAACCACCCTCACCATCAGGAATTTTTTTCCTGATATCCAACTGGAATCTCCTTTCTTGCAGTCATTAAGTTGTGCCCAACTCTTTGTAACCCCATGGACTGCAACATCCCAGACCACTCAATGTTCCACTAACTTCTGAAGTTTGTCCAAATTCATGTTCATGCCTCAGTGACACTACCCACCTCATCATCTGCCGTCCCCTTCTCATTTTGCCTTTATGTTTTCCCAGTATCAGTGTCTTTTTAAGGAGTCTTTCCTTCACATAATGATTATTTAAAAATACCAAGATACACAAATTTTTTGGCCCATACTGGCATCAGGGTCATTGTATGTCATTCACAATGGCCTGCACTCCATATTCTCCCCAGTTATACCACTGACACTAGTTACTTTATGTGGAAGGAGATACAATAGGGCTGTGAATCAAACATCATTTAAAGAATAACACTAAAATTCTAGTGCCGAACTCTCTTTCCCACTTAACACCATGGGTCTGAGTAGACCCATCTTGGCTTGCAGTGCAAAATAGTGTTAAAACTGCAGTACCAAATGATAAACAAGGTAGCAATGAACAGCAGTAAAAGCAACGTGATCTGTGCCCAAAAATCACAGTAAGAAAAAATAAGCAAGAGAAACCTAGAAGCAACAAAAAATGAAATTGAACATGAAAAGCCCAGGAGGAAAAGAATGCTTTCACTGAGTAGCAGAAGAGCTAATGAGGCCCTAGCTGAACATCCCTGGAGAGAGCTTTCTCCATGTTCTGCAGCCAGGTTGAAAGGGCATGTCTTCAGTTGTCACCCAACACACTTCTGCAGGTACAGAAGTGTAGCCAGAGGAAGTGGAGATACTGTAAGTATAGAAGGCACCACATCACACCTTGTAATTGGCTCCTTCCCCTCCTTCAGAGCCATTCAACATGCTGTGTTGCCATCTCTGCGTAGGATCGCTCCAGTGGCAAGGCACATAGGAGGCCCTTACATGGAGTGTTGCAGTTCCTGCCATACTTACAACATACTTACAATGTTCCATACTTACAATTCAATACCCTGATCGATTGACAATCAGTCAGTCCGTGGACAATCAGTCCCGTTTCAGTGGCATACAAAGAAGGTAAAGGAGGTAAAGTTGCAGAAAATACTAATACATCATATTATATATCAATGGAAAGGTAATTTACTGTAGAATGTAATAAAAGAAACTACATTGGGATATCTGTACTCTATCCAAAGTTATGGCCAATTAACCAGAAAATGACAATATTAATTATGGAAGAAGTACAATAGATTTTCTTTACTCAAAACTGACCCATGAGACAGATGGGTGGCAAGCTGTTGGGGAAGAGGCAGGTTGTCCCCCAAATTCCTTTTTTTAAAAGCCTGGCATGACATCACTTCCAGTTGTGACATTATGTCCAGGACAAATTTTTTCGCTTTGTAGTAGGCTACGGCTGCAATCCAGAGCAAATTCAGCCTGCTCTGACCTAACTGCACTCTCCTAACTATTCTGTATCCAGAGCAGAAAGTTATGCTGAATCCAGAGAGTCAGGAAGCCTGGGCTGCCTTAACTGCTCCAGAGCATGCTAAGTAATTGACACAAGGGGAAGACTTGCTCCTGAGGAGACACCCCTCGGATCACACTGAACAAGGAACAGCTGTGGTGCCTACAGTGGTGACATGACTCTGCACATCACCCGGTGCAGAAGTCTGTGCGTCATCCCTGGGATGCGCCCCCCCCCCCCCCCAACCTGGACTGCACAGTCACCAAAGTTGGCGCCTGCGCAGTTGTTTCTGAAGCCAACTGGCTTCAGAAAGAGTACTGCGCAGGCACCATCTCTGACACCTGCGCAGTACTTTTCTGAAGCCTTTTGGCTTCGGGGGAGACTGTACAGGCCTGTGCAGAGTTGGTGCCTGTGCAGTACTCTTTCTGAAGCCATTTGGCTGCCGCCCCGCCTCCTGAGTGAGGCCGAATGGCTGTGCAGAGGCGCGGACTTTCTCTGCTCTAAGGAAGTCTCCTCTGAAGCTGTTTGGCATGCTCAGTGTGTTTCTGCGCAGTGCATCTCAGATGGCCGTTCAGGCCAGCTCCTCAGACAAGTGGCAGCTTCTGGCTGATTCTCCGCCTTGGAGCAGGCCTGAATGGGGGTGCTGACGCCCGGGGCCTGCCAAAGGACAGTCAAACTCCTCTGGCACATCACCCCATACGGAGCGCATCCCCAATGCAGCCCACACCAGCCGCACCAGTCTGGTGACGCCACTGGGTGCCTGCCTTATAAGGAGTCCCTGATGAGATGCCAGTACATTCTACAGTGAATACAAGGGGCTTCTTGGAGTGGCCTGCTGTATCCTGAGGTTTGTGGGCAGCCGTAGTTTGTTCCATATCCTGTGGTTGAGAGGAAGGGGTTGCAGCTAGGCTGGCCAAGAACTCAGATTTTTGGTCAACACTGCCATTCTTACTCGGGCCTTATCATGGACCCCTATGGGTCTACTCATTACTATACCTGCTCCTGAGGTGGTATAACTCTGAGGGCTGGAAGAGGGCATTTCTGCCTTGGAAACAGGCTCTGGATTCAGAGTAACTGCTCTGCCCTAGGCAATGCTAAACATGCCCTTAACTTGCCTCTCCTGAGCTGCTTAGGCTGCCCCAGTTAGGGCAGAGCAGGTCCACCTCTCTTAGGGCACCCTATCTTGCCTTGCTCTGCCCTAAGCCTCCTTCAGAGTAACTGGGCTGGAGCATCTTGTAGTTGCTCCAACCTAGTGTTAGATAGGGCAACCTAAGGGCTCTTATGTGGACAGATTAGTTGCTCTGGATTGGGCTGTACATGATCATTACATTCTATCCAATACATACTGAAAGTAGGGTTGCGCTATGTCCCAAAAAACAGGGACAATTCTGATTTGGGGGGACTGTGTTCATATACAGGCAAATGGACAGAAGGTCCTGTCCCAATTTTATGGAAAAGAATTATGGCAATCCAAACGAAAAACATGTTTTCTCTCAGATTTCTCCTTTACACAGTACTCAATACTCATAATAACTATATCCCTCTAACATATTAATTCTCTCTCCAATCCCTTTAAATAATTTTCCTGTCAATTTTTCCTTCCATTTATTCTTTACCATACACCTCCTTTCAAGAATTAATTCTTCCAAAATTAAGTTTCCTTTTCAGAATCCATTTCCCCCTCTTGCGCAAACCAATTTTGCCTTCTACTCTCCAAATCCTTTTTCAAAGCCCATTCCCCTCTTCAATCCCTAATTTAAATAAATTTTCATTTAAATTTATTAATTTTCCAGCCCTCAACACTGTGTCAGCTATACAATGTGGCCCTTGTGTTAAAACATCTGGAGACCCCTAAGCTAGATGGTCAAGGATCTGAATGTGAGCTCTATCCTTTTCTATCCTTTCCTTCCCCTCTCTCCCCACCAAAACAACAACATCCAAAAAGAGCATGCTGTATGGGGGGGGGGAGTAAATTGACTCTCCCTAAGTCTCCCACTCAGCAATGGATCTCTGTGGTCCTGTCCCAGCAAATCTGAGTTGAAGAAAGCGGTGTATAAATACCGTAGACAGACAGACAGACAGACAGACAGACAGACAGATAGATAGATAGATAGATAGATAGATAGATAGATAGATAGATAGATAGATAGATAGACTTAAAAGGGGGGATAGGATACAGTGTTTGCCTCTGGATCCATTGCCTCCCAGTGCTTGGCATGTGACAGTGAAAGTTTCTGTTGTATAGAGCCCTGTATAGGACTGGGCTTTCAATATATGAGTGAAGGTTGAAACGATACTAATAGTGCTGGGGTAGACCCATTCCTGTTTTCTCTCCATGCCACCCACCCCAACACTTATATCCCAGTTCTGCAAACCCAGACTGTGCGATTGTCTTGAACACAAGCAGCCTTCTGCTGACTCCACTTTTATCTTTGCCCTGCAGTATACTTCACAACCAATAAATCTTTTTTTCACCTATTTCCCTAGAGTGGAAATGTGTTTGAAACGTCCATTTTTTTGACTTCCCCCAGAGAATAGGGTAAACAATAGGTTCGGCTTTTCCTGAAGCCAGTTGTCATCTCAAGCAAGTCTAGGGTTGCCCTCCAAGGAGGTGCTTTTCACTTGCTGTGGCAGTGCAGCACTTGTGCTGTTCCCGAGGTGATTTAAAACACGTCGACCTGCACCTGGTTTGGAGGTTATTAGCCTGCTCGGACCTCATCCATTCATCATTATCCTGTGGAAAATGTGGAGCATATGCGGAGCACGTACCAGGTCATTTCCACTTTAGATGATTGATGCAACAATCTGGCCAGCCTGTCGTCAGGATGTTGCTTTATGCAGCACCCAGGTCTCGAACTGCTGACCTGCTGATCTTCAAATCAACAGGCGTAGCGCCTTTAACCATAGGACTAAATAGGACATTTCATTATTCTATAAGCAATTTTAAGTCTGTATTCTTGGATGAAGCAAAGAAACTGTCACTGAGGAGGTGTTGATTTAAATTATTTTTTTTTCCTCCTTGTAGTTTATTTTCAGTGTTCACACCCTGCTCTTCTTTGAAGTAGAAACCCAGAATGATGCATAACAGGAATCTAGAATAATTCAAAACCAAGAATAGATTTCAGGTTGAAGTGAGGTCACTGTGCTACTCCAAAGCTTGTTGGTGAAACTGGAAATATATAGAGAAGCAACTCAACATGCAGTTAAAGCCATCAGCAGAGATAGACAGAAGTACAAAGCTCGAAATCTTAAGGACTCCTTTTGCTTATATGTACCTCTTCACATACTTCACCCAGCATCTATGGCCTTCTTCTAAGGGACGTTACCTACACATCTACTCTTTTAAAAGCAGGGTCTTTGGTTGGTGGGCCTGACAATTTGGAACATCCAAATATTGGATTCTCAAATGGTACCCAGCCAAAGCCTGTAGCTTAGCCTTCTGGCACCCAAGGACATGCAGGTTAAGAACAAAGCACCACAAAAGAACCTGGCTGCAACTACAGGTGTCCCTCATTATTCATCAGGGTTCCATTCCAGGAACTCCCATGGATAAAAAATAATCTGTGGATGAAAAACAGAGGCAAAATAGATTATAGACCCACTTCCATGATTTTTCCTCCTAAATTTCTCCTAATGGAATAAAGTTATGCCTCGGTATTTTCAGGGACTCCCTGCTGATGCCCAAAATGTGTTTAATAAAAATAGTGTTCCTTTACAATTGTTTAAAAACAACTGTTCTTACTGTTGTAGAGAAGTCGTTAGTGATTTGAAATGCAAAGTACTCCCGGCCTTTGCATGGCTCAGCTGAAGAATAAAATGAATGCTTGCATAAATGTCTCTCTACAACAGTAAAATAGCAGTTTTAAAAACTGTGATTTGTAGTGGCCATTCACATTGAGTCAAATCTGTTCATTAAAAAATCCATGCATAACAAAGTTGGACTTGTACTGGATTTCCTTGTAAACCTAGACAGGTACACTCAGCCTTGGGTACAACAGCTGAAACGTGGGTTCCCAGCACTTTTTTGTCATCATTCTTTTCTTAAATGAGTAAAGACAGTATACTGAGTGTACCTTAGAAGCCATGTTAGCCACTTTTTAATGTTTAAAAGCAATTCAGTGATTTGGCCCAAGCCATTGTGACCATACAAAATGGAGGACAGAGTGCCTCTACTTTTAAGAATTCCCACTTAGAAGTGGGGAGTTAGTCAAGTTTAGCTCAACATAGAAGGGTTTAAAAAGCAACATCTGCCTCAATTCTCTCTTCTATGCAATGGTTAAAAGTAGAGGCACTCTGTCCTCCATTCTATATGGTCACCCTGCCATGTGGCTTGCTACGAGCATTAGCCACCAGAGGCCTATACGGGAAGATTCTTCCAAATTCAGACACGATTAACAACTGTGATTTGGCGAACTGTAATTGAAGGCCTCCCTTCCAAAGATAATGAATCCGGTTAGCGAATAAAGCTGAAGCGCTCATCTCAAAAGAGGTCATTATCAAACCATTGTTATCTACTGAGGGCCATTTCTGGTCTGTGCGCTTTCCCCCTCCTTTCGAATGCCCTGCTGAGGCGAAGGGGAATATTTGTTGAATGGTTGCTGGTTTCTCCCTGCCTGAGGGATGGACTGCAATTACGGCACAGTAAATATTTCATTAGATGAAAGCAACGCAATAGAAGCACCAATGGGAAGCAACCTTCCCTTTATTTAAAACTTTGATTAGAATATAAGGGGGAAAAAATCTAAGGAGTGATTTGCTCTGCCTATCTCGGCAGTCAGGCAGCGATTGCAAATCCACTAGGAAAACTTTGATTGGCTTCTACCATATCCTCGACCAAAAAGGCACCTTCAACACTGGCAATTTGTGTTGAGCACTTCTTATTTGTGTCCATAGAAAGATGGGCCTGTTATCTTTGAAGAGACCAAATGATCACTTGCACTATAGTAATGAAGATGTCCAACTTCTTAATACACCCACCTCAGTGCTTGTACAGGTATCTCACACTTACTGGACAGGTTAGGGATCGGAGAACCATCTAAAGGTGAGAATGGTTGAACAGTGGAACCCAATCTTTTTTGCACATGGATTCTCATTTATTCCTTTGGGAATGGGATGTGACCAGGAGCTACAACATGGGGAAGGGCAATTTTGGCCTTTAGAATAGCAGAGAGTGGTTGAAAAAACATGCATTGAATGACTTCGGCCATATCCTAAAGTCAAATTAAGGGCTTTGCTCCAGAGCAGTTAAGGTGACTTTCCATAAGATAACATTAGAGGGTGACATTGCATTCTACTGTAACTGCTCTGGACTTTGCCCTTAGTTTTGGGTATAACCAGTGGTGGGCTTCAGGGGATTCTCACAGATTCTATAGAACCCTTTGCTAATGAGAGCCTGGTTCTGAGAACTGGTTACTAATCGGACATAGGACCTGTTGTTCTATGGACATAGAACCTATTAATTTAGGTTTTTAGGACATAGAACCTGTTGTTAATTTATTTGAATCCCACCGCTGGGTATAACTGAAAGGTACTGAAAGAGTGAATCATCAGAAAATGAACCATCAGAAAGTGGGGGATACCTGTGCAAAATTATGGTGGCAAATACAAGTGTTGGAAACTCAACTTGGATGACTCAGAATTTTTGCTGACTTGCTATCCCTACCCCTATACATTTTTGCTGACTATCCCTAAACTTATACTCTATATACTGTTGCCAGGTGTCCTATTCCCATAAACTATGGATGATGAACCACTCATGAACCACATCTTTTTGGGGGTACTAAACGACAAAACTTCTAGAGTAGAAGTGCAATATTTCCTACCCTAAAGTAGCACAGTCTTAGGGCCCAATCCTCACTTCGTTTGTTGTATTTCAGTACCCACATCAGTTTCATTTGAGCTGAAGGTTATGCCTCATTTTTGGAGATGCATGTAGAAATGTAAAATATATGCCGATCCAATAAATGGGACATCTCCTTCAGCCCTCTGTTATAACCCTCTGTTTTTTCTGGCCAGTATCTATGATCCTGATAGCCCAAATCTATCCAGGGCCAGCTGTCAGAGCTGATACCAGTGTGTGCTGGTGACAGGACGAGTGTGCAGCATGAGCACACACATGAGTCATTAATGTGGCATCCCTAGGGTTTGTGTCACCCGGTGAAGAAGCCAACACATCACCCCAATACAGTGGGCAGGGAACTTGCATGATGGTTATGTGCCATCACTCCACCTCTGCTTGTTTTTTGGCCACACATTTTGATAGATATTTCAAAGTGGTTTGTGCATTGCATTCTACTGTAAATTACACATCCAGCTGCATATAACATGATGGGATTATTCCTAAAAACCATGATTTTCATCAATGTGGTCACTAGTAGTGTCACCACCATCAAGGGTGCTACCTTATTGCAGGGATTCCCAAACTTTAGTTTGGGACACACATTTTAGAGAGACATGGCTGTAGGTGGCAAAAGTGGTTAATAAATTGTGACTGTTAACCAACAGGCCAGGGTTCAAGACCCAGGTCCCCAGAAAACAGGGTGAGCTCCTGTCCTTAGCCCAGCTCTGCGACGCAGCTGGAACCAATTGTATCGACTCTGCCTTTCCATTGGACTATTTCAGTGGCGTGGAGAGGGGGGATTTGCTGCTTGGGTAACAGCCTATCCTCCATATTAATCTACCCAGGGCCTTCATGCTTCACATGCAACAATGAGCACGATACCATAGTCTTTCAAGACTGATGGATGCCAAGTTTTTTTTAAGTTTAAGGCTGGAAGTCACATCATCTAGCAAATTAAAATAAATAAATAATTGTAAATATAGTTAAGTAAACCAAGTGAATAACCTAAACTGCCATGCCAAAAAAATCAGTAAGATTTTTAGTCCTATCCAATGCTCAGTTTCATTCAAAACATATCATAGGAAGATATTTCAAAATGGATTTTTGCATTGGATTCTGCTCTTCACTACGCATCCAATGACATATGAGATGATGGGGTTCTGCGCACCATTGCGAAGTTCCAACTTTGGTTTGCCACAGCCTCCAGTGCACGTCATCCTCCAGGGCATGTCAATGGGCATGGGCCACAACCCCTCACCATATAGCGATACCCCTGCAGGGCACAATTACCCAGCATTAATACACTGTGTTACATTTATATTCTACCTTTCTTCCATCACAGATGGAAGATGGAATAGATCGTAAATGTAATCCTTTGTGTTACATTTATATTCTACCTTCCTTCCATCACAGTTCAGTAAGTTTCACAGCCAAATAAAGACTGAACCAAGATCTAATCCAGTTCAGGCATACCCCTATATCCATGGTTCCTGTGAATATCCACGGATTCACTTACCTATTTCCCCCTATGCTCTCCAGTCACCCATTTGTCTTCCTTTATTGTGGCACCAAGAATGTTATAGAATGCTTGAAGAAGAACATGAAAAGCAATCATCTGAAACACTGTAGGAGGTAGAATTAAAATGTTAACAGAATGTGGGAAGCATCCTGCTTAGTGTTCCCCCAGGGTCCAATCCTGTCCTCTTCAGCCCCCGTGCTCTTCAACTGGCTCAGGTTGTCTAAAAAGTGCCACAGAGCACTTTTGCACCATTAGAGGGGAGGGTTGGTTGGCACTGGGCTTCATAGCTGGAATGATGCACTGTTGGGGCACCAAGCATGATCTTTCTTGATGGCAGCTGGTGAGGCTTTTCTGGATTGGAGGGAGAGGAGAGACTGTGGGGACGGGTGGAACAGGCTGGAGGCACTAAGAACCAGTTTTTGGAAATTCCAACCGGAAGGGGGTGAAAAGGGGCGCAACGCGTTTTCCTCCCTATACTTTGCATTGAGAATTGCTGACTCATCAACATTCCGCCCCAACTGCTGGGCCTGAAGCATGGAATTCTGGGAGTTCCTTCTGTCTCCTGAACACCCACCAAGAACCATCTGGAGAAATTTAACCCTTCAGGGGCTGAAAAGGGGGCAACGTGTTTTTGTCCTACACTTAACATGGGAGACTGACCAACATCCAGCCAATTTGGTGCTCTGTGCCTGGTGCACTGGGGGGATGTTGTTCAGAGGAAGAGGTTGCACTGGTGAGGATGCTGCACATGGGGGGAAATTGCGCATAGAGAAAGTTGTGCTTGGTGGAAGTTGGGCATGAGGGGAAGTTGCGCATGGAGGAAAGTTGCGCATGGGGGAAGTTGAGCATCCAAGGAAGTTGTGCATGGAGGCATTATGCGCATGGGGGAAGTTGCACATGGAGGAAAGTTGCGCATGGGGGAAGTTGCGCATGGGGGAAGTTGCGCATGGAGGGATTATGCGCATGGAGGGATTATGTGCATGGAGGAAAGTAGCGCATGGAGGAAAGTTGCACATGGAGGAAAGTTGCGCATGGGGATGATGCACATGGGGGAAAGTTGCACATGGGGGAAATTGCCCATGGGGAAAGTTGCGCATGGGGAAGTTGCGCATGGAGGGATTATGTGCATGGGGAAGTTGAGCATGGAGGAAAGTTGCGCATGGGGGAAGTTGCGCATGGAGGAAAGTTGCGCATGGAGGAAGTTGCACATGGGGATGATGCACCTGGGGGAAAGTTGCACATGGGGGGAAATTGCCCATGGGGGAAAGTTGCACATGGGGGAAGTTGCACATGGGGGGAAGTTGCTCATGGGGGAAATTGCGCATGGGGGAAGTTGCCCATGGGGAGATGATGCGCATTGGGAAGTTGTGCATGGAGGAAGTTGCATATGGGGGACTGATGCAGATGGGTGATGTTGCATATGAAGAGTTCAGGCACATGGGGGGATGATACGCATAGGGGATGATACACATGGGAGGAAGTTGCGCGTGGGAGGAAGGTGCGCATGGGAGGAAGTTGCACATGGGGGAAAATTGCTCATTGGGGAATATTGCACTTGGGGGAAGTTGCACATGGGGTGTTGATGCGCATGGGGTGTTGATGCACATGGTTTGTTGATGTGCCATGGGGGGATATCATATGGGGAAATGTTACTCCCGCAACACGGGTACGCTTTTTGCTAGTATTCCATAACAGTTGCATAGGAAGAGAAGGAAATCCTTGTGCCACATATAGAGTTTCCTTTTATTTGCTGTTTCGGTATCAATGAGGGTGCGTGTGAAGAAATCCCTTGGATTTATGCAGTAGTGATATAATCAATGGGACTTACTTTCAGGTAATGTTCCAGCCCATGACAGCGATACAGCGATGGATCAGGGAAATAATGCTGAAAAACAAATACAGAGAATGAAAAACTGAGGGTAGGGTAGGGTGTTTCAGATGTCTTTGCATTAAAAATTGAACCCCATCAAAATTTGGCGCAGCATGAATCAAAATCATCCTACTGGTATATCTATGCGCTCACATAAAAGTCAATTATAATCCAATTACTGGAGGTTATTCAAAGGTTATTTTTAAAGTGTTCCGCTGAGATAGAACGATAGCATTTCATTCATTGATAACGGGCTGAAGTGGTGCAAAGAACTCCTAAAGGAGGCATCAAAATAGTTTTGATCTCAGGCACTATAGGGAAATCTCTGGGAATTCAAAGGGTGACCTTCACAGAAATGGGATTCAGCTGCAGTCCCACATTTCTGAAGAAAGAGGAGCGTCTGCATAGTTAAACAAAGGTGCTTTTTATGTGACTGACATGTTGACATTGATTAATTATCTTAATATTTGCTTGGAGCTTTCTAGCTGTGCAACTTGATGAAAGATACTGTTGGAAATGAGTGGCTTTGTTTGCATCCCTTCCTTTAAACTGTTTGTTAAATGATTTGCTCTAATTAGGTATTAGACTATTGAGTATTCCAAGTTAGACTTATGTAATATGGCTTAATAAAAACTAATAATCAAGGAGCTCATGGCATAGCAAAAGTGCATAGCAACAAAGTCGCAGCTGGAGGGGATGCAAAGCACTATGATTTGCAGGAACCTGAATGTGTCATACAACCAGTCTCTTCCTTTTAGAGCCATTCTGGGTGGTGGGAGCAAAATTCACCTTCTGGGTGGAAGGCAGTACCAAGAATGGCTCCAAAGTCAGATGCCTGCACATCTTATACTTACATCTTATTCTCGATGCTTACAGAGTAATCCTATCCCATGGTTACAAGTCCCAGCACAAGTCCAGTGCTGGTTTAGGAGTGTTGCAAAAGTGCTGTAAGGCACTTCTGCACAATTTGGGGGGACTAGGACATTGCACAGACATGCGCTAGCCTCCCCACACCACCAGGGACACAGGGGAATGGGTGAGTTGTGCTGGCCTAAATTGGTTAAGATTGCACCCTTATGTGTTTTGCACCCCCTCTAGCTACACCACTGCATTGCAAGGGACTTAGATCACTGGCAAAATACGCTAATTGATCACAGTCTCTCCTGGAATTAAAAAAGTACAAGATAACTATTTCTAATCCAGCCCACAGTGATGATGGGACAACTTTTGGAGGCACTACGAACCTACCTTGCTAGAAACCTATGAGACTTGTTAAGAGAAGCCAGGGTCAAATACAGGGCCATATTCACTCCTCATCTTCCCAGTAGTTCTCCACCTACCAAGTTCATTTTATGGAAATTCTGAAGACAATGTACACAACTTTTCTTCCCCACTAGGCCTTTTATTATGTGTTGTCACATTATTGTTGTCAGGCCTGTGCTCTTCTCATTAGTAATTAGTGTTTTAATTGTTCAGTGCTCTCCATTTCCCCCAGCAGAGAGAAATTCCAGAGGCAATGCTATTTGGGTTGCTCTCCTTTGGAAGATACAGTATGAAATCCTAACCAATGTTCTTGCACTGGCACAAGGGCAATGCAACTCCAAAATAAAGGAACAAACATTGCCTTACCTTAAATAGGCCTCCATGACTGCCCCCCAACTGTAGGATGCAACACATGCCCCACTGGCACAGTTGTACAGGGCTGGAAAGTTGGTTAGTATGATGCCCATTGAGATTTCTAGGGTTATCGTAATACAGTGGCACGTCACGAAACAAGATTAATTCGTTCCAGAGGCATGCTTGTTATGTGAAATGCTCTTTACGTGAAGGGGATTTTTCCACAGGAAATATGGAAACTCAGACAATTGGTTCCACAACCCAAAAAATATTCATATAAAAATATTAACTGTTTATAAAAATGATTACAAAACACTGTGATATAACACAATACAAAACACTGTAATATACAGTAACACACAACACTGCAATAAAGAAAATACTGTATAGTACTGAACTGTACCTTTGAAATCCTTCATGGCTGGTGTGAGGGTTACAGAGAAGTGGATGACTTTGGCTGCAATCCTAAAGACACTTTCCTGGGAGTAAGACATATTGGACACTCTAAGTAGACATGGTTAGGATTGTGCTCTTTCACAATCACTAATGGAGTCACTCCTTTTCATTGACTCAATGGAATCTTTGTCATTTTGTGCAACTTTAACAATCCCAAGCTGCTGATGGGGAGCAGCACTAGAACATTGATAAGGCACACCTTCCACGCTGCCACACACAGATCCCACATACAAACCTGGCTCAGGCAGCTCCCCCCACATCCCCCATGAGTTCCCTTGCCATGGAAGCCTCTTCCAAACTTACCCAGAAGTGCTCTTTACTCAAGACAGTGCTCTTTATGCAAGTCAAAATTTCTGAGAAAATTCTGCTCTTTATACAAAATGCTCTTTATTCAAGTTGCTCTTTACTCAAGGTACCACTGTATCAACTTTACATACAACTATGGAAGATGAGCATGGGCAGAGGCAAGTACATTACATTACATTACTCCTCTAACCTACATTACATTACATACACTTCTCTTTTAAAATTTTTATTATGTAAATTAAACAACACCAACAAAAAGAACTAAATACAAGGCTACATAGGTATGCACAATTGACCATTGCATTAATTAAAAAAGCAAACGAAAAAGAATTATACATGATCACCTTATCTTAATCTCTATATCTTTTATACTAAAGCAGGCCTCCGTCAGTCTTGGAAGACTATGGTATTGTGCTTGGGACTGCATACGCTGCATGCAAAGCACAAAAGCCTGGGTTAGATTGTTGTGGAGAATAGGCTGTTACCCAAGCAGCAAATCCCCCCTCTCCACGCCACTGAATTAGTCCGATGGAATAAGTTGATCCAATTAATAATTAATAAGTTGATCCAATGTAAAAATTGCTCTATTAGTCCAACTCCTCCATAAAAAAGATTATCTACTGATCTTCAGGATTCATCCATAATGTTAGTCCATAATGTAACGTGAATAAAAAAGCAGGCCTCCTTCAGTCTTGAAAGACTATGGTATCGTGCTCAGCGCTGCATATGCTGCATGCGAAGCACGAAAGCCTGGGTTAGATTGTTATGGAGGATAGGCTGTTACCCAAGCAGCAAATCCCCCCTCTTCCCGCCACTGAATTAGTCCGATGGAAAGGCAGAGCCGATACGATTGGATCCAGCTGCATCGCAGAGCTGGGCTAAGGACAGGAGCTCACCCTGTCTTGTGGGGCCGATCCGGGTCTCGAACCCTGGCCTGCTGGTTATCAGGCACAGCGTCTTAACCACTTGCGCCACCCACAGCCCTATGTGAATAATGTATTATAATTCACATTACATCATGTTCCATTAGGCTGCATTAAGAGGTCTGTAGCTTCCAAGTTGTGAGAGTTCTAGTTTCTCTTTATTCTGCATTGGTCAGACCTCACCTTGAGTACTGTGTTCAGTTCTGGGCACCTCACTTGAAGAAAGATGCAGCCAAACTGGAGCAAGTCCAGAGGAGAGCGACAAGAATGATCAGTGGGATGGAAGGCAAGCCCTACGAGGTAAGATAGGGGGAACTTGGGATGTTCAGCCTGGAGAAGAGGAGGCTGAGAGGAGACATGATTGCCCTCTTCAGATACTTGAAGGGTTGTCATAAGGAGGAAGGGGCTCATTTGTTCATAGCTGCTTCTGAAAGCAGAACTAGAACCAATGGGTACAAACTGCAAGAGAGGAGATTCCGGTTGGATATCCGGAAAAATTCCTGACAGTTCGGGCGGTTCGGCAGTGGAACAGATTGCCAAGGGAGGTGGTGGACTCTCCCTCACTGGGGATCTTCAAGCAGAGGCTCGACGAGCACCTGAAGGGGATGCTCTAGGGGGAATTCCTGCTGCAGGCAGCGGGTTGGACTAGATGACCTAGGCTGCAATCCAGAGCAAATTCAGCCTGCTCTGACCTAACTGCACTCTCCTAACTATTCTGTATCCAGAGCAGAAAATTATGCTGAATCCAGAGAGTCAGGAAGCCTGGGCTGCCCTAACTGCTCCAGAACATGCTAAGTAATTGACACAAGGGGAAGACTTGCTCCTGAGGAGACACCCCTCAGATCACACTGAACAAGGAACAGCTGTGGTGCCTACAGTGGTGACATGACTCTGCACATCACCTGGTGCGGAAGTCTGTGCGTCATCCCTGGGATGCGCGCCCCCCCCCCCACCTGGACTGCACAGTCACCAAAGTTGGCGCCTGCGCAGTTGTTTCTGAAGCCAACTGGCTTCAGAAAGAGTACTGCGCAGGCACCATCTCTGACACCTGCGCAGTACTTTTCTGAAGCCTTTTGGCTTCGGGGGAGACTGTGCAGGTGTCAGAGTTGGTGCCTGTGCAGTACTCTTTCTGAAGCCATTCGGCTGCCGCTCCGCCTCCTGAGTGAGGCCAAATGGCTGTGCAGAGGCGCGGACTTTCTCTGCTCTAAGGAAGTCTCCTCTGAAGCTGTTCGGCATGTTCAGTGTGTTTCTGCGCAGTGCACCTCAGATGGCCGTTCAGGCCAGCTCCTCAGACAAGTGGCAGCTTCTGGCTGATTCTCCGCCTTGGAGCAGGCCTGAATGGATGTGCTGATGCCCGGGGCCTGCCAAAGGACAGTCAAACTCCTCCGGCACATCACCCCATACGGAGCGCATCCCCAATGCAGCCCTCACCAGCCGCACCAGTCTGGTGACGCCACTGGGTGCCTGCCTTATAAGGAGTCCCTGATGAGATGCCAGTACATTCTACAGTGAATACAAGGGGCTTCTTGGAGTGCCTGCTGTATCCTGAGGTTTGTGGGCAGCCATAGTTTGTTCCATATCCTGAGGTTGAGAGGAAGGGGTTGCAGCTAGGCTGGCCAAGAACTCAGATTTTTGGACAGCACTGCCATTCTTACTCGGGCCTTATCATGGACCCCTATGGGTCTACTCATTACTATACCTGCTCCTGAGGTGGTATAACTCTGAGGGCTGGAAGAGGGCATTTCTGCCTTGGAAACAGGCTCTGGATACAGAGTAACTGCTCTGCCCTAGGCAATGCTAAACATGCCCTCAACTTGCCTCTCCTGAGCTGCTTAGGCTGCCCCAGTTAGGGCAGAGCAGGTCCACCTCTCTTAGGGCACCCTATCTTGCCTTGCTCTGCCCTAAGCCTCCTTCAGAGTAACTGGGCTGGAGCATCTTGCAGTTGCTCCAACCTAGTGTTAGATAGGGCAACCCAAGGGCTCTTATGTGGACAGATTAGTTGCTCTGGATTGGGCTGCTACTAGGTCCCTTCCAGCTCTATGATTCTATGATTCTAAGTATATCTCACAGAATTTATTACTACAGGTATTTGTTGGTTACTTACATACTTAGACCCTAATATTCCCCATTTATTCAAGTGTTTTGTTGTGACACATTGGTGCAGTTGAAAAGCATTTAAATGCAAATAGATAAATATGTACCACTTTGGTGGGAAAGTAACAGCATTCCATGTGCCTTTGGTGTTTAGATATGATGGCCACATGATTACAGAGACATCCTCTGAACAATGGCTTCTTTGACTTTGAATGAGCACCACCCCTGCAGGGGACATCTTTATCTTTACCTTTTATAAATTATAAAATTATAATTTCTAAAATTGTGATCCATCGATTTAAATTGGTGTTTGTGGCTGTTTCACAAGTATCCTTCTATCTTCCAAATACCAACTTTCACCTTTGCAATTCGCTCACTAATATTTGTTGTTGTCGTTGTTTTAAAAAGACAACTTCTTCAGTCACCCTGAATCCTTCACAGGAAGAGAGGAGGAAGAAGGAAAGAAAATTGCTATTTTAGAATCAGAGAGAGAGAGAGAGAGAGAGAGAGAGAGAGAGAGAGAGAGAGGCATCAAAAATCCTTATTTGCAAACTGAATTTTAAAAATGGGTAGTGAGCAGAATGGATGATGATTCTCCTGCGAATTAAATTATCTTTGTTGATAATGAGAAGTGGGAGGTAGGGAAGAATGAATACATTGGGAATTATATTTTATGACTGAAAAGGCAATAGATAGTTATAGGAAGATTCAGTGAATCACAGGAGACAGTAGAGATCTGCACATGTAAAATTTTCACTCTGGAGACGTGTTCATTTTTGAGACTCCTATATGCTTTCACTCCTATATGCTTTCAGGGCTACTCACCCCATTTAATGCAAGAACTTTAAGACAATCCTTTTTCCTTCCCCCACCACTGTGCTGTTTGTTTCCTGTTTGTTTCAGAACATATGGAAGATGAATTAAATCTTCTTGCGTTCTGTTCATTTCCGCCGTCATCGTACCGCCTCCCCCCAAATAAAAAAAACAAATGCACAACCCACAAGAGGAAGTAATAAATCCAGAGCTTCATAGCTGGAGACTTGAAACTTATAACACATCTTACAACACAATCTTAGACATGCCTACATAGAAGTAGAGCTCACTTAATTTAACGGGCTCCAGTTTGGCTCCAGGAAAATGTATATAAGAATGCAGCCTAATAGTACTAAGCAGCCTTAGTGGTACATCACTATCGTACGGTGATAGTACTGTGGTAGTACTGTGAGATAGTACTTCACTATTGTACTGTACTACCAAGCATTTTGTCTGTGCATGTCCCTGAACCGTCTTCAGCCACTCAAAGGATTAGGATATAATAGTCCTGCTTTTAGCAAGCAATGCTGTAGCCTCTGGTTTGGCTAGGGCTGTAGGAAGGACCTTGGTATTTACTGATGGGGTATCCACTGATCTTACTAACCACTGATACTAAGACCTGCTTTTAAATGCCTTACAGCAAGGGAAAAACAGTTCCGACATCCAATTTCCTACCTTCACGCTGTTAAATAATTATTTCATTCCAATAGATTCCCATTATTTCTCCTCCCCGCATCTTGTGGCTGAATGTTACCAATACATTCTAGGTCGACATTAGAGGAGAAAGAAACCTATGGCGCAATCCAGAGTAACTACGTGGAGTCCTTGCTCCGGTGTAAGAACAATTTGCTCTGGATTGCAATATGAATTTCCCATAGGTTTTCACTAGGTAGTGCAGCAACTATGAGTACACATGAAGTCTCTTACGTGCTCCCGTAGTTACTCTGGATTGTAGGGGATAGAGGTGAGTCTTTTTCCACTGATGATTTTCCAGTGATTTTTCAAATGATTTATTCTGTAGGTGTTCCAGGACAGAACTCTTAGCAGCTGGAAAAGCTACACAGAAGACCTCTATTTTGCTAGAAATATTACACAGAACATCGACTTTCCTAAGAAAACCCTGATTCTTTTGTGGGGAGGCACTCTAATGTATGGAACTGGGCAGTTCTCTACCTTTTATCCCCTTTCCTAAAATAGGGATTTAAAAAAATTTTTTGCTTTTGTTTTTGGAAGGTGGTTGCTGGACTGTGGACAGTTTGTGAATTCCTTTTCCAAACAAATGTGGAATATGAGATTAACATTTTATTGCCTATGCCCAGTGGCATAGCTATATGCAGTGCAAAGCACTAATTTTTGCAGGGAGCCTCATTACGGTGTGCAAGCAGCCCCTCTTCTTCTCCTTCGCAGCCATTCCTGGTGATGGGAGGGCTCCCTCTACTGGGAGCTTTGAAAGGGGCAACTTGCATGCCCCACTGAGGTTTTGTGCAAAACCTAGAGTTTTGCACCCCCTCTAGCTACTCCACTATGTACGCTCATACTCCACCCCCACAATTAAAGAAGCAAGAAAATTGTGATTGGGCCATTGATGCCACCATCGTAAGTCAAGGAGGCAAATTTCAAGTGAAGTCTCCAGCTCACTAGGAGAAGGCCACAGTTTGTCAACCTGTTGCAATTCCTTTCCTTCACGTGATTTCAGGTGCATTTCTGGGTCTCCCTTCCAAATAGAAAAGAGGAAAACTAGGCCAGATCTGAGAAGAGAGTACGAATCTATCATAGAAAAACATTCGTACACATTATGTTTGTTTATTCTTCGGAGCACAACTGAGAAAGTTTGCAGCTGAAATTGTGAGAAACTGGAGTTTTCTTTTGCAGAAATATATACTTATTGCATGCATACCAACAAAAACAGCCGAGGAAAATTTCTTAAGGATGACACTTTACAAATGGTGTTTCTCTTTTGGAGACCACACAACTGACTCACTGGTGTTATCATTCTTTTATGCCTGTTAACCTTATCAGGAATAAAACATGGTGACCTATTTGCTTCAAGTCGACTCTACACCCCAGTGCACAGCTAATTAATCTTCACCAGTCTTGCCCATTTTTTTGTGTGCCATTGCCACCTAACTGGCCCAGGGGTAGTCCATCTTATTTTCCACGTTGTGCTTGGTCCTCAGCAGCTATGGCAATCTCTCAGCACTGAATTTCTCAACATTCAATTTGTAGAGCAAAACATGGGCAGCCCTGATTCATTCATTGCCAAGGATCTGGACATCGTTCCTCAAAGAAGAACTCATGCTTGTGAGACAGACATTGCATCTTCCCACCTCTCAAATTGTTGCTGGGAGAATGCAAGTTCTGCCGTAGCCAAAGACCCATTGTGATAGAATATTGTGGAAGATATGCCATGGATGGGTCAGATGGTGCCTGTGACATCACTGATGGTTAGTTGCATCGCAGGGCTGGGGTGGATGGGATGTCCATGAACCCCCTTTGCAGTGGAGTTGCAATTTCCCACTCTATCCACTGCAACAAGACAGAGTTTATCTTGTGGTGGGTGGTAGTCTCACAAAATGGTCTCACAGGACAGCCCTTTCAGCTGTCCTGAGTCCTGCACAGCTGCAAATTCAGCCATATCTAGGGCCAGAACTGTGCATGTGCAAAGGAAACAAGTGTCTGCACAGGTGGAGGGGTGATTCACAGTGTGCATCATCCCATCACACAGCCTCAGGTTCCCACCCTCCTGGCTACGTTGCTACTGATGGTGTGTACCATAATGTGACCTAGCATTTTGCCCACAAAGAAGGAACTGCCTTGGATAACTTCCACAGGAACTGACATGAACTGATAGGAACTGATATTGATGGACTTCATGTTACCATGTAACAGGTCCTGTCTTCTAGTCCGATATTACTGTCCTCAGTTACGAGGATAACTGTTGCACCTGTTTTAGAATTGGAAATTGCAGAACAGTCACATGATTGTTAGGAATGTGAGTCCCTGCAGGATTAGCAGGGCTAAGCAGAGTAGTTGTGCAGAGGATGAGAGGGCAGCAGCACAAAGTAACACACAGCTGTTTATAGTTCAAGATAACTATATTGTTCAAAAGACAGGCAGAAGGTAAGTCAAGTAACACAGTCCAAGGTCAAAGCAGTAGATCAGTCATATACATACATCCAGTTGCAGGATTATTCCAATCTCAGTAATCCAGTTAAACAGTCCACAAGTCAGTCCACAGATACAGTCCAGTCTTTCAGAGTATCAAACAGTAATAATACTCCTCCACAGTAACCCACACTTTGCAATAATCTCATACACACTTAAATATGGTGAAACACCACTCAGTTAGAGATATTGCAGTCATGTGACCAGTGACTCAGCACTTCCAATTCTGCTGAATCATGCTGTAAGAGCAGTTACAGATTGCATCAGCTAGATTGCATCAGCCTTCTGCAGTATTGCATCAGCCTTGAATCAACTTGCCTGACCAAACATGTTTCATTATTAGATTCAAACCCTAACATTAAAAACATTTTTTGGACATGCTTTGTGGAAGGAACTTGAAATATTGGTTGTTCAAACAGAACATGCAGGAGAGCCATGCACTATTCTTCAAAACTTCTTTTGTTGTTAACTATTCTGGCCCCACTGGACAGACTGACAGATAATCTTCAGGTATGCGGACTCTGCAGTCCTTTGCAACAGGTACCTTTTTTCCGATCAGCCGCGTATCCAGATGCTGCCAAGTCCTGCCACTTCTCCAACATCATCGTCTCCAACACCTGCTCTTGCCTCTGTGGATCTACTGCTGACACCTTCATCTGTGCCCCCGTCATCTTCTACCTACGCTATTGCCACCTCTGCCATGATAGCCTGTCACCTCTCCTGTCACTTCTAAAAATGCCTGTACTGAAATCATCATTGTCTCCTGTCGCTCGGATCATACATCCCCTCTCATTAGATCTCTTCACTGTCAGTATCAACGTCAAGTTCTTACACTTCCCAGTTCAGGCGCTCCATTTTTCCAACCCTTGCTATAGATAGATTCAAACTATTTGAGTTTATGCATATGTACATTCTAAAATCTGAACTATACTTTTTGTGGAGCGTGTCACACAGGCCAACATTTGGGTTATTTAAAAGAACCGCCTACTGTGTCCAAGGAGCAATATTTTTGCCCAGATATTTTGCCCCAGTAAAAATAGCATGCAAAAATAGCATGCAAAAATAGCATGCAAGATATTTTGCCCCAGTAAAAATAGCATGCAAGAACCATGGATAGGACAAGGTGATCCCTCCTAACCAGGATTTTGCCCACCCACCCCCCTTTTAGTTCCTCTGTTGTTTACAAATAACGCAGGCCCACATTCTAGATTCCGCATCTAGTTTGGGTATGTTTCAACCTGAGCCTAACACCAGAAGAATAAGAAGGAAGGAGCTTACCTCTTCATCATTCATCTGAGCAACTGCTAGATCCCAAGTAGATTTGTAAGTACACTAAGTACACTAGTACATTCATCACCTGGTGAGGGACCCCATCACATCACCCCATGCACTGTGCCTGCGCAAACTTCAGTGCATGCACAGTGCACTGCTGAAACCAACCACTCTGAGTCACTGAGGATGGCTGGCTTCAAAGGATAGCTGGGCATGCAGAAAAGTTTGTGCATGCACAGCTCAGAACACTCAGTTTGCTTGACCCTGCTTGGGAGTAGAGCGAACTGAGCCTAGTGTGCTCACCCAGACTTCGAATCATAGAATCAAAGAGTTGGAAGGGACCTAGTAGGTCATCTAGTCCAACCCCCTGCCTGCAGCAAGAAATCCTCCTAGAGCATCCCCGACAGGTGCTCGTCGAGCCACTGCTTGAAGATCCCCAGTGAGAGAGAGTCCACCACCTCCCTTGGCAATCTGTTCCACTGCCAAACCGGCCTCACCATCAGGATTTTTTTCTGGATATCCAACCGGAATCTCCTTTCCTGCAGTGTGGCCACTGGAGGAGTGTCAAACTTCTCTGGTCTATAACCTCCTGGGGTGCATCACCCTGTGTGGCCCACACCACCAGCAGCACTCTGACAATGCTCTGTAAGTACAAAAGTACAATACGCATGCACACATCTGGTAGTGTATCTAGATAGGTATTAAGTACTATGGTTTGCAGGAAGCTTCACCATGTTGTGCAAAAGTGGTTTCTCCTCCTCTTTCAGAGCATCCAAGGCATATCACTCCAATTTGCTCAAAATGGCTCCAAAAAGAGGAGAAAGGCCAGTTGCATGTGGTATGTCACTACAAAACCTAATTCTTTGCATCCCCTTTAAGTACACTATCGCGCACATCCCTGATTATTAATCTTTTACAAGCTCTTCATCCTCAGACATAAGTGTAGCTACATGGGGGTGACATGGTGAGTATTGTAGTGCCATAATGTCCTGTGTACGCAGTCCCTCCAACTTATTTTTGGAGCTATTGGGGCAATGCACAGGGACTTACTAAACACTGAGTGCCTAAATGTTGCCATCACATGACCCTGACAGTAAACCCCTTTGGGCTACACTACTATCCTAATACATGATTTGGGGGTTTGTTTTTGCTGTTCTCTCTTTTATCTTTAGAGACCCCCCTGGAGCATCTTATTACTTGCCATGGTTCCTTCTGTTTCAGATTGTAAGAGGAGTCCAATCACTGTCTGTCTTGTCCCTGAAAGGAAAGACTTTGGATTGCTCAAATTTGGATTATCATGTTTATTTCTCAGGGTTTTTTTAATGAGTGCCCCTATTTGTTTACAAATGCATCAAATTTCCAATTTAATTCCTAGGACACTATTCTGATCTCTCATCCGCAAGAGTGAAAATTATACTTGAGCTGAGAATTCGGTACTTTTATCTAATTGAATAACTTTAATTCCCAGATATTGTTCAGCTTGTGAAAAGCTTCCCATCCCTGCCTCCTGCATTCCAACACCAGCTTCTTTTGTCAAATCCATGGCAGCTGACATGGAGCTTTTCCCAAGTAGGTGAAATTGTTTTCCTACCTCAATTTCTCACCTTCTAATAAGACGCTAGAATTTCTAGCACGCTGGCCTTATTCTTATTGATTTCAAGTCTTTAATGGACAAGCAATTTCTGCTAGCTTAATTGTCTCAGCCATGCAATGTGTCTGGCAAAATAAACATCTCCTATATATTTTGGCACCTACCTGGGCTTCAGTACTTACTCACTTTTTAAAAGTATTTCTTCATTGTCCAATTTACAGCCCTCCAAACAAGATCAATGATGATGCCACACTCCGCCAAAAATTTATTTCCTACAGGAGGAGTAAGAACATAAGAAGTGCCCGCTGGATCAGACCCAGGACCCATCATGTTCAGCTTCCTGTGTCTCACAATGCCCCACTAGATGCCTAAGGGATAGAATGGCTTCAAAACCTCCAGAAACCTGATGCCAACATCGGGTCCAGTCAATGGCAGCACTATATATCTATATTTATCTCAAATTATTTTACTTTTACTTTCCAGGTTTCCTTCTTTTGCCAGGGACTTTGCTATCTGGACACCTCCTGTGATTCATTATCTTTACAGAAGCTATGACCTGTACAATCTACAAACTTGAGACCTGCAATGACCTGAACACTTCTTTTCTTTTCAGTCTCAGCATGGGGTGCTCAAATCTAATTCAGACTGCCCTAGTTGATCTACAAACTTGTTGCAGGCAGCCACCTGAATACAGATAGATCCTACATACCGGCATTTTGCAGACTGTATGGTGCTAAAGGCTCATTCCTCATAGATGTTGGTAGGACTAGGTGATCCACTGGCTCCCTTCCAACTCTGTGATTCTTTGATTCTATGTTGAGCAAACAGATACAGTAGGAGAATGGTTGTGGTTCTTGGCTAGTGTTATCAGGGCACAGTCCTAAGCATGTCTACTCAAAAGTAAGCCCCATTGCGTTCAATGGATCTTACTTCCAGGAAAGTGGCTTTAGGATTGCAGCCATAGAGCACAATCCTAACCATGTCCACTCAAAAGTAAGCCCCACTGTGTTCAATGTGTCTTACTCTCAGGAAAGTGTCTTTAGGATTGCAGGTATACGCTAATATATGCATAAGCTAATTAATGTGCTAGGATCCTATGTAGTGCCCAATGGAACAGTTCAATGGTTCGATGGAGAAAGTGGTTGATGATGTGGGTGAAAGATGCAACAAAACAAACTATTGCGAAGGAAATTACCAATAATAGGAAAGGGAAATTAAAATAAAGCAATGCAACATTTTAGAAGGAATTCCCTCATACACAGCACTTGCACACAGTCAAGAGGACAAACATAAGCACATCATCAGCTTGACTGCATGTGAGAAATATAATAAAGATAGTGAGAGTTTGTGGATTACTGGTGAGGCTGCACTAAAGATTAAGGTCACTGATCTGTAACTGCAGGTTTTGAGTGTGATGCATTTTAGGAGCCATGGGCCATGATGCAGTGACTGGTTGTGGTCATTGATTCAAATGGTGCAAATGGTTAAGACACTGTGCCTGTTAACCAGCAGACCAGAGTTCGAGACCCAGGTTCCAACTAGCAGGCCAGGGTTTGAGACCCCACAAGATGAAGATTTCCTGCTACAGGCAGGGGGTTGGACTAGATGATCCACTGGGTCCCTTCCAACACTATGATTCTATGATCTAAATGAAGAACTAAGGCAGAAAATGGGCTTTGAAACTTGGCAGTAGCCGAAATTCATGGGTGGGTAGAGAAGCTGGAAAAGAGCCAAGTCACTTTCCCAATGAGAACTGGCATTTGGTGAGAGCTGGCATTCCTGCAAAGGAAAAAAAATCTCTTGATAGTAAAGGCAGTTCGGCAGTGGAACAGATTGCCAAGAGAAGTAGTGTCCTCTCCCTCACTGGGGATCTCCAAACAGAGGCCTGACAAACATATGTTGGAGATACTCTAGGACATTAGACTTTTTGGCAGGAGAGCCACATCATCTCTCCAACACTGTGTCAGGGGCCAGAAAACTAATTTACATTTCAAATTTGAATAAATGTACATAAATTTACACATATAAGAGTGTACTGGAGTGGATTACAAGACTTGCCCAAAGGCCAGACAGAGGGGTCTTGCTGGGGGCTACACTGAGGCTCACTGAGGGCCACATCTTGGAGACCCTTGCTCTAGGAGGATATCCTGCTTCAGACAATGGGTTGGACTAGATCACCTGTTACATCCCATCCAAATCTATGATTCTGTGGTTCGATGGTAGGGACAGCTAAGTTGGAGATCCTTCTTTGTTCTGTCAAAAAACATGCTTTATGTTAGGGAAGTGCTGGCAATCAGAAGGCTTTATCACAGGATCAAAACTGATGTACCAGCAAAGTACAGTGGCATCGTTCAAATTTTGAAACAAGCAAAGCTCTAACTAAGCCAGTGTGATACTGAGGTTGGGGGGAGGCCTCTAATAAATCAAAAGAAGCCTTTCTCTTGTCCTGTGGATCTGAGGCTGCTTGCCATCCATCCTGGCCATCAGTCCTACTGCTTAGCATCGCATTAGTAGCCTGAGGTGTCCTCTTCTGGCAGGCATTCAGGACTACATCTACATGAGCAGATGTGTGTCCCTGCATGCATCAACATAAACAAAACAAGAGCTATCAAGGAGCCCTAGTTTCAGTTAACACTAGTCTTCCATAATCAGCAGGAACCATTGGTTAGAATCTGCTAGCAAGTTGCCATCCCAAATATCCAACCATCATGAAACAGAGCAAGGTTTTTCAAAAACTACTCTTGATTTTTACATTTTGGCACGCATCACCAATTTACTACAAATATACATAAGACCATGAGAAGCACCTCACTTGATCAGGTCAAAAGCACATCAAGTCCAGCTACTTCTATCTCACAGTGACCTACCAGATGCATCAGGGAACACACAAGACAACATTCTGCATCCTGATGCTGTCCCTTGCATCTGACATTTTAAGGTAGCTGTAGCCTGTACTCTGTGCCCATTCTTGAGTCCCATTCTTCTTGTTTCACACTGTAAAAAGGAAGCAGAGCAGAAGCAGTGCTGGCCATACCGTCTAATATGTGTCCTTCCGTATCAAAGTGGAGGCCAAAGGCTAAACTACACATAACTTTGATCATATTGTTGGCTTTGGCATACTTCTGTCACCAGGGAAAGAGGGGGAGTGATGCACTGAAGGGTGGTTTCGATTGGGACCATGGCAGGATTGAGGGTTCGACCCTACCCTAATCTCATAGTCCTAGTCCAGTCCAGCCTTCTTTCCAGTACTTTTTGTTTTGGGGGAAAAGCTTCCACTGAAATTTTTTCCCCCATCACAATATCACATGCAAGTCACTGCCACAACTGGTGAGAGGCCAGGTCCACACACCAGCAGCCTCCCAACAAGCCCTGACACAGGTATGTTGGTGCAAGGTGGAAGGGAGCCAAGGATAGAGATCTATTCCTTTAAAGAAACTGAGCATGTGCAAACATTTAATGATATGCTAACACAATGTTATGTTATCCCCAAAAAATAACACTGATAATATGTCAACTGAGAATATCTTCAGGGGTGTGCAGTTAAGAGGGTGACAATACGACCTCTTTTCCAGGACATGTCCTGGATTTTAAACTTGCATCCTGGAAAAAACTCCAATGTCCTCCTTTTCCTTGTGAGCAGGCAGCATGAAATTAATAAACTTCAAGCACAATCCTAACCATGTCTACTCAAAGGTAAGCCTCATTGTGTTTGATGGGACTTACTCCCAGGAAAGTGTCTTTATGATTGCAAGCCTTTTCTTTGTAATCTATAAATTATATGTAATAAATTATAATAGTTTTAAATTTAATAATAAGTAATCTAGTGTTTAAGCACATGAAAGCAATATATATGAGTGTTTTTAGCTTTTATTTGATCATTTATTTATCTGGGGGGTCCTATATTTGGGAGGAGTCCTTTTCCTCTATTTCTGGTTATGGCATGTGGTCACCCTGGAAAGAGAATTAAGGCTGCAATCCTAAGAGCATTTTCTTGGGAGTAAGCCCCACTGAACTCAATGGAACTTCAGAGCAGACACAAATAGGATTGCGCTGTTAGTTTCTTTTCCTTTTTTAATAGTAAGGGTGCATTCATTTCTAATACTTGAGGGCCACCTCTTGGTATAAGAAGAGAAATGCAATACCTAAGGATCCTGAAGAAGAACATAAGAATCCTGAAATACTACATGAGCTGCTGCTGATTTTTCTAGGGTAATTTATATACCGTACTACTTCCTAATAATCACCTGACTTGTCATTGGAAGGGAATTTACTTGTACTTTGTAAGAGCTAGGATGGTGTAGTGGTTAGGAATCATAGATTCCTAGAGTTGGAAGGGACCCAGTAGGTCATCTAGTCCAACCTCCTGCCAATAGCAGGAAATCCTCCTAGAGCATCTCCGACAGGTGCTCATCCAGCCTCTCCTTGAAGATCCCCAGTGAAGGAGAGTCCAACAACCCCAATCAGGTCAACCCCCACACCTGAGACATGAAGATTCCTGGATGACCTTGAGCAAATCACTCACCTATCTCACAGGGTTGTTGTGAGGTCAAAGGATAAAAGCTTTGTAAATCACCTTTGGCATTTGCTTTAGCAATAGGAAAGGTGGGTATAAATTCATAGAAAGGTGGGTATAAATTCCTTACATAAATATACAATATAATTCAAATCAGTTCCTTTAATTCAATTATAATTCGTATAATTACAACTTGTATAATTCAATTCTCATGAGAATTTTGTGTGTAGGTGGATATCTGAGCATGAATTATACATACAAGAGACCTGCATTCTGGATCCACTCCCCTGCATCTGCATTCAGAGAGGGGCTAACTCTAAAACCTGGATGTTGCCTATAACCATTTCCAAGCTGTGATGGACATTTCATTCATAATGAATCCCCTTTTAAAAGCATCATCAGTGAGTTTCAACCACTGGTGTGCCATGGATGGCACACAATGGTTTGGAAATTATATTCCATGTTTTAGAATATATATCCCCCAATGGTGTGCCTTGATAATTTGAGCACCTTGTCAGCATGCCATGAGATGAAAAAGTTTGAAAATCACTGCTCCAAATAAAATGATGGCTTTGATCCTATATCAGTCTCTGCTTCCAAACCACAGGCAACCTAAACAACAGAGTTTTGACTCAAATTTGAAATCACCACCTGTAAATTTGGAAATTTGACATAGGCATTGCTCAAAATCTTGTACTGTAGCACCCTCTTCTGCCAGCAGATCTGTCCTCTGTTATGGTTTATGGTCTATGTTCCTGGATGAAATTTCTTTAAAACTCTGGTTCATCACTTGAGGGCAGACGAGGCTTAGCAAAAAAAAATGAATGACAGTTATCCATTGCTTTAAACATACACAGCTTAAAATATGTGGTTGGTTGGTTGGTTGGTTGGTGGGGGGGGGGGAACTGGTCAAAACTTGTCATAGAAAATGCTATGGGTGCACCCTCAAAAATTTATACTACTCCCCAAGTTGAAAGAAAGAATATCAAGGATGAATTGGGTTATAATTTTTAATATGAAATGGAAAGATTTGACCAACATAAAAAATCAAACAATTATAAAATGAAAATATATGATCCAGCAAAAAAATGGCAATACACTACACAGCACCTTAATGCTCATGCATGTGCATTTTTACACAAATGTGCAATAGAGAACAGTCCACTCTCTGATTATTGATTTAGAGCTCAATCCTAACCGTCTACTCAAAAGTAAGCCCCATTGTATTCAATGGGTCTTACTCCCAGGAAAGTATATTTAGGATTGCAGCTTTAACATCTAGTGACCATGACGATGACATAAGATATCCCCCTTCTTAAGCAAACCCCTGAACTCTCTGTATTGGTGCCAATGATAATACTCAATCTTTGTGAGCTTGGAGTGAGCTTGGGGTACCTGGTGGAGGCTCAATCCCCAACTTTACCCAATGCACAATCTAGTGCTGGCATTGCCTGGAGCTGAACCCCTAAAGTAGCAATTTTCAGTCTTTGTGTCATGGCACATTGGTATCCCACAAATGGTCTGCAGGAATGCCCCAGAAGTTTGGGAGATGATCACTTATAGCCAGGGCCTTAATATGCAAGTGCTCCACTGGCGGTGTGGTGTGCCTAGTCAATTGTTTAAAAAACTGATGCACTCCAAGAACATGATTTCTAAGAACTGTAATTGCAGGTGATGCATTATGACCATGTTTCCATTTCAGCTCTAAAGCATACATGTTGTTATGACTTCAGGGACCTTGTCCTGTAAGGGAGATTGCTGGCTAATAGCTTGGAATGGTTGGCTGAGGTTTAGTTGATGGGAGGTTTAGTTGATGGTTGGCAAATTCCCTGGATATTTGAATGAGATACCCTTCAGACATTGGAGAAGGTGATTCCCCCCTCGCTGCCTATGGCATATGTAAAAAGCTGGAATTTTTATTTGAGCAGGGGAGAGAGAGAGAGAGAGAGAGAATCAATAGAATTTACAGTAGGGTCAAATGAACCTTAAATCAATAGAATCTTTAGGGTAAAATTAGATAAGATGTCAGGAATGTATGCATACACTGCCATGTTTTTGTTTTGTTATTGATATAACTGCTGGAGAGCAGGATTTGGACTACAGCACGATACAGGATTTAATCCTTTCCCCAAACACTACAGCCAGTTCCAAGTCACCCACCCGGGATCTGGTATTAGAAGTGGAGCTGAAGACTTTCAGGCACTTAAATAGCAGCTCATGGGAAGAGTGGGAAACTTTTGGAGGAAAACAGCTGAGATTAGTGCTGTGGTACTAGTAAAGCAAGTTAACAAACATTCCTTCTCACTGGACCCATAAGTCTCCAAAATATGTTCTCATCCTAAACGATTAAGTCTGGCTGCTCCTCAGAAAGCCACATCACCCAGGGAAATGGGAATACAGAACAATATGCTTAATGGGAAAGGCCATAGTTCAGTGGTTTATAAGTTCATAAATACTCATAAGTCCATAAGTAGTTCATAAGTTCAGAGCACAAAGTACCAGGCCCAATCTTAGGGATCTTCAGGTAGAAGGGCTGGAAAAGACCCCTGACTCAAGAACCACCACCAGTGAGGTGGTACCAGTGAGGTACGGACAGGTGTAACCTAATTATATGTGATTTATTTATATGCGATTTTGTCTCAAAGCGACTGAGTCTGGCTCTTTAAATTGAAAGACAAACATCCCTTAAGGAGCAGTTGATGGCTTAAAGGCAGCCTGCTTACCATGGCAATGTGACAGGCAATTAAGCTTGTCTTAAAGTTTATGGAACGCAGGTTTATGGAACCAAATGTCACGAATGGGTAGGTTCACCCTGCATATGCTAATACATTTTAAAATAGTCCCCACATAGAGGGAGTAGCAGTTCGAAAGCATATAAATGCAAATAAATAAATAGGGAAGGTAACAGTATTCCATGCACCTTTTGTATTTAGTTATGGCCGCCATGAACATGGAAATGTCTTTAGACCACATGGTCCCTTTGGCCTTGGGATGGGGATGAGCATCACCCTTAGCAGGACAACCTGTTGGGGACATTTATCTTTTACTTGATTGGTGTAACTAAGCAGAATAAAGCAGAGTGCTGTCTTATTCTAAACTTTGATGGGAAAAAGTGGGTTGGAGGGAAGTTACAAAGGGAGAGAAAGGAAGGAGAAAGTAGTGATTAAAAATATATGGGAAACATAAGGGAAGGGCTTTAGGGACAAAAGCAAGATGTGCAGCCCAATTTTCTGTTTCTTTCAGTTCCACTGAAGGCAGAGCAAATGTCAATCACATGCTGGCACAAGTTCAAGTTCTCATATTGGCTGCTGGGCTTACTTTGGAGCAAGGGGACAAAGTAAGCAGTTATCTGAAGGAGAATTATCAGTATCTAGGAATCCTTAACACAATGCAGCACAGCCAATGTGGTTACTACTTAACCACATGGGAATTCAGTTTGGATTGAGCAGCTCATCTGACCCACAGTATTATAAAATTAACTACAGTACATCTTTGGAAAAGATCTTTTGTTTTTAATAGCAAGACAACTGGTAATAGCAAGCACATTATTTTAATAGCAAGCATACATAGCATCAGAAAAGCAAGCTTAGCTGAAAAATATCTTACCTAGATTCCTTACAGCCTAGAAGTGCATATTATTTGAGGCCTGTTAGTGAACTAAGTTAATGAATGGCTTTCCAGAGCATGAGACAGTCACACAAACAGGACCTGACACACTGTATATACATTCATGCTTTGCCACAGGTTCGACAGGCAGATTACATCTAAATATGTGCTCCTTAAGAGCAAGAGAATGAAATTTGACAGCAACATGATATTGTATTGTCACTGCCAGGAGGAGATTTAAGTCAAATATTATGCTTTGATTCTTTGGCTGGAACTGGCAGTGGTGGATCATACAGTAGTAGTGCTCAAATTGGGAGCTCATAACCCCCACCAGTCCACATAAAGGGCCCCCACTCCCTTTAAGAGGCAGAGGAAGGGTAAAAGCACCCTGCAGTGGAATGGAGGACTATTTTCAGCTTCCCCAGGGGCCGTGCCAGGGCCTGGGGTGTGCAAGGAGCCCTGGGGAGCCCTAAAGAGTACTGGCAAAGCTAAAACGAGAGAATGTAGAATGTAGAGTTAGCGAAACTCTGAAGAACGAGAGTACCAGCAACTCACACTAGCAATGGTGATGAAGCCATCTTCCAAAAAGCAAAAAATTAGGGGCAAGTAGACAGCAATTTTCCAAGAACAGGGTTTAAAAAGAGACAGTTTTTATAAGTGGGATAGAGGACTGAATAAATTCTGTTTAGATTGGTGGACCCAGATGCTGTTGTCAGGCCTGATCCAGATCAAGAGTTTCAAGCACACCTGTGTGCTGCATTCATTGCACCAATTCACTGTAACCTAACTAGGGCCTGTGCCATTGGAACACCTGTTCTCCCACCATTCACTGTCACAAAGCACCATAAGTGTTTTGCAACTGTGAAAAGGCCAGGTACTCTGATGGGAATACCAGAGCCTTCTCATAGGTTCTGGCAGAGCAATGGATGCCATCCAAAGGAGGTAAGTCCAGTGTAGTGTTGAGGGAAGGCAGGAAGCATGTAGGTGTGGGTAGAGCAGAATGGGGTGGCGATGGGGGCATGGGCTAGAAAGACTTGGCCCAGGAGGGGGTCAGGATGGTGTTGGTGTGCACCACTTCCAAACCCCATTCCCTGGTGTGATTCTGATCTGCTTGCACAGATCAGCACATTGCCAGAGATACTTTGGTGGAGTCTGAGTTCATCCACTCCGGTTGTTGGGGTTTATACTAGGCAAGGGGAAAATGTCTCCATACTCCAAGGAGACCTCCAATAGCCAAAAATCCCTACAGGGTGCAGCAGCGCCCAGGCCAGAACTGCTGTATCTCTCCAGGGGATTGAGGTTGGGTTGGGCTAATATTGCTTGAAAACTCCAGATGGATAAAATCTTGAAGTTCAGCTTTAGATCAGAACACTTAATCTTTGCTGCTTGCTGGATACTTAGTAGTGCCTAGGATTTAGCTGTTTTCAAACATCTTGGGTAGCATGGCTTAGCAGACTGATTCAGAAACACATACCCCATTAGTGTTCAGATTAGGTTACCAACTAATCTGATTTGCCTGGTCAGAAACCATTGTAGATTGGTTTGCAGATTCACTCATGCTACATAACAAATGCAGGGCATTTGCTGGGTCAATAAGGAGCTGTAATTCCCATTAGTTGCTGCTGCTGCAAGGTAAAAAAAATTAAGAGCCTTTTGTCCCTCACCCCCACCATTTGAATTTCTTTAACCGTCTTTTTTTGAATGCGTGTTTTTGTTAACGAAAGGTCAATTTTGTTTTTTAAATTGAGAAATTAAGATTTTCTTTCTGTAGCTTTTTGTAGCTCTGATCCATTAATCCTTAGTGGTTATTGTGACTTTTATCGGTCACAGAGTGCTCTCTCTCTCTCTCTCTCTCTCTCTCTCTCTCTCTCTCTCTCTCACACACACACACACACACACACACACACATACACACACACACACAAAACGTGTGTGTGTGTGCATGATTCAATTTAATCAGATTGCAACACTGTCCACACAATGGTGCAACCACTCATTGAAGAGAACAGGGAATATGCACATTCACAGACTCGACTCTGCAAGTGCACCATAGCACTACACTCTGGCTCGGGACAAATTCCTCCAGATGTTGATCTGGATAAGATGAGATGCAACCTTCCACAAGTTATAAGCAGAAAAGTCACAAGCATGAGCAAAAGTCTAAGAGCACAATTCTAACCATGTCTACTCAAAAGGAGGCCCCAATGGGTTAATGGGGTCAAATAAGCCCCATATTCAATGGGTCTTGCTCCCAGGAAAGTGTCTTTAGGATTGCAATAAAAGACAGTTGAAGAAGGAATCTAAATCCCACCACAATCTTCTCCCCCATATTTATGCTATCCCTCTGACGTGTATGGTATCCCTCTGATGTGTATGGTATGATGTGTATGGTATGGTATGGTATCAGAGCACAATACCATAGTCTTTCGAGACTGAAAGATGCCAATGATTTCTGATGTGTATGTAGCACCCATTCCCATCCATTTCATTTCAACTTCATTTCACTCCCAAGTTTTATTGGGTTTTTAAAAAATCTTTCCAATCAGCTGTTGCTATGGTGCCCTGCACTGCTGTGGATACACTGCTTTTAGGATAGCAATGAAACATTACATAAGGAGGTCTTCCGCTATAATGTTGATTAAAAATGCTGTAGATGCTTTGCCAAATAAAGTGCATTAAGGGCTCTAATTGATATTTCAATGGGGCTGCATGCAATCTTAACCCACTGGCAACTTTTATATTTGTAAATTATCCTTAGGAGTGAGCAACGTACCCCATGTAAATTCCCAGCCTTCCCAATGGGCCACTGCATCACGCCACGATAGCATATATAAGGACAAAATGCCTGGGAAGAGGTTAGGATATGATAGACATCAAACCCATATCACCCATCCTTGTTTCTACTGCCCTGTTATGCCTCCTCACCACTGCACTGTTATGCCACTGTTATGCCAAGCCCTCTGCACTGCACTTACCAGCACCCACAGCAGGATTTGGCTCTGGTGGGATAGCACAGACCTGTAAAAGGGTTCTTGCTGTACAGTGGATAGCTCTGGCATAGCCACTGATGCGCTGGCACTAATAAAGACTTGTGCTCAAAATGGATTAATGAAAGAGCTAGCTTATAAATAAGTTCTGTATTTATTCATTGCTATAAGTTAAAAAGAAACACCACAAATGAATTGTTCCTATGACTATTCCATATCAGGTATACTTTCCGTCATCATGACAAGTTAAGTTTAAGTCTTGCTTAAGGCACATAATAGATACACTTTTATCAGTACATCCATCATATCAATGAATTTGACCCAGTTGTAGGTGCCGCAAGTCCCCCTGCCACTGCTTTACTTGATAGACAATTTGTTTCATTATGAGGACGACGTATCCAAATTGATTCGTTCACGGTGTGTTTGACTTGACAGGTGCTGTATATTTTGCAGGAAATGATGCATTTCCTTTGACAGATGGCAAGAGCCTTTGGCGGAATGAACAGTATCGACTTTTGCTTCAAGCCATGTTCACCTCCACGAGTAGTGGATGTACCAAGTTGCATATAGAGAGCGGTGATCCCTCTGCAGTGCGTGCTCAATGCTCACTTAAAGTAGAGCTGAAATTAATGTGCTATGAAAATTATCCATAAAATTATCTGAATGTTGATGGTGAATGTTTCCTGGGAGTAAGCTCCACTGACTACAATGGGACTTACTACTGTGTAGACAGGCATAGGATTGGTCTCTGAGGCTGCAATCCTCCGACAGAGCCCTGTGAGGAGGGGAAGAAGTACTTAGAGTGATCCTCTCATGGACCAGTCAGGCAGCTACCAAGGACCTCCAGTGGTTCCCAGACCAGAGGTTGAAAAAACCTGGAATCTACATGAAAGTTTCCAGGTTTTGACCCACCTGGCCAACATTGGTCAGCTCTGAACAGGATCCACACCCAACACAATGTCTATCAGGACTCAGGTCTTATATCTACCCCTCAGTGTCACTGTTGTGCTCCTTGACAAACTTTTCATCACATTGCATACATCAAGAGCTTATACCAGCCCAGTGTCTGATTTTTTCAACATTTACCACTCAGTTCTTGAATGACTGGGTGGACTGGATATTAACAACTGTTTTACTAAATAAATTGTCTGCCTGTCAGAATATTCAGTGATTCTACATCCAATATTTTATATTCAGTGGCATCATTGTATCACCAAACATTGTGTAATAAAATTCAACATTTTACAGTATTTGACCATTGGTATATGGTTTGGCTGCAATCCTAATCCCCAGTTAGGACAGCACAAATCCTGTGCTGGCCTGGGGTGTCACAAATGTGCTGGGGGGTTTGGCCAGTGGAGGGGTTAGACCAGTGCACAGATATGCACCTTCATTCCCACACCACACCATGGGAACGGGGGGGACGGGTGAGTTGTGCCAGCCTAAATTGGTTAAGATCAGTGGTGGGCTCCAGCAGGTTCACACCTATTCTGTAGAACCGGTTGTTAACGAGAGATAGGACATATAAAGTTTAAAAATAGCCATTTAAAAGTGGCTGCCAGATGGGCAGAGAACCGGTTGTTAATTTCTTTGAATCCCATCACTAGTGAAGATTGTCAAAGGTGTGGGAAGTCTGTGTGAAAGCCCAATGCTGGACCTTCTTCCATGCAGTGGATGAGGCAGTTCCCTTGCTGGGAGTGATGCTCCCTTGCTCACCACACTGGTGTTTTTATTTTTTAATTTTTTGGGTTTTTTTGTTTTGTTTTGCTATAACTTTTAGTAGATTAAAGATCTGTTTAGTAGATCTCTACTAAAGTAGATGTTTTAGTAGATTAGTGCAGTCTGTTTCATCTAGTTCTATATGTAACATGATGGTATTATTCATAAGTACCAAGATTTTAAAACTTTTGGCCAATAGTGGTCACCCCTCTTGTATGTGCCTCCCAATGTAGCTTAGGCTACAATCCAGAGTAACTATGGGACCTTTTACATCTACATAGTTATGGTGCCACCTATGGGACACCTACTGGAAATGCATAGAGCAATCCCGAGTAAGTGTCTCTTACATCTTCCCATGGTTACTCTGGATTGTACAGTAAACCCCCTAGCAATCCCACTGACTGCCATCATCAGGCGTGCACTGCAATAAGAGCCTTTTTCTCTATGAACAGGAGTTCTGTATTCATGTACCCCTATTATAAGGAGAATAGAATATTAGAGCTGGAAGAGTATGTGCAGGTATTGCTTCTTCAGACAGCATTTGATGGCTGAAACACAGTAGGACTCACTATTAGATAATAGTGCTTTGCTCACTATTAGATAGTGGCTACAATCCAGAATAACTACAGGACCTTTTACACCGATGTAGTTATGGTGCCACCTATGGGAAATGCGTAGAGCAATCCTGAGAAAGTGCCTCTTATGTCTTCCCTTAGTTACTCTGATTGTAGGGTATGTGAGCTGGATTACTTGCAGCAGAATTGACAACACAATCTTATCTAAACCACCGTCATTCTACAGATGTAAGCTGCATTATTGGAGTGCATAGCACATGTGGGGACGGCCAGAGGGTTTCTCAATTGTTCTGCTACCCAGGGTAAGCCTCCACAACTTGACTTGCACCGGCAATTTTGCTAGTGCATGTCTCAATCTGGGAAGGTGGATCAAGTTGGTAAGATGGATCTATATTCATCAATGAGAGCCAGTGGCAAGAAGATGATCTCTTACCTGCATTACTGTAAGGCACCAAGCAATAGGGGATGAAGAGGGGAGTGGTTCATGAACCATGGGCACAATCCTAAACAATTTTTTAAGTTCAGCTGAAGGTCAATGCAACTCCATGGTAAGGGAGCAAACATTGCCTTACCTTAAGGAGGCTTCCATGACTGCCACCATCTGCGGGATGCAGCTATGCCAGTGCTGAAAAGGATTAGGATTGGTTAGGATTAGGATTGGTTAGGACTGCACTCTACAGATCCTAGGGCAAATACCAGCAAGAAGCAGAGAAATCTAGATTAAGACAATGCTTTGATCCCAATGTGGATCATCGACTGTTTTGAGAGCAAAAAAGAGACGCCTCACTTCCAAGCAGATGCTTATCAAAACATGTGATGTAGCCCAAAGAACACAAAAGTAATAGCAGCAGCTTTCCCTTTCAATATTTTGGGGGGCAAATCACAAAAAAAATTATCTGCCACGCCTTGCTCATCAGTTCTCTAAAAAGTCTATGCAAACACATTTATATCACATTAAACAAGGAAAAAATCTATCCAATTATTTATTCAGTTCCCTAAGTGGCACCATAGTATGAATGAAGAATGTAAAGAGTTTCCTAAGTGCACTGTCTTCTGGCAATTCAGTCCAATCAGAAGATGTATTAAAAATTCAGCAACCCTGGTCTGCTTTATGTTGGATAGCAACAACGGAGTAGGGAAGGGGGGTGGTCTTTGCTGACATAATGCACTTGGTTTCCAGGCAGGGGTCCATGCTTCCATTTGGATATTTACTTCAGACAATAAATTGCAGGCTCTTCAGATGAATAAATATAGTAGTGGAAGGCTTACTAGTGCAGAGTGAGGGATAGAATAAAAATGGATGGAGGGGAGAATTGGTTGCATAGGAGAGATAATATATAATCAAGATCCTATACATCAGGGGTCAGGGAACTTTTTTACCTTTTACCCCAAAATATTTTAGATACTCCCATGTTACCCTCTTGATTTGAAAAGAAGGAAATTGTCACCCAAGTCGTACATTTCGTCCTACATTTTAAAAATAACCGTAAAGTAAGTTGTTTACTTCTGAGTAAATGTAAAGTAAGGGCACAATCCAGAGTAACTATGGGGAGTCCTTGCTCCAGTGTAAGAACAATTTGCTCTGGATTGCAATATGAATTTCCCATAGGTTTTCACCAGGTGGTGCAGTAACTACGGGTGCACGTAATTTCTCTTACGTGCTCCTGTAGTTACTCTGGATTGTAGGGTAAGTGGCATACTTACCTTGGCTGGGGAGGGTGTTTGGGGACACTGGGGGGCAGTTTCCGGCTGCTGTGGCTCAGTGCGGCTAAGTCCAGCCAGCCGCAGCAACCATTTTAAAAAACATTATTTTGCACATGTGCACGCACTCTTCCCCTTCCAAAAGCTCAGACAAAGAGTGCTAGCACTTCTCTGTGGCGGAAGCGGTAGTGCTCTCCATTGGAGCTTTCGGAAGGGGAAGAGTGTGCGTGCCAGCCCGACCGTTAATTACCCCCAGGAATTTCATTATACCCCATTTGGGGTAATTTACCCCTGTTCCCAGACCACTGCTATACATGACAAGGGCTAGGACTCCCCTTTTCTTGAGTATTACAATATAGATTGGACGTTAGATGTTGTGATGGCTACTATCATAGGTAATCTCAAAGAATAGATTAGACAAATTAATGGAAGATAACTTTATCAATGGCTTTGATTCGAAGCATCTGGGGCAGTATAAAGAGAAGCAGTGTTTGGTTGAAGGATACCCTAAATCTACTGTCCTTTCCCCCCAATCCTGAATCTACTATGTATATAACCTGTACCACTTTGCCTAATGGATAGGACATTCCTGGGTTTGGGTACAAGTTACAATTTGCCACACTGATGATGCAACCCTACACTCACTTTCCGAGGAGTAAGCCCCACTAAACACAATTGGATTTACTTCTGAGTAGACATTTATAGAATTGCACTGCATATGGTCCTTCAGCCTGTTCCAGCCAAGACCAAATGAGATCCATGAAAAGAGAACTGAGAATTGCTTTGCAGAATTGAATAATAAATGCAAAGATCCAGAAATACAAGTGCAGTTTAAAATCTTCTTCCGTCGCCAGACTGAATTGTCAAATGTGGTTAGATCTGCTTTATGAAGCAAAAGCAGGGCTTATGCACACATTCATTGCTGCAAAGGATTTCCTACTATGCCAGAGGAAATCTGACAAATCCGGTATTCACTAATTGACTTATGTTCCACTACACTGAAAAACCAAAATTTGCACACACAACTGCACAAACTCCTCTTGGCTTTCAAAAAACTAAACAGCTTTAACGAAAAATTCTATAGAGCACTCGAAAGCAAATCTATAGAGCACTCTAGAGCAAATCATAGCATGATTTGAGTGGTTTACTGTACAATCCTATGCTTATCTACTCAGAGATGAGTTACATTATATTTATTTATTTATTTAATCTATATCCCGCCTTTCCTCACCTGCAAGCGGGAGCTCAAGGCGGCTAACATCAGAAAGATAAAACACCATTAAAATAGACTTAAAAATACAATTAGATTAAAACTGAGCACAATTAAAACAGACTAAAAAATGGTTAAAAACAATAAAATAGAACAATAAAAATTGCCCCCAACCTCTGCCCCATTTAAAAGGCTTTTTTTAAAATAAAAGGTTTTAAGGCTCCACCTGAAGCTCTGTATTGAGGGAGCTTTCCTCAGTTCAAAGGGGAGGGCGTTCCAAAGCCGGGGTGCCACCACTGAGAAGGCCCTATCTCTGGCCGCCACACCTCTCACATCTCTTAGTGTGAACTCTTATTATTTCAGTTATCTTTCAGGTAACATTTTTCGTGCCGTGATTTGGATGGTTCGTGGTTTATTGCCTGCCCCGTGAGAATGCTCGGTTGTTGTGGAACCCCGCCAGCGGTGTGGCTCATCTCGGCGCCATCCACCATTTTGTGGAGAGACTCAGCACCACTGCCTGTGAAGATCACTAGCACCGAAGTCTCCATCTGGGCAGCGGACGAGGTTTCGTTCCGTGGAGGTGTTCTGGACCGGTCCATAAAGGAAATGGGTAAAGCATGCACAGGGTCTCGACATTAGGGACTGCGAACTAACCACTCGCAGCAAAGATCCGAAGGGGAGTTGAAGGCTACAACCCATTACCTTGTGGATCTTAGGTGGAAAGGTGTGTGAATGTATTGGCTGCAAACTGCCATTTGCAGCAGGAAGATTCCAGGGGGAGTCGTGGCAGCAACCCATTACCCTGAGAATCTTAGGTGGGAGGTGTGTGATTGTGCTGGGGCGTCCTTTGGGACAAACCAAATCTGAGTGTGTACCACCCAGTAGTGTGTTTCTGGTCTCCGGTGACAGACCCAGCCACAAACGGTGGGAAGCGAGTGAACCCTCATTGTGTGAACTGATCAGACCCCTCACTGGTCAGTCTGTTTCCCCCTTCCTTTTGAGTCTTCTGTGAGTGTTGTTTGTCATGAGTGGGGGAGGATCTAAGGTGTGTACCCCACTACAGTGTATGCTAGGTAATTTTCAGGCAGGATTTGATAGGGACTATGGCCTGAATTTACGACCATAGTAAATTCAGGTACTGAGCAATTTATGTTAACTGGCCTGCCCAAAGCCCAGTGTCCCTGCCCATGTGAGGTTTATGTGAGGTTAACTGCCCCTGCCCATGGCCGCCAGAAGGTTCATTTGAAATAGCAGAGGTAGTAAAGGTACACCAGTTGGTTACAAGTGTTCCACACCCTGATCAATACCCATATGTAGATCAGTGGTTAACAAATTGTTTAGACCAGCCCAAATGGCTGAAGGCATGCTTGACCAAGCAAAGAAAGCAAGTGGTGGTAGTGGTCAAGGATACTGGAGACAAGGAGTCAACCAAGATAAAGGAAGTTAAAGCATTACAGTAAAAAGCAGAGCAAAATTGTGCCCAGGAAATAGGTAAAGGAAAAAAGGAACTCCAATTAATGGAAGAAATCAAGAAACCCGAAATGCCACCACCCTATACAAAAACCATCTTTCCCAAACTGCCCTCAGCCCCACCAGAGACCCCTGTAGAAACAGGGACATCTAAGGCACTGATGGAGAAAGCAATATTAGCAAAACAAAGAATAAAGGAAGAAGTTCGGGCAGGGGTTACTTTAGTGGGGCTTACTTCTGAGGAGGCGTGATGCATAGGATGGGCTGTGATCCTCTCCAAGCTTAACCTTGAAAATATGCTGCAATCCTGAACACACTTTCCTGGGTGTAAGACCCACTGGGTACAATGGGCCTTACTTCTGAGTAGACATGGATAGGGGTACAGCATATCTCCAAGCCCATCACAGCCCATCCTATGCATCATTGGGCTCTCAGACTGCAACTTGGGAGTAAGCCTCATTGACTTTAACAGGGCTTACTTCTGAGTAGGTGTCAAGGGCAGCAGGCAGCAGCTGGGATAGAGGCTGAGGCTGCTTTTGGGAGATGCAAGTGGGTGAGCGCTGCAAGGTCTGCAGGGGCCTGAAGCGCTCTGAGTGCCAGGAGACATGTAGGGGGAGGAGCCAGGCAACCCAGACCAGCTTTGTGGCAGCCGCCCAAGGCAGTGCGCAGAGAAGTGTGCAAAATCTGAAAATGGCTGCTGCCACAAAGCCAGTTTTTCCAATGGTGGTGGCCAGCTTTGCAGGAGGGCCGCATCCACCCTCGTCCTGGGCCGCATGCGGCCCCCAGGCCGCGTGTTGGACACCTCTGCTGTAGAGAGAGGCTGCTGATGATGGGCTGTCCACACAATGATGAGGCCTGGGTGGCTCTTGGACATTGGTATCTCCAGAGTGAGCGTGAGGTTGTTTGGAACATGTATTAGATCCATCAAGAAGTGTTGAGTAACTAAGATTAGTGCAGGAGGTAGTGTTATTATTTTTATTCCGAATGTTAATGTGCTGAGATTGTTGCTTAAATTGAAAAATGCATTGGTCTTGTAATAAAAGTTTGACTTAACACAGAATATTTTGTGGAAGTGTCACTACATCTGATGCCAGGTCAAGGACTCTTGAAGAAGAGTAGAGACTGGCTGAGTGGAGCTCAGAGATAGCCTAAAGGCAGTGCTTGCTCATACCGCATAGTTTCTGAGCCAGTGCAGAGTTGAAGGTGGACTCTGGCACTGGAAAGAGACGTTTTTGGGACCTCCAAACCCATTGAATTGGGCATAGGGGCAACCCGGTTCTGTATTGAAAGACCAACCAGAACGGCACAGCAGTGTTTCTCAAAGTGGGGGTCGGGACTCCTTTGGGAGTTGCCTAGAGCTTTCCTGGGGGTTGCCTAAAGACCCCTGGTGCAGGGGACCAGGTAAAGCTTGCCAGATCTCTGGCTGTAGCTGTGCACGCACTGGGGCTGACTGACAGCCTCAGGGCCCAATCCTATGTATGCCTACTCTGAAATAAATCCCATTATAGTCAGGGGGGCCTTTATTCCCATGTAAACGTGGATAGGATTGCAGCCTCAGGAACCAATCCTATGCATACCTACTCTGAAATAAATCTCATTGTGTTCATCATGTGCATAGAACACACATTTCATTTGTAACAATGAAAATACATCCTGCATATCAGATATTTACATTACGATTCATAACAGTAGCAAAATTACAGTTATAAAGTAGCAATGAAAATAATTTTATAGTTATTTATATAAAGGGGTCATGGCGTTAGGAAGATTGAGAACCACTGCCTTAGAAAGTTCTTGGAAGCGTGGGGAATGGGAGTCCTTTGAGTATGTGGTTTATTTCAGTGATGTGTGTTGGTTGTTGGAGAAATCCTGGAAATTTTAGCCCATTCATTATCAAATTTATTCACTCATCTACATTTTATCTCTAATGTATTTATTTATATTTTATTCTTAAATTTATTTTCTGGCTCTTACACTGTGCCAAGCAGGGATGACATGAGGTTGGGCATCACCCGGTGCAGGGAGTGAGCATGTTACCACCGCGACCGCATGTCATTCCCAGTACGTGCACACCACCTCCCAGGGACTGTGCAGTCCCTAGTGCACATGTCCAGGTTTCAAAAGAGCCTCAGAGCAGGTCCAAATGGGTGCATTGAAGCCCGTAGCTGGCTGGAGGAGTGTCAAACTCTTCCGGTGCATCAATCCCAGTGGCATATCTCAGGGTACAGTCTGCACCAGCCGCACCATTCTGACAACACCACTGGTGCCAGGTACTTGATGCGGCCCTCTTGCTGAAAAGTTTAGAGAACCCTGCTCTAGGGCCTGCAAAACTTAGCATTTCCCACACCAGGAATGCTTGTGGCCTGGGCCCCATGCTCCCCCTCACCTCTTTGTGCTACAGCTGTATATTTTGAAAAAGTGCAACAGATAACAGAGTGAAACAAAGAAGTCAGAGCAAGCATCTACCAACTTTGACTTTTCTCAGTGTTCATGTTCTGTCCCCATTGGATTGCTCTACTGGCATCCCCCACTTATTGGATGGGTTAGGGACTGGAGCACAGTCAAAAAGTCAAAATCATTGAAAAGTGGAACCTCCCCTACAATCCAGAGTAACTACAGGAGCATATAAGAGACATTTACGTTGATGTAGTTATGGCACCACTTAGTGAAAACCTATGGGAAATTCATATTGCAAGCCAGAGTTAATTGTTCTTAAGTCGGCACAAGGACTCCCCGTAGTCACTCTGGATTGTGCCTCAAGTCTATCTATCTACAGTATTTATATACCGCTTTTCAACTGAAAAGTTCACAAAGTGGTTTACAAGAAAATGAAAAAATTAATAGCTAATTAATAGCTAATGGGTCCTTGTCCCAAAAGGGCTCACAATCTAAAGTCTTTTTCAGTTTGCAAATACAAAGTGGCCACCAAAAAACCATAACACTTGCAAAAGCCTAAATAACACGTATTTGTTACCACATAGCCAAAAGACATAACAAATTACAGTAAAATGAACATATCTTATGTATTTACATATTTACATATTTATGTATTTACATAACATATCTTATGTAAAATATATCTTATGAATTTGAATGAATTTGAATTTGAATTATTTACTGAAAGAAGTCATAAGGAAATGACAAAATAGTTTGATCACCATGTAACATGCATATAAACATCAGAGAAGATAATTTTAGGCCTTTGACCAGCAGGGAGTTGTTGAAAGAGTGGAGCATGTGTTGAATGAATGAGACCATGAAAGCTGTTGAAAAAGCAGAGCATAAAACAAAAAAAGCAGAAAACTGTTAGAAAGTGGTCCCCCACGCGCAACTTCTCCCATGTGCATCACATCCCCATGAGCAACTTCCCCATGTGCAACTTCCCCCCATGCGTAGCATCCTCCCATGCACATCAGTCTCCTATGCACATCACTCCCCATGCGCATCACCCCCATGCACATCAACCCCCATGCGCAACTTCCCCCAATGCACGTCATCTACCCATGCGCAGCATCCGCGCATGCACATCACCTCTCCATGTGCATCACCTCCAGATGTGCAACAGCCCTCCATCTACAACATCCTCCCCATGCAACCCCTCCCTCCAAACAACACCCCCCCCCCAGTGCACCAGGCCCTGAGCACCAGATCGGATGGATGTTGGATAGTCTTCCAAGTTAAGTGTAGGACAAAAATACATTGCACCCCTTTTCAGCCCCTTAAGGGTTAAATTTCTCCATATCCGTTCTTGATGTGACAGAAGGAACACCCTCTCCAAATTTCACACCCTCTCCAAATTTCAGGTCCAGGGGTTGGGGCAGAACATCCATCAGTCACCGAGTCTTCAGTGCAAAGTATAGGGAAGAAAACATGTTGCACCCCAGTTTACCCCCTTCCAGTGGGAATTTCCAAAAATTGGTTCTTAATGCCTCCCTCCATCACAGAAGGAATACCCTCCCCAAATTTCACGCTTCTAGGCCTGGCGGTTTTGGCAGGGCATTGATGAGTCATTGATGATGATGAAGATGCCTTATATATATATATAGACTAGCGAAAAGCGTACCCGCGTTGCGGGACAAACATTTCCCCATAGCACATCAATACCCCATGCGCATCAACACCCCATGCCATCAGTCCCCCATGCACATCAACCCCCATGCGCAACTTCCCCCATGTGCATCACACCCCCATGTGCAACTTCCCCCATGAGCAACTGCCCCCATGCGCAACTTCCCCCATGAGCAACTTCCCCCATGCGCAACTTCCCCATGCGTATCAGTCCCCCAAGCGCATCAGTCCCCCATGCGCAACTTCCCCCATGCGCAACATCCCCCATGCGCAACATCCCCCATGCGCAACACCAAATTGGCTGGAGGTTGGTCAGTCTTCCATGTCTTCCAACGAGGGGAGGGGCCATCCTTGACCTGATCTTAACAAATCGTGAAGAGCTGATTGACCGGGTCAACGTGGCGGGAACTTTAGGAAAAAGTGATCATGAGCTGCTGGAATTTAGAATATTGTGGGAAATAAAAAGAGTATACTGTGAAACCCTTATATTGGACTTCAGAAAGGCTGATTTCAACAGGTTTAGAGGGGTCATAGGTGGGATCCCATGGGTTGATGAACTAACAGGAAAAGGGGCCCAAGATGGGTGGGAGCTCCTTAAGAGGCAGCTTCTACAAGCACAGTCAGAAACAATTCCTATGAAAAAGAAAGGGGGGGAACCTGAAAAAACCAGGTTGGCTCCACAAGCAACTTGGGGATCAGCTGAAGTGAAAGAAAATGAAGTATAGGGAATGGAAGACTGGAAAGATCTCCAAGGAGGAGTACAGGCAGATAGTCCGGTCCTGTAGGGAGGGGGTCAGGAATGCAAAAGCCCAGTATGAGCTGAGGCTGGCCAGGGGAGTCAAGGATAACAAAAAGAGCTTCTTTAGATATGCCCAAAGGAACAAGAGGAGAGACGAGGGGGTGGGGCTGCTCCAGGACTAAGATGGACAGCAGGTGTCTGGAAACCAGGAGAAGGCAGAGCTGCTCAACTTCTACTTTGCGTCTGTCTATTCACAGAAGGAGGGCTGTGCAAATAGGGGTGGGGGATCATTGGCTGATGTGGGGATGTGCTTGCATCCCCAAAGAGGTAATGGTAACATGGATGGTGCAGAACAGCAGATTATGATTGACAGAGAACTGGTTCGTAACCACTTAACTGGCCTAAATGAATTCAAGTCATTTGGACCAGATGAGCTGCATCCTCGAGTTCTTAAGGAACTGGCAGATGTCCTTGCAGAGCCTCTGTCGATCATCTTTGAGAAATCCTTGAGGAGTGGAGAAGCGCCACTGGACTGGAAGAGGGCAAATGTAGTCCCAATTTTTAAGAAGGGGGAAAAAAAAAGACCCGGGAAATTATAGACCAGTCAGTTTGACTTCAATCCCAGGCAAGATATTAGAACAAATCATAAAACACATAATTTGTGCACATCTAGACAAGTACTCGGTGATCAAAACAACCCAGCATGGATTTACCAAGAATAAATCTTGCCAGACAAATCTGATCTCCTTTTTTGATCGGGTTATGAGCTTACTGGACAGTGGCAATGCTGTGGATGTCATTTATCTTGACTTCAGCAAAGCATTTGACAAAGTCCCACATGACATTTTAATTAGGAAGTTGGAAAAATATGGGCTAGACAGGGCAATTGTTAGGTGGATCTGCAACTGGCTCGATGGCCGCACTCAAAGGGTTTTAGTAAATGGATCTGCATCAACCTGGAGATCGGTTTCAAGTGGGGTGCCACAGGGCTCTGTCTTCGGCCCGGTTCTCTTTAACATTTTCATCAGTGACTTGGAGGAAGGGATACGGGGGAGCCTGATCAAATTTGCGGATGACACCAAACTGGGAGGAGTAGCAAACACAACAGAAGATAGGAGAAACCTCCAGGAGGATCTGGATAAACTAGAATCCTGGGCTGTAACAAATAGAATGAACTTCAACAGGGAGAAGTGCAAGGTTCTGCACTTGGGCAATAAAAACCAAAAACACAGGTATAAAATGGGGGATACTTGGCTTGGCAGCACAACATGTGAGCGGGATCTTGGAGTCGCCGTGGATCACAAGCTGAACATGAGTCAGCAGTGTGATGTGTCTGCAAAGAAGGCAAATGCCATTTTAGGCTGCATTAAGAGGTCTGTAGCTTCCAAGTCATGAGAAGTTATAGTTCCTCTTTACTCTGCATTGGTGAGACCTCACCTTGAGTACTGTGTTCAGTTCTGGGCACCTCACTTTAAGAAAGATGCAGCCAAACTGGAGCAAGTCCAGAGGAGAGCGACAAGAATGATCAGTGGAATGAAAGGAAAGTCTTACGAGGAAAGGTTTGGGGAACTTGGGATGTTCAGCCTGGAGAAGAGGTGACTAAGGGGAGACATGATTGCCCTCTTCAGATACCTGAAGGGCTGTCGTAGGGAGGAAGGGGCTCATTTGTTCTTGGCTGCTTCTGAAAGTAGAACTAGAACCAATGGGTACAAACTGCAAGAAAGAGGATTCTTGTTGGATATCCGGAAAAAATTCCTGACGGTGAGGGCGGTTCAGCAGTGGAACAGATTGCCAAGGGAGGTGGTGGACTCTCCCTCACTGGGGGTCTTCAAGCAGAGGCTTGATGAGCATCTGTCGGGGATGATGTAGGAGGATTTCCTGCTGCAGGCAGGGGGTTGGACTAGATGACCTACTAGGTCCCTTTCAACTCTAGGATTCTATGATTCTATGATTCTATGTTAAGTATAGTACAGAACATGCTGCACCCCTTTTCAGCCCCTTAAGGGTTAAATTTCTCCACAGGGGTTCTTGGTGGGAGTTCAGGTGACAGAAGGAATCCCTCCCAGAATTCCATGTTTCCAGGCCCAGCAGCTGGGGCGGAATTTTGATGAGTCAGCAATTCTCCAATGCAAAGTATAGGGAGGAAAACGTCTTGGAATTTCCGAAAACCGGTTCTCCGTCACGGAAGGAAAACCCACCCCAAGTTTCACACTTCTAGGCCCACCAGTTTTGGCAGGGCATTGATGAGTCAGTCAGTGAGTCAGTGACTTTTCTCTTTTATATATATAGATATTGCTTTCGTGTGGTTAATTTACGATGAGAACAACCCTAACCATGTCTACCCAAAAATAACCCCAATTGTTTTCAATGGTTCTTTCTCCTAGGAAAGTGTCTTTAGGATTGCAGCTCTGAATGTTACATATTATTAAATTTTAAACTGTTACATATGATTTGTTATATATAATTTATGAATGACAAGAAGGCTCCATGCGTCCTGCTCACAAGGAAAAGTAGGACAGAGAAGATTTTTTTCTTCTAGGACAAGAGGCTAAAAAAGAGGACATGTCGTGGGAAAAGTAGGACAGTGAAATTTCTTTCTGGGACAAGAGGCTAAAAAAGAGGACATGTCCTGGGAAAAGGAGGACAGTGAAGATTTTTTTCCTGTGACAAGGGGCTAACAAAGAGGACATGTCCTGGGAAAAGGAGGACAGTGAAGATTTTTTTTCCTATGACAAGGGGCTAACAAAGAGGACATGCCCCGGGGAAAGGAGGACTGAAGATTTTTTTCCTAGGACAAGGGGCTAACAAAGAGGACATGTCCTGGGAAAAGGAGGACAGTGAAAATTTTTTCCTAGGACAAGGGGCTAACAAAGAGGACATGTCCTGCGAAAAGAGGATCACCCTGATGAGAGTTGGTATGATGGAGAGAAGGGGTGCTGCACCTGTTGCCCCCCAGCTGCTTGCAGTGCTGAGGAGCAGAGCAGCCCCTCCTGTGGGCAGGCAGTAGGGGAGGTGCTGGGGAGTGGGCGGGCTGTGTTGCTGTACTGGGAGCACCCAGCCAAGCTGGAGGATGGTGCTGTGGGGCAGCAGCATCAGCAGCATCAGCAGAGGGGTGGGAAGCTGGAACTGGTAGCGCGCCCCAAGCAGCTGCTGGGGGAGCCCCCTGGTCAGCCCCCCAGGGACTCCTCCACGCCTTGCAGCCTCCCCAGCACCAGCAGCAGCACCTCCAGCACCCACAGCTCCGACTCCAGCAGCACCATGGACCTCTCCTTCATGGCCGCGCAGGTGAGGGCTCCGCTCCCACTCCCCACCCAGACCAAACCCTTCCTGCCCCACCCAGACCCCCTTTTGCCCCCCACACACACTCCCCTGCACGGAAGGAGGATGCTGAAGAGAGAACCCTCCTGTCCGGGGTGGGGGGTCTTCATTCTCCTCCTTTTCCTTGTGAGCAGGCAGCATGGAGCCTTTTTATCATTCCTAAATTATATGTAATTTTTAAAAATTTAATCATAAGTAACATACTGTTTAAATTAATTACATGTAAACAATATATATGAGTGTTTTTAGCTTTTATTTGGGCACGACCTACTTTTTAGGGGGGTGTTCAATCTTTTTTTAGGGCAGGGTGACGATCTGTCCTCTTTTTCCAAGACATGTCCTCCTTTTTAAGTTCCTGTCCTGGAAAATAACATCTTCACTGTTCTCCTGTTCCTTGTGAACAGGCATCATGGATCCTTTTTGTCATTCATAAATTATATGTAATATTTTTAAATGTAATAATAAGTAACATACACAACAATCCTAAACAGACTTTCCTGGAAGCAAGACCCATTGAACAAATGCGGCTTACTTTTGAGTTGACATGGGTAGGATTGTGCTAATACTGTTAAATTAACCCCATGAAAGCAATATTTATGAGTGTTAGCTTTTATTTGGTCATGCCCTACAGTTTCCTCGAGTCTCCTACATTTTGGGCAGGGAGATCATATGTCCTCTTTTTCCGGGACTTGTCCTCTTTTTTACCCTTGTGTCCTGGGAAATCTTTTTACCCTGTCCTCCTTTTCCCTGTGAGCAGGCAATACCGTGCCTTCTTGCAATTAACAAATTATATGTAATTAAAAATCACATGTAATAGTTTTACATTTAAGAAGTAAAATAGAGTGTAAGTTAAGCATGTGAAAGCAATATATCTTATTTACTCAAATCAAATGTGCCGTTGAATCTGATGTGCACCCTGGAGACTTTGGAGACAGCTGAAAAAGGTGAGCATTAGATTGGAGTAAATATGGTGTGTAATATATATGACTGTTTTAATTTTTTTTGCAATGTCCTACATTTTTCTTGGGCGTCCTACATTTGGGGGTCCTTGTCCGCCTTTCTAGTTGACATATGGTCTCCTTGGCTTAGGGTGGGTAGACAGAGAGAGGGAGGGAGACTCCCAGTAAGACTGCCAGCCTTTCTCAGAATGGGGTAGAGGGAGGTGGTGGCATAGCCAGAGGGGGCAAAGGCCTAAGGTTTGCAGCAAACCACACCATGGACTGCATACAGCTTTTTGTTTTTGGAACCCTTCCGGGCAAGAGGGGAGTAAAGCAGGATCATATATGATGATCCTGAGCATGTACCAGTATATATGCTCCTGGTGTCCAGTCTTTAGCACGTGTATGCTCCTGAGGCCAAACATATGTACACTTCTGACTGCTCATTTCTGAGCCTCACTACAGCATGCAAGACAAGCCTTTTCTCTCCCTAGTAGCCACTCCCTAGTCAGGGGACAGCAAAACAATATACAGTGATGCCTCACGTAACAAATTAACAAATTTAATGCCTTCGTTCTGGAGGCATGTTTGTTACATGAAATGGTCTTTACGTGAAGCAGATTTTCCCATAGGAAATAATTGAAACTCAGACGATTGGTTCCACAACCCCAAAAATATTCATATAAAAATATTAACTGGATGTAAAAATGATGACAAAACACTGGAACGTCTGCTCCCTTCTGGCTAGCCCTGAGCTGCTTCCCTCTTCTCCACTGCTCTTCTCTCACTCTGTGCAGCGGACACCCGGCCACAGGAGGAACAGCATGGAAGAGTTGCTTTCACTATGGGCAGGTGCGCTAGGCAGCCCTGAGGCTTTTTAAACAGGCGGCCAGCCAGCGCGTCTGCCCCAACTGCCAACGAATGTGTTCTTTACGTGAAGCAGAGTTTGTTATGTGAAGCAGAATCCTAGAGAAATTTTTGTTTGTTACGTGAAACATACTTTATGTGAGGCAGTTCTTTATGTGAGGAGGTGCCACTGTATGCCTGCTTGGAATAGTTCTGAATGGGAGGAGAAGCCCCTTGCACATTTCAGTGAGCTCAGGATCAGGCCCCAGGAGCTTAATGCTTCAGTTTTGCTTCCCCCACCTGGAACACCTCCAAAGGGGTGAGGAAGAGGCCCCTTGCATACTGTGTTGAGGCTCCCTACAAAATTTAATGCTTTGCACCCCCTCAACCTAAGAAGAAGAAGAAGCAGGCCTCCGTCAGTCTTGGAAGACTATGGTATCGTGCTCAGCGCTGCATATGCTGCATGCGAAGCATGAAAGCCTGGGTTGGATTGTTATGGAGGATAGGCTGTTACCCAAGCAGCAAATCCCCCCTCTCCACACCACTGAATTAGTCCAATGGAAAGGCAGAGCCAATACGATTGGATCCAGCTGGCGTTGCAGAGCTGGGCTAAGGACAGGAGCTCACCCTGTCTTGTGGGGCTGACCCGGGTCTCGAACCCTGGCCTGCTGGTTAACAGGCACAGTGCCTTAGCCACTTGCGCCACCCACAGCCCTCCCCTCAACCTATGCCACTGATTTCTATAAGATCTAGTGTTTCTCTTTTTTCTAGTGCAACAAGCACACCTTGATGTGCCTTTCCCTGAAAGAGAGGGTCTTAACCTGTGCATGAATGACTGCCTAATCCAATGCACCGTAAACCTCCTATAGTGTGAACACTTGAAAGTTGCTGGCTCTTTCCCATAGGTTATAAGATATATTTCAGCCATTTTTAACCACTGTTCCATGGCACATTGGTGTGTCGTGAATGGTCCACTGATGTGCTGCTGGAACTTGGAATAGTGTCATTGATTAGTAGGGACAGTTGAGGATGTGGGCTCCCCAGTGGCAGTGCAGTGTGCCTTCTCAGTTGTCAAAAAGCTGGTGTGCCTTGACTATTTTAGTGCCTTGCCAGTGTGCCCTGAGATGAAAAGGATTGAAAATCACTGCTGTGCTCTTTGCTTGATGGTGTGTACCTGTGCAGACATTGTTGAAAAAATGTCAGAGGCCAGCAGAAACCTCGATGGATTGTAGTGAAAAGAGCAAAAGGAAGCGTGTTTCATTATAATATTATTAATTATTATTTATTTGATTTATATTCCTTCTTCCTGAAAAAGGAAACCCAAGACGACATGGTGACTTATATTTATGCAACTATTGTGAAATCCAGGCATCTTTCCATCCCAAGCAATTTGGATAAGAGATAATCATATATAATAGCTACCTATAATTGGAAGAGCTGGTATAGGATCATCTTAGGTATAAAAAAATAAGCTGTTCACGTGTCCCTAAATTTCAGGAAACTCCCTATAACTATAGGTGAAACTTGTCTGTCTAACCTGTCTATTGGTGAAAAGTGTCTGTCAGATCCATCCATGTCTGGTATTTCCACTGATCATTAACTCTCTTTCAACTTTACTATATTCCTATGGCTGCAATCCTTTGTATCCTTTCCCGGAAATAAATCCTACTGAATCAGTGAGTCTTAATTCTGAACAGACAGGCATATGATCAATATTTTCATGCATGAACCCCATGCATGTTAATGAAGATTATGCACAAATATTTCCTTGCTGGGGGTAGGGCAAAAAATCATTTAATAAATAATTTTTTAATAAGACAATTTTCTTTTTATAAAGACACAAGACATTTTTTTTTGTTTTTTAATCTGGACAAATGTGTATATTAAAGATTTTGTCCTGTATCCAAAGGCAGCTGAAGTTGGAGCTTTGCAGTAAATTGTGTTATCAATCAATGTAGCTAACCATGGGCAGAGCTTTGCTTTCCTGTCCTTTCCTTTTGAAAAGCAGCAAATTATGGTAGGATTGGAAGCAAGCCAAGGTATTGCTTCATTTCAGTTGTTCTATAGCTGTCAGATCTGGCTTGCCTGGCAAAGCTTCAAATTTATAACCTAATTCAACTTATGTTAAATTCAGTTAGGTTATACTAAAGAGAGATCAAATATTTTTCATGTGATATTACTGTCAGACATTCCCTGGCATGTCTCTTTGTTTATAAAAATGGACTAAGTACCAGTGATAATAATCAGCTAGTTAGATAGGTATATTTTTGCATTATCTTCCGTATTATTCTTCCATTTTTACACTTCAGTATTATACTTGTCTTCCATAACAAGAGCAGGAAAACTGGATTGTTTTATCTAAAAAATACATGATCATTAAAGTACATGATCATAACAAGACTAGCCATCACCCCCCACATTTAGGATAGCGACCCACATTTTAGAATGAGAATTGGTCAGGACCCACTAGAAGTGATTCATGACCAGATATGACATCATCAAGCAGAAAATTTTTTATAATCCTAGGCTGCAATCCTACCTCGTTGATCCTAGTTTTATTGACTATCATTGACAGTCCTAGTCTCATTGACTATCATTGTTAAAAGCATATACCGTACATAGCAAGTAGCCTGTTTAAAGTAGAGATCTGTAGCATTTGACTAAGAGTAGTCACATAACCATGATAACATTGAGTCTTAATATATTAAAAATATATTGAAATGTATGGGGACCCACCCAAAATTGGTCAGTGTGGCCTGATCAACAGTTTGAGAAACACTGCCCTATTCTCTATACATTATACAGTGTCTTTTTGATGCTGGCATTTTTTCCGTTGTATGTCCAAATAAATGATATTTTCCCTATGTCTGTTTTAGATACTGGTAGCAGCATAAAAGATACTACAGGAAGATTGATTGTGGCTCTTTACTTATACATGTGTTCCTGATGTCCCCAATATCTTTGGTTGCTTGGTGCTATTAGAAAAATATTAGAAAAGTATTTCTTTCTAAATACTGTAGCTTCTTTTAAAAATCTGCAAACCTAGGTGAGTCCCAATAGAGTGTTGTTTTAAACAGTGCTAAAATGGTGCTAAAATGTTTGGGAACCACTAATGCTGCCTGAAAGGTGGTTCAGGAAGGGATCATAACCCAGCATCCGAGCATATGGAAAGTCCCATGTTTACTTGCTGGTGAAGAAAAGAACTTGGATAGTATAGCAGGGAAAGGCTTCCTAGTGAAACCTAGCGGGCCACTGTCTGTAAAAGCAGACACACAACCATCATCCGACCATCTTTGTATGAGAATAATCTCATTTTTTTAGGAAGACTCAAGTAGGTAAGATAAATGGAAAGGTGATGCCAAATGAAGGAGAACATCAGGATGCAGGTATCTTGTTGACTTGTATGCTCCCTGAGGAACCTGGTGGGCTACTGTAAGTTCCAGAAGTTGCAATAAATGGGCCTGTGGCCTGATCCAGCGAGGCTCTTTTTTAACTGCATTATAGAGTACTTGTATGTTGGTCTTCTAAAGTTAGCCTTTTAATTGTTACGTGGTCTAATCCTATGTGCATTTGTCACCTAATGTCACTAATGTGATCTAGAAGTGCTCATAATGCTTCCAGACTACTACTGGAGATGCTGCTGAGATTACACTCTTGGTGGGAAGAGTGGTGGTGAGTTGGAGGTGTGGGATGGGGTGGGTAGAACTTGTTGAACAGAACTGGGAGGGCTTGCAGACATGTTGGAAGCAGGAGTAGTGGCATATACTATCCCCCTCTGATTGTTGTCGGTTCTCAGAGTTTAAGCTTTCTGCCCCATCATGGTACCAGTCTGGATTGGCATGAACGAGAGTTTCTGCTTTGGGTATATATCAGCCAAATAGGCCCCTGATCAGAGACAAAGGGTTAAACCCCTTCCAGGTCATATTAATCTTTCATCACTGTAACTTTGCATTTCAAAAGAAAAACCACCACAACACAATTGCAATATGCGTACTTCAAAGTAATGCCTACTCTGGCCTTCGGAATGAGTCAATTATCTGCTTGTAACTTTTGGTCTTCCAAGCTTAGTTTGCACCCTGAGTGAGTATCCATGACAGTAATGAATGTACTATTCACATTTGGCAATGCATCCTGTTTTGGAACAATTCCAAGAAAATGAGCTTAAAGGGAGAGAGATCATATTATCCTGGGGGACAAAATGAACCTAGGAAAGCATGTTTAAAAAATGTATGAATACCTGCGTACTTGTGGCATAGGCACGTCAGCTGTTCACAGCTAAAAACCATACAGCTTCTTTGATGCTTGGCAGCAAACATCAATATAGCATCCTTAAGCTTCTTTTTACAAGAAGAATTTTATCTCTCCAAGCATAAATCATATACAATTGGAGCCTTAACGTTCCCCCTACCAGTTTTCGGAGGAAAATAAAACATTCTCTGTTCTTTTCCTTCTGTTTTAGTTAAAACGTGTGCATTGCAAAACAAAATTGTTAAAATAGTCCTCTTCAGATGAAAAAAATAATTGCAGACATTAAACAAGACTTTTAACTTTTAAAAATTAACATCCATCCCACCTCTTAAATTATTTAACAATTAATTTTTGTTAATTATCCCGCAATTAACTTCCAATCCACTGCTTGCTCCCCTTAATAAATGCAGGGTTTGCAGCATTCAAGAGGGTGTCTTCTCAGCCATGTGCCCAAAGTTTTTGAGGATCAATCTGGGATGAGCTGCTTGACGGATCCCCTTGAGTTCTCTGGTCCGTAGGGATTTATGGGTAGGTTACCTGCAAGCTTGGCTGACATAGGGAGAGACACAGTTATCTTGCTAAAAGCTCCAAAGTACAGTATTTATGGATACATTTTGCCTCTCCTCAACATGCACATCAGAAAAATGGGGGACAAATTTTCAATGAGGTGAAGACATGCCTGAAGTCACCTTGAGGTTCTAGCTTCAATCACCTTCTTAGCAGGTGTTCCCCAGTAGTAAAAACACAGGTTATCACACACAGAATGTCACAGGTGACAAGCAGCACCAACGTCCCTCTTCTGTATAATCGTTAAAGGTCCAGGAGTCCTCAGCTTGCCCCCCAACCTGATATCGAGGTATTTCTTTGGAGTGGTTTATGGAGAAGGGCTAGGGATGAACCTTCTTCCCCTTCCATTTTCTCTGTATCTGCAGTTGGAGGGTATGTACAACAGAGGATTCCTGTCTACTTGTCAAGTGGAATAAGTACATACTTATATTTCACCTGTTTTTAACCTTACAGGGGATTCTGTAATAGGCACTCGTGGAGGCTGCTGAAGAAGCCCTTATCTTTTGTTTATTATTTGAGCATATTATTCTTTTCCCTGCAACTGACTGGAAAAGAAATAATTTGGTTTTGAGCCAGTCCATTGCAACAGGAGGAGCATGGAATTCAGGAGCTCAAGTCACCAAAACATAAGACTTGGAAGTAAACCGCTTTATGAACTTTTTAGTTGAAAAGCGGTATATAAATACTGTAGATAGCTCGTAAAAACCAATCTTATAAAGCAGCACACCTTTTGAAATACGATATGGTTTCCCATTTACTTTGTATAGGAAATATTTTTTGGAGAGGATTATATCTTCCCAATTAGTTACTGTATTTAAAAAAAAAAAGAAATTCCACCAGAAAATCATAATTTTCTATCTTTCCAGAGTGTGACCACTGATCAGTGGTAAGTAGTCAGACAGCACTGCCTTTTGACAGCTCGGTTGTTGTGATTGGAAGTAAAATTAAAAGCAGGTGTAAAGTCAGAACACTGGCAGAACAACTGAGTCTTGGAAGTCAGGATAATAAATTCAGTGATGACCAAATGTGTTAGCACAGGCTCGGCTCTGTGTGAAACATTTCATGACATGAACTTTCATCTGGGAACATGGAGTATTATCCTTTGACACCAGGTAGATCCATCAAATCTTCCCCTGTCAAATGTGATCAGTCCTTGTCTGTTAATCCTGGGTACAAAACAGTACAAAAAGGGGGCATTCTTGGTGGCTCTTGCACTATCCAACCTGCACTTTGGAGAAGGGATGGATTAGCATTGCTGAAGAAGGAAATAATCATTTAAGAACTGGCCAGTCAGAAAAGGTGGTGCTGTTCATGCAAGGTATGTCTTCTTATATATTTCCATGGGAGAACAAAGTGTTTGCCCAACAAAGTGCTACAATGAAGAAGTAAACTTGGGGAAGAGGAAAATACTCTTTTTCAGTGGGATGTTATTCATGGGAATAATACAGTATATGTGTCTGTATATGAATCATACAGCTTGTATTTCTGGGAATGCACACAGAGTAAAATTTCAATGTGCTGATATGTGCTCAAATCATATTTTGAAGACTAAAAATGTATATGGATTTTGTACTGTCTTTAAAACAAATGCAGTGTTTGTGCTGGCACCCTAGTTCTCTCCAAGTAGCTTAATTTGTATTTCAGCTTTGGTAATTTGTACTATGTCTGTACTGGTGTATTTCTTCTTCTAGTCAAGGTGTTATCACTCTCACATGTGGCCCTCATGCACGTCAACAGTCAGCTCTTGGTAGAGTATTAGGATTCAAGTCACATTGTTGTTTTAGCAACCAGCATTTCTAAATAATAGATTGAGGGGGGGTGGTCTTCAAAGCTGCTATAGGTCAGATCCCTTGGGTTGAAGACTCGGCACAGTCCGTTTTTAGGTCATAACTGGGATTTTCAGCCTCTGCCTGTACAAAATGCTATAAACCAAGGAAATGAAAATGTTTTAGAAGTCTCTGCTGAACCCGTTCATCTGTCTGCAAATAATTTGCAAGATGCCACACAGAGCGTCAATATCTGGGGTCCAGTTTAGATTAAAAATTGTAAAATTTAGTCCATGCATAGTGATGTCTGCCAAAGTTAATGAATACCATACATTTTAATGAGCTTACTTAGTCTGATCTCCAGAAGATGAGTCCATGTCAAAGTCATGCTATTTGGGCTGAATAATTCTATTTTAATAAATCATGAAATTATGAAACTGATGCTTCTAAAATAGGGAAACGATACCTAGATTTTATAAAACATTTCATCCTTTTAAAAAAATGGGAGCATCATTCTTTGTTTTTCTTTCCTGTTTTGTGGATGTTGTACCATCCTTCAGCCAAATTCACACCAGCAAACTTTTTAGAGGTTTCAGGGCTGTCATATGTTGCCATCCCACACTTACTGATGCATTTGTTCGATGCAGGCAGCAGGAGTCTCTCCTTGAATCCTGGTGAATTTTTCCCTGGCATGCGGTCCATTGCCCTCAGGTGAAAGTGTTAAGAGGATCTTTTTTCCTGCTTACAGATAGGGCAGCATATGAGGATCATCCCTTATTTCCTGTGTTATGAAGTGGACTGCAAAGCCACTTCTTCACCATTTGTACTGTGTGTTAATGATGTCCACTTGCTGTGGATTGAAGAATCCATGATGGACGCGACATGGGGGTACCTGGCTGGCCTGTTGCAGGGGCCTGTCTCCAGGACGTTGCCTTTCCCACTGAAGTGGTCCCTATTTATCTACTTGCATTTGCATGCTTTTGAACTGCTAGGTTGGCAGGACCTGGACTAAGGATGGGAGCTCACCCCATCTGGCAGTACTTGGGTCTTGAACTGCTGGCCTGGTGATCTGAATTCCGGTCAAGCAGTGTTCTAACTCCAGTGTGCAAACCACTGAGCCACTACAGCTCTGATAGCCACAAAGTGGACTGCAAGGCTGGGGAGAATTCAAGCATCCCTGTTCAGTTCCAAACATGGATCTGAGAAGAGAAGTAGTGGAATGCCTGATTTTTCAAAGATTATAGAATCATAGAGTTGGAAGGGACCTAGTAGGTCATCTAGTCCAATGCAGGAGGAGAAGCAAGATCTTGGCAACTCCAATATTTTTGGCTCATCTTTTATGGGTTCCCGAAACTGGAGGATTCGTAACAGTATGGACATATTAGAAGCCCCTTTCCCAAATCAGTCTTTGTTTAAAAAGGTAAAAGTTCAGTCATGCTACTAGTCATGCTAGTCGTGACCAGTCATGCTAATCATGACCGATTATAGGGTGTGGTGCTCATCCCCATTTCTAAACCTTTTAAGGCCAGTTGTCCAAAGTCACTTCCATGGCCATGGAGGCCATGATTGCCGAAGGCACACAGAATGTTGTTTTACCTTTCCACTGAAATTGTACCTATTTACCTACTTGTATTTGTATGCTTTTGAACTGCTAGGTTGGCAGGAACTGGCTAAGGACAGGAGCTCACTCTGTCTTGTAGGACCTGGGTCTCGAACCCTGGTCTGTTGGTTAACACTTAACCACTTGTGCCACTACAGCCACTGCCCAACAAACAGTTTTTGTTTACTTTCCTGCATAAGCAATCTAGCTTTCAAGGACCACCATAGTTGTGCACATGGTTTTAATCAATCAACATGACCTCTCATTTTCTCGGTATAGTCACATACTGTGCAATCCTAAGCGTGTCTACTCAGAATTGTCTTCAATAGTACTTACTCCCAGGAAAGTGTGCTTAGGATTGCAGTCATAGTTTCACAAGCTACACAATCAATATTTTACAACCAGATAGCTTATCACTGAGAGCTTCAAATACAGTACATACGGTGTGTAGCAAATTGTTGACTGCTTGCTCTGTGCCTTGCTTTTTCATCTCCTTTACCTCCTAATCTTGATCACAGTTCACTAAGATGCTGATAAAACTTAATATAAGGCTATTGTTATCATCTGTAAAATGGCATTTATTATTTTTTTTTGGAAATATGAGCTTCACACCTCTAAATTGACAATGGCATGAAAATGGGCAGATGGTTGGGACACTGAAATCCAACTTTTTGTATTGACAGCCGCATGATTAAGGTGAGACAGATGGTCTTCTGTCCTGGCAGTGAATACAGAGCTAAAGAGCAATAAACAACACATCAAAACTTCTGAAAGTTTTCTAATCTGGATTGGTACTCAGAAAGAATGGGAGCTGTCCCTGGAACGTTTTTTTTTTATTTTGGGGGTACAGTTTTCTTGGTTGAATAGTTGAGAGGGTGCCAGATCCATATCTTTTTAATTGGCCGATTTTCCTGTGCCCATCAAAATGCCTTGTTATTATAACTTACAACTAAATTGAGGACACTGAACTAATTATCACCCTCCGTGAAAAAGAAAACAAATATTGTATTCTCTCAGCTGAGTATCACAAATATTTCTCACCTCGGGGAATAGGAATATCAGCCTAATTTTGAGCTATAACAGTGATTCCCAAACGTTTTCGACTGGTGGCTCCCTTCTGGGTCATTGGGCATAGGCCCCCATTAGGCACGGAGATCAGTTGCCCAAACCTCAAAAGGAGGACAAGGTCTTGGATTCCTCTCAGCCTGGCCTTTCCAGTAGACAATGGTACGTTTGCCTCCCCACGAGTAAAGTGCAATATTGGACATTTTCATTTTCCCATAGAGCTCAATGCATATTTTTTATTTTTAGTTTTTTGGCCATAACCTTTGATAGGAAGGAGATATTTCAAAACCAATTTTTGCACTGGATTCTGCTCTTCAGTAGGAATCCAACAACATATGACATGATGGGGTACTGCATTGCAAAGTTCTAAAATGGAGGATACCCAGACAGGAGGCTAAAAAAAGGACAAATCTGGAAATTTCTAGTCATATTGTCACCCTGCCATTAGGGTGACACTTATACACTGTGTATGGTTTTTGTTTTTTGCATTTCCCCTGACATGTTTCTGTGAATCCCTGGGGAGCCATAGCTCATGGTTTGGGAACCACTGGGCTACTCATTTAACTTCAGGTGTTGGAAAAGCAACATACCCCCAAATCCAGAGTAACTACGGGAGCACGTAAGAGACTTTACGTGCACCCGTAGTTACTGCACCACCTAGTGAAAACCTATGGGAAATTCATATTGGAATCCAGAGTTTGTTGTTCTTACACTGGAGCAAGGACTCCCCATAGTTACTCTGGATTTTGCCCATAGTCTGCTTTGTGCCGTAATCTGTTCAAGTTGTAGGCAGCGTCTTCCTCCCCATGGCTTATATCCCATTTTAGTTGTGTTGAAAGTGCAGTTATTTATGTATTTCTGTCTTCCTGTACCCTGCAACACTCTTCACAGCTATCTTTATTTCAGAGTAATAGCTGATTTAAAATGTTCTCTACCTCCAGCTAATAAGGATGAACAATAATTGCTATCAGCCAGAATCTTCCTTTAAAACTGTGCTATTCTTATGCTTTAGCTCAATTATCACAACTATTGGACCATTGAATATGTTTAGGAATAAATTGTAATTGACCAGAAAGCAACTTGCTTCAGCAGATGCTGCTTGAGGATCATTGTAGGACTTGAACGCAAACTATGTGGATGTTACTCAACACACATTTTTTAAAAGACATACCAGTATATAGTATAGTTTTTAATTGACTTTTTCTTGCAAGCAAATGAGTTAATGCTATACCACAGCTGCTTCTCATGTTTATCTGATTCTCCATCCTTTTGGATGTAATTTTTTGCAACACACAAAAGCTGGATATGTCACACAAACCGAGAATCACCAAGCAACAACTCACCTATTTTGGACACATTATTTGTAGGAAATGAAGGTCATCATGGTTGGAAGAGCAGAAGGAACAAGAAGAAGAGGAAGACTAGCAACTGATGGTTCAACCCGATCACAATAACAATGAAGAAGACTCTAGCGGATCTTTGCAGATTTGTACATGATCAATCTGTCTACAGATTGTCTATCCATCAAGTCGCCATAGCTCAGGACTGTGGTCTTCAAAGTGGGGGTCAGAACCCCCTTGGAGGTCGCGACTTCATTTCAGGGGGGTTGTGAAAAGCTGGATGCAGCCGTTTTGGAATCTGGCACTGGGCACATATAATGTCACTTCCAGCCATGACATCCCTACTGGGGGGTCCCAAGCAGATAGTCATTCTCAGACAGGGGTCCTGGGCTGAAATGCTTGAATACCGCTGCTCTAGTAGTAGTAGGAGAATCTTCTGAGTTGGAAATAGTTTTGGTAATAGGAGGTTTCTGGTCTGGATTCTTGGTCCAGATGTTTTGGGTGGAGTAGGAATATTCAGGACTGGGCTGTCATCTAACGTAGACAAAAAAAATTCAAGCAGTACCTGCTGAATCAAGTTGTTTAGTTTAAATTTCTATTCATGATCCTATTATTAGGGCCCATGCGGGGAAAAGGAATTTCCCCATTTATGTCTGGTTTCTGGAGAACTGCTCTGTCTCTGTCAGGAATAAGATAATGTGGACGTGAGTCTGGTCACAATTTGCAAGCTTTTGTGCATGAAAAGGCCAGTTTAGTGGAACAGTTGGTGTTGATCCGCAGCCCAAGATGTGTGATCTTTCTCAGCCATCCAGCCGAAGTGACAGGCCGAAGTGAGGTTGCATGTCAGGTTGTATTTTCTTGAGGGATGAAGAAAAAAGCTCAGCAAAACCTTTCGTACAGTTTTGTGGCAAATTAACCCATTTGTGTGGATGGAGACATTGCTCACTTCATTTTCTCCTTTTTTGTTTTTCATAGAAGAGTGCCTAAGGTAATAGGATGACTTTTGTACTCAAGACCTTGTTATGCCTGCTTCTTTACATTATTAAAGCTGAACGCTCATCATTAATATAAAATGAAGAGAATAACCTAGGAGAACCATGTGAGGAAACCATGTGAGGAAATTTTAATTCTCTTAATATACTTGGTAACCCATTGCAGGCCATCTAGTTATGTATGTGAATCGAAAAGGCTGCTGTCTTTTTCTACCAATCCACATTTTAATCAGTGGAAAGCTCATTCAGCTTGTGTAGTAAGGGCTAATGTGGCACACTTACCCTACAATCAGGAGTAACTACGGATGCACGTAAGAGACTTTACGTGCACCCATAGTTACTGCACCACCTAGTGAAAACCTATGGGAAATTCATATTGCAATCCAGAGCAAATTGTTCTTACACCGGAGCAAGGACTCCCCGTAGTTACTCAGGATTGCACCCTTAGGGTATCATCCTAACCAAATTTCCAGCTGTGAGGTGAGAGCAATATAGCTCTGAGGCTGGCCTAAGACCTAGCACAAGACCCGTGCTGGCCTGAGAATGTCATAAAAATGCTGTAAGGGACCAATGCACCACTCCTGGGGAATGGTTATGTTAGTGCACAGACATGCACTTGCCTCCCGACATCACCACAGGAGTGTGGTGCCAATGAGTTGTGCCAATCTAGTTTAGGATGAGTTGTGCCAATCTAGTTTAGGATCACAACCTAAGTTTTACAGGTGCCTAAATATACCATTTAATCAACACCTCCTAGCAAAATGGTTCAGAAAAGGGAAGGATTTCAGGTGCCTGATAAACTTAATTCTTTGTAACCTCTCTAGATGCGCCACTAGCACTAGTGTAGGATAGCAGCCATGTCCTTTATTAAAACAATCTTTCACACTTGCTCCTCTGTTCAGGAACAGAAGAGCAAAATAGGCATGAAAGATTGTTTTAATAAATGAAGTGATGTTTTCAGTATGGAGTGATCAAGTATGTCTTTAAGGCTGCAGTCCTAATCCCCAGTTAAGGCAGCACAAGTCCCATGCTGGGCTTGGAGTGGTTGCAAAAGGGCTGTAAGACACTTCTGCACCACTCCTGGGGGGGAGAAGGGTTTTAGGCCAGTTCTGACATGCGCCAGCCTCCCTACATCACCAAGGGAATGGGAAGACCAATGAGTTGTGCTGGCCTAAATTGGTTAGGATTGGACCCCAGGATGGTAGAGATATAAAGACCCAGTGTATAAAGATAAAAAGACCCACCAATACCCAGCATGACCTCTTTTCTGTCCCAGAGACAATAACAAATGACAGTTGAAATGGGAATAGAACCCTCAGCCTTCTCTGTCCCAGTGACATGTGGGATTAGAACCCTCAGCCTGCTTGATTGACACACAACACGCGGACATCTTGCACACAAGTCTAAGCTTTTATGTACATAATATATTTGCCTTCTACCAGTAGACTAGATTTTCCCCGACACATGTATAAAAACACTGCTTGAATTCTTAGAATGGGTAAGAGTTTGAATGATATTTTTCCCAGCCATGTATGATGACAGTCATGTGCACTACAGAAGCATCCATGATCCTAACCTCCGTTCTTGCATCAGGGGAATTGAGGGTGTTTCCTTTAATCATGCACGGCTCTAGTCTGCACCATCACCCCTATATGTTTAAAGGAAAAAGGCCATTAAAAAGAGACCAGCACGCTTTGTATTGTGTCTTTTGTCATGTGAGGCCAGTTAGTTGGGTAAGGAATTGTCCAAACCAGTCCTTTCCCCTTGGTAGTAATTTTTCTTAGCTGTTTTGCATTAAGAAAGCAAAGTGGGGAAACTTGAATTCCTATATAAAAATAGCAAAATGAGGTCAAATGCGAGACGGTGTGGGCCTCATTTCCATATGGGAAGTTGTTTGTGAAAAACGGCTGTCCACATCACTTGCAGCATTTGTAGGAATCATGTTGGCTTGGTTTTCAGTTGCCACAACTTAAGTTGAGAGCCACATTAGATCAAGAGCTTTGGGAGAGGAATGGGATGGGTGGAGGTGCAATTTCAAGCCGGCCACATGGCCCTGTTGTGCAGAGATAATCTGTTCTTGTAGTGCACTTTACAGTTCAAAGCAGGTACATCTTCATATTACACAAATGGTGCAATCCAGAGCAACTACGGGGGGTCCTTGCTCTGGAGTAAGAACAAGTTACTCTGGATTGCAATATGAATTTCCCTTAGGTTTTCCCTAGGTGGTGCAGGAACTACGGGTGCACGTAATGTCTCTTACGTGCTCCCATAGTTACTGTGGATTGCAGCCATAGTGTCTTTTAGTTTGGCTATCATTAATTTCAAAAGAAATACTATGATATAACCATTTTTTTTTACATGAGAGGCATAGATTATTGTTCGAGTTGGAAAAATGCGTTTTAGCCTAGCAAAAAACATGATCCATTTCTTATTACTCTTTCACTTTGTGGTTCCTTTTTGCTGTTGCTTGTAGCATTCAGAGAGGCTAAAACCAGCCAGTCTTTTTACTCTTTAATGATCTCCATCTTTCATGCGTAACAACAAAGCAGTGTTGTTCTGCGATAAATAATGTGGCCGCCAATGACATGTTCAGCTGGGTAATGCTTACCAAAGCCTGTCTCTGAGTGTTTTGTTTGTCTCCTCTTCATTCATGTTCACCAGCAGCACAGAGAACAGCTTCTGCTGGATCTGCTGCTAGCTCCTTTGTGAATAGGGCAGTGAGAAAATAGTTGCAGTTTTGTGCACCTTATTGAAATTATGTGTTGTAGACTGTATTTTGTGTGTTAGTGAGGGGACCATATTAACCTTGTGGCTTTATTGATTTTACTAAATGGTGTGGGGTTGCTAACTTGAAGGTTGTACTATCGTGCAGGCTAGAAGCGTTTCATCGTTGTACCCAGCCCCTTTTATTTTTCTAATCTAAATTCCCCCCTCCTTCATGTAGTAATTTGTTTAGAAATTTTTTTTGTTTAGAAATTTTTTTGAAAGTACATTCATGATTCAGAGGACTGTATTTTCCTCCGTAGAGAAAGGAGCATCCATTTCAATCTGGATAATGGCAAAGTAGAAAAAAATTAAATGCTTCCAATCCTCAAGCTGTTTTCTTCTTTATATTATCAGCCCAAGCCTTTCCAAGGTGCATTTACAGTGCAATCCCAACCATGTCTATGCAAAAGTAAGCCCCATTGTGTTCAAAGGATCTTACTCCCAGGAAAGTGTCTTTAGGATTTCAATCTAAGGGTGCAATCCAGAGTAACTATGGGGAGTCCTTGCACTGGCGTAAGAACAATTTGCTCTGGATTGCAATAGGAATTTCCCATAGTTTTTCACTAAATGGTGTAGTAACTATGGGTACACGTAAATTCTCTTACGTGCTCCCGTAGTTACTCTGGATTATAGGACTAATGAAAGGAAGCTGCCAGTATCACCGGGCAAAACAGTGAGTCTGATTCCAAGGAAGTTTTGCATCAGTCTTTATTGCCAACACATCCATGTATTCAGATCCTGGAAAATATCAGAAGGACCAACTAAATGAGGCAGTGTGACCATATAGAATGGAGGACAGAGTGCCTCTACCTTTAAGCACTGCATAGAAGAGGGAATTTAGTCAATTTAGGCAAATGAGGTTGTTCCTGTCTTGAAGGAACTACAGAGCAGGAACTACAGAGGGCTATAGTGCCTCCTTTCTACCTTTAAGAGGCTGGAACATCTAATTCACTGTTCATACCTTACCTATTTCTCTCTGTGCCCTTCTAAGACCCACTGCCAGTATCCACTCCCACTGAAACCATGATGGATGGACTGGGTTTTCCTGAATTAAATTGATACATGAAGTGCGTTGTATTGTCCAGATTATAATTCTGAAACAGAATTTCATTAGTAAGTTAAAGTTAGTTATTTGAGGATAAACAGGTATGTGTTGCTTAATGATGGGGATACATTCCATGAAAACTGGTCTTTAAGTAGTTTTGTCACTGTGTGAACATTCTTATTGCACAGCACCATCTAGTGGGATTATTTAGTATAGTTCCAAACCTATAGAAACATCCATTATAATCTTCTGGAAACACCACTGTATATGTGGTCCATTGTTGACTGGAATGTCATTATGAGGTACATACCTGTAATCATTAAAGCTTGTTGAATCACATAATTCAAACATTTATTCTACTTGGGAAGGTACAATTAAACTATGCAAAAACACTGAATAAATCCATTTAGTAGATGGCAAAGTGCCCATAACCTTTCTTTTATACAACTGAGCAGATTTTTGTGTGTTTCTATACCATGAAACGGCAACTCTGCATTGTTTGGTGGGTAGAGTTGTTACTGTAGAACTTTAATCTGTTCTTTTTGGAGTAATCCCAAATGTTTAAGGGGATAAACTCAAGAATCAGTGCAGCTGTAACACTGCAAGCCACTACTACAGAGAATTATGAGAAGCAATGTGGAACAAATCAAAATGCACTCAACTGGAAGTAGGGCAGAGGAGAATTTGCTCCTGATTCACGTTTCACACAGGTGTTGGTAACATACCCTCTTTTTAAAAATAAGCCAGATTTTACAGCGGCCTGGCAGGGCTATTAGCATGGGTTTGCCATATGGCTTTCCCTCGAGAAAGTGGGAGTGTCTGGAGGGTTATATTTAATGAAACAGTATGCATTTAATACAACACAATAGTTTGTGTGATTCATGACATAAAAGCAGTGTTAAGAATGGTAACAAAGGAGCATCAATGCAAAAAAAAAAAAATGAGACAATAATTTTTTTCCCAGTATGATCAAAGGTGGCTGACAAAAAATTGGGAATAGACTGATTGAGTTTGAAGTGAACAGAATCAATTTTCCAGAACCTTTGATGGATATTTAAAATATAGATGATTTATTTTGGATAAATAGTAGTAGTGAGTTGGGGGGCAGGAGGGCAAAAGTCCTAGGCATCATGCTCCCCGGCACCAGCACATGCTACTACCACCTTCACCCATCACTCTGCCTCTCTTGGCCTTCCAGAGCCATTCTGGAATGGTCCTCCAGGACCGCAGTGGGAGCCTTCTGAGGCTTCAGATGTGGTCTTGCATGGTACTTACAAGAAACCTAATGCAGCTAGGTTAATATCCCATGGGAACAGGTACTGTGAGATCTTGGGGGCGCAGCACTGCAGACTTGTATCTCAGCTGCCATAGGAACCAGGTCCATAACTGTTGGGCAATGCTTCTTAAGGCTGCAATCCTACAGAGGCTTTCCTGGGAGTAAAACCCATTGAACACAATGGGGCTTACTTTTGAGTAGACATGATTAGGATTGTGCTCTAAGTGTAAGGTTTTGTGTGTTGTCCATTGCTCAGATAAATTATTTGGCCTTTATATCTGAAAGGGGGCTGATTCTTAGGACATAATGTTGTTGCTGGCGATTCTTCTACTCAAAAGAGGAGGTTTAATCCATATCTGTTGAAAAAATAACTTGGGAGGACATTTGGCCTGAGTTGCAATGTAAGGGTATGTAACTGGAAAACACTCGAAAATGATATATATCCAATCACAAGAGGGAATGTCCTTTTAAGATTTATACCCCATCTCTTGAAAAATCATCTCCAAGATGGTTGGCAACAACAATTTGGCTGTATCCAGATCCAGTTTTCAGGGCAGAAATGCCCCTTCCCACCTCAGAAGCAGGAATAAATCTAATAGACCAACAGGGGTCTGTGATAAGCCAAAGTAAGAACAGCAGTGTTGACAAAAAAATTGGACTTCTTGGCCAGCCTAACTGCAACCCCTGCCTCTCAACCTCATGATATGGCACAACTACGATAGCCCACCAACCTCTGCATAAAGCCAGCCACTCCAAGAATCCCCTTGCATCACCCTCCACCCCAGATATTGCTGTACTGCAGTCTCGTGCTGCAGCTGTGACTAGTGGTCAGGGAGTCCTGGGCTTCCGTATAAGGCAGGCACCACAGCTGTTCCTTGTTCAGTCTGATCTGAGGCAGGTCTCCTCTGAGCAGGCCATCCCCAGGTGCCACTGACTTGGTGCTCAGTTGTCTCCTAACCCTGTGGATTTGCCCTAAGTGTCAGCTCTGAATACAGCTTACTTGGGCTCTACTTGGGCCATCGCAACTGGGCCATTCTCACTGGCCTCACCAGGCTTGCTCCCCTAGTCTTGCATGTCTACTCTGAAGTAAGCCTTTTTATGAGGGGTGGAGATTGCAGCCTGAGAGACTCAAGCTGCAATCCTAAACACACCTTCCTGGGAGTAAGACCCACTGAGCAGGTTAATTTGTTTTATTTTTCTTTGTATTATGTATTTTCTTATTTTGTAGTAGCAAAATATACCAGTATTGCGGGAGTAAAATACCCACCTTATGCTATCCCCCCATTGTGCAGCAACACCCCCATGTGCATCAATACCCCATCCCATGTGCAACTCGTCATCCCATGCATCCCATGTGCAATACCCCATCCCATGTGCATCAACCCTCCATGTGTATCCACCACCGTGCACATCAAACCCCCCATGCATATCCAATTCCCCCCCCCATGTGCACCATCCCACCAGGGCACCCTCCAGCCAGTGCATCAGGCACTGGGCACCAAATTGGCTAGATGTCAGTCAGTCTTCCATGTTAAGTATAGTACAAAAACATGTTGTGCCCCTTTTCACCTCCTTAAGGGTTAAATTTCTCGACATTGGTTCATGGTGAGTGTTGATGTTTCACACTCCCCAAATTTCACACTTCTCAGTCCCGGAGTTGGGGCAGAGCATCCTTCAGTCAGGGATTCTTCAATGTATAGGGAGGAAAATGTGTTGTGCCCCTTTTAACTCCCTTCAGGTTGAAATTTCCAAAAACCAGTTCTTAGTGGGTCCCTCCATCATGGAAGGAAAACCCTCCCCAAATTTCACGCTTTTAGGCCCAGTGGTTTTGGCTGACAGTTGATGAGTGACTCAGTCAGAGTGTGAGTCAGTCAGTCAGTGACTTTTCAGTTTTATATATATGGATTATGTTACAGTATTGTTATCATTTTTATATGAATATTTTTGGGTTGTGAAACGAGTCATCTTGGTTTTCATTATTTCTTATGAATAAGGGACCTGTAAAAGGCAAGGTTATTTTTCTTGACACCCCTTTGTCAGGAAAAATAACCTTGCCTTTTGCAGATGCCTATTTATGGAAAATTCAATATACAAGTGTTTTGGATTACAAGCATGCTTCTAGAACGAATTGTGCTTATAAACCAAGGTACTACTGTATGCTCGGGTTGCCAGAAAAATGGGACAGCCCTGGTTTTCAGGGATTGGGTTTACATAGTGGCAGGTTTGATGGGGATCCTGTTATGGTTTTGTGGAAGAGAATTACGGCAACCATGACTGAATGAGTGCTCAACAACTTGTCTTTTTTTGTCTCTTCCACGAAGGCATAGGGAAGTAAGGTGTTCTCCCTCCCTTTGGTACATGTGCATTATGGTGATGGGACCAGGAGGGGGAGCTCTGACATTGCCAGCTCAAAACCATGGATAATGAAGTCATTAATACTGTAATTATTTAAGTAAGAACAAGGACAGACACTGTTTTATTGTGAAAATGGATTTAGCATGTTATATGGAAACTCTTTTTTGTATTAGTTCTCAACAGCATTGCTGTATGGGCAGGACTTAACAAATTTTCAACCTTCAGTTGTGATGAATTAGTGATATTCAGAAAAGATTGACTTCAGACTTAAAAATGTGATGTTAAAGAAGCAAACCACAGTGGACACTTGGCTCTTGGTGGGTCAGGGAAAACTATTGAGTTGCCTTACCTCTCGCTGCTGAGTAGCAACTTGTATTTGCTAACCAGTGGACAGCAGCGCTGATAAGGACAGCCATGGCTAATAGCACCGATAAGGACAGTCATGCTGCATATCTGTGGTCGAATGAAAGCAACGTTTCAATACATAGGTAAAAACAGAATGACCAGATGTCATAACCACAAAAGTAAAGAGGACATGGCACCTGAAAATGTAGGTCAACCAAGGAAATTGAAGGACATGACAAAATAAAAGCTAAGAACACTCATATATGGATTTCATGTGGTTAATTTAAATGCTTGTGGGTGTGGGTGGCACAAGTGGTTAAGACACTGTGTCTGTTAACCAGCAGGCCAGGGTTCGAGACCTGGGTCGGCCCCACAAGACAGGGTGAGCTCCAGTCCTTAGCCCAGCTCTGCAGCGCCAGTTGGATCCAATCATATTGGCTCTGCATTTCCATTGGACTATTTCAGTGGCGTGGAGAGGGCGGATTTGCTGCTTGGGTAACAGCCTATCCTCCATAACAATCCAACCCAGGCTTTCGTGCTTTGCATGCAGCGTATGCAGTGCCAAGCATGATACCATAGTCTTTCAAGACTGACGAAGGCCTGCTTTTAATTTAAATGCTTATCATTAAATTTAAAGATATTGCATATAATTTATGACTTAGAGCACAATCCTAACGATGTCTACTCAAAAGAAAGCTCCATTGTGTTCAAGGACCTTTAAGATCCTTGTGTCTTTAAGATTGCAGCCATAATTTATTAATTATAAAGATTTTTCTCCAGGACATGGCTAGAAAAAGAGGACATGTCGTGGAAAAAGAGGATGTATGGTCGTTCTGGATTAAAAAAAACATGGAAATGAGTTTGCTAATGACAGAAATTTCTGGGTAAGAGACAGGAGAAAATTGTCCAGAAACCATGTTTAGTCCCATGGGTGGTCTTGCTTTGCTGTCATCGTCATTAGAGCTGAGATGGTGGTGGTTTGGATTTCTTTGAATAATTTTATGGCTTGTTTACTTGGAAAAAAAATAAGTCTCCTGCTTTGTGTTTTATTTCTGCATTTTATTTTAGCCAACTTGGTTTCATGGTGGGGATTTGTTGGACTCTGGGCTCTTCACCCTACTGCTCCAATCTTGCAAATGCTATTTGCTTCCTGTTTTGAATGCTGTACCTTCTCATTGCTTTGTCAGTTCCTCACTTGCTAGCTTCAAATGTACAGGTGTTTACCCACTTTCTGGCGTTTTGTTTTCTAATTGTGCTCTTTTAATTATACCCAGGACTCATTCATTCAACACATGCTTCACTCTTTCAACCTCTTTTGACTGGTCTGAAGGATAAAATTGTCTTCCCTGAAGTTGATTTCGCATGTGACGTAGTGATCAAACTGTTTTTGACGTTTCCTTATGACTTTCTTTAGTAAATAACCATCATTCAAATGCATAGGATATTCGTTGCCCACACATGCTTCTGTTCATTTTACTGTAATTTGTTATGTATTTTGGCCATGTGTTAATTAATATGTGTTATTTAGATTTTTGCAAGTGATATTTATGTCTTTTTTTTGGTGATATTTTGCATTTGCAAGCTGGAAAAGACTGGGTTCGACTTTTCAACTGTTTTCACTTCTGGATGGTGCTCTGGTCCCTAACAAATCCTATAAGTGGGAGATGCCTGTATACACCTTGCTTGTGCATAGGAGAGCCTTTCTTCTAGGAGAGGGTTGCAAATCAATTTCCAGGCTGTGCTGAGTCCCATCCATGTAGCCAGCTGATGTGTTTGCATTGGTGTCAGGTTGTGAGAGATCTGAGGTGGGTGAAAGTTTTGGGGTCCGTTTCAACTCCCTCTAACATGCAGTCAGTTCAGGTTGAAATGATCTGCTTCCCACTCGCTTGTGTGCAAAACACATCATTCCTCTCCTTCCCCTGTTCTTTTGTGAGTTGATATTAGGTGATATTCCAGGTCATGACCACCCCTGTACTGAATATTAATTTAATGGAGATTAGGAGAGCACTGGCCTCTGTAAAAGGTAATTTGGGACTGACTGCCCCGGATCAATCAAAGGAGTGACTAGGAAGAATCAGACACCAGGAAAGGTATGGGTTTTTTCTAGATAACTTGCAGTTATTTCTTTTTCTAAAACCAGACTTTCAAACAGAACTGAGAGCAAAACCTACAACTTTAATTCAATACGGCCTCAATATAGACTATTGACCTAGATTTTCAACATGTTTGCTGTGGCACACTGTTGTGCTGTGAATGATATGCAGGAGTTTGCAGGGCCATTGCCTTGGGAATGGACATCAACAGCTGGGAAACCTTGACCTCCGATTGTTCAGCATGGAGGCAAAAGACCCAGCATGGCCTTCTCCAACTGGAAGAGGCACTTGTTTGGCAGGCTGAAGCAAAGAGACAGACCCGGAAGCAGAGAAACCTGGGGCCTGGGCAGGGGATGGAATTTAGTTGTCCTCGGTGCAGAAGGGATTGCCACTCTTGAATTGGTCTTTTTAGCCACATCTGATGCTGTTTCAGGACCTCCAATCAGAGCATGATACCACAGTCTTTTGAGACTGAAGGATGCCTATGAATTGCATTGGGAAATATGAGTCTCCCATCCTCAATCATAGGAAATGGCTGGTGGGGAGTAAAGGATTTGCAGCCTTAAGCCTGGTACAATTGCATCCTTGTTGAGAACAGGTTTAATTGAACTCTGTTAGATGTATTTTTGAGTAAACACACTTAGGGCGCAAACCAGAGTAACCACGGGGAGTCCTTGCTCCAACGTAAGAACAATTTACTCTGGATTGCAATATGAATTTCCCATAGGTTTTCACTAGGTGGTGCCGTAACTACATTGACGTAAATATCTCTGATGTGCTCCCATAGTTACTCTGGATTGTAGGGATAGTAATTGTGCTGTTGGACTCTCAGATTAGTTTCTTATGTAACCTTTGAGGATTCTGCCCAGAAACTATCCTATGCTTACATACTGTATTTCTAACTTTAAAATGTTTGAAATTGAAGAGCTGCTGTGACTGGGGCTGATCAAAGCCTCTGTTTCTGTTTCACAAGTACCATGAGGAAGCCAGTTGCCACTGCTGTTTGGAGATGTGTGAGAAAATTAACTGACACATCTCCCATAGTGTCTCCGGTGAGGCTTCTTTCCTTTAAAAGGGATTCTTTAAAAGGGATGCTCAAGGCTTCTGCTACTGGGTGTATCTCCAGTTATCACGCAGGCCCTCTAATAGGGAGCAGAGCAGTATTAATTTGAGAAATACTGCCCCAGAATGGAAGAAGTTTACATCCCAGGAACAACAAAAAATCAAGTTGGAGAGCTTCTGTATATATTATTACTGTAAACTGTCTTGCAGAGATTTTATGGCAAAAGGTGGGGTAGAAATATTACAGGAAGTAAATACATACACGTCATATGCAACAGCATGCATGACAAGACAGATGGACTATTTTCTTGCTGCATACTAACTTAGAAGGATGTATTTTGGTGTCTTGACTTTACTTTTCTTATAGTGAGATAAAAACAGGATTTTTTATCAGATCTTCAAATGAATTTTGAAGCTTTGATACTTCTTTGATTGTTTTATTGCTTATTAATTTCCTGCTGTTTGAGGTGTACAGCTATATTTATGTTAAATTTTGTAACTCGCCTTGAACCCCAGTTGCAATCGGACAGAACATTATACTTTTCTTTCCCAATAAACTAAATTTGGAGCAGAAATGCTGCAGTGATACTTAACCATCTGCTGCTCATTTTGCATAATTAGCAAATGATTTGCATGATATGCAAATTAGATTTGGTGGACTAGAATATGAAAACCCTATGTAAACCTTTGAAATTAGTGACCTAATTATGTGTGACATTCGTTAGTCCAGTGAAACAGGAGTCTTCCAGTGAGCATCTGCCAAAGAACAGCCCAGTGCTGTTATATTTCAACTCTGCTGCATTTGAGTTTCCAAATGGAGTGCTAATTAGGCAGCCTTTTTTGTATCACATCCCAAAGGTCTTTCCCTCTAAGGTCATATCGGATGCCTTGCAGACTTCAGAAGTGTCCAGAATTATCTGCTTCTATAGGGTGTCTGGAAAACAGCATTTGCCCTTAAGGGGCATTTCCTATAAAGCAGGTAAATCCTTGCTCAAAAAATCCACCACTGATTCTAATTACCCTCTGCTTTTTGACAGCTCGTTTTCTGGCGATCCACTCTTTAAACACCTTTCAGTTATACCCAGAACTCATTCATTCAGTGCTTGTTCCACTCTTCCAACCTCTCTCTGTTGTTCTAAAGGCCAAAATTGCCCTCCCCCAAATTGTAGCTCCTGGTCTAATCCCATTCCCAAATGAGTTAATGACAATCCATTTGCAGAAATCTTTGTGTAGCAGCAGTAATTTGCAAAATAAAAGGGGAATAAAAATAAAATAAAAATTTACAAAATACAAGTTTTGCAGGGATTCAGAATTCAGTCTTTCCATTACCCCCGAACAAGAGGTGAGCACTATGGAACTCCTTGCCACAGGATGTGGTGAAGGCATCTAACAATCCTTTGAGGAAGAGATCAGACAAATTTCTATAGAAAAGTCCATCACAGTTGACAGGCAATGAAGGGTATGCGCAACCTCTGTTTTTTTAGATATAAGCACCCTCAGGATGCCAAATACAAGGGAGTGCACCTGGATGCATGTTTCATGTTGTCTTGTGTGCTCCCTGAAGCATCTTGTGGGCCACTGTGAGATACAGGAAGCTGGACTAAATGGGCCCTTGGCCTGATCCAGCAGGGTTCTTCTTATGTTCTTATGAGTAGAACAGAGCATTGTAATCTTTATTGAAAATGGGAAGTTTAGGTTTACTTTTCATAAATGAGTATACTTTCACCTGTTGTGAATAGGCTAATTCAATTATTCTAACCTTGATCACTACATGTGCATCCTGAGGTGTTCCAAGGAAGTATTGCTTATCTTATATAGCCCCCTTGCACAATGGGTCCAACTGTTAATGGGATTCTGTAGTGAAAATTCTTGATTTTTCCCCATCTTTTTAATATGATAACCTAGTTTGCTTTTCTTTTGGTTGTTGCTCCTCTTCTTTGAACCAGAAAACCAAAACCCTGGCTTTGAGCTAGCTCATTGGATTGTGAAGCCCATTTGATTTGCAATGGGGAAATTCGGGAGGCTTAAGGTGCCCCTCCAGTGACCAACCCCCTCGTGTGGGTTGAACCATGTTAATGACCACAAGGGGGCACATACACAACACTTTGCACATTTGACTGGTTCCTTATGCAGTGGGAAGTATGAAGTGATGGGGATCACAGCAATTGCCTGTCTCGGTGGGGCTGAAGGAGCTAGGTCCTGAACTAGCTTGAGTATGTAGGGTGGAGAAAGCTCCCGAAAACCATGTTAGGAAATGTTAGGAATGTATTTACATTCCTAAAACCATGGTAGGAATGTATTTACTCAAATATAATGCACCATCAAATCTAATGCACACCTACAGTACTTATAATCAAAATACCGTATTTACTCAAATCTAATTACCCATTGAATCTAATACACACCATGATTCTGGAGACTGAATTTGGCTGAAAAGGGGGAGCATTAGATTTGAGTAAATCTAGTTTTTCTAGTAAATCAAGTGAATCAGTTTTTTTTTTATTTTTGACTTGGCCTTTCAACCTCAGTGCTAATTTTTTTATTTCTAAACCATCCACCTAACACTCCTTCACATTTCAGTCTTTAAGAACATAAGTAGAGCCTCCACTGGATCAGGCAAAGGCCCATCTAGTCCAGCTTCCTGTATCACACAACTGCCCACCAGATACCTCGGGAAGCACGTATGCAAGGTGAACAGATCCTAAAGGTAAAATGTTGGACAAGGTCACCCATAAGTCCAAATTTTCAACTGAAATGTCCAAGGCCTGACCTGATCTGACCAGATGCTCTGCCCACACCAGTGCGCACTCTCGGCAGGGTGACCATATGACTGGAAAAACCCGGATTTGTCCGGATTTTTAGCCTCCTGTCTGGGTGTCCTACATTTTGGCTTCATTTTTGAACTTTGCGATGGTGCACAGTACCCCATCAAGTCATATGTCAATGAATTCATATTGAAGAGCAGAATCCAATGCAAAAATCAGTTTTGAGATATCTCCTTCCTATCAAAATTCCTGGCCAAAAACACAAAAAATATAAAATAAAACAAAAACATTTTTTGCTATTTTTCAAAGTGGGTATGAATTTTGGCCTTGGGGTTCAGGAATTTTGGGTTTGGCATCTGTTTACCCTAACTAGCGAAAGAGGCTGAGCGCATGCACAATCTCATAGTTTTTAACATGGCTGCCACCGCATAGTTTTTAAAATGGCTGCCCTAAAACCTTTCCCCCAGAAGGCCATACACCAGTCTGTTGGGCCGAATAGTTCAGTCCAATAGCCAAAAACCATACATGTCTGGCTGATTCTGGCTTTCTGGGAAGCCTGGCACATATGGCACCTGCTTCCAGGTGCCCTTCCCAGGTGCCTTCAATCAACTGCTTTATTTTGCCCTTTTTGCTTTTTTTTTGTGTGTGTCTTCTCTTATTATTACTGATTTGACCTGCCTGATCTCAGATCACTTAAGAGCGCGTTGGTTTCCCCATCTTCCCAAACCACCATCCTTCATTTTTAATGGAGTAAGGACTTTCCATTCTTTGGAAAGGATCTTTCTCCAAGTCAACCTCCTTTTTTCTGGCCTAGGATAGTGGCAGCAATCTTTTATCCCTGTTAAACCCAATTTTGGAATGAGATAGGCTGGAAGTGATTGGTGGGTGCTGAACATGTCTAACTATTCCAGTTCCAACAGGCTGTCCAGACATCTGGTAGTGCACGGATGGGTCAAGAAATGGCAAGGGTCTGGCACAATAGGGAAATTTTAAATTGTATGCACACCTCAGTGCTTCACAGTGCAGGAAACTGATTGGCCCAGGGCTGGAAGCCCTGTCCACACTCCAGCCCCTTGCCCCTCTGCAGCCACGTTGAGCCTCCCCTGGCTGGTCAGAGGGTTGTAACAGTGGGCGCGCGGTTCCCCCACACCATCCACAGCCTCCCCCAGCCAGCCAGGGGGCTTGGATGGCTCCTGCTCAGCTCCCCCGCGCCATCCACAGCTTCTCCTTGCCAGCCAGGGTGCTGTAATGGCAGCTGCGTAGCTGCAGCGCACCATCCCCCAGCTGGCCAGGGGGCTTGGGTGGCTCCCACACAGCTCCCCAGCACCATCCACAGCCTCTCCTGGCCAGCCAAGGTGTTGTAATGGCAGCCGCGTGCCTGCAGCACACCATCCACAGCCTCCCCTGGCCGGCCAGGAGGCTTGGATGGTGCCACAGGTCTCCCCAGGTAAGTGCCTCCCTTTCCCCCCAGATCCCCATTTATGCCCTCCCCCACTACCCCAGAACCCCCACCAGCCCTGCCAGTACCCACCACCCCCCAGAAACCCCCACCAGCCCTGTCAGTACCCACCACCCTCAGAAACCCCCACAAGTGTTTTTAGCTTATTTTAACATGTCCTACATTTTTGGGGTGTCCTACAATTTTGGCTGGGGGTAGGAATTTTTGGCAGGGGGTAGGAATTTTGGCTTTGGAATTCAGGAATTTGGGGTTTGGCATCTGGTCACCCTGAATTCCAAATATGGAAGGCGGTTTCCATGCTTGCTGGATCTGGGCAGTTGTATTGTTAAGTTTTACTTCACTTTAAACCAGGGTTTCTGAACCCCCAGTCTGGGGACCACTGGAGGTCCTTGGCAACTGCCGGACCAGTCCATGAGAGGACTTCTCTAAGTGCATCTTCCCCTCCTCACAGCAGGAGGGCTCTGTTGGAGGATTGCAGCCTCAGAGACCAGTTCCATGCCGGTCTATTCAGTAGTAAGTCCCATTGTAGTCAGTGGAGTTTATTACCAGGAAAGTGTGAACAGGATTGCAGCCTTAGAGTCCAATCCTATGCCTGTCTACTCAGAAAAATAAGTCCCATTATAGTCAATGAGGCTTACTCTCCAATAAGAGTGACTAGGATGGCTTTGTGCATCCTCAATGCATCCTGCACTGAAAAAGGTTGAAAATCCCTGCTCTGAGTAGACATGCATTGAGACTGGGCTCTCCCCTGCAATCCTATCAAAACAGTAACTTAACAATAGCTCTATTTATTAATTTGTTAAAATTGTATTTACAGCTGGAGGCAGCTTTGCTGTGCAAAGGTGGGGAAGCCCTCCCTCCAGGTTGCCAGAGGCAGGACTCTCCCCCCACTCCTGGGCTGATCCCTGGAAATTTATTTCCCACAGAACTGGTCCCTAGGTCCAAAAAGGACCACTGCTTTAAACGAAGCATTGATTACCCCTTGGTTGAAGGGCTGTTTTCAAAATTTATTTTTCTATTTATATCTATTTGACAGTCAAAATCCTGTTTAGTTAGCAAAGGTTTATGATGTATTTGTGGGTTCCCACTTCCTATACAAAAACTTGTAAACTTGTTGGTGAATTGTACAGTAAATGTTAAAGGCACTAGGGGAAGAAATTGCTGCAGAGTATATGTGTAGAAAGATAAGATAAATCCTTACTTAAGACTCTTTATCAAAATACATTCTCAAGAAAGAAAAATATTTTTTTCCTTAGATTATGCAATGGACATCAGGAATGCTGTTGTTTTGACAAATGCTTTGCTTAAGAACTGAACACTTTTAGCTGAATTGATCTGTAAAAAGTAAATTCCTTTTGGTAAACCCAATGTTTATCTGTTAAAAATCTGTATTTAGATTTTGCTCGGACTTCTTAATAGACCTGTCCTTTTTCAGTACAGTTGCCTGTACAACATCCGCAGCATCTCCAAACAGATTATGAAAGACTTGCAATCCTAAAGACACTTTCCTGGGAGTAAAACCCATTGAACACAATGGGACTTACTTTTGAGTAGACATGGTTAGGATTGCAGCCTTGGTCTCTATAGGTTTATCCAGGGAAAATTAGTTGTGGATAGCTGGTTAACAGAGCATGGACTCCTCGAAAACAGAATCAAAGCATTTGCCTACAGAGAGACTGCCTGTCTTATAAAAAAAAATATTGCTAAAATAGTTCTTGAAAGTAGCCTCCTGGCTAGCAAAGGCACCATATGCCTCCTTGAATAAAAACATACTACTTTGCCTGTGGAAAAATGCTTTTAGCTGCGTTTGGGGCTGCTTATATCTGCAAGGGAGGTGCAACAATTCTTTATATAAAGCTGCTGATCCAGCCTAGTTGCACCACTTAAACTAAAGAATTTTACTGGGGACAGGAAGCACTGAGTACATCATTTTACCTGGTAGTATGAGTTTTACATTTACGTTTTACATTTTACATCATTACAACTGGTAGTATGAGTTTGGCTGACTTGAGCATTAAGAATGAGCAATCAGCACCCTGATAAAAAAAAAAATTCTTTTCGTGTTATAATAGAAATATTCTTAAATTTTCTTAAATAAAAATATTATTTTCATGTTTTAATAGAAATATCAACTTTTCTGTTGATATTAGATAGCTTCATGACTGTGCAATTCACCTGCAAATAGGGTCCAAAACTGGTGCTCTATGATGTGAGGGTTTAGGAAAAGGTTTTGTGGATTGAATTATGGGGATAGAAACTGACAGACCTTAAGCACCTTGTGTTTTAGCACCTTGTGGTGTAAGTGGCACTCTTTCAGGGAATCTACTGGCTTCCAACAGGTTTTGTTTGTATATTTAAATGGCTTAACCTGTTTGTAGGGGTGTCAGCTTTTTCTGGCCAACACTCCATGTCAATCAAACTGGCTGAGGAGAGGGAACTATCAACTTTCTAGCTACCATTGAAAATATGGGAAGAAATGCTGGAAAGGAGGGTGGTTTTTCGCTGATGAATGTTATTATATTGTACCTCCACAAGCGACAGCTGCTGGCTGTTACTTATATATATATATATATACATAACTGAAAAGTATATATATATATAACTGAAAAGTCACTGACTCACTCACTCATCAATGCCCAGCCAAAACCACTGGGCCTTGAAGCATAAAATTTGGGGAAGGTATTCCCTCCATGATGTAGGCACCCATTAAGAACCAGTTTCTGGAAATTCAAACCGAAAGGGGGTGAAAAGGGGTGTAACATGTTTTTCTCCTTATACTGTACATTGAAGAATCCTTGACTGACCCAAGCCCTGCCCCAACCCCTGGTAATAAAGCTAATATTACAAATGCATTCTCATCTAGAGGAAACTGAACCGTCTAGCACTGATCCTTCTGTTTGAAGAATTAGGGTGAGTGCACAGCAGTATCCTTGTAATCTAGATAATAAACTCACATAATCTAAGGTAAAATTAGATGAAGTGTTTTTTATTCTATCATGCTAGATACATATTATGCTTATATGTGCTCTATCATGCTAGATATATATTATGCTTATATATGCTCTATCATGCTCTATATATATGCTCTATCATGCTTATATATATTAAGAGCAACATACACTAAATAGTTCTATTCATTGACAATAGAACTAAATACTGAACTAATTGATTTCTTCAAAGTTGTGCGGCTACAGAATATCCTTTGAAATGAAGTTTAGAAATCTCTGTTATTGCATCATTGCAGGTGCATGAATTTATCTCTTGTCCCTTAGAGAGCATAAGAATTTAGGAGTAGCACAATCCATCTTTTGTAGATTGGGAATTGCTTGAGGCAATGGATGAGAAACATAAGGAATGTGGTTCACAATGACAGGTTCCTGAATAAGTTCTTCACTCACAAATCCTTTTCGACCTATCCTCCAAGCACACTTATAAAGGACATAAGATCAGGCCTGTTGATCCATCCTGCTATCTGCAAACAGGTGTCCAAAAAGCTTAGAAGCAACCAGGAAGGCAGGCCCATCCTGGGAAGTTGATGTTCTTGTTAAGCATGAGTGACCAGTAGCATTTAGTAGTCATGATGTGCAGAATACAATTCTTCCTCACAATAGCAAGGATGGATGGGGTAGTGGTGCCAAAGCTGGACTTAGACCTTGAAGCTCCGTGATGCTTCCAATGTGACCGTGGGACAGACTATTTCTCAGCTTTACCAACCTCACAAGGTTGTTGTAAGGGAAAAGGTAGTGGAAGAACTATGTACATCACCCTGAGCTCCACCCTGAGGACTGTATAAAAAGGTAAAAAAATAAATAGTTCTGCCATCCAACCTGCTTCAGTTGGCCCTTGAGCACTCAGCTCATTCTGATTCATCCGGCTCTCTGTACTGTTTTATGCCATGCTCTTACTCGGGCATTACGATTTCTCCTTGTCTTAAGGGGAAATGAGCTGCAATCATTTTAGAACTAATAGGATACAGGTGAGTCTTGGTGTCTGTGGGAGATTTTTTTCCTACACTGTGCCAAAAGGTACAGAGACATGCAGATAATGAAATTCATGGGTATAATAATAATGATAATGAAACTCACTTTGACTGGAATCTCATTCTGGTCAAATTCAGAGCCTTTCTGACTTGCAGTCTTCCTCAGAAAGGCTTCCAGACACTTGGGATTATAAGCTGACTCTCCAGTGTTCAGTATCAGAATTTAGTTTAATAGCACTGGGTTCATTCACTGCATGTTTTCAGAATGAGTCTGCGTAAGGCACAGACTGAGCTGAGTATCAGTTAAAGCTGAGTGGGGAGAAAATGATGTGCACACAACACACAACTCTGTGTTAGCTTCACGTGGTTTTAAGGTTAATTCGTTGTGCAAAAACCGTAACTATCTCAATACCTATTAGGGCTCAATTACAAGGATATATGGCATTGTTTATTATGCCTCTGTTCTGGGAAATGAGTGCAAAGTAAAGTGGAGCTGTTAGGATTTTCCTATGAGGCTCTGGAGAAGGAGAAAGAGGGTTCTTTCCTTCTGAAATACCAATATGTCTCATATTATGTACTCACATTTTAATGAGCACTAATTCATATATCGCGGTAGAAAACCTACAACTCACGAACATTTGAAGGAAGTAAGAGGAGATGTGTAGAACCATCCCAGCACATGTTGATAACTGTAGAACCTGTTTTGTTGTAATGGCCTTGCACCAGTGGTGGGATTCAAATAAATTAACAAGTTCTACGTCCTAATAACCTAAATTAACAATAGGTTCTATGTCCCATTAGTAACCGGTTCTCAGAACCAGGCGCTCATTAGCAAAGGGTTCTATAGAAACTGTGAGAACCCCCTGAAGCCCACCACTGCCTTGCACCACCAGAACAAGTGGCCTGTTTTTGTTGGCAAAGGCTATGGAGAAGGCAAGAGATGGTATTCCAAGACAAGGGGAAGGTGGGCCAGTGAGCAGAACGTAACCCCTCGCCTGGTTAGTCTGGCCTAACACTGGGCTTCTCAGATCTATACACCTCTATGGGGGGTGAAGGTCCAAGTAGTCCCACTTGGCCCATTGCCAAACTACTTTTTCTTGACGCACATTGCACTGAATCCAGCCACAACTCTGCTGGATGGACCAACGGCTTGCCTGCTCCAGGGCAGGTTATGATTGGTCTTCCCATATAATAATTTAAATAGATTTGAATATTTTTAAACAAAATGCTAAGACATATCTTGATTCCTTCAAATGGAAAGCCAAGATGCAGGTAAATGCGCATATCTTTAGTTATGGGAATTGATTATTTACCTTTTCAGGCTGGTAGACTCCCTAAACTTTACCAACAATAGCAAATGTCTTCATTGCCATTAAAATGAATTGCTGTTGCCTAAATTCAGTTTGTTTAGTCCTATCATATGGATTTTCTCAAGGCACATGTTAAGAGGATTAGGATAAACTAACCAAGGCTTCGTCTAGGAACAGATTGAGAAATATTTAATTCATTTGATGCAAAGTTGAAAGAAACTGGACTAGCCCCTTGTAGCCAATGATACATTGGCCAGTGTTTACATACAGAGGTTGTTCTTTTTCCCAGACATGGTCTCTTTTGTAGCCTTGGTCCTGGAAAAATTTTGTATTGTCCTATTTTTCCTTTGAAAAGGCAGCCTCTAGTCTTTGTAATTAATAAATTACTTGCAATAAATTATATATCACAGTTTTAATAATAACCAATATAGGCTGCAATCCTGCCTTCCAGTTAGTCCCATAAGTCCTGCGCTGACTTGGAGGTGTCACAAAAGTGCTGAAAGGCACTTCTGCGCCATTCCTAGGGAAGGGATAGGCCTGTGTGCAAGCATGTGCTTGCCTCACCACGCCACAGGAACACTAATGAGTGAGGATTAAGTTAGGATTGTACCCATAGTTTGTAAATTATCCACATGAAAGTAATAGATATGAGTGTTTTTAGCAATTATTTTGTCATGTCCTACTTTTTCCTTAGGTGTCCTGCATTTTATTATAATATTGCTTTGCACTTACAGTTTGATATGGGCACTGACTTGTCTGTATATGTGTATATCTGAGGATGTGTCCCCAGATGGTTGCCTTATAGGTACTAAGAATAACACATTTTCTGTTCTTACCTGCAGCAGTAACTCCACTCGCTTCCTGATAAATGAGTTCTTGATCTGCTTCTGTGCAATATCACTCGATAGATTGGGCCAGCCAACTACGAAGTTGCATGGCCCATGAGATGGTTGTAGACCTATTTGCTGTTCATTGGGCAAGCCTACCAATTGCCACTGCATAATGATCAAAGGGGTGGACAGGGTGGGGGAAGAGGAACTTCGTACTGCCATACAATTGCAATCTGGATGCATGCCTTGCTAACAGCAGCAGTGTGTGCTGAGTGCCTATTTAGGCAGCAAGTGAGTGCTTGTCCAGTGCTGGTTATGCCTTCAGAACTTCTTCCCAGTGGCTACTGCATGACACTCAGGAGGGGTCAGACTCCTCCAAACAATGATCACTGGTTGCTTTAAGGTACAGTCTTATGGATGCTTCATTGACTGCTTATGGATTAAGGTACTATCTTGATCCATGATATCTTCAGGTACCACTAGAGAAGACACCCCGTTCTGAAGTTGTGGGGATCTGCCTCTAGCTTTTTGTCCTTGTGCAAAGTTTGGCAGGTTATAAAAATCAGTGCTGCTTCTTCCTCAAGTACTATTATTACTTTTGGAAAATCTGAGTCATGTTTTGAAAATATCAAAAAAGTGTATGAATCTAGAAATATTTTTCTAAATAGAAAAAATGTTTTGCCAACATATTAAAAGGTTTATTTCCTTAATTCCTGGTACTGTGTCTGTTTCAGTGCCTCCTTTTATTTAGCAATTATCAAGTGCTTTGTTTTGAAATTTGGCTTGAGTGGTGTTGCTGGAGAGGGAGCAAAACTAACTTTTTTTAAAGTACTCCTCCCTCTTGCCTTTAGAGCCAATTGTGCTACAAAAGCCAAAGACTTTACACAGGTGTCACTGCTCCTGAAAAAAAAACATGGAGCACAATCTTAAGCATGTCTACTCAAAAGTAAGCCCCATTGTGTTCAGTGGGTCTTACTCCCAGGAAAGTGTCTTTAGGATTGCATCCTTTGTGTTTTGCACCCTCTCCAGGAATGCCACTGTAGGCTTTGAATTGCGCAGAGCAGTGCAACACAGCACATTCCTATCCATTCCACACAATAGCGTGCAGGTGTACAATGGAGGCTCACACTGCATACTGTGGTGGAAGAGTGATCAAGAGGTCTGTAAGTGATTACAAATATCTTGGATGGCCTACGGCAGTGGTTCTCAAATTTTCTCACCAGGGAGCTGCAGAAACCAGCCAGGAATCATAAGAATCCTCACAAAAAACCTGTGATCCGATATAATGTATAGGATTGTAGCCCCATTGGGGAGACATGGTCAATGGCCCAGGATTTGAGACTTTTACCAGCTGAAAAAAGTTTGAGTACCACTGGTCTATGGATTTCCTTAGATCACAGGTGTCAAACTCAAGTCCTGTGGACCGAATCCATCCCACCTCGCCATTTTATGTGTCTTTGCTCCAATGAAGTCTACAGTAAGTTAAAGTGCTTTCCTCCTCTTAATAAACAATTTGGCCCCCAACTTAGAGTGTATTTTAGATTTTGGCCTATTGTGCTGAATGAGATCAATCTAAGCTACCTTAGATCAATCTAAGCTACAACTACTTATAGAATCATAGAATCATAGAGTTGGAAGGGACCTAGTAGGTCATCTAGTCCAACCCCCTGCCTGCAGCAGGAATTCCCCCTAGAGCATCTCCAACAGGTGCTCATCGAGCCTCTGCTTGAAGATCCCCAGTGAGGGAGTCCACCACCTCCCTTGGCAATCTGTTCCATTGCCGAACCGCCCTCACCGTCAGGAATTTTTCTCATCTGAGAGCATCCATAGGACTGGGATTTTAACTGCTTGCCATTTGCATGGGTATTGCTTGTCTTCCCCAAAGGTAAGAGATTTTCTTGATTGGGAGAGACATTCTTGAAACATACTAAATCTGAATAGAAACCGTCAGACTTTGGCTCATCTCTAACTGATTGACAAGTAATAAGATGTTTTCTTGCTGACTTTGATGTTGGAACTGAGAGCCTAAAGACCCTTTGAACAATATGCTTCAGATTTTCCTGCGGCTGTTAAATAATGTTTGTGCCAAGCAAATATCAGTTTGTATAAATATCATTTCATTTGTTCCCCCAACTTCTGGGGGAAGGAGAATCTTTTGTGTGTGCAGAAAGCAGTCTCAGACGCTTGTTTTTTGCTCCCCTCAAACTGTGATTTAAAAATATATATATTGGAAAGGGTTTGACACTGATCTCTTAAGATTTCTTACCAACCCTGGGGAAAGTAAGACATGCTGGGTAGAATTTAAGTCGAAAGACAATGTCTTGTGGACTCTGCTACAAATAGAGCATCACCCAATTATAAGAATAATCTTCGCCGAAGATTTCCTACCAGAGACACTTTAGAATCCTGATTGGTCCCCATGGCTGTTTGGTAGTCTGGGTTTAGGGTTGTTTCTGACATTTTCACCACTGATAAAGGTTCTGATTCCCACTAGACTTTAGAATTTTATGTTACAGTGATTCACATGGACAATTAATGAGAGTAATTTTTCCAATCTGCATTTCTTCCCCAAAGAGAAAGTGACCTCTGAACTTCCCAGGTTGCTCATTTGAAAATTGATGTTCTTTTTACAGATGCTCTCTGCTCTCAACTCTCAGAAGGTTCTAGTTATATTTATAATTTGCCTTCCTTATGATCCATTTTGGAGCTTTCAATTTCTAACAACATTTAGTCATATAAGAAACGTTTAGCGCAATCCTAACTCCTGGTTAGGGCCAGCCTAATTCCCAGCACAAGTCCCATGCTGACCTAGGGAAGTCACAAAAATGCCATAAGGCACATCTGCACCACTCCTGGGGGATTAGGTCAGTGCACAATCATGCACTTTCCTCCCTACATCACCACAGGAACAGGAAGACCAATGAGATGTGCCAGCCTAGGTTAGGATTGCAGCCTAAGGATACCCATGAGCTCCATGGTTGAGCAGGGGTTTGATCCCTGGTTCTTGTCAGGACAACCTGGTATTTTGTTTCCATCATCACACTGGCTTTAACAAAGCAAAACCTTGTACTGTACCAGAGTATTCTGCCGTTGCTTTGACCTGCCAGTTTCCCCCTGGTGCCATTCTTGTAACTGTGGTTTTGGTAACTTGAATTTTGGAAATGATGGATCTTCAGCCATCATTCTGAATAAATGTAAGGACAGAGATTTAAAAAGTTTTTTTTTAGGTCGGGGAAGAGTGAAAGCCTTAGAGTAAGAGAGAAGCTGACATATCATTTGGTAAGGGGGCAGCATTTTGGCATGCTACCTCAGGAGGCTTTAAGCCAGCCCTGGTTTAATGTTCCCTCAATAAAGCCAGGAAGGGCCCCTACTCTGAGATGAGACGAAACACATTCCTCACAATTTACTCTGGGATTTGTCAAAACACACCATGCTGCCAGTGAGGGGCTCACATAATTGATCATCTCCCAAATTCCTATGGCACACCTTTGGAACTCATGACACACCAGTGCGCCACAGCTTGGTTGAAAATGGCTGAAAGGTACTAGTAACTGACCCTACAATCCAGAGTAACTACGGGAGCACATAAGAGACATTACTTGTACCCGTAGTTACTGCACCAGCTAGTGAAAACCTATGGGAAATTCATATTGCAATCCAGAGCAAATTGTTCTTACACCGGAGCAAGGACTCCACGTAGTTACTCTGGATTGCACCCTAAGTGTCCCCTGCTAGCAAAATGCAGACACATCACTGATAAGATGAATCAGGTTAAGCCTTGGAGAGGTGAAAGCCAAAGAAATGTATCTTTTCTAAACACTGGCAATAGCGACTCGTGGAAAAAGCTGATGAAAGCAGCCCACTCTTTAAAGCACTTGCATGCTGCTTATGGAGAAATTATAGTTATATTCTTGCCTCTGGCTGTTGAGGATTTCAGGAACGGGGCCAAATATAGCAGTGCTTCATATTGCCTTCAACGAGGGAGAAAGACTGTGGGATTTGTTGGAAATGGAGTGACAGACGTTGCCTATCTTTGGAAATCAAGGAGCAGCTGTTGGCTCCAAAGGCAAAAATTCTGCCTTACTACAGACAAGCTCTGAAACTGACTCCTCTGAAGGAGAAGATAAAAGGGGAAGATTACAGACCCTTTTCAGTTATTCCTGAAATACGGTTGCATGCATGGAATCTGAAATGCCTTAATATTCTGGACCATACACTCACTGAATGATTGCCTTCTGGCTCATTTTCTCCATTTCCAACGACATAAAAGAATCTAAATCAGAAGCTTGAAGTCATATACCAAAGTTTATCTTTCAGAAGTCCTGTTTATAGAAAGGGGTCATCCTGGAACAGTCAAGCTTGAACTGATTTCAGCTTCTTATTTATTTACACGTTGAAGACTGGCGTCAGAACATATGTTGCTCTTACATGATAGAGTGATCCTGTTATTCCAGTGGGTGTGCATGTAATCTATGTAAATGGCACAAGGTGAACAATGCAGGTGTCCCACATTATCCACTAGGGTTCCATTCTGGAAACTCCCATAGATAAAACCATCTGTGGATTTAAAAACAGTGGGGAAAAATAGATTTAAAGACCCACTTACATTTTTCTTGCTCCTCCATTGTACTTGATGGAATAAGGTGATGATGCCTCAGTATCTGTAAGGGTTTGATTCTGGGTCTCCCTGCTCATACCAACAAATGAGTTTTAAAAAGCAGGTAAAGAATTAAAAGTGTGTCCTTTTTCAATTGTTTAAAAAGAGCTTAGCTTAGGGTGCAAACCTGATTAGGCCGGAGAGAATGGCCCAGTTAAGCTGGCCTAAGGTAGTCAAGCTGGCCTGAGCTGACAGTTATGCCAAAACTACAGGGCTAGGCTGACACTTAGGCCAAATCCGCAGGGGTAGGAGGTCACTAGGCTGGCCTAACTGCTGCTAAAGAGGCAGCAGCACAAGGGCAGCATGCTCATATCCTGAGGTTGGGAGGCAGGAGTGGTGCTTAGGCTGACCTAAAACTTTGAACTTTGCTTCCTTTTTTACTCCAGCTTATCATGGGCCTCAGTGGATCTGCTCAGATTTACACCTGTTCCTGAGGTGGCCTAAGTCAGAGGAGCTGTGAAGGGGCATATTTATCCTGGAAACAGGCTCTGGATATGGTACTGTTCTAGGCCATGCTCAACATGCCCTCCACACACCCCTGCTGGCACTGCTAGCCTGGTGCATGTCCATCTGTTTTAGGCCAGCCTAAGTGGATTTACAACAGCCCAGGCCCTTTCTGTACAGCAAGCCTGGCCTATTTGGCATTAGGCTGCCTCAAGTGCCAGATAGGCTGGCCGAAGTGCACTTCAGGACTGCAGCCTTACTGTTGCATTGAGGCAGTCAGCAATTAGAAAGCAAAGAACCCCTGCCTTTGCTGGCTCAGATGAAGAATGGAATGATCTCTTGCATGACTTTGTCTCGTAGAAACAACAGAAAAACAGTTTTAAAAAATGATTTGCAGTGGACATTCGTTTTGAGTCAAATCTGTGTATTAAAAAAATTTGGGTATAACAAGGTTGGACCTGTACTTACCAGCAATGAATATAGCTAGCATTATGTAGACATTAATGCATTGCATTTATTGCATTTATTGCATTTATTGGACCTGTACTTACCAGCAATGAATATAGCTAGCATTATGTAGACATTATTGCATTGCATTTATTGCATTTATGCCATGAACACATTCTTGCCTGCCACTGGAAATCATTCTTCCCTAGCTCCCAAGCCAAGAATTGTTAACATGCAAATAGGAAAATTGTATATCTTGGATATTGATAGTGGTTCTTAAAGGGCTTTACATCATGATCAATAACAGAGCCATGGGACATTCACTAAAAATTGGTGCTGGAAGAATTAGGACAGATAAAAGAACATTTTTTTTCTTTACCATGTGTGTAGTCTGTGGAATTCCTTGCCACAGGATGTAATGGCATCAGGTTTATATACCTTTCAAATAGTATTGGACAAATTTCTAGAGGAAAAGTGACAACATGGTTCTAAAAGGTCACGTTCTTTCCCACTACCCTGATCTTGGTCCAGAAGCGTAAGATATCGTTTTTTGGTACAGGGGAATGCAGTAAAGTGAAAGCATATTGCACAATCCCACACTACATTATTACATGCCATGGGCATGTATGCTGAAGCCTTGCTTCCATGCAGAATAACTTTTACCGACACAACATGCTATTGCAGCGCTCACCACAATATAGGTGTGCTGGCTCACTTGCATAGCCATAGCCTTGTAGCCTGCCTTCCCAAGACTTTTAACTGAATATCATACATTCTTCCTCCACAGATTCCCGTTATGGGAGGTGCTTTTATGGACTCACCCAATGAGGACTTTAGCACGGAGTATTCCTTGTTTAATTCTTCAGCCAACGTCCACGCTGCCGCCTCCATGCCGAACCAGCCAGAAGAGGCAGCCCGCTCTTCAAACGATGCCATTTTGTTATGGATTGCCATTATAGCCACAATTGGGAACATTGTAGTTGTCGGAGTTGTGTACGCCTTCACGTTCTGAGAAAAAGGCAGGAAGAGCGCCTGGGGAAAATGGACAGTGGCTGCGTTGTCCTTCACGAGTGTGGATGTATGTACAGACACATACTTTATAAAAATGTACACCTTTTTAAATATCTGTATGTAAATGCTGTTTGTTACTTAAGAGCAAATCTAACGGGATGGCAAACCCCATGAATGCCTTTGTAAATGGTGTGGGGGTGTGGCATCTCATTAACAACAAAATCAAGTAAATGTAAAATAATATTTGTTAAAGGCCAATGTGAATACAGTCCTCCCAAAAGAAAAGGCTGGCTTCTCTGCGGGGACTTAACGTTTGGCTGACAGTAAATCTGTTGCTTATCTTCATTTATTTACTGTGGTTTTGTTTCTAGATGGGAAATTTCAAACATGGGTTTATATATAAATGCCTCTTGATAATTTCATTCTCGTTCTCCAGAGGCACAGAACAAATATGTTTTGTTCTCTTTGATGGGGTTGGGTGGGAGAATCATGTGCATCAAAAGCACGTTATTCCTTTTCAGAAAGAAATTTCATAATTGAGATAACGTATCTGAGCCCTGATTTTTGTTTATCCATGATTCTTCCATGGGGGAAAGGAATTGGTTTAGTTTTCTAGAACGTTGTATTATATAGGGTATGTAAATTTGAAACTTTGGTTGTGTAAGAAAGACAGGGTAGTATTGCAGGACTTTATAACAAAAAATTGATGTCATTTTAATGAATTATATTCTGTAAAACAATTGTTCATTTCAAACAACAAAACAGTGCTGTTAACAGAGCCTGAGAGCCCAATCCTATTCAAGTCTACTCAGAAATAAATCCCATTCTAGTCAATGGGGCTTATTCTAAGGTAAGTGTGCATAGGATTGCAGCCTTACACTACTCTTATGTGGGAAGACATAAGAACCACAGTCCCAAAAGTCTGTGTGCCTCCCATACCAACATGGTTCTGGTTTTAAATTCCACTGCATGCAGCAACATTCCTGATCTAACCCAAACTTAATGGGATATCCTTCAGTCTCTTTGGTTGCCTCCACTTCAGTTCCTCGTTCTGACCAGTTTCACAGAGAGTTTTGTATAAAATGAAAGGTAAATATTTCTGTTGCATGATTAATTCCTTCCTTTGAACACCTGTTCTTAAGAGGAATTGGCCTCCGTCACTATCTTCTATGATCAACATGTCCACTTCATGCCATAAGGACGTTATTTTTGCATCTGGATAGCTCTTCTCCCATCCTCCATTTTATACACAATTATTATTCTTATAATTATTCCTTGTTTCTGGCTCATTTTCTGGCTGTGTGCACTTGAGAGGTTCAGAATTAGATAGGTGTTCAACTCCATCAATACGACTGGTGTATCTGATACGAAGTACACAAAAGAACAACTACAACAAATGTTCTTTAAAAAACACTTTGCATTTCTTGCAATATAATCCTGAAAGCATCCTTAAGTGGGTCTTGGTGAAAATTTCCCACACCGAAATGGTGCCTTAATAAAAGCCATTGATGACCAACGGACTCATCCTCTGCATCACGCTATAACGGTTGCATGGAAAGAAAGGGTAGCTTTCCTGGCCTAAAAAAGTTACAATATTTTTCTGTGAAGTTGCAGTTCAAAAGATTCCAACATTCTGACCAAAGAACACAAATTGGCAATGCAACTACAATGAGATATTTATACCCACCTCACAAAATTCTCATTAATTCATTGTGGATATAACAACCTGGCGGTCTGATAGACCCTTCTCCAGTCATGGTCATGAATTCACATAATTTTGTTTTAACTAAAATATAACCAAACTGAAAAAAAATCAGTGGTCTTTTGTGGGAATCAGTATGGGAAATTCTGATTCCCTCATAGCTTTTCTACACATATGTGTAGAGGTGGACAACCTCAAAATGCCAGATGCGGGAGGGGGGCATTTAGATGCTGGTGTCCTATGTATTCCCTGAGGCATCTGATGGGCCTCTGTGTGATACAGGATGCTGGACTAGATGGGCCTCTGGCCTGATCCAGTATGTTCTTACTTAAAAACCATTAATGAAAAGTAAACAAGTTCAATTTCACAGCTTTGAATGCTTCCAGGAGTATTGCTCACCTCATAATGCGATATATTAACCATTCACAAGTATTTCAGCAGCTCTGTAAAGGTTTGGTTAGCTGTGCTACATCCTGAGAGATAGTTCTGCTGCAGAGAAAAAGCCATTTCATGCTGCATCCACCCTACTGAAGTATACTTATTTGTACCCAGTGGACTTACTCTATCGCTTGATGAATTTGCCAATACAACGCTTCACTGGAGCTCATTTGTGGGTTTCATTCTAAGAACAATTATCTGTGTTTGTGTTTCATCTGCCAGAGGACTAGACCAGATTTTTAAAACAATGCTAAGCCTCAAAAAAAGTACAGACTAGAACTAAGGGGGAAAAGATCACATTTGTAGAGAGAGGGAGAGTGTGTGTTGTATAACCTTCTGCCAAGAAAGCCTTCAGGACTGGTTGCCTGCGCTGAACTTGCTATATAGAGGGTTGCAAAAAGGTTCAAAACATTCCCAAAGCATGTGGAAAATTTAACTTAAAAATATCCAGACACTAAGGTTACAATCCAGAGTAACTACGGGACCTTTTACACCGACGTAGTTACGGTGCAACCTATGGGGAATACATAGAGAAATCCAGAGTAAGTGCCTCTTACATCTTCCCGTAGTTACTCTGGATTGTAGGATTATACTCACCCTGCCCATCTATCTACATGTGTGTGCCTGAACATGTGTGTGAAGGTGTCCACATCTTAGAATCATAGAATCATAGAGTTGGAAGGGACCTAGTAGGTCATCTAGTCCAACCCCCTGCCTGCAGCAGGAATTCCCCCTAGAGCATCTCCAACAGGTGCTCATCGAGCCTCTGCTTGAAGATCCCCAGTGAGGGAGAGTCCACCACCTCCCTTGGCAATCTGTTCCACTGCCGAACCGCCCTCACAGTCAGGAATTTTTTCCGGATTTCCAGCCGGAATCTCCTCTCTTGCAGTTTGTACCCATTGGTTCTAGTTCTGCTTTCAGAAGCAGCTATGAACAAATTGGCCCCTTCCTCCCTATGACAGCCCTTCAGGTATCTGAAGAGGGCAATCATGTCTCCCCTCAGCCTCCTCTTCTCCAGGCTGAACATCCCAAGTTCCCCCAACCTTTCCTCGTAGGGCTTCCCTTCCATCCCACTGATCATTCTTGTCGCTCTCCTCTGGACTTGCTCCAGTTTGGCTGCATCCTTCTTAAAGTGATACCCAGATGATTTCCACCATTCTGTCCAACGTTCCATGTCAATCAAGCTGGTTGAGGAGAGGGAACTATCAACATTCCCACTATCAACATTCTAGCTAACATTGAAAATATGGGAAGATAAGGGGGATGGGTTTTTTTACTGATGAATGTTTTATTGTACCTCCGCAAGTGACAGCTACGGGCAGTTACTACTAATACTATAAATAGTTCGGAGCTCTAATAAGCCCTGTGCCTTCCCCCTCAATTTTCCTCCAACTGACATCGAGAGACTGGCACAACTTCTGGAAGTCAGTAATCATAAGTCATGGCTAGGCTTTTAGAAATAATTCTTATTCATTTTCTATACAAATGGATATGCTTTTACATATCAGAGGTGTTCCCTGATTATGGAGGAACCACAACCTCAATTTTGGGTGTCTCCACTTTATTCCCAAACTGATAATTGTATGACTACTCAATTTCAGTAGTATGTACAGGTGATCTATAGATGATGGACAGAACCATATAACAGGTGAGAATTTGTGGGCTATCATTTGAGACCCACACTCTTAGAAAGACCCATTTCTGATCTCTCAGACCATCAGTATGCTTTCATTTGGTGGCAGTACAGGTACTCTACCTCAGAACCCACACAGGATGGAGAAGTCCCATGGAGAGCCATTCGGTGAAGGCCCCTTGACATTTAGTATATGTTCATTACTCACTTCCAAAATGATCTGGCATCATTCAGGAAGTTGAGAGTTAAGCTAATAAATCCTTCTCATGTGTAATCTTCTCTGGATATCCTTCTCTGGATATTGATCATTTAGGGCAGTAATTTTCAAACCTTTTTGTCTCACATCACGCTGATAAGGTCCTAAAATTGTCACATCAACTTTTTGACAGCAAGGCACACTATGCTTTTGCTAGGAACTCACATCTTTCAATGGACCTACTAATTAATGATTCTCCAAACATTGGTGGGCACACACCGATGCAGAGCATTCACGGCACACCAGTATGCCATGGCAAACTGATTGAAAATGGCTGATTTATGGGGTGGTAGTAGCAAGACTGAATCTGCAGCCTCTCTTCAGTAATCTAATCTGCGTGTTCCCCTCTCTTAGGAAAGCCTTTTTCAGTATCCTGGAGTTATGCAAGACCCTAATAACTTCTCTGCTTCTTCCAGCAGGGAGTGGAAAGTTATTAATGTGTAATGCAGCTCTGTTTCCACACCATGTCCCCGAGAATGTAATTTTGCTCAGTTTCCTGAAGCTAATGACAAAAGTGGAGTTAGCTGTGGAAACAAATTAAGAAGTCAAGAATTTCTTAGCAGGAGTTTTTTCAGAGAATGTTAAGGCTCTAGAAAGAAAACTTCTTTTAGTATTGCATCTGAAATGCTTACGATTTGCATTTACATCTCAATTCTTTACGGTGATGAAGAATTGCCTAAATATCCAATAGACCAGTAGCAATAGTTTTGAAAAGGGCAGCAAATACTTCAATAGCAAGGACTGTATATTAACTCTGTATGCTCATGCAGGCCAGTTCATGTTACTATTGTTTCCTATAATTAATCTTCAATAATTCTGTTTTACCCAAAACAGAAATCGTGTTGTTGTGTGAAACCCAGTCAATATAAAATACAAACCCTGTCAATATAGAAAGCAGTTGTTTTGGTATCTGTGACCAAGTGGTAATTCATATAGCAACCTGGTGGATGTGTTGTCTTCTTCTTTTACTTTACACTAACCATCATCCTAAGTGAACTTTGGTTCTAAAGTTGCCAAACTTTGAATGAGGAGGTATAAGCGGAATCTTAATGTCAGTTTAGCCTATGGATAATTCTGTAGTAGGTTGTTGGTTACCTACTATGGCACAATTTCAACCAATTTAGTCCAGCATAAATCACCCATTACCCCTTTGCTGTGGTGGCATGGGGAGACCGGCACACATCTGTGCAACTGGATCCATCCCCTGGGATTGTTGCGGAAGTGCCTTAGGGCAATTTTGTGACATCCAAAGGGCCAGGGGCTCTCCCAGGCAAGAGACTTAGGGCGCAATCCAGAGTAACTATGGGGAGTCCTTGCTCCAGTGTAAGAACAATTTACTCTGGATTGCAATATTAATTTCCCATAGGTTTTCACTTCATGGTGCAGTTACTACAGGTGCATGTAATGTCTTTTATGTGCTCCCATAGTTACTCTGGATAGTAGGGTTAGGCTGCCACCTTAACCATGTCTACTCAGAAGTATACCCCAGTGTACTCAATGAGTCTTACTCCCAGGAAAGTGCATTCAGGATTGCAACCTTATGCTGGCCTAACTGTGGAATAGGATTGCACCATATATTTTGCAAGAGTTTTGGTATACTCCTGCAGCCCAATATTAAGCATGTCTACTCCAAAGTATGTCCCATTATGTTCAGTGGGGCTTGCTTTCAGAAAAGTGTGCATAGTACAGTAGCCTCAGTCACAATTCTTAATAATCTATCTATCTATCTATCTATCTATCTATCTATCTATCTATCTATCTATCTACAGTATTTATATACCGCTTTTCAACTAATAAGTTCACAAAGCGGTTTACAAAGAAAATGGAAAAATAATAATAGCTAATTAAAAGCTAATGGGTCCCTGTCCCAAAAGGGCTCACAATCTAAAATGCAAAAAACAACACCAGCAGAAGCCACTTGAACAGACACTGCTGGGGTGTGTAGGGCCAGTTACTCTCCCCCTGCTAAATAAAATAGGAACACCCGCTTGAAAGAGTGCCTCTTGCTCCACTGGATATTGTTCACCTACTTATGAAACATGCCAAACACTGTATCAAGCATAGCCTTCCCTTAAGCCTTCTGAAATACATCCATCCAACAGTTCAGAAAATCCCTGGCGCAGATAAGATATTCTGCCTGGGAACTAGAACCCTATCTTGAATATTCATGATAAATGTGATTTATAAATCTTTTTAAATAATAAGTGCCCTGAATCAAGAAAGGGCAGATAGAAGAGTCTGGAAAAGGAGCAGTGAGTGATCGGTAAGCCTAGGAAATAAGTAATTGGGCACTGTGATTAAAACGGAGAATTTGAAGGAAGAACTGAGTAAGAAAATGAGAAGGAAAGCAGTCTAAAAAAGAACTAAAAACTGAGAGCCAGAAAGATGAGGATCCCTGAAATTCATATACTGAATTGAGAAAAACAGTGAAACCCTATTGATTTGAGCTATCCTATTGATAATGATTTGAGATAACCCATAAAAGTCTTTCTTTGGAGAGTCTTATGATGCAATCATTCGTATACCTTCTCTCTTTGATACTCTTTTCCTTATACTATTTCATTTCTTACAAAAGGCCTACAAGATGTACTCTTTTTATCTTGTATTAATTGTTTTACAGAGACTTTTATTCTTGTAATAATTAAATTGTTCTTGATATGTAGGGGTCTCTGATCAAAGGGGGCAGGGGAGGGAATTGAAGAGTTCGGTGTTTTCCTGGGGTTTGCATAGCATCTTGTATTCCTGGCTGGTTTGAGTAAACCAAAAATGTCTTCTTTATGTCAGTACACCTTGTCAGCCTCACTGTATGTAATTATTATTAACCAAATGGGGTAAAAATGCTTTTGTTAAAGTAAAGTTGTATTTGTGATTTTTTAAAAGAAAAAATTAAAGATCAATGTTTTCAGACGGTGGTACAGTATTTAATTTCTTTTCCATATCTCAGAAACATAGGTGAACTATATAGCTACAGCAAATACAGAAGTTCAAGGATGAGATTCAGTCGTGATGACAGTACCTCATTCTGAGACAAGTTGGGGGTTCCCCAACTTCTGATTAGTGAGAGATGAATGAACATAAACATCTCCATTCATTCACCTATTCATCCATTGTATATTCATATATACAATCACATAGTTGTAAGGGACTGACAAAGCCCCCAATTCAGTAATCCCTGAACTGGGGGTCGGAACCCCTCTAAGGGTTTATAAAAAAAAATGGGTGTTGCCATCTTGGAATAAGGCACGCAGGCTGCAAGCCATACTTTCCTGGGAGTATGTTTCATTAAACACAGTGCAGAGTAACCAGATGCCAAACCCAAAATTCCTAACCAATTAAAAAATTGCCAAAAATGTTTTTTTTTTGTTTTTCTGTTTTTTGGCCATAACTTTTAATAGGAAGGAGATATCTCAAAACTTATTTTTGCATTGGATTCTGCTCTTTAATACAAATCCAATGGCATATGACATGATGGTGTACTACACACCATTGCAAAGTTCAAAAATGAAGCCAAAATGTAGGCCAATGAAGCCAAAATGTAGGACACCTGGATAGGAGGCTAAAAATCCGGACAAATCTGGGTGTTTCTGGTCATATGGTCTCCCTGACACAATGGGATTTACTTCCCAGTAGACACAGAGGAGGTTTGGTTCACAGTGATGTCGCTTTTTGTTTGATGTCTCTTCCAGCCATGATATCACTTCTGGATTTCTTGGCTAGATTGTCATTGCCAGAAAGGAGATCCCAGGGTGAAATGCTCACGTCCCTGCACAACCAGAACCATCCAGAGCTTAGAGGGATGTAGGAAGAAGGGAGATAAGTCGAGAAAAAACCACTTGGAGCAAATCAAGTAGTTTCCATATCTAGGACTGGTCAAAGCCCAGAGTTTTGTTCCCCTCTGTGACCATCCAAATGCTACCAGATGCATACCTGTCCATTTCTACCAGTTGGCAACTGCAGGAGAATGATTTAACTGGACAAAGCAAGATAAATTACTGGCCACAACCTTCCCCCAAAGAACTGCTTTATGATTTAGAGCTGCAGAACTAGTGTTTTGCTTTCTGTTCCAAGAAGATAGCAGTTTTCAAGGTAACACACAAGCTCTCTGAAGCTTTTCCCCCTTTCTGTCTATAAAAGTCTGGTTAGGTTTAATTTGCTGTTTGTTCTTCATTCCAAACATCTGCTGCTACATTTCTTTATTGTAGTGCCAGACCAAAGCAGAAATTCTGCATTAAAGTTGCATTGCCAGTTGTTTGATAAAACCAGATGTCACCTCATTCACATTTTAGTTAAGATGATGTCCATTCACATTGACATCAGAGCTGTATATTTTTTGAGAGATCAATGAGCTATTTACTTATAAGTTGCAAGGACCATAATGAAGAAGGCTTCGTGCCATGTCTGTAGCAACTAGCCTCACGGCTTCTTCACTGAAACAAGAGTGATGTACATTTTTATGAAGACCAGCATGGCCAGCATGGGACTGTGCCAGGACTTATGCCAGCCTAACTGAGAGTTAGGATTGCAGCCTAAAATTTATAGACAGGAGGGCAATATCTCCAGATCTCATATCCATGGATTAATGTACTCACAGATAGCATCTGCAGCCCTCCCAATATGTGTGACATCAGGAGACGACAAGAGTTCTGCTCTCCTTCCCTTCAAAGAGGGTCACCTTGAGCCCAACAGAGCCCACATACATCTGTCCACAGCCTCTGCCAGGCTCAGACTGACATACCCCCAAATCCAGAGTAACTATGGGAGCACATAAACTTTACATGCACCTGTAGTTACTGCACCACCTAGTGAAAACCTATGGGAAATTCATATTGGAATCCAGAGTAAGTTGTTCTTACACCGGAGCAAGGACTCCCTGTAGTTATTCTGGATTTTGCCCATAGAGTGAATAACATAGTTCATTGGTGGTGTGATATCACTGGTGACTGTCCATTCCCTTTTCCCAAAGGTTGCCGAACTCTGTCCTACATCACAGTGAATGAGTGAAAGAGGGGATACAGTCCCATGCCTCCTGTGTATATTTAAATCCACAGATAATGGAATTCATGGATGGGTTATTAGAAGGCCTCTGGACACAACCAGAAGCACCTTTGAGTTGTATTCAGAGGTGTTCTAAGATCTGGGAGAGCCTCACACAGCCTCTCTGAGCCTCAGAAAGCCTCCCAAATGTCACTGGAAGATGCTTCCAGTGACATCCAAGAGATCAGTCGGGGTCCTCCAGCGTGGGTTCAGAACTCGTGATGAGTCAAATCTGTAGTTTCCAAGATACAGAAACCAACTTGTACACCAAGGCCAATGATGTGATTAAAATCCTGGTTACACTATCACAATGAAATGATGCACATTTGCAATGCAGTTCATACCTGAAGTTCATAAACTCATTTGACCACCACCCGCAGCATTTTTAAAGTTAGGGAAGAGAAACTGCAAATGACATTGTAATGCAATATCTGAAGCAAGGTCCTTTGAACCCATTGCTTTAAGACATCACCTACCATGAAAGGCATATGGAGGAGAGCCTCCTGGTCTGCTGTCGTTCAAAGAATATTTGTTTTTGAGAAACCCAACCTCTTAGGATGCAGAAAGGGCTCCTTCATCTGGTTTGAAACCTGTTGCTGGTCCAACACAGCTAGAGATCCCTTGCAACCTTTCCAAAGAAATGTCCTTTTTGGTAGGGTGTGGAGCAACAGCGCAGCAATTTGGAATAAATTTCCAGCACTGACCACAAACACTGGCAGGATTCAAACAATTCCCTCCTAGTGTAAGCTCAGGCTGAAATAATGTAAGCACTACAAATAAACAACCGTAATAAAAACTTCCCCAGTAATGATCATTGAATTGTGTAAACAGCAAATGGCTTCCTGAGCTACACAGCTCTGTACAAGTTCAGCAGTTTGCAGATCCAAAGACGAATGGCAGAATCTCATATATTGATTTACAGTAACCAGTCACTTCCTTGGATGCAGATGATTCATACTTATATAGTTTAGGAGAGAAAACAAAAATAAAAACAGAGTTGGACCAAAGAAGGGGCCACAATCCAAAGGGTTTGGAATGCCCCATATTATTTGCAGCTGTGTTTTTTTCCCCTGTAAGTTCGTGCTGAATAGTCACCCCAGCCCAAATTGTGGCTTTGGAAAATAATTGCTTTTCCCACTAATGTATGCCCGAGGCTAAAGACTAAATGTTCTTTTATGGGCCCGTCCTTATTTTTATTGTTATATCGCATGCACCGTGGGCTGTGGTTGTGCAAGTGCTTAAGATACTGTGCCTGTTAACCAGAAGGTCAGCGTTCAAGAAACTACAAGGCAGGGTGAGCTCCCATCCTTAGCACTGCTCTTGCCAACCAAGCAGTTCAAAAGCATGCAGATGCAAGTAGGTAAAGAGGTACCACCCTGGTGGGAAGGTAAAACATCATGCTCCTAATTGGCAGTGATGCCGGTCCTATGACCGCGGAAGTGTCTTTGGACAATGCTGGCTCTAACGGCGATGAGCACCGCGCCCCATGGTCGATCACAACTAGCAGTACAACATGCAGGGCACATGATAAAAATCACATGCACCAGAGATGATTGATTCTGGCGTTTGTGAAGGAATTCTGGGTTAAATGCATTTTTTTCCATCAAGAAGGTCCAATAAAGCTGGCCTGCTTGAGGTAGACCAACCATCCCTTGTGTGATGTCACCCCAACTTCAACAGTCATCCAAAATGTTGTGGCTTCCAAAGCTACCTCTACAAAATGAGTAGAGCAGGAGTTGCTGCTGATGTTATGAAAGAACGGATCTCATCTTATCCAGAGCTTTGAAATATAGAGAGAAGGGGGGGGGAACGCAGGACCTGTTCTGCTGTTGCTATAGCAACAGGTTCTATTATTGTATATATTCGAGGAATGTATCTGCATGTTCTTGCGACAAACTCCACATCCCCAGCGTCCTACTTAGCTACAGCTGTGGCGGAAAGAACGGGGTTGAAAGCTCGGTGGCACAGCACATCCTTCACATGCAGCAAGTCCCAGATTCAGTCCTTGATAATATTGTTCCGAATAGGTATGGATACTTTTCCAAAATGTGCTCAAAGCCGCTTACAATTAAAAAAAATAATGTTGCAATCATAAAAATTAACAAAAGAAACACACATCCACGTGTGCACAAACACCTAGGGGTGCCAGGGATGAAAGTGTCACTCCAGTGTGTGGCGGCAGTGAAGAAGGCAAAGGGATTGAGAATAAGATGGCAAAAATTAGGATGCCATTGTATAAATCGATAGTGAGTCCGCAGTTGGAGTATTGTGTCCAGTTCTGGTCACCTCATCTCAAAAAGTATATAGAGGAAATGGAGAAGGTTCAGAGGAAAGCAACCAGAATGATTGATGGTCTGGGACATCTTTCGTTATAAGGAAAGGCTACAGTGTTTGGGGCTCTTCAGTCTAGAAAAGAGGCGCTTAAGGGAGGATATGATTAAGACGTACAAAATTTTTCCGAGGGATGGATAGAGTGGATAGGGAGATGCTCTTTTCCCTTTCACACAACACCATAATTAAGGGACATCCACTCAAATTGAATGTTGGGAGGGTTAGCCCAGACAAGAGAAAATATTTCTGTACCCAGCGTGTAGTTGGTCTGTGGAACTCCCTGCCATAGGATATGGTGATGCCATGTAGCCTCAATGCCTTTAAGAAGGGATTAGACAAATTCCTAGAGGAAAGGACCATCATGGGTTACAAGCCATGGGGGGGTGAGTGTAGAGATGGACAACCTCAAACTGCCAGCTGCAGGGAAGGCACCTGGATGCAGGTGTCTTATGTGCTCCCTGAAGCACCTGACGGTCCACTTTGGGATGCAGGAAGCTGGACTAGATGGGCCTTTGGCCTGATCCAGTGGAGGCTTTTCATATGTTCTTACTTTTGTTGTCACCCCAAAACAGTCCTCTAGGGGTAGAACATCATCACTGGAAACCTTGGTTCACCCAGCAGGTAGATCTGGGCTCCAAGAAAGGAAACCAGGTCTGTCGGCCCAGAACATCTCTAACCCAGAGGCCAAAGATAAACTGGGATCCTTGTCTATCCATCTGGTTGACCTGAGCTGTAAAGTTAAGGTAGTTCTCATGGCTCCTGGAAAAAGGCCAGGTGGAAAAAAGGAAAAAGCGAACAATTCCTTCCTACTAAATAAGAACTGCATTTCATAGCCTTGGGAGTCACCACTATGAAAGGCCCTGCTTCTGGTGTCAGATTTGATGGATAGATGGTCCCCAGCCTCTTTTCACAAAGATGAAAAGAGGACTGATTTACTTGCTGGATTCTATATCACTCACTGACATCATTTCAGACTATTACTGTATTTCTGAATATCATAAGAGAATCAGGATAAACGTATCATGCAGGAAGTGTGTTGCTGTCAAGGAAACCTATGGACCTGCCCATCCCATGTGATTCAATTATTCGAGCATTAAGTAAAGGTGAAAGTGTCCTCTGCCGTTTGGTGGGCACTGGCTAGTTGTGATTGATTGTAGGGTGTGGTGTTCATCCCTGCTTCAAAGTCTTCAGAGCCAGTGTTGTCTGGGGATCTTTCTGAAATCATGAGACGGATATACAGAACACTGTTTTTACCTTCCCACCAAAGTGGCACCTGTTTATCTACTTGCATTTGCATGCTTTCAAACTGCTAGGTTGGCAGGATCGAGGCTACAGATGGAAGTTCACCCTGTCTTGTTGGACCCAGGTCTCAAACCCCAACCTGCTGGTTAACAGGCACAGCATCTTAACCACCTATGCCACTATAGCTGGTGTACTCAAGAATTATTGGTGTACTAGAAGAAACAATATCCATACCACATATCTATGTCATATCTATGTGACTGGAGGTGTAGTGGACTATAACAAGACAAAGGCTACAATCCAGGGTAACTATGGGGCCTTTTGCATCGATGCAGTTATTGTGCCACCTATGGGAAACCTATGGGAAATGCATAGAGCAATCCAGAGTAAGTGCTTCTTTACATCTACTGTGGATTGTAGGGACAGTCTCTCTCTCTCTCTCTCTCTCTCTCTCTCTCTCTCTTTGCACAGTTGTGAGTTGTGATAGTTGAAGGTACATCTGCATATTACATTTACATATTACATTCTTTACATACCTAGTCTGTAGCCCCTTTTTGTGTAATTGTATTATTACTCCTTTTGATGCTTCACACCATGGCATATATTTGCAAAGAATGGTACAGACTTTATTATGAATAATGCAAATTGTCCTCTTTCTGAATCATTCTTTGAAACTTTCCACTCATGCTTTACTGTTTAGCTTTGCTGCCACCATAATCAAATATTCTTCTTTGTCCATACCATCATCCAATCTGACTCTTCCATAATTTAATTCTGTAACCTGGAAAGATAATGAGAAATCAGATCACAGAAGACAGACTTCTGGTGGAAATCGTTGTTCCTGTGAAGCATCATCCTTATTCCACATTAAGTTTGTCTGTCTTCCTAGATTGTAAATTAAAATAATCTCCCATCCTCTGTGTTTTGCATATAAATCATAAGGCAATTTGTGGAAGGGCTTCCAAAGCAAAGGGTAATAAAATACCATTTTTTCTGGTCTTTTTAACATTTGGGGTTACATTTCATGAATAATGTCCTTTACTGCTTTTGATCTGCTGCTCAAGAAAGGTTTCTGGGACAGTGTCAAACATACAGATTTTATAGACTTGGGCTGCAATCCTAAGCTCTACTTAGGCCAGCATAGACCCAAACATACAGTAAGACCTGTGTCGACATAGGGTGCTATAGAAGTGCTATAAGGCACTTCTGCCCCACTCCTGGGTGGGAGCAAAGACAGCGGCAGGCATATGCCAAACTCCCCACACCACCCCAGGGATGGGAAGATATGCCAGGTGAGTTATGCCAGCCTAAATTGGTTAGGATTGTGCCCTAAGAATCAACATAGATACCAGCTTCACAACACCCAGGAAAGGAACTCCCACTATTTTAAAATTTAATAGCTGGTCAGATTGTTGCACTTCTACACCTCTTCCACTTCTGCAAGAGCAGAGAAATTCCAACAATTCAACAACAACAAGAAGGATGTGTGGTTTCCTTTGGTGGAGAGGGCAACACAAATCTTACCTTGGTGGTTTTTTTCTAAAAGCTGGATAGTTTACAAATACACAAATTTAGAACACTTTCATTATACCAAAATGATACAATCTAGTTTAAGAAGTGTTGAGTCAAGGGCTTTTAATAGGAGAGAGTTACGTAAGTACATGTTTAAATCTCTTCTACAGAAAAGTGCTTAACCTTGGCTCAATGCTTCAGCTGAGTACCAAAACTTTATCGTTTTGAGATGCCAAGGGCACTCCCATAAAGCAGCCCCACTGTATCTTACCTCTTTTCCTCCAAGCACTGTTAAGAGCCAAACAATTTCATACAAGAGAGAGACAGAAACCAGAGCCTATTGCTTTCAACAATGAATGGGAACACTTATGAAGATACTGTACTGTGAAACAAACATGCACACAGAGGGAGAATCATCATCAGCTTCAACGGGATTTACTTCCACATCAGTGTATCCAGATTTGCAGCCCAAATGGCTTCCCATCCTTCCTTCTAGATGTGAGTTACAACCGATTTTACCCTTCCTGTTCTCTTGCCTTGTAACTCCCTACCTAACTGCATCTGGATCATCTCCCCATGACTGCTGGTTACCAACAGCAAAAAACTATAGGAGGGCTGAAAGGCAGAGTATCAATCATTTAATTGATGGATACATATTATAGTTGACGGGAATTGTCAGTATATATCTCCATCTCCTCATTTGGCTCTCGGTTTTGCACTGATAGTCACAGTTCTCCCTTGTCCCAAAGTATTCTGTTTCTTTTTCAGGGATTTCAGTATAATTGCCACAATACCATTTTTAAACATAGAACCTGGCACTGGACTGTGTTCTTGGTTCTGTTTATTTTAGACTAACTAAATTTGCCCATCTTTGCAGAAGTAAAATTTGCCCATCTTTGCAGAAGTAAAGAATATTTGTGGGCACTAGGCATGGCTGGGCACTGTGCCCACCTGTGCTGGGCAAAGGTGCGCATTAGGCACCAGGCACCTCTGCCAAGCATTGGCACAGGTACTGGACACTAGGCAGCAGGTACTGGTGGGCACTGGCAGGCAGCAGCCGTCAGCATGCAGCAAGCACAGGCAGGCACCAGTGGCAGCGTGCACCACTGTGTAGCACTTGGCATCTGTGACAGAGAGGACCCAAAGGTGCTGAGAAGAGATCTACATGCATTTGATGTTGGCCATATGGAGCATGATCTGCCCAACAACAGTGTACCACAGTGCCAAGGCACTGTTAGAGAAGAGAGGAAAATATTTTTTTAAGAATTGATAGTTTGGTATGGTAGAGCGATAGTTGGAAAAGGCAGTTAGGGCAACGGTTTTGAACAGTTGGAAGCAGTCAGTGCAGAACCAAGAAAACAGTGACAATTGGAGAAACTATAGTTGGGACAGTTTGGTTTAGAGATCCAGTATGAGAGGAGTGAGGAGTAGTATTAAGTAAGCTGTGCAGTATTAAGTCCTAAAGCTCACATATGACCAAACCACCTTGCATTCCTCTCATCTTGTAATTTACTATTACAGCTTGTAAATAAAGATGTTTATCACCAATGATGCAATGTCTCTTCTGTCCTGATTATGTCAACATCATGACTGTAGGTGCTCCATTTAAAGTCCCCCGCCCCCCTTGATCTGGGAGCAGAACCAAAAATAGTAACACCATCCCTACAAGCACCACCAGGCAGTGAGAACCAGGCACCACCAAGAACCGGGCATCACTGGGAAGTGGGTGCCAGGCACCACTGGGCACTAGTTGGCAGCATGCATCACCAGGCACCACTGCACAGTGACTAGTGGGATCACCAGGCACTGGGCACCACCAAGCATCCAAAGGCAGCAGTGGGAAGTGGGCACTACTGGGCATCTCTACTGGGCACCACAAGGCAGCAGGTACTACCAGGCACCACCAGGCACTGGGCATCCCTACCAGGCATCCCTATCAGGCATTGGGCAGCAGACACCAGTGGGCAAAACCAGGCAGTGGCCCATACAGTACCGATAAGTCATGACTTTCTCTAAAGGCTGTGCTAATCCCATTAGAAGGCTATAGACCCAGCTTGGTCCAAAGATGTCTTTGTGATCATGTGTCAGGTATGACTATATATCAAAGGTACCCATATATCACTTCCCACTAAGGTGATACTGATTTATCTCCTTGCATTTACATGCTTTTGAACTGCTAGGCTGGCAGGAACTGGGCAAGAAACAGGCACTCATGCAGTACTCGAGTCTCAAACCGCTGATCTGCCGACCTTCAGATTGGCAAGCACAGTGTCTTTTACCACTGAGCCACCACTCTAAAGATGTTTCTTAGCAGGGTCATTCTCCACTCTTCCTGTGCTCCCTCTTTCTTTTCCAGTGTAGGAGGAAGAGGAGGCAAAGTGGTGGTGTCTTGGTGACTCCAAGACAATCTAACAATGTCTACTCAAAAGTAAGCCCCATTGTGTTCAATGGGTCTTACTCCTAGGAAAATGTCTTTAGGATTGCAGCCCTATAGGTCTCTTCCAACCTGTATCCAGCACTACTGAAGGAAATGGGAAGATCTATTTGGATCTGCACTGCTTCTGACTGCTCCACATTACCTTGGGGAAGCAGGTTCGGATCAGGATATCATTGGGTCCCAGTTCTGCTCCCTTCTCATTTGCCCTCAGGAATGTGCTCTTCCCAGAATGCCTAGAAGTTCCCAGAAGAAGGGACTTGTGCAGACCTGGGAGAGGGGTTAGGATTGTGCTGTGTGTGCTCAGTCCTATCCAGCTTTCTTGCACCAGTGAAGCCTTGCCAACAGATTGTATACACCGGCAACTGGCGATGGGAGGGGGACCTTCAGAGAATCCTCCTCAAGACAAGGGAACATTTTACTTTGGGTCTGCATTGTAGCTGCATCAGAACTGAAAAGGATTGGGCCCTGAAGAGTGTAGTAATAATAATTTGTGAGTAAAATAATTAAAATAATAAAAGGAAAATAATTTATGTGAGTTTCAAAACATGGTAGGTAGTGTTAAGCTGAATTTTTAAAGAGAAGATTTAACATATCCTTGGCCTACCTATTAGGTTTAATTACTACCTTGATTGCAGGCCAGGAACAAGTGTGCCTGGAGCACTATGAGCCATGCCAAGCCAGTCACTGAACTAAACATTCATCCACAGATACACACATTGGTAGCATATCCAAAGCTGCCAGGCTTTCCCTGGAGGGTTTCAATGATGTTGTAAGTCTTGGTCTGGGCAAAAGATCCATAGCTGCAGCACGAGATCCCCCATAGACCACTCTGAACATCCAAATGGAAAGGTGGGTATTTTCATTCATTCAGGGTGCGATCCTAACCAGTTTAGACCGACACAATCTAACTGTCTCCTGTTCCCATAGAAGAGTGGGAGGCTGATGCATGTTTCTGCAATGGAGTAACCCCTCCAGGCATGTCACAGAAGTACCTTATGGACAGTGATGGGATTCAAAGAAATTAACAACCGGTTCTATGCCCATCTGGCAGCCACTTCTAAATGGCTATTTTTAAACTTTAAAGAGTCAGATCAGCTGCCCACTATACCGGCAGTCTGCTGGCTGGGAGATCTGGCAGTGAGTGGGGGTGCAAGGACAGAGACAAACCCAGAACCAGAGACCACAACCTCATGTGAGGAGAGGTGACTGCCCTTGTTTCCTGGTGGGTCTTTGAGTGCACTCCTTTCCCCCTTTGCCCCCCCTTACCTAGGGGGACCAGTTGGGTGGGAAGGCAAACCTGCAAAAAGACCTCACAGCATTTCCCAACAAGTGGCCAAGCCCAATCCCTGGTGCAGCAAACCCTCCCCTTACACACGTGTAAGCCCCACTGAGTATACTGGGGCTTACTTTAGAGTAGACATGCAAGGCTGGAGAAAAGTGAACGAAATGTGAGCAAGAGGTACTGCCAACACCACCACCCCCAATACAGCCCTCCTTACCTGGTTGCAAGATTGCCTGTAGAGACGTTTGTGAAAGAAGACAGTGCTCCCCACACCCCACTTACCTGACTGGAGTTCCTGTGGAGAGGGAGAGAGAGAGCAACAAACAAACAAAAAATTGCAAAGTCCACACTCTAATCATTTCGTATCACAGATATCATATTGTTTCATATCACATATATATCATACTAGCGAAAGGTTACTCCCGCAACGCGTAAGTTCCCCCAGGCGTAACAACCCCCAATGCGCAACTTCCCCCATACACATCAACCCCCCCATGAGTTACTTCACCCATGCGCATCAACCCCGCATGCACAAGTTACCCCATGTGCAACTTCCCCATGCGCAACTTCCCCCCATGCACATCAACTCCCCATGCACATCAACCCCCATACGCTTCAACCCCCATGCGCAACTTCCCCATATACATCAAACCCCATGCACAACTTTCCCCATGTGCAACTTTCCCCATGCACAACTTTCCCCATGTGCAACTTCCCCATGTGCAACTTCCCCCATGTGCAACTTCTCCCCATGTGCAACTTTCCCCTGCGCAACTTTCCCCATGCACAACTTTCCCCATGTGCAACTTCCCCATGTGCAACTTCCCCCATGTGCAACTTCTCCCCATGTGCAACTTTCCCCTGTGCAACTTCCCCCATGCGCAACTTCCCCATGCACAACTTTCCCCCATTTGCAACTTTCCTCCATGCGCATCGACCCCCCATGCGCAACTTTCCCATGTCCAACTTCCCTCCATGCGCAACTTCCCCCATGCACCACTTCCCCCATGCGCAACTTACCCCATGTGCAACTTCCTCCCATGCGCAACTTTCCCCCGTGCGCAACTTTCCTCCATGTGCATCATCTTCCCATGCGCAACTTCCCATATGCGCAACTTTCCTCCCATGCGCAACTTTCCTCCCAAACGCAACTTCCCCCGTACGCAACTTTCCCCATGCACAACTTCCTCCATGCGCAACTTCCCCTATGCGCAACTTCCTCCATACGCAACTTTCCTCCATGCGCAACTTTCCCCCGTGCGCATCATCCCCCATGTGCATCATCCCCCCATGCGCAACTTTCCTCCCATGTGCAATTTTCCCCATACGCAATTTTCCCCACGCGCAACTTCCCTCCATGCGCAACTTTCCCCGTGTGCAACTTCCCCCGTGCGCAACTTTCCTCCATGTGCATCATCCGCCCATGTGCAACTTCCCCATGCGCAACTTCCCCTCTGGGCAACTTCCCCTATGTGCAACTTCCTCCATGCACAACTTTCCTCCATGCGCAACTTCCCCCAAGCGCAACTTCCCCCATGTGCAACTTTCCTCCCATGTGCAATTTTCCCCATACGCAACTTCCCCCATGCGCAACTTCCCATATGCGCAACTTCCCTCCATGCGCAACTTTCCCCATGCGCAGCTTTCCCCGTGCGCAATTTTCCTTAATGTGCATCATCCGCCCATGTGCAACTTCCCATATGCGCAACTTTCCCCCGTGCACAACGTTCCCCCGTGTGTATCATCCCCCTGTGCGCAACTTTCCCCCATGCACAACTTCCCCCATGTGCAACTTCTCCCATGCGCAACTTCCTCCCATGCGCAACTTCCTCCCATGCGCAACTTTCCCCATGTGCAACTTTCCCCATGCGCAACTTCCTCCCATGCGCAATTTTCCCCTGTGCGCAACTTTGCCCCATGCGCAACTTTCCCCATGCACAACTTTCCCCATGCGCAACTTCCCCATGCGCAACTTCCCCCATGTGCAACTTCTCCCCATGTGCAACTTCCCCCTGCGCAACTTCCCCATGCGCAACTTCCCCATGTGCAACTTTCCCCCATGCGCAACTTTCCTCCATGCGCATCGACCCCCCATGCACAACTTCACCATGTGCAACTTCCTCCCATGTGCAACTTTCCTCCCATACGCAACTTTCCCCATGCGCAACTTCCCCCCAGGCTCAACTTCCCCCATGCGCAACTTCCTCCCATGCGCAACTTTCCCCCATGCGCAACTTTCCTCCATGTGCATCATCTTCCCATGCGCAACTTCCCATATGCGCAACTTCCCATATGCGCAACTTTCCTCCCATGCGCAACTTTCCTCCCAAACGCAACTTCCCCCATGCGCAACTTTCCGCATGCACAACTTCCCCTATGCGCAACTTCTTCCATGCGCAAATTTCCTCCATGCGCAACTTTCCCCCATGCGCATCATCCCCCCATGCGTATCATCCCCCATGCGCATCATCCCCCAAGCGCAACTTCCCCCATGCGCAACTTCCCCATGCGCAACATTCCTCCCATGTGCAATTTTCCCCATACGCAATTTTCCCCACGCGCAACTTCCCTCCATGCGTAACTTTCCCCGTGCGCAACTTTCCTCCATGTGCAACTTCCCCATGCGCAACTTTCCCCATGCGCAACTTCCCATATGCGCAACTTTCCTCCATGCGCATCGACCCCCCCATGCGCAACTTCCCCCATGTGCAACTTCCCCTATGCGCAACTTCCCCTATGCGCAACTTCCTCCATGCACAACTTTCCTCCATGCGCAACTTTCCCCCGTGAACATTATCCCCCCATGCACATCATCCCCCCATGCACAACTTCCCCATGCGCAACTTCCCTCCATGCGCAACTTTCCCCGTGCGCAACTTTCCTTAATGTGCATCATCCGCCCATGTGCAACTTCCCCATGCGCAACTTTCCCCATGCGCAACTTCCCATATGCGCAGCTTTCCCCCGTGCGCAACTTTCCCCCGTGTGTATCATCCCCCTGTGCGCAACTTTCCCCCATGCACAACTTCCCCATGTGCAACTTCTCCCATGCGCAACTTCTCCCATGCGCAACTTCCCCCGTGCGCAACTTCCTCCCATGCGCAACTTCCTCCCATGCGCAACTTTCCCCATGTGCAACTTTCTCCCATGTGCAACTTTCCCCATGTGCAACTTCCTCCCATGCACAATTTTCCCCATGCGCAACTTTTCCCCTGTGCGCAACTTTCCTCCATGCACAACTTTCTCCCGTGCGCAACTTCCTCCCATGTGCAACTTTCCTCCATGCACAACTTTCCTCCATGCGCAACTTTCCTCCATGCGCAACTTCCTCCCATGCACAACTTTCCTCCATGCGCAACTTTCCTCCATGCGCAACTTTCTCCCATGCGTAATTTTCCTCCCATGTGCAACTTCCCCTCTGCGCAACTTTCCTACATGCGCAATTTCCCCTCATGCGCAATTTCCCCTCATGCGCAGCATCCTCGCCAGTGCAACCTCTTCCTCCAAACAACATCTCCCAGTGCACCAGGGTCGGAGCACCAAATTGGCTGGATGTTGTTCAGTCTCCCATGTTAAGTATAGGACAGAAACACGTTGGCCCCTTTTCAGCCCCTGAAGGTTAAATTTCTCCAGATGGTTCTTGGTGGGAGTTCAGGTGACAGAAGGAACTCCCAGAATTCCCTGCTTCAGGCCCAGCAGTTGGGGCGGAATGTTGCTGAGTCAGCAATTCTCAATGCAAAGTATAGGGAGGAAAACGCGTTGCGCCCCTTTTCACCCCCTTCTGGTTGGAATTTCCGAAAACTGGTTCTTCGTGCACCCCTCCCTCATGGAAGGAACACCCACCCCAAATTTCACGCTTCTAGGCCCACCGGTTTTGGCAGGGCGGTGATGAGTGAGTCAGTGAGTGAGTCAGTGAGTGAGTCAGTGAGTGACTTTTCTCTTTTATATATATAGATAAATATATCATCATATATGCCCCTTATGTGTACAAATGTTTGTGGGGAGAACGCTCCCTGAGAGCAAAGTGCCCATTGAGAGAGCAGAGTGCCATAGCCCTTGGCCAAGCACTCTGCTTCTCTGAATGGGGAGGCAGGGTCCAGGGGTTGGGCTTTTTATGGGAGGGTAGCTGCGAGGGGATTGGTCGGCCACTGGGGTGACCCAGTTCCTCCGTATCCTCAAGTAGGAAAGTACTGCCCGTAAGGTGAGGTTCGAAAATTTTTCAGTCCCCACTTTCCTCAGCCCTTACTTCCCTTTAACATGGAGACTTATGGGTCTCCTCGTTACTAAACTACCTCTTGAGCTGGTATAAGTCAGGAGACATTAACATGTGCCCATAAGCCTCTGAAAATGTTCAGGATATAGCATAGTTATGTGGAAGGGGGAGGAACCTAAGACACGCCCCCGACACGCCCCCTGAAAAAATCCCTCCGTCAACGGAGTTACGTGGACAGAGTGTTCACACAGTTGCATCGACGAAACGACGTTTCCGCTGACAGAAACGTCATTCCATTGACGGAACAATCCGCCGGCGTACTTGCATCGACAGAACTGGCGTTTCCGTCACTGCAAACGCTGTTCCATCGACGCAAGGGCTCTTGCATCGACGGATTAGTTGCTCTGGATTGGGCTGCCCGTCTCACATCTTGTTTCCAACCATTGCCCATCAGCTAATCCTTTCCCTCTAAGCCAGCAGCAAGTTTTTATTTCTTTGATACAACCTAGAACATTTTAATGTTTGGATTCTGTTGTTATACTATTACAATTTCATTTTACGTTTCATTTGTAGAACATAAGAGAAGCCCTGCTGGATCAGATCCAGGGTCCATCTAGTCCAGCTTTCTATATCTCACAATGGCCCAGTAGATGCCTCAGGAAGCATACAAGACGAAAGCTAATTCTAAAATCCAGTGGTTGCACAAACCCATCATGGCTTGCAGTAGTTTGTCCAATCCTCTCTTAAAGGCATCCAGGCCAGATGCCAGCACCACATTACACATGGCTTCATCACACTGTTCCATCTTAACTTAGATGTTAACAATGGCAAACATCCCTGTTTGAAAAGACGATGACTTTAATTTGTTTGAAAATATCCATTCAAGACAGAGAAAGCAGCTTGCTTTTAAATATTAACAATGCCTTCACAGTTGACTAATGGTGAAAGTTACTGTAGCTTAAAGGCATCAGTTTGGAGACCAAAGTGCTATTTCCCTGCAAATCCACAAAATATGCTGTATTTTGTAATATGTCTTCAATACCAAGTTTTATTTTCCAAAAATATTCTTATATTCTTCCTTTGACACATTGGATACAAACACACGTCCAATTTAAAACACCAAACCCTTGACAATAATTACAGATTAAAAACAGCTACATAAAAACCCTCCACAACCTGACCCAAAACCACAGTGAAGCAAATCTGTCTTCAGGATACATCTTGAGGTCAAGGATGGTAACACAAATCTCACAAATGGAGGGAATTCCAAGATCTGGGCTTTGCCATGGAAGAAATCATAGTCCCACATGGTTGGTGACCAAGCTTCAGCTGAACAGTGCTCCATGGAGCAGGTAAAGTCTGAAGGTTGTAGTTGGGAGTCATGATCATGTGCATACCCTGAATCCAAAATATTTCGGTCCTTAAAACTGACACCATAAATTGTTCCCAGAAGCAAACAGAAAGCCAATGAAAGGGAGTGACATGTCCCCTCCAGAAGATCCCCATTAACAAATCTGGCAGTAGCATTTGTCTGGCTAACAGCTGCTGTTTCCTTCCTGTTAGAGATATCTACAATCCAGAGTAACTACGGGAGCACGTAAGAGACATTACATGCACCAGTAGTTACTGCACCACCTAGTGAAAACCTATGGGAAATTCACATTGCAATCCAGAGTAAATTGTTCTTACACTGGAGCAAGGACTCCCCATAGTTACTCTGGATTGCGCCCTCAGGCTGCAATCCTAAAGACACTTTCCTGGGAGTAAGAACCATTAAACACAATTGGGCAAGTAGATATGGTTAGGATTGTGCTTTTAGGGTGATATTTGAATGAACAGTCCCAGCTCTCAATAATTAGCAGTATATTTTCTCAGCTCTTTGAACTTTACAATTAAAAGCCTGACTGGACACACTTGATTGATGCATTTAACACATTATAATTCCATAAAGGAAAATTGTGTCTATGAAGCAAAGAAGATTAAAAGGGAACTTCTTAGAGATTGTCCCACTTATTTGCTAACAGTTCATTTTTCATTTTATTCTTATAAAATTGGGGCAACCATTGTTTAACAAAAATCCATTTTGCAGCTTGTTAAAAGTGAGACAACTGAAAAAAAATTGATTTTTGAAATCAATGAAGATTTGTGATGTAGAAAAATGATCTGTGATCATCTGTACACACAGGATGTATCTTTTCAATGTACTTAGACTTCATTGGTTGCATTATTTCTGGGGTGTCCAAACTGGAGCCCTGGGGGCCAGAAGCAACCCATGGCGAGCCTTCATGTGGCCTTCAGCAAGTCCCCTTCATCTGGCCTATGGGTGAGCCTGGAAGTGAGAGGAGACCATTTTGATTTCACTTCATCCTGCTCCCCTGCCTTTTCTGTCATTTTGTTGTATTTCATTATACACCTCCTGGGGGAATTGGGCAGGGATGTGGATTCTGCATCAGTACTCTGGGGATCTCCATTTTTCCAATCCAACCTGCCCTCTTCCTGAGGATCTCCATTTTTCCAGCCCAACCTGCCCCCTTCCTATTGTTGCCATAATTTTCTTCCACAAAATCCAGCAAGACCCTCTGTCATATTTGCCAGTATATGACAATTCCCCAAAATTGGGACTGTCCTTGTTTTTCAGGATATATTGGCAACACAACCTCTCCTCAGGCTTAAATAGGTGATGTGGGGCTAAGAAGACGCATTTGTGATCAGGTAACCTATCAGGAGGTAAGTAAGAGATATTCTAACTTAAATCTCTGGCTACTTAATCTTACCCCTTCCCATAATATATCATGCAGAACATCCCCCAGAATGACATTCCCTAGAATGTGGGGACTAGAACTGGACCATTAGCGATATAACAACATGTTCAGGGCAATCCAAATTTTGATTCATCTATCTAGCCATTGTTCCTCTAGTAGGATTTGTTCATAACTTTTTCTCTCACACTTTCCTCTTGGTTTATCCAGTTAAAAGAGAAGGACAAACCTTGTCGTGTCCAGGGTTGGCTTCCCATCAAGTTTCTTTTCCTTATGCTTGGTTGCCTCTTCATTTGTTCACCTTCTGGATGCATCACCTCTGTGGCCGTCAAAGCCCTAAAATTCCCAATCTACCTCTGCCTCTTTGCACAGCTGACATCCACTTTGCATCTGCTGCTGTCGCTTAGCAGATGTTCACCTGCTAAAAGGGTTGAATAAAAAATACTCCACAAATGCGGTTGTGTGTTTTGATGTGGTGCCCCCATGCTGTCAACACATTTAGCATTTTTAATGTGCTCCTGGTTCTTTCTGGAGCAATGCATTTGCACATCTCTCGTTGGTCTCCACTCTAGGGGATTCAGAAAATAGCTGTCCTTTGGTTCAACCAAAGCCAGAGCTAGAAGAACCACAGTAAATAATTTGGAAAGGACACTTATGAAAAGTAGCCTATGGATGTGTTGTGTTAGAACTTTTCTGGAGGTGAATCAGTGGTTCACCGATTCAACAATCTGTGAATCTGCAAGGAAAAATGGTGGTGCTTCCAGGGGCATCACTACATCATCTGGCACCTGGGAGCGTAAACGTTTTCACACCCATCTCCTCAAAGCACTTCAAGTCTTTGGCATAAAACAGAAGTAATGCCTATGGCAGGCTTTCTGAGGATCAGAAGGCCGTGCGTGGCTTCTCCAGAGCCTGCTGGGGCCTTCGAAAACCTTTTCCCACTAAAACTGGAAATTCCTATCTAAGGCCCCCAACCGGCCTTCTGAGCCCCATGAAAGCAGGGTGACCATATGTCATAAACAGAAAAGAGGTCAAGGCCCTCCCAAAATGGAGGACACTCAAGAAAAAAGGAGGAACGAGAAAATAAAAGCTATAAAACTCTCATAAACTTTTTTTATAGTTAATATTTTTTCAAAAAGCAAAATAAAAGTTTTAAAAAGAAAGAAAAAAAAACAACCAGAAAATAAAGTAAGGCAACAATTCCAAGCACACTTTCCTGGGAGTAAGATCCACTGAACATATTAGGGCTTTCTTTTGAATAGACATGATTAGGCTTGTGTTCACAGAGCATAAGCCTAACCATGTCAACTCAAAAGTAAGCTCCATTGTGTTTAATGGGTCTTGCTTCCAGGAAAGTGTCTTTAGGATTGCAGCCACAATCATACATAATAAATGTAGAATCTAAAAAATTACAAGGCAGGCCCAGAGCTCTAAGTCCACATTTGTTCAATTTCATATCAATTCTCACAACCTAAAATCTATCCAAAACAAACCATTATTTAAAAATTCCAACAAAATTCTCATATATATATTGTTTACATTATGGTTAATTTAAATACTATATTGCTGATTATTAAATTTAAAGCCATTGCGTCTAATTTATTACATGTAATTTGTTAATTACAAGAATGATGTGCTGCTTGCTCAAAAGGAAGACAATGAAGTTTGTTTTTTTCCAGGACACTAGCCTTTTTAACCCTCTGTCACTCAAAGCTCTGTTACTCCCAGTAGGCTCAAAGTGCGCTTTTTAGAACACTGTTAGAAAACTGTCATGAGCACCCAATTAACTCAATTGTAACACTCTTAAAGTGTTAAGTGACATTCATTAGGATGTACAAAGAGACAATATTCGAAATCTGATTTAAAAAAAATCCTCATTTATTAATCATACAGCAAGTAAAACAAAAATCACTGAAAATTAATACCCGCCTCCACATTGCCTTATGTTTTCATGAAAAAGAAAGACATATGAGCATGAATTATGAGCTGAACTGGAAATATAGGCACAGTTGAGTCACTCTGAGTCGCTGTTGGGAAGTTCAGCAGTTCAGTTCTGTGACTGAAAGGCTTGTCCAAGAGGCTTGAGGGCCGCATTGGCTTAGAAAACCCATAGACGTGGCCCTTGTTGGACCACGTGTTCATATGTACAATATTATGTGTTCATATGTACAATATTATGAACAAAATATCTACAATCTTTGTAATTTCCATTCATAAAAAGAGCTAAATGAACAGTTATGATGAATATAAAAGGAAATAAGAAACTTCCCAGGAGGGTCAAAGTGGTAATTTTTGTCCAGGGGCTCCCCACACAAGAAGCTGGAAAAATGACTAGGGGGGTTTCAAACAGCACCTAGAAATAGGAAGGTACAAGGAGGGGCAGGCCTCTTGGTCATCATGGGGCAGAGAGGGAGAAAAAACAAAATCTCATGTAATAATTATTGCAGCTTCGAGTGTCCTAGGGTTAAAAAGGGGGACATGTCCCAGAAAAATAGGACTGGGTGGGTAATGCCATAGGTGTCACATGGAGGCAAATAGATCATCCTGCAGAGAGGCCATGAGTAGCCCCCAAGCCTCAGAAAATCTTATAAGGCCTGCTGGAGACTTTGAAAAGTGAAAACCAACAGTGCCATTTAAGACTTTTGGCAGGCTTCTTAAGTCTTCCGAGGCTCAAGAAGGCCACACACAACCTTCCCAAGTCTCAGAAGTACACCCCCTGACACCTCCAGATGTGACACCTATGGCATTACCCACCCACCTCTCCCCTTAGTACCCCACTGGGTGCTGCATCCATGTGCTAAGAACACAACACTGTTCCTAGACAGTGCCTGTGATGGTGGGGAGTAGCATAGCTGAATGATTCATCCACCACCACAACTGAAAATGAATAAATATTTTCTACTCGGTAAACTCACACATGGCATTTTCAGCCCACCAGTGGGTGGATTTCATAATTTAGTACCAAATATTTGGAAAGTCCTGGCTGCCCCACCTTGCCTTTTCTATCAGTGTTAGTCATCCCTTTTGAAGTGCAATATTTAGGCAAAAGCAGGAAAATTAAGGGATTTCCAGCTTGTAGCAATCACTTCATGTATTAGGCAGGAATAAGGGGGGATTAAAATGATAAATGATATTTGTAGAATGTGTTCAGCTGGAAGAGAAAATTAGTATAAACTTCTAGCTGAATTTCAAGAATCCACATTGTTTAGAGAAGCCACAAGAATATTTACATGAAGCTCTCATTGAATAATTAATTTCTTTAAACAAGAAAAAATGCTTGTAAAGAGTAAGATGTAGATTTTTTTTTCTCTGTAATGTCTTAAGTTATTTGATTTAAATTCAAAATTCAAACTTCAAAATTATTTATGAACTTTTCTTAGAAGACGTTATATAAATACTATTGTTAAACAGGTAATGACAGGAGCCACTAGTCAGTTCTGTAATCTGAGCAGAAAGGTTTCATGGTTCCAACTGGATCAGATCAGAAAAACAGTGAATTTGGATCCCAGAGTATGGTCTGAATGTACACTATTCAGCCATTTTATTAATAAAACATACTGGTCAATGCTGGATGAACTGAAGTTGGGGATAAGTAGCAAGGTGACCAAGTTTGTAGATGATACTAAATTTTTGCTAGACAGTTAAGTCAACCCAGGGCTGTGGGTGGCGCAAGTGATTAAGTCACTATGCCTGTTGACCAGCAGGCCAGGGTTTGAGACCCAGGTCGCCCCCACAAGACAGGGTGAGCTCCTGTCCTTAGCCCAGCCCTGCGACACCAGCTGGATCCAATTGTATCAGCTCTGCCTTTCCATTGGACTAATTCAGTGGCATGGAGAGGGGGGATTTGCTGCTTGGGTAACAGCCTGTCCTCCATAACAATCTAACCCAGGCTTCCTTTCATGCTTCGCATGCAGCGTATGCAGCGCCGAGCATGATACCATAGTCTTTCAAGACTGATGGAGGCCTGCTAAGTCAACCCAGAAGGTTCTGTTCAAATTGCACAGGATGGGCAGCAAAATGGTTCAGGTGCTTCACTGTAAGTAAGTGTAAAGTAATACACAAGGGTGGACAGAAATCAACATTTCATAAATACAGTGTTGGTTCTGAGCTGCCTGTTGTGGGTCAGGAGAGAACTTGGAGTGGTGGACAACTTGATGAAAGTGTCACCCCAGTGTGCATCAGCTGTGAAGAAGGACAATTTTTCTATGCTTGGGAACAGAAAGAGAATAAAATGTCAAATATTATTATACCATTCTGGAAATTGATGGTAAGTAATTGATGTGAGTATTGTGTCCAGTTCTGGTAGCCATGTTTCAAAAAATGTTATGGAACTAGAATATGTGAAGACAACAGCAACCAAAATGATTGTTAGGTGGGGGTACCTTCCTTATGACAGAAGACCACAGCATTTGGAGTTCTTCAGTCTAGAAAGAAGAAGGTGCCAGAGAGTGGACAGAATGTCAGCACAGACATGTACTGGTCTCCCACACCACCACGTGAATGGGAAGACAGGTAAGATCAGGGTGACCAGATGCCAAACCCAAAATTCATGAACCCCAGTGCCAAAATTCCTAATCCCAGACCAAAATTCCTACCCGCTTAAAAAATTGCCAAAAATGTATTTTTTATAGTTTTTTTGTTTGTTTTTGGCCATTACTTTTGATAGGAAGGAGATATCTCAAAACCTATTTTGCTGTTCTGCTCTTCAATACGAATCCAATGACGGGGTACTGTGATCATGGTACGAATCCATGATGGGGTACTGTGCACTATCGCTAAGTTTCAAAACAAAGCCAAAATGTAGGACAATGAAGCCAAAATGTAGGACACCTGGACAGAAGGCTAAAAATCTGGACAAATCTGGGTTTTCCTGGTCATAGGGTCACCCTGGAAGATGCGCTGGACTAAACTGATTAATATAATCTAAGGCTTTGATGGCTGATAATATTAGTGTTGTATCAAGAACACTTTGTTGGCAAATCAGCTCTGGATTAACATGTGACAAGGTCAGGCCATAGGATGGATTTCCAATGTGCACAAGCATTGCCTACGATTAATTACCCACTACCACAGTCAAATTTACAGGGAAGCGATCAAGATACAAACACACCATAAATAGGAACATCAGCAATGTTTGGTTAGTACTTAGGAAGATTAGGAGCTAGGAATGTGGAACAGGAAAAGAACTGGGTGGTGAACATGCATGGTCCTTTAAGAAACACACAGTGAACAAGCAGATCAATGAACAGGTATTGTTAGTTGCTCTGGGGTGAGCAATTTGTAGAAAATTTGTAGTTTTCACCTCTAGCAATTTGTGGGAGAAATGCTAGGAAATGAATTTTTCATAAAACGTAGACATTAAGCTTATACATTTTTTTTTTACTAAGGATACAGGTTATCTATTTGGTCCCTTGTGGGTCACTGTGAGATACTGGAAACCTGGACTAGATAAGCCCTTGGCTCTTCTTTTCTTCTTACAATGGAATATTGCCCTAAAATTATGTGATGCACACTACACTGAGTTCCATAATTGAAGAACAAAGTGCTATAAATGTATTAAATATATCTGTAAAAAATCAGGATTTGATTCCATTTGTACATTGCATGAGAACAAGGTTTGGAATATGGCCAGAACCACACAACGTAATATGCAGAAGATCTCCCAACCTTTAAAACAGTTTTTTTCTTAACTTGATATTTGTCGTGTTCTCTCAGTGGGTTAATCCAATTCAAGTTGTGTGAAAGTAGAGCAAGAGTTTTGGAATAGTTACCCAAAGGATGAGGCTTATGATATTACCTCCCTTCCCCATAGGCCTGTTCACCCTTAAGCCCTGACTTTTTGCCCTTCCTATTTCCTGACTGCATACAAGAGTCACAATTGATAAGAACTCTGTTCTTGTTATATTTTTGTATTCTATCTTGATAAAATAAGAGTGATCCGGGAACCACTGTGGTACCAGATGGGAAATTGCTGTGTTCTTGTTGCTTTTCTTGTCTTCATTATAGTCTGGTTAGTCACAAGGAAATGGTCACAGAAAGAATAAAAAGCAGAACTGAGTAAAAGAGGATGGAGATTCCAAAATGGTGCATGGGATTTATTGTGTATTCCAAATAGCCTCGCGATTAAATTAGTAATGTATTCATAAGCAGAGTGTTTACATGTTTCTACTGGGAAGCTTAAGATATGCCTGGCTTTTAAACATGCATTTATTTTATATAATTTATAACAGAATCTGATCTAATTTTCTGGTAAATACTTATACAGCAGCCAATCAAGGACCTTATGCTGCCAGATAAGTGTTCTGGCAACATAAGTCCCTTTTTGGTTGTCATAAGAGGAAAGTAGATGGATCTGTTTGCCAGCAACTGGAGAATACCCACCAGTGCTAAAACTGCAGCTCAGTGGTGAGAGGAAAGGGGGAATGGACAGAACGGGGCAGGGGGAGGAGGAGGAATGGAGCAGAGATGGGGTAAGATGGTGGGAGGATCAAAGCTAGAAAAGGAAAGTATCAGCAACAAAATCCTATAACTCTTCCTGCCCTCGATGGCTCAGGTCCAGTGACATTCTCCAGCAAAATTACTAGACTATGGGCGCAATCCAGAGTAACTACGGGGAGTCCTTGCTCTGACGTAAGAACAATTTACTTTGGATTGCAATATGAATTTCCTGTAGCTTTTCATGAGGTGGTGCCATAACTACGTCGACGTAAATGTCTCTTACATGCTCCCGTAGTTACTCTGGATTGTAGGGTAAGTCAAAGCAGACTCAGACAAATGTTCCCTTATTTCAGGGAGACCTCCAGGACTCCAAACACATGTGTAGGATATATAGGGTTGTCATCCGTCCTGGAAAATCAGGACTGTCCCAGTTTGGGGGGGATTGTGTTCACCTACTGGCAAGTGTAACAGGGGGTTCCATCCCAGTTTTGTGGAAGAGAATTATGGCAACCCTAAGAATACAGCATATGCCCCATCACCATGACTGCATTACAGCTTAGGAGATGCATAGGATTCGGCTGTTACCTTTTCTTCTGTACTGAGTATTCAGCAGGACTCATACAGTACTGAGCAGACAGTGCTATAGTAAATTACAGTAAGTTGAGATTGACAAGCAAGAGGGGGGGAAAATGGCTGTCCAATATGTTGAGCCTCTTGGTCAGTTGCTATATGGTGTTGTGTATAATTTTGAATTGGCAGCTGATCTTCTGCATTGTCTAAATAAACATCAATAACATCATTTTCATTTAGTTGGTATGTTTGGATTAGATGACCTGTACAGAGGCCAATCCCAGTAGATCACCAGATGGAATGCTGTTGCATGAGAGACTCCAGTTGAAAGATCTCACAGAGCAGGAGCCAGATTATTAAATACCATTAAGAACATAAAAAACCCTTCTGGATCAGGCCCAGAGCCTGTCTTGTCTAATTTCCTGTGTCTCGCAGTGGCCCACTAGATGCCTCAGGGGCATGTAACACCACAAGTTACCCTCACACACAAACACATGCACAGACAGTGAAGGCACTGGACTGCACTTGGGTTTAATTTGGGACACTTTATTAAATACATGTGACTGATTTTTAATAAATGAAACCTATGAATACACCTTACTTCTCCCTCGCCAGTCTGAAGTAGATAAAAAAAAAATTTCCACCCATGGCCAATTTGGATGACAGAAAAGAAATTGCTCCAATAAATATCTTAGCACTTTAAGGTTCCTCTTCTCTCCATTCCTGTCCCTTCAGAGACCTTTCAGAAGTCTCAGCAGTTCCATCATCCACCATGCTTTGGATTGAAAGCCGAAGATGCAGCGTTGGCAATGGTCTTTTCATTGTTTGCCTCTGGAGAGCATTGTCTATTTACATTCATTTTATGTGCTTTTTCTTTGGCCCAACTTGTTCTTCATCCACTGCGGCACGTACCTTGGAAACCACCAAAACAAGGAACGGACAAAATGCTCTTTCATCTAACTAGCCAATGTGGCTGTCATCTCCAAAAGGTCAGGTCTTTCTGATCAACGTGAGTTTAAGTTTTAAGGAGCGTGCACTTTGGATAAAGATGGGTGGCCCAAGATTGAGAAATGGTACTGTTTCTTTCCTACCATGACTTGACCACAGATGAAAGTCCAGTTGATGCTGAAGAATCAAAGAATCATATAATTCATGAGCAACAACACCAACAAGCCAGTTGTCTTCAACCTTTTTCATACCACAATCCCCAAAATAAAAAAAGATAAAATATGAGACTTGAAAATATGAAGCAGAGTAGATCTGTCAAACCTCACCTTTCCCATTCCCCCTGTCTCTTAATACCAACCCTGTGAGTTAGCAACCTGATCTGGGCTGGCCTTAAGAGCTATGGGCAAGACTGTAAAAAGAGGCTAAATAGGTTTATAGAAAGAATTCAGTTTTGATGTGGCAATTGGATTGGATCCAACCCTGCACTTCCCCCAAACAAAGGTCTCGTTACCCCACTGGGTTTGTTGAAGAACACTGCTACAGGTGATTGGATAGCCTACCAGGGAAAAGTAAAAAAAATAAACTTATTTACTTTTTATTTTTATTTAAATATTTTAAAAGTATTGACTTTATTTTTAGTTACCTTTTGCAGGTTTTTCATTGCCCACACCACCATCATCATCATAGCATGCAGTGTAACCTTAATTGATTTAGGGTGCAATCCAGAGTAACTTTGGGGAGTCCTTGCTCTGACATAAGAACAATTTACTCTGGATTGCAATATGAATTTCCCATAGGTTTTCACTAGGTGGTGCCATAACTACATCAACGTAAATGTCTCTTACGTGCCCCCTTAGTTACTCTGGATTGGAGGGTTAGTTGCATTCTGTAACATGGAGGAAGATAGGATTGGGCATTTAAAATTGTTGCAGTGTACTGCTCTGGGAATAAGCTCATGCACTACGTTATCAGGCTGGAAGACTGGGGTCTGCAGTACTCTGATTTAGTGCGCAGATGTGTAACCAGGTGGGTGAATGGGCTTAAGATGGACACTGATGTATCCGTTCCTGACACACAATTAGGGTATCCCTTCTCATCTGATTAGACAAGGTATGTTGCCAAAGGCTGGATACTAAAATGCAAATGTTCACATACTATGGGGATGTCTGGTTACATCATAGCAAAAGCAGGTAGGAGCGGAAGGTTGCATTGGGACATTTAAACAGATTAAAATGGTATTGTTTAATAGCATTATGGGATAAATGTAGACATGGCATTCAGTGGAGGGAATGCAGATACAGGCAGAAGGCAAAACATTTAAACTGGCAGTGTTTTACAGCATTATAGGGAAAAATGTAGAGATGGCATTCAATGGGGAGAATGCAGTTACAAGCAGAAGACCATAAAACAAAAACCAGAGGTTTCATTCAACCTTAGAAGGTGCATCTCAATTAGGATTGCCATAATTCTCTTCCACAAACTTGGGACAAGACCCTCTGTCACACTCCAGTTAAAAGCAGGCCTCCGTCAGTCTTGAAAGACTATGGTATCGTGCTCGGCGCTGCATACGCTGCATGCAAAGCACGAAAGCCTGGGTTGGATTGTTATGGAGGATAGGCTGTTACCCAAGCAGCAAATCCCCCCTCTCCACTCCACTGAATTATTTCAATGGAAAGGTAGAGCCAGTACGATTGGATCCAGCTGGTGTCGCAGAGGACAGGAGCTCACCCTGTCTTGTGGGGCCGACCCAGGTCTCGAACCCTGGCCTGCTGGTTAACAGGCACAGCGTCTTAACCGCTAGTGCCACCCACAGCCCATAGCCCACATACGCTCCAGTATGTGAACACAATCCCCAAAATCAGGACTGTTGCTGTTTTTCGGGAAATATGGCAATCCTAATCTGAAGAATTCAGTCTGCAGTCCTAATCCCCAGTTTAGTCTATAAGTCCCTGCATAGGTCTTGTGGTGACCTGAGGGTGTCACAATAGTGTCATAAAGCACTTCTGTGTCACATCTGGGTGGTTAAGCCCTGGGTGGTTAAGGCCGCCGGCCTTCTCACACCACCATGAGAATGGGGAGCAGGTGAGTTATGCAGGCCTAAATTGGTTAGGATTGCGCCCTCAGTCATTTCACTCAGGAGTCAGTCAATGTTCAGTCTGAACACTGAATGATTATGTTCTGCAAAAGAGTGGAAATTGGATTAATTCAGTATCGAGGACGTGACTGGAAGGAACAGAGCATGATTCAGAGGAAGTCGAAGCTTAACCAGAATTCTTCTGCCTGTGGCTCAGAAAGGCAGTGTCCTGGTGTCCATTTTGTGTGCATGAATTCTGAGTGCTTCCTGCAAGACTGGCACTCATATATGCTGGCATGCAATGCTGGTGGTGGAGTTCCTGGGCAGCAACATATATACAGACATATATCCTAGAGCCAGGATGGGGTAGTAGTTAAGGAGTTGGATTGAAAAATTCCTCCTTGGCCAGGAAGCTTCCTGGGCCAGTGGCACACTCTCTGCCTCACCTACCTCACAGGGTTGTTGTGAGGACAAAGGATAAAAGTGAGTCATGATCAGATTTTGGCATTCTGAGGTAAAAATGTCTAACTATAAAAATGCAAAGAAAACTTTTAACCCTTGGAATACTAACCTTTTTTTGGTAGCAGCCTTACTCTCTGGGTGAACTCCACCCTGTCGTTTTGTACATATAATGAATAAATGTTGCATCAAGTTTTAGTATGGAATCCTGTAGGAAGTTAGTGTTGTTGTTTTTTAATGGAATTTATTATTATTTGATAAGAACTTTTTTACTGCTACTTTTGATACTGCGACATACTTTGATAAGAACTTTTTTACTGCTAATTAGACAGTTATAAATACGAAAGCAGGAATTTTGTACCACCAAGTACTGCCAGGGTCAAATTCACCCTGTACTATACATATATGTTTGGTACATATAATGAATAATTGTTGCATCAAGTTTTAGTATAATCATTTTATACTTATTTTAATTGTGAAATATTGTGAAATTATGAATTTTGATTATAATTTTAGCTGGCAAAATATTGAATAACCAGTGAAGAGCAAGGTGGCTCAGATTGACCCTGCCAGTATTCGATGCTATAATTTGAATTTACAGGAAAAAAATGTAAATTCAAACATTCATGCTTCTGGATTTATAACTGTCTAATTAGTAGTAAAAAGTCACAAGTTCTTGTCAAAAAAATAATAATAAATTCCATTAAAAAAACACAACACAAACTGCCGACTGGGTGAAATTCACCCGGTTAGGATTCCATAAACTGTTGGGACTTTAGTATCCGTGAGCTTTTTCTTTTTTTTCCCCTTTGTAACTCCCAGTAGTATTTTTTCAGCAGACATTACACTGAACCCTGTTATACACCAGAGAGAAGGAGGTTTGAGAGACAAGTCCTTTCATCCACGAACTGCTAGTTTCCTGGGAACTGTTTTTTGGGGGACAGCTAAGCTTTCTGTCAATCATACCCACATCCTCAAATAATTCAGCAAGTCTCCAACAGAAATAATCCAGATGGGTTTATTTGGCAATTTTAAGACTCACTTCAATTATTGTACCATCAACTGGGAAAGTGAAAGAAAAATTGCCATGCAGGAAAGAAATGTTTGCAATGCAGGGGTAAAAAATGGAAATAATGGAGAGACAAAGAATAACCTCCCTGCTGTGTGGAAGCAAAGCTTCACATAAAGATTGACATCCCTGAGAAACATATGTTGTGCATGGTGGGCTGACGCACATGGGGGGTTGATGCACATTGGATGGTCGATGCACATTGGGGGAATGTTGCGAATGGGGGCTGATGCGCATGGCGGGTTGATGCACATTGGGGGGGTTGATGCACACTGGGGGGTCGATGCACATTGGGGGATGATGCACATGGAAGGATGATGCACATGGGGAGATGGTACACAGGGGGTATTTTACTCCCACAATGCAGGAGTAAATTTCTCTAGTAATTTCGCTAGTGATATTATATAACAGGATAGTATTATTTGAAAATACCCAGATTTTAAAACTTTTTGCTATTAATAGTGTCACGCACATGTCACCTTCCTTGTGTTGCCTGCACCCCCTAGCAATGCTACTGGCTGGAGAGCCCTACGAGGAAGCCACTTTAGACATCAGATGGTTTGTAATTCTCAGGAACAAACCTACTACTTCCCCCACTTGGCCATGGCTGGGCTGTACTCTGGCCATGGAGACATTAGGCTGATTGGTCCTCCTTCCTAAATTTTCCCACCATCTAGATATTATTATATTTGGAAAACAAATTTTTAATTGTTTAAACTTAGCATAAGCAAGACTGAAGCTAAATTAAGACATCATAATCAGCACGGGATCATTGACTTATGCCAGCTACTGTGCTTCTTTTATTCTATCTCAGCACGTTCTCCTCATTTACTTTTTCTTCTTCGAACAATGCCGGGGGGGCCAAGGACTGTCTTTTGTTATTTCTCTCATTATAATGTGATGATTTTGAAACAAAGCCCAGGTGAAATACAAGATTTCACCTAAATTTGCCTGACCTTTATTTAATTATTTTAATTTTAATTCCCCCCTTTTCCTTTTCCTGAATTCCAGACTTATATTTGTACTCGATTATTTTAATCTGATCTTCAGTGTCAAAATACATGTAGACGTGATACAATACTGTGTGTTTTAGACACACGGTAAATGGTGCAGCTGGCTATTGAGGCCTGGGAATTCTGTGAACTAAACTGGGTGACTGGTATCCACAATGACCTGGAGCAAGAATCATTAACTATTTCGGGACTTACTTCTGTGTAGACATGCATAGGATTGGGCTCTCAGACATTTATCACCCTATATTGACACATACTTGCAAATTGTAGGAGCTGAATTCTTTGCAAGGTAATTACCTGCTACAGCAGTGATGTAGGATATCTAAGAAAAATGTAGGACATGAAAAAATAAAGGCTAAAACACTCATATAGTGACTTCATGTATTAAATTAAAACCATACTACATTGAATTTATTAATTCCAAGAAGAATCTGCACTAGCTGCTCCCAGGGAAAGGGAGTGCATTTAATTTTATTTTCCAGGACACAGACCTAAAAAAAGAGGACATGACCTGGAAAAAGAGAGTATCTGGTCACCCTGGGAGAGGAAGCTAGGCAGTCTGGCTTTCCAAAAAGATCAAGGGAATGGAGAGAAGCGAAATCAAAAAGCTGGCAAGAGCATCCCTGATCTACCTCAAAGGGCTGTTGTGAAGACCCAACAGAAGCGAAGGAAGCAAAGCATCCCTGAACAGCTGTGCACTGTCTGCTCAGAGGGAAAAGGGAGACATTTAAGTTCTTTTTTCAGGACACAAGGTTAATAAAGAGGAGGTCCTGGAAAAAAGAGGGTGTCTGATCACCCCAACTTTTCACAGGTGCTCACCTTGCTCAAACCATAGGTTTCTGCCAGCTTGTGCTAATGTAGATACATTGTGAACAACTGCCCCTGCAAGTGTTCTCAATGTAGGGAAATTACAAGATAGCAAGATAGTGTTATTAGATCACCAGATAGTTAGTGATCAGATAGCTAGTAACCTTTTGATCAAAATGCTTTTAATTGTGTTTTAGTTTAATTTGACCATGAAAGCTTTACAGCCCACTCCTAGCATGTCTTGTCCCATTATAGCCATTGGGGCTTGCTCCCAGGAAATTGTGGTTAGGATTGCAGCGTCAGAGCCTGATCCATGCACGTCTACTCAGAAGTAGGTCCCATTATAATCAATGGGGCTTACTCCCAGGAAAGTGTGGATAGGCTGGCAGCCTCAGATCCAATCCTATGAATATTTATTCAGAAGCAACCCCCATTATAATCAGTGGGGTTTACTCCCAGGAAAGAGTGGATAGGCTGGCAGCCTCAGATCCAAAAGCAACTCCCATTATAATCAATGGGGTTTACTACTCCCAGGAAAGTGTGGATAGGCTGGCATCCTCAGATCCAATCCTATGCATGCAACTCCCATTATAATCAGTGGGGTTTACTTCCAGGAAAGTGTGGACAGGATGTCAGCCTCAGATCCAATCTTATGCATGTTTACTCAGAAGCAACTCCCATTATAAGTGGGGTTTATTCCCAGGAAAGTGTGGATAGGATGTCAGCCTCAGATCCAATCCAATGCATGCCTACTCAGAGCAATCCCAATATAGTGGGATTTACTCCCAGGAAAGTCCCATTATACTGGGACTTGCTCTGAGTAGGCATGCATTGGATTGGATCTGAGGCTGACATCAGATCCTGGCAGCCTCAGATAGGATCCAATCCTATGCATGTTTACTCAGAAGCAACTCCCATTATAATCAATGGGGTTTACTCCCAGGAAAATGTGTCTAGGCTTGCAGCCTTGGTATGCATTGCAAGAAGATGCTGTGGCTGTGTTTTTTTTCCAGCACTAGAAGCACCAGAGAGCAGTATTTTTTCCTCCCCACCCTCCTCCTCCTCCTCCTCCTCTTCCTCCTTCTCCCCCCCCCCCCTTCTGGGTCAGCCTCCCCCTGCAAGGCATCTAGCTGGGCTGCAGGCTGGGGCTGTCCAAGATGGCGGCCTCCATCCGTACGGCAGTGCTGCAGCCCTTCTGCAGGGCAGCCCTGGGCGCGGCCATGTTGTACGGCAGATCCTGTGCAGGGAGCCAGTGTAGGAGGGGTTTTTGAACTTCGACAAAAGGAACCCTCCATTCTGGAGGCTTGCAAAGTATCCTATAGAAGTTACTAAGTTGCAGGTAACTTAATGCAACATGATGCATGAGGATAAGCCTCAGGCTGGCCACTGCAGATTCATTTTTTAATTGCATCGCTTTGTGATTTTATTTTTATTTTATTTTTTAAAGATCTCCTGGCTTTAAAAAAAGAGAAGGAAAGCAGCCACAGGGCTCCTACATGCAGATTGCAGGCACAATAGAGAACAGGTAGGAGGCACCAAAAAAAAATAAATAATGTTTTGCTGCAGAGATTTTGCTGAGAGGCTGCATTCCCTAAAATGCAAATGCAGCCTGGAAATGCATGGGCAGGGGATCATCCAGATGCATTCAATGGAGACACAAAGCAAGATGAGCTGCTGCTTCCTTCCAGGATGTGCGACTGGGTTGGAAGGGAGGAGGGGAGAGGAGGGATCACATGCGCAGGAGTTGTGAGCCTGTGCTTTAGATAGAAAGCATGGCCTGCATTTCAGGGATCTGAGATCTGCCGTCTCATTTTTTTGTGTGTGTTGATTTTGTGCACAGAAGTTGCAGGGAAAGCAGTATGTTTTGCACCCTGCCGATGGCGTACTAAGCTTGGCATCAGAATTCCATAGTGTCCCTGATTCGAAGCATAAAGGAAAATAAAGGAGAAGGGGGAAAGGGGGGCAATAAAGGGGGTAAAGGGAGGGGAGATCCATCCATAACAATAGCCCCTGACAGACAGGCCACCCCCTTCCAATCCATCCAGCATTGGGCTTTAAAAGACATTTGCTACTATTTGTGCTCTTTGGCTATCAGGTTCCTGGAAGTAGTCCCATGGATGCTCATGCTCCCAGGCCCACGCAGCCTGCCCACCTTGCAGGTTCTGTTGCTGCAGCTTCTGACACCTCTGCCTCAACCCCTGACGGGGAGGAATCCCGGTCCCGGGCCCCCAAATGGACACCTGCAGAGCTAGCACAGCTGTACCAACGGTCTGCCGTGGATCCGGCGCTGGCCCTTGGCTGGGGACGCGGCACTCAGTACACCAAGCGGCGTGCAGCCTTCTTCGATGCCATTGGTGAGGCCGTTAGCGCCCAGAGCATGCACGTGCGCTCAGGGAAAGCGTGCCACAAGAGGCTGATTGATACCCTGGGCCCCATCCGGAAAGCGGCGAGGGCGGCCCTGGCCACTGGAGTGGACTACGACACTGCCTTGTCCCAGGCCCTCAAGGAAGGTCAGGAGCCCCTCGGCATCCTATTGCATCAGGACCTGTTAAAAGACCAGGGTTTCGATACGCTAGCAGGTGTGTGCGGGGTCTGTGGGTGGCTGCCAGGGGCCCTGCTCTGGAACACTACCTGACTTACTCCATGTTGTGTCTCACAGGCACGCCAATGGAATTCTGTTCAGGGACCGCTTCTGCCTTTCCCCACCTGGGGCCCGGCCAAGTGGGTACACCCATCCTTCTGTTCAAAGAGGAGCCATCCTCGCCCAGTCTGGACAGACACGATGGTGAGAATCTTGGGGTGGGAGGCGGTAAGCCTGGTTGTGGTCTGTTCTGACTCCATGCCTATGCCATCCCCAGGTTCAACATGTTCCAGTCAAGAGGCTGCACCCATCCTGTTGCTGCCCAAAGAAGAGCCTCTCTCACCAGACATGGACAGAACTGATGGTGAGCATCTCAGGGTGGGGGGAGTGGGATAAGCTTGGTAGTGTTCCATCCTGATTGCATGTCTTTCCCATGCTCAGGTCCAGAATGTTCCAGCACAAAGGAGGAGGAGAAGCCCCACCTGGAGCCCATCCTGGACTGGTTGGATGAACCATTCTTCCCATCTGGAAGGGCTGGGACTTCAGCCTTCGCTGCCCGAGTGCCAACTGAGGATATGGTTCAGACGTCAGTCGATGAGCCCATTGAGGTGCCAACGGAAGTGCCAGTCCAGATGCCGGCTAAGGAGCTGGTCGAAATACCTGCTGAGGAGCCAATAGAGATGCCTACTGGAAAGTCAGCCCAGGTGCTTCCTGATCAGTCAGGAGATACATCAGCCCAGGTGGTTGCAGCAGCCGTGGCAGCAGCCCTCCCAACCGCAGACCAAGTGGAAGCTCCCCGTATTCTGCCGCGAGCTCGTGGGCCTCGTGCTTCTCAACAGCTGCCTGCTGATGTTGCAAGCCTCTGGGGCCGCATTGAGCAAGCCCGGATCGAGGGTGGGCAGCTGTGGCAGCAGGCAGCCGACGCCAGCCGTGCTGGTCAGGCCCAAGTGGTGCGGGCTCTTGATAAAGTTGTCGAACGGCAGGAGGAACTTCTCATGGGCATGGCGCAGCAGGAGCGGATCCTCTCGCGGCAGGAGCAGGCCCTTGTGGACGTTGCAGCGCTGATCCGTGAGCAAAATCAACTCCTGGCAGAGAACAACCGGCTCTTAGCCGTCATGGCTGGAGTGGCGCCTCAGGACATGGAGTGGGGTAGTGGCCGCAGGCGTGGTCTTCCACGACGGCACTTTGCCAGTGGAGCTGGCTCCAGACGCTTGCGCCCACGAGCCCGTGGTCGAGGGGCTGGCAGGTAAGCTCCTGCCATCCTTTTCCTTGCCTCTGTTCCCATCCCCTTCCCCTCCTGTCCCTTCCCTCCCCCGCTTCCTCCCCCCATGAATCCCATGTGCAGCCTCACCGTGGCATGGGGGTGGCAACGCTTGCTGTAGGCAGCTTGGCTGTGCCTGGGCATGGGCATAAGCATCTGCCTAGGTGTAGCAGCCATGTTCTGTAGTACCAGCAGGCTTCCCTGCAGCAAGCGGCTGATGCACAGGGTACCATTTATGTGAGGCTGTATGGGCCACCTCGTTCTTGGGTGATACATATCCGCATACAAATATTCTTTGAGGTGTGTTTCTGAATACAACATAGGTGTTGCCAGGTTTCAGGTTTCACTGTTAGGTTTCTCTAGCTGTGCCTATGGATGGAGGCTGTTGTGGTACCCAGGGACTGAATCTGAACATTGCTGATTGCTTGGCAACATGTGATGTTGTGTTGGTGAGCAGGCTTAGCTTAGTTGCTAGGTATGCTGGCTTGGTTTCTAACCAGCCACCTTTACCAAAAGACCATCTGCTCCTTGTGAACTATCACCTTGTATGGGAAACATTCACAGCCCTGATGTTCTCTTTGTACGCGCATGATGTGCTTCTCACTTTCTTTATCAGCCCTGTTGTTTCAGCCAGCTGTTAACCTTGTTGGTCATTTGTTTACATGTGCCTCACCCCTTGCTTCACTCTTTCTCCACTGGAAATAGTGGTAAAAGAACCTTGACTTATGGCTGGTGCCCATGCAATCTCAGTGCAACAGTTGGACAGCATTGGACTGATAATGTCTCATTTCGTGTTTGCAGTCTCAAAACCTGGAAGGGGCTGGTTCATAATATAATATAACATAATATACCTATAAAACTGAAAAGTCGCTGACTGGTTCATTGACTGATTCATCAATGCCCCGCTAAAACTGCTGGGTCAAGAAGTGTGAAATTTGGGATGGGTGTTCCTTCCTGATGGAGGCACCCACTTAGAACCAGTTTTTGGAAATTCCAATCAGAAGGGGGTGCAATGGGGCACAACACGTTTTCCTCCCTATACTTTACATTGAAGAATCTCTGACTGATGGATGTTCTGCTCTAACCCCTTGACCCAGAAGCAGGAAATCTGGGGAGGGTGTTCCTTATGTGACATCTTCACCCACCAAGAACTGATGTTGAGAAATTTAACCCTTAAGGGGTTGAAAAGGGATGCAATGTGTTTTGTCCTATACTTAATATTGAAGACCGACTGATCAACATCCAGCTGATGCACTGGGAGGGAGGGTGAGCATGGAGGGATGATGCACAGGGGGGATGGTGCGCATGGGGGTATTGCGCATGGGGGTGATGTGCATGAGGGTGTTGTACATGGGGGATGGTGTGCATGGGGGATGTTGTACAGGAGTATTGCGCATGAGGGGTGTTGCACTTGGGGGAATGATGTGCATGGGGTGTTGTAGACAGGGGACAGTGTGCATTGGGGGACAGTGCACTTGGGGGAAGGAGTGCATAGGGACGATGCAATTGGAGGGATGTTGTACAGAGGTATTGCACATGGGTGGTGTTGCACATGTGTTCCACATGGGGGGATGATGTGCGTGGAATAGTGTGCTTGGGGGAGATGTACAAGGGTTTTGCACATGGGGGACAGTGCACATGGGGGATGTTGTATGGGGGTATTGTGTGTGGAGGTGTTGCACATGGGGGATGATGCGCATGGGGTGTTGCACATGAGGGGATGATGTGCATGGGGGATGATGCACAAGGGGTGACGATGCGCATGGGGGCATGATGCACAGTGGGGGATGGCGTACGGGGGAATGTTACTCCCGCAACACAGGTACATTTTCGCTAGTACAATATAATATAGCCATATTAGCTCTGATTGTTTGCCACACAAAGCTATCGTTCACAAAGGGCAGTTGATCTTTTGCTAAAAGGTGGCAATGGAAAGCAGTCCTAACTGTGCTGAAAATAAAACCTCCCAGAAATTCAATGCAATATTAATTTAATCATAGAATTGACACTAGGTTCATTTACCGTAAGCATCACTACAGACAATTACATGTCCACATAGTGACTTCATCCTTTTAAGCAACCAGCCACATGAATTTTAATGCAATGCCCATGTGCGCTTTTAAAAAGTCAGATTCTTCCAGATTTTTCTGTTAATGGATGTTTTATGTTCTCCCCTCTTATTGTTGAAATGCCTTAATGCTTTACTTAACGCAAGTCACACAATGCACCCTCAATAGGGCTGTTTTGGGTGCATCACCAGCTTCAGAACTTGGCGGTCTGCCTCAGCTGTTGTCATGCAAGTTCATCTGATCCAAGAACCAAAAGGGCAATAAGGATACCTGAAACAAGAGAAAAGGATTCTGGGTGCGCTGGACTGTTATTGCTTTGGTTCTGATGTATTACCTGCCTGCCTGATCTTTGACAGACAAAAAAGAATTTCTTTATCCAACACGTAATTAGTCCATGGAACTCCTTGCCACAGAATGTGATTGATGGCGCTGTCCTAGATGCCTTTAGAATTGGACAAATTTCTGAAAGAAATATTTGGGTTACAAGCCCTGATGTGCATGATTTCAGAAGCAGGCTACTTGAGAATGACAGATGCAAGCAAGATATAGGTCTTGTGTGCTCCCTAAGAAATTTGGTGGGCCATAGTCCAGCACCGTGAGAGACAGGAAGCTTGACTATATGGACCTTTGGTCTGAACCAGTAGGGCTCATATGTTCTTATACCAAGTGTCCCTCCCTTCTGGGTGTCACAGAGTCTGGAACTATTATGGAGAGGTTTGATTGTATTTCACAAGGCTCCCTGTCACAAGGAACGTCTGTTTCTTCCCTTGTTTTGTTGTAATCAAAAAAGAATATCTCACAAGTGTGTGTGCAAGTGACGTAAGGGGGTTATCTCTTGTTTGGTTCACCTTGGTGAATCAAACTTCTCTGGAATACTTATAATGCCTCCCCATATACATTCCAAGAGGAATGAATTGAAATCCTACTAGGTAGAGTTTTCCTGTTTGTTTTAAATATAAAACATTGCCATTTTGGTGTTTCAAGATATTTTCCAGAAATTAAAATAGATTACTTTTTTGAGTTAGAAATAAAACTGTGGCTGCATTTGCTGACACTATATCACCTACTATCTTCCACCTAGTACACTTTTTCAAAATTAATACAAATATAGAGTTTAGAATGAGAACGTGGAATAAAAATACACGCTTTTCAAATGATGAAATTGGAGGGGGAAAGCTTTTTTTAAACTTTTTAAAATGCTTTTTAAAAACTAAGTAATAGGGGTTTGACACTCTCATGATTGTATTTAATAAGTAAGTAATAGGGTGAAATTTTTGTTCTAGGGGGACGCCTCTCTTCGGCAATAGAAAATAAATCAATAGGTGAAGATTTTTTTCCAGCATAGAGATGAGATGGGGAAAATTAGATTTTTGCTTGTGGTTTTAGACACTAGAGTCTTTTCAGAGACTTTTTACCTCATTAGCAGGACTGCAAATTTCTACTAACAATAATGATGTGATAATACATCATTAACAATAATGATTATTGCTGCTGCAGATGATGACAACCAAAACAGTTGATAACACTCTAGTTAGCAAAAGTAATCAGCAACTAAAAAGGAATTTTCATACTTTTCAATTTAATACTGTAAATAAATAACACTAAACCAGGAAGGCAAATTCAGAAATGTATAAATTGTCCATTAAAACATCTGGTTTATTTTTACACATATTATTTAGAAATTTATTTATTGCTTCCAAACATGTAGTATTTAAATCGTATTCAGCACAATCCTATGCATGTGTACTCAGACATAAATTTGAATTTAGACTGAAGTTTAGAGTTAAGACTGAAGTCTTGAATTCAATGGGACTTACTCCCAGGTAACTGCTCATAGGATTGAAGTCTTTCTCTTTTTATTACCATCAAAGGGTAATAAAAATCAGCTGCTCTCACAGAAGAGTACACAAGAAGTTACCATCTGACGTGTCACAGATTCATGCCCAGTTTATGAAAATTATGCACATGTTGATGTAAAGATTACCTTGATATTGATCCGGCTGCTCATTAAATTCCATGCCCACTGGAGACCACTTGTGCTCCCAGTTGGGATCCCTTGCCTATTATCCACCCCCTCCTTTCTTTTTTTCATGTGTCCCAGATTGATGTAATGAACCTGCAATTCCATCACTCAAAAAAAAATGCATATACATATAGTGGCTCCCACTATATGGATTGTTTTCCAATCCAGGCTTTGGCTTTTGAATTACATTCACATCCAACCTTTTCCCAGCCATCATTTTATATTTATCTTTCAGAACTGAGCTGCACTTGAGAAGCCGGTCCCCATCCTTGAGGAGGAGATGCAACATCTGCATACATAGACCACTACAGAGGGAAACACATGAAGGCCAGTGAAATTCCTGGATGTGCCACTGATAAAGGTAAGAAGATAACTGTGAGATGTGCATTGTAGTATATAGTGTTGTGCACTGTCATGTGCAGTACTATCAGAGTTATTGTGCAATGAATGTGAATGGTATATACGGGTCAGAGTTATATGAATGGCATGGGATCATTAAGAGCCCTGCTGGATCAGGCCAAAGGCCCATCTTGCCCAACTTCCTGTACCTCAAGTGGCCCACCAGTGTCCCACCAAATGCACACAACACAATAGGACACCTGCGTTCCAGTACTCTTCTCTGCACCCGTATTTTACATCTAAAATAAAGAGATTCAAAATATCAATCGGGACTTGTAACCCGTAATGGACTTTTCCTCTAGAAATTTGACTAATCCCCTCTTAAAGGCATCTACCCAAATGCATCGCTACATCCTGTTGCTAGGAGTTCTGCAGACTAATTCCACAGACTAAGAAAATAAATAGATTTTTTGGTCTGTCCTATCACTCCCAACATTAATAAATTATGTTATGCACAATATTTTATTTGGATGAATCAATTTCCAAGTACAAAATGATACAGATGGAACTGGTTTGGATTGTACTTACCCTTAAATGTCCTCCATGGATGATTATATAAACATACACACCCTATCCACTTCCATCTCTTCCCAGTAAGTCTCTTAATTGCAAGGGGGCAGTTTAGATGACTCCCCCTGTAATTAAAGATGTTTACTGGGAAGTAAAGAGAGGAACCAGGATAAGTACATCAGGGCCAGTCAGGCCACATCATTATTTCTTGATCTGACTGGTATATTCTGAAGGATTACATGAACACACGTGAAGGGCATCCTAAATTCTCTGTTGCCAAACCTTATGCTGGTTTTAAGCAGTGAAGGAAAAGATAACAGGAGGTAACACACAGTCCAATTCTAACTATATTGCCATGTGGAGGGCTAGTGCAGACTACGTTCTATCCTGTGGGGGAATTTCAACTGCTGGAGGTCTTCTTGGGGTAAGGAGACATTTCAAGCCCAAGCCTGAGTTGGTTTTGGTGGATCAAGCCTGGGAAAGGGGGATAGGATACAGTATGCACTTGCACCACCAATCGTGTCCATTCACCCTTTCCCCATTTCTACCCTACCCCAACATCTACCCGAGTGTGTCTCAAGCCTGACATGTCTTTCTAAGTGATGTCATCACTTAGAGGTGAACCTTGAGGTGATGCCATGGCCTGAAGTGATGCCAGAATTTCTCCATGTCTGTTTGGAAGTGTCCCATTATGTTCAATTAGACTTACTCCCAGGAAAGTATGGATTGTAGCCTGAGTGCTACTGATTCCAACAAGAAGTTTCAGCCTTCCCACTGTTGTGCCACTTTCATACTATCACAAAGTACTTCATGGTGCTTTTGAGACAGCGCTCACCAGCAGAACTTGTGTTTTGCTTGCACAAAGATTGATAGGATTGGGTCAAAAGTTTCTTATTCTCCTGGTTCTTCTAACAGGCTGCCCTAGACAGCATAGTACTTCCCGTTTTGTAAGCCCAGTGTAGCATTGGTTCATAAATACTGGATAACTAAGAAGTTATCACAGCCATGAAGTGGTCAGGCCAGAAGAATTTATTTGTTGGGTGTAACCATTTGCCAAGCACTGCACTTCAAACAGCATTCTTTGCTTGGGGAATGTTCCTTTGACATCATTGTAAATCTTACTAATTCTAATAGATACAAGTGAAGAAAAAAATGGCACGAAGCTTGTTTAAAGGCTTTGGGCCAGATACTCCACACTCCATTACACTGTGCAGCTTGGTGGAATTCATCGGAGCCGTGCCTGTGTAAAATTGTTCCAGTGGAGGGGAAAATAAGGCCCTGTTAACAACCATTTCTCATTTGGGTTATGCCTTTGCATAGCACCAGAGCAGGCAGAAATCTGTGCTTGAGCAAACTGGTCATTCTCCACTTGAAATGATGTTCTACAAAAAAAGGGGATTATTTTATTTATTTATTTACTTTTTTGCTAGGAAGTAAGTTTTTGGCATCTTATCCTGGCCACATGCACTCCCTTTGTATTACCCAAACATAATTAACTGGGAACAACTTGCCTCAACTGGGAACAACTTGCATTTTCAAAGTATTGCATTTTGCTTTGCAGAAATTCAATATCCATGTCTTATCCCTTCTGATATTAAACAGGTTTCTTCTCCTCATGTGCACTGAGGTGCCTTAAGCTCAATTCACCCCCATATCTCATCAAAAATAGTCAGTCCAAACTAGTTATGATGACCGTTATGGGGCGGAAAGGCTTTACTATTGGAAAGGCTGTGGCTTAGGCTGCAATCCTAAAGACACTTTCCTGGGAGTAAGACCCATTGAACACAATGGGGCTTACTTTTGAGTAGTCATGTTTAGGATTGTGCACTTACTGGTTAAAACATCATGCCTATTAACCAACAGGCCAAGGATCAAGACCCGGGTGGTACAAGACAGAGTGAGCTCCCATACCCTTGGAAGCGCAAGTAGATAAATAGGTACTACCTCAGTGGGAAGGTATCAGCATTCAGTGTGCTTTGGAGCATAGTTATGCCGGCCGTATGACCACAGAGATGTCTTTAGACAGTGGTGGATCTTTGGCTTAGAAACAGGGATGAGCATTGTACCCTAGAGTCAGTCACAAATAGAGTACAACCCATAAGCAAGCAGGCCTCCGTCAGTCTTGAAAGACTATGGTATCGTGCTCTGCGCTGCATACGCTGCATGTGAAGCACGAAAGCCTGGGTTGGATTTGGATCAGCCCCAAACTTGTGCTGGATACAGCATAGGCTCTCCAGCCTGCCTGTTCTAGAGCAAGGCTGCAATCCTAACCCCACTTTCCTGGGAGTAAGTACTATTGAACACAATGGGACTTACTTTTGAGTAGACCTGCTTAGGATTGCACTGTCAGTTAGGATTGTACTGTGCAGATGTTTCTTAAATGCCATTGGGATGGGAAACACTACCTGGGCCAATGATGTGTCATTTCTGGTGCAAGCTGCTTCCTTTCTACAGTAGTTAACATTATTCTATTTTCCCCAGTTTCCCCATTGGGAGAATGGAGACTGAATCAAAGTATGCAAGCTACAGAGACTCTATTCTCAGTGCACTATTTCCTTTTTAATTTGCCTTCCCTCTGTGTTGAATTATTTCCACTGTTTTTCTCCTATGCAAGTAGTGCATTTTAAAAATAGTAGTAGTTAGGCCTGGTTTTTGATCAGTATTCATTGACGTGCTTGTGATTGAACCATACTCTGCTCCAAGATGGTATTTGGAATACTCTGTGTTGGTTGCAGACTAGAAGTCTATTCATGACTTATACTGGGTCAAAGGGGCATGGAGGATACTAAAAACTACTGGACAACAGTCTGTGTGTGGCCATCAACAGAGAGAGAATTCAGCAATAAACTCTGCATTTTGTTAAGACCAATGTGTTTGCAGAGTTAAATTTTGAAGAGTTCCTGGCACTGGTTGTTTTTATAACACTCAAATGCCTTTCAGAGGAGCTCTTTGGAAAGTCATTAAGCCATCAGTGATTACGAAAATTCCATATTTGGAAATGGAACTGGGAGGTCATATAATGCAACCATAATCACTAATCACAGAGGACCCCATTGTGTGCTCGTATTTGTTTCAGCATATACAAATACTTCCTAAGCATGTTTAGAACATATCCCAAATATTGTACAATACATCGTTATATGGTGGCAACACCACAAGCAGTGCCTATCATTGTACAGGAAACCAGAAATTATTGGACAGCAATTAATCTGTACCTACTCACAGATGCCCAATCACACATGTATATATGAAGCATCCCTTATTTGGATGAATATTATAAATGTGAAAAACAGAATGTCAGTAAGCTTGCTTCTGTTGGTGGTTGTTGCTCACTTATAAAGGCCCTTTTTAGATAATGCATCCTGTGAATGCTCCCCAGGATGGGGGAGTAAAGATGGGGGAATGAAGTTACATCTTTCCTCCCTCTTATCTTGGTGCACCTCCAAAGCGATGTAATGGCCTTGTGGTGAATTTAGTTTCAATTGGATATGCAATGCATGTAAATAGTGCAGCATTTCTTAAACGATGGTACTTGTACCGCTGCTGGTAGATGAGGTGGTATTTGGTAGATTAACTATATGATCTGGAGGAAAAGATTGAGTTAAACGTATGATGCCAAATGATAAACAAACATCAGAAAAGCAGCCATGGAAATTAATCTGAGGAGCATTTCATCCTGCATTCCGGATCTGTTAAAAAAATGTTTTTGCTTAATGACGCAGGAGAAGGGCCTGAACTTATGAAAAGTTATAATTTTTGAAAAGGCAACAGGCAGAATTAATTCATTCAAAATAGTTTTCAGTCCAATTATTAATGCATTTAGCAAGATCAGAAAAAAAAAACCTGTTTGCTTCTGAATCACCAGCTGCCCTCATCATTCCCATCCCACAAATTCCCATGACACATATTATTACCTTTATCATTAATGTATCATTATCATTTCATGGTGCTGTAATCCTTGCTGTCTTTGTTATCACCATCTTTTGGTGGAGATGCATTGTAAGACTAACCCAAGCTTGGATTTTAATGAAGGCAGGAAAACCCAGAAGAACATTTGGCATTCTTTTCTTTCTATTCAGGGAGAGGACAGCCATACTGGGTTCACTGATGGCTATTTTCCTCTTTTTATTTGACAGTTTGAAGTACAAAATGAGTTGAAGCTGTATGTTGAATCAAAGGTCAAATATCTGAAAAAACCACAATACTTTTCATTTTGAATTGGTCCCTCAGTTTAAGCTGAAACCAAACCACATTGTAGTGGCATAGCTAGATGGGGTGCAAAGTGCAAAGTTTTGCCAGGAGCCTCTCCACAGCATGCAAGTGGCCTCTCCACCTTCCCTTCAAAGCCGTTCCAAAATGGGGGAACAAAGTAGGCATTTGCCTCTATTTTACTCCCTGGGTCAGAATGCGGGGTTGTAAGTTTGTGTGGAATTTAATTGCTGGGAGCAATGGGGTATTTAAATTTGTATAGAAATTATTGTATGGTTAGTTGTGTTTATTTTAGTTTCTTTTTTAGTGGTGTTGTCCAGTTTTACCTTGGGGAAGAGCATCTCATTTCATTGCACCCAGTTGTGAGTGTAATGACAAATAAATTTCTTATCTAAATAGCTTTGAAGGGAAAAAGCCACTGGTTTGGAGGTTCCTTGCAAAACTCAGTGCTTTGCATCCCCACTAACTACGCCATGTCTCATTGTGTATTTATGTTCTGTAGTTGCAGTTTTCAGCGCAACTGGCTTTTTAAAAAGCAGCAGAGTCCCTAGATTTGGATCTAGATTGCAGCACCAGCAGGGGCTGGATGGGACAGGGGAGATCCAATCCTTTTTCTTTACACCTCATCCGATCCAAAGCCCAAGGGACATCCAAAGCCCCGACATCTTTCTGTAGATGCAAATCTATTGTTTACCTTTCAAGTACCAGATTTAAACTGGCAGGTGTGAGTAGACTTTTTCAATCTGAGCCTCTTCATGTTTCCTTGGAAGGAGGTACTTTTCATGAATGATGGCAAAGACTGACTTTGGCACTTTCTGCCTGTGAGGGATATGCTCTCCTCTTGAGCATCTAAATTGCTCAACGTCTAAATCATACCCTACAATAGAGTAACTATGGGAAGATGTAAAAGGCACTTACTTTGGATTGATCTATGCATAGGTTTCCCATAGGTGGTACCATAACTATGTCGGTGTATAAGGTCCCGTAGTTACTCTGGATTGTAGCCATATTATTTCATTTTTTGTTTCATTGTCCCTCTCATACTAACCACTCATGGCACATCTGAGTGCCTGTTAGTTTTGTGACCTACTCCTTGCCATGTCCTGCCTCAAGTCTTATCCTTTCTGCTCTTTCTCACCTCTCCATCTTTTGTTCACCATGTCCTCATCGATGTTTTTAGTAGGGTTCTGGGAGCCAAAGTTATTCTGAGAGATTAATCTAAGGGTGCAATCCAGAGTAACTATGGGGAGTCCGTGTAAGAACAATTTGCTCTGGGTTGCAATACAAATTTCCCATAGGTTTTCACTAGGTGGTGCAGTAACTGTGGGTACACGTCTCTTACGTGCTCCCATAGTTACTATGGATTATAGAGTTAGTTTATGATTGATGGCATGGCATGTTGATATCTTCCATGTTTCTCTTAAATTCTGCACATACACAGAAAACTACTAGTATTCCGCTATCCTGCCTTGCTTCTGCTCAATTAAATTCAATTTGATCCAGCCTGTAAGCCTTTTGCCAGGAAAGGGATGTTGAACATGTACTGCAATAATTAAATTGCTTCTTTTTTTAACCTAGAGCCTCTTCAAGTGGAAGTGAATCTGTTCTCCTCCCTTCATTTTGTGGCACTTATTGTGGTTATGCCACTTATTCAATTTAGGTAAATGGAAGATGGTATCTTCACCCACAACACTGTTTGGGCAGAGTAAATATGAGCCTGGCCTTAGGGATTACTCTGTTTGCTAATCCACAATGTTCTGTTATTACTAGAGATAAGGAAACAGGCCTCCCAGACTTCTTGACCTTCTACAGAGCCATCCTTTCCATCTCCAGTTTGTGCAATAAAAGGGTCTGGAAATAATACCATTAATCATAGAATCATAGTGTTGGAAGGGACCCAGTGGACCATCTAGTCCAACCCACTGCCTGTAGGAAATCCTCATCTTGTGGGGACCCAGGCCTCGAACCCTGGCCTGCTGGTTAACAGGCACAGTGTCTTAATCACTTGCACCACCAGAGGACTGTCATTGTACAACCTTGTATGAACGCTAGAAATTTTCAGATACTTTTCATTTGGGGAAATAGGGGCACTGTGGGTTTCTATTAAAACCATTTCCATGTTAATTTGTTTGCAAAGAAAATAACAAGGAGTTTTGTGGAATTTTAAAGACTAGCCAATTTATTATAACATAAGCTTTCTTGGTTTCTAATTCTTTCCCAATGCAGTCCTAAGCCTATCCAGAAGTGTCCTATTGCATTCAATAGGGTCTACTCCCAGGAAAGTGTGTTTAGGATTGCAGCCTAAATCAGACACGTGAAGTGTTAAACTTGTCAGAGATATGTTTTTCTATCTCTGATGTGGAGGGAGATTTGTGATTAATGGCCATATAACTCTTCTGCAATTAATGGTTCTGTCTCATTGTGTGTGTTAGGATAACAATCCATATATCTGTGTAATCCATGAAAGCTTAAGTTATAGCCAATTTTCTAGTCTGTAAAATAGCACAAAACTCTTGGTTCATTGAGGGCACAATCCAGAGTGAGGGCAGTGAGGAGAGCCCTAGCTGGGCTGCCCCAACTATTGAGTATCCAGAGCAGAGAGTTATGGTGCATTCAGAGAGTCAGGAAGCCTGGGCTGCCCTAACTGCTCTAGAGCATGCTCACTAGGCACCAAGTCAGTGATCCCTGGGGAGAGCTTGCTCCTGAGGAGACCCCCCTCAGATCACACTGAACAAGTGTGGTGCCTACCTTAGAAGGAGTCCCTGATAAGAGTACAGTCTACAGTGAATTAAGGCAGCTTCATGGAGTGGCCTGCTGTATCCCCAGGTTAGTGGCTGCTGTAGTTGTGCCATTTCCTGAAGTTGAGAGGCAGAGGTTGCAGCTAGGCTGGCCAGGAACTCAGATTTTTGGTCAACACTGCCATTCTTACTTTGCTTTATCATGGACCAATATGGGTCTACTCATTTCTATACTTGCTCCTAAAGTGCTATAACTCTGAGGAGCTGGATGAGGGCATTTCTGCCCTGGAAACAGATTCTGGATACAGAGTAACTGATCTGCCCTAGGCAATGCTAAACATGCCCTCAACATGCCTCTCCTGAACTGCCTAGGCTGCCCCAGTTAGGGCAGAGCAGGTCCACTTGTCTTGGAGCAACCTATGTTGCCTTAGCCTTTTCCAGAATAACTAGGGTGGCCCATCTTGCAGTCGGGTCAGCCCAGTGACAGATAGGGCAATCCAAGTGCACTTCTGGATTGTGCCCTTAGCTATTATTTCTATATCCACCTCAATTCCTCCAATATCTCCCTCCAGGAATAAAGCTAGCAGGTTTATTAAAAGCAAAACCCCAAAATGAGTGGAGTCATAAAAGATGGGGAAAGCCATCAGTCTGGTAGCTTCACCTGATAGGATGATGTGATGTGTGGATGTTAAGAGGGGAAACCATTAAGAGGGACACTAGGAGAGCTCTATGAAGGTGTGGTGGCAGTGAAGGCAGCAAATTCCATTCTTGGGGTCATTAGAAAAGGGATTGAGAATAAAACAGTGAAAATTATGATGCTGTTGTACAAATTGATGGTTGCATTTGGAGTACTGTGTCCAGTTCTTATTGCCACATCTCACAAAAGACAGAAAATGGAGAAAGTTCAGAGGACAGCGACCAAAATGATTGGGGCATCTTCTGTAGGAGGAAAGCCTACACAGCATTTGGGGCTCTTCAGTCTAGAAAAGAGGCGCTTGAGGGGAGACATAATCAAAATTATGCAAGGGATGGATAGAATGGATAGGGAGATGCTCTTTTCCCTTTCACGTAACACCAGAAGTAGGGGACATCCACTAAAATTGAATGTCGGGAGGGTTAGGACAGATAAAAGAAAATATTTCTTTACCCAGCATGTAGTTGGTCTGTGAAACTCCTGCCACAGGATGTAGTGATGGCATCTATTCTATGATTCATATGATTCTAGACTCAATGCCTTTAAGAAGGGATTGGACAAACGTCTAGAGGAAAGGACCATCATATGCATGGCCCTCTACAGTTTTTGTCTCTTGTGATGCCTCTTCTGGGTTCTGAGTCACTGTTTCTAGTGCAAATGCCTGCAGTAATGAATTTTTTTGTGTCCCACCAGCTTCTTAGACACAGTAAAGGACAGGCAATTCATTACTACAGGAAGCTGACCTAAAAACAGAGAACCTGGAAGTTTTTCAGCAGTTTTTAACTACTTCGCTCCAAACTCCCTCAGCACACCAACTGAAAATCACAACTTTTTCTCTACAGTTCCCCTCAGACTCCATTCATCTCATCCTTTTTGAATCCAAGTGAAGGAGGTAGACACAGCCCCAGTTGCCATATTTGGCCACATGATTGTGTGAGCCCTGATTAAGGCCATGGGTGCAGTGGAATGAATGCTTTGGGCTGCAATGCTAAAGATACTTTCCTGGGAGTAAGACCCATTGAACACAACAAGGCTTACTTTTGAGTAGACATGGTTAGCATTGTGCTCTTGGAGCTCTACACATTATCCCTATTTTATTTCCATGTTTCTAGGTTATCGCATCTAAGAAGTATGAACGGACTTTTAAGTGGATGAACAAGAGTCTTCTGATGCACATATATCAACCCTTCAGGTCGCTAACCCCAGCAAGGCATAAACCATTAGCATCTCAGAAGCAATGGAAAAGTCTACTACTCCAGTGTAATTGTCCCAGGAGGATTCAAGAACTACCTTTCTCATGTGGCAGATTTTTTTCCCCTTATCGGAAAGTGTCATTGGCAGGTTGTTCACAGGGTGACCAGATGTCCAAATCTCAAAAGGAGGACAAGGTCTTGGATTCCTTTCAGCCTGGCCTTTCCAGCAGACAATGGCACATTTGCCTACCCATTATTAAAGTCACAATATTGGGCACTTTCCCATAGAGTCAAGGCATAGTTTTAGTTTTTTGGCCATAACTTTTAATAGGAAGTAGGTATTTCGTATTTCTTCAATACAAATCCAATGACATAATGGGGTACTGCCCTCCACTGAAAAGTTCCAAAATGAAGCCAAAAGGGAGGACAGTGAAACCCTTTTGGAGGACACTTGGACAAGAGGCTAAAAAAGAGGACAAATCCGGAAATTTCCGGTCATATGGTCACCTTGGTTGTTCTTCCTTCTGTTGTCTCTCCAGGCAACAGTGATCGAGTAAACATTAGAATCAGCCAAAGGCTATCTGGAATCACTCTCCCCAAGAACCCAGTGAGAACAAACTCAGAAAAAAACAACCTCTTCAAGCACATGTATTCTGACATCATTTCTTGATTTGGAAACATTTTTTATAGCCAGCTGTGGAAGACAACAAGGGATGGAAATGAGGAATGCTTCCCTTGGCGTAAAGACAATCCAAAGGTTTTGTAGAAACCCCCCAGGCAGGCACTGACCTTGGCTAAGGTGAATGAGGCTTCTGTTGTTGACTTGGCTGTGGCCGGGAAGGAAGGCGAGAGTATTTGGGCAAAACTTTCTCAAGGAAGTACTGAAATATTCTGCAGCTGTAAATCATACCCAAGTCATAGAGCAAGCCAATGCCTGGTCATACTGTTGCATATATCTGATAGTTATGATGTTGTAAGAGTAGAGTCTTGGTCAATGTGACACCAGGCATGGGGTGTTATGAGAGTGTACATGGCATGGCACCATCCCCAAGCCTAGCACCGGGGGATGTGCCCCCCTTGCCCCTCCTCGGGTAGGCATGGGTATGTTATAGGAGGGTAGATGGCAGCATGGCACCATTCCCCAGCAAGGCACCTGGGATATGTGCCCCCCTTGCCTCACCTTCAGCATAGTTGCTTAGCCATCCCCATGTTTAGCAAAAACAAAACGGATTGTGTAAATTAAGCAGCTTGGTTCCAACATGCTTACAACTTCAACTGGTCACAGAATTGAGTTTTACTGGGTGCAGATTTTGGATTTTTCTTCTTAAAGGGCAAACTGTATGCACAGCAATTATTGTGGTGGGCTAATAACCTTTAAAATGAAATAATAATTCCTGTTTTCATCTGACAAATGTTGGAAAGTCTGCAACTAATTTATAAGGATTATATGTTCCCCAAGAGTGCATTTAGAAGCAGTGTTGGAATGCATTTAGCTCTCCATCGAAAGCACAACTCCTGATGTCACAGACACCGCTAACAGCCCCAGGAGACATCGTATAGCCCTATCAATGCATGACAAATGTACTGTGAAACCTTCTGCCTGGGTCTCTCCCCACCTCACTTAATAAGCTGTGAAACCTATTGCTGCATTGCCAGAATGAATGGCATAAACGGATCTGTCATGAAAGGTGACAGAAGATCCCGAGAAGACAAGCTACAAGTTTGCAGAGGAAGGTAGAACCAGTCAGCAGAGAGAGTGATGGAGGTTGGCATGTCTTCCTGGCAGATAATGGATTAGTTACGAAACACCAGGAGATTTATATCCTTAGGCTAAGCAAGCAGATGGGACAGTCTAAACATTGGACTCTAATGGTTGGGTGACTGGGGCCCTGGTGTATACGCATGCAAGTCTCCTCCTGGTATGTTTTGCTCTTCTTTCCCCCCATAGCTTCACTATCATCTCATCTCTGGGGCAGCTCTCCATTCATTCTCCCCAGTTCTTTTCTGCCCTTACTGGGCTGACTATGAGGAACATGTGTAGCTTCTCCATTGAGCTGTCTGGAAAAGTCCAGTAAACTGGTAAAGAGGGAGTAGGAATCCAGCGTCCCCTCCTGGGCCTGATGCACCTGCAGGGATCATCACAGACTTGCACCCATCATATTCCTGCCTCAGGTGCGAATTAACCCATTGCTAAGGCTTACCTGGAGCCAAGGAGACTGCCAGTAGACAAAAATCCTTATGGGATTACTCCATGCTTACTTCTGAGTAAACATATATGGGGTTGTGCTGTTTATATTTTTAAAAGTCTCTTTTTCCATTTTGGTTAGCTACAATATTTTGTTTTGAGTGGCAGCTATAAAATCATTGGATAGTACCAACATTTGCATAGTGGTTAAGTAAGAAGGACTGACATTTCCTTTGACAGATCTTTTGTGGTTTAATGACCAACCAGCGACTCAAATGAATACCTTATCAAAATTGTCACTTTTATCTCAGTCTGGTATAAATTGAGAGAAAAACTGAATCTAGATTTGATTGTACTTTATATCTGTTATTTTTTCAGTGGAAAGTTTCAGTAACTGTTGCGGGTAATGCCTCTTGGTAGTATCAGAATGAATTAACATTGAATAAGCATTTTTCCTTTTTGGTTATTTAATGCTCTTTTCTCTCCTTGTTCATTTATATTTTTAGGTTCACAACAACATCACATTTCACAGCAACATCACATTTGCACCCAAATTGTTACTTTCCACATCTTGAATAAAGTTTACCAGGCAAAATTAATTTTAACCTCCACATTTGATGTGCACGGGTCACCAGTTCACATACTGACTAAGGCCCCCATCAATCAAAGTGCCTGCTTAGGTGTGCCAGTTCCATACCCCCTAGTACCAGTGGAATAGGAGCTACCGTTTGGCACCCATTCCTGGAAAGGCTCCGAAGGGAAGAGGGCTCTTGCACATGTGTGGTGAAGTCTGACTGCTCTACCGCTCTCTAGCAATGCCACTGGATTGAGCCTTTAAGGAAGGAAAGTAGGAAGCTGGCCAAGTAATTTAAGTGGGGAACTATCATATATACTGTACAATTTCCCAGAATGTCATTACACAGTGCATACCTGTACCAATAATTATGTGAGTGGACTGTGATATCTGTACATAACTCAGGATTATTTGTCTCTGCTAATGTAAGGACTGTAAACAGGCTATGCTTCCCCTTTGGGAGGAGAAGTTTATTTTTTTTATAAAAATGGAAACAACTTTAAGATAATCTTAGAAAACCAACAGTCTCTTCCTATATACTGTATCTTTTGTTCAGAAGGAAATTCCATTGTGTTGAGTGAGCCTTTGTCATGCTTAGTAAGTCTTTCCAAAATCAGTGAAACATGTTAAGTTATTATTAGGACTGACCTAAAGCAAAAGGATGCTTTTTGTGAACACTTTCACTCCTGAGCAATGCTCCCTCATCCACTCGGAGATCTTTGGGAAGGAAAGTGATCATGGTTATCAGCATCATAGCAGGAAGCACGGCCCTCGTTCTGAACTGGCATTGTGTCATTAGCTTAAAATAAACTTTAAAACAACATAGACCAATTCTAAAGACACTTTCCTGGGAATAAGACCCATTGAACACAATAGGGCTTACTTTTGAGTAGATATGGTGCTCATGATAAAAATCCTGAATCTGGTGGCGAAGAATATTTTAGCAAACACAGCAAAACTAATGGAGAGAAAATGCTAATGCTAATCCTCAAATGCTAATGAAACTAACATCCCACTCCTAACCTATGCTGTATCCAGCTCAAGATTCAGGCTGCTCAGGGCAAGAGGAAGCTTTTCCCCTTATCCTAAAGACAGCCTCAGCAGCCCCAATGGGGCTACTTGGATATGCACCACACAAATCTAAGCAGCCCAAGACTGCCTGAAAACAGGGGTAGGAACTATCTAAAGTGCTGGATCCTGGCCCCCACCTCTGACTACCTGCCTCCCACCCTCAGGAATACCTGCACACCATCCCAGAATCGCTTGTTGCCAGCCCTCCTCTGCTCCAGCATTCCTCAATCCCATCTCTTACTTACTCACACCATATCAGGACCTGCATTGGTGTAGGTAGACCACCAGCCTGTCTTCCCCAACCACCAGCCTATCATTGGTATAGGTAGATAACCTGCCTATCTGTTGCACTTCTGCAACAATCTTTGGTTGATGCAAGTTTCTTGCGCCGGCCAAAAAGGTGCTTTGAATTGTGCGTAGGTCTTTGGCTATCACTGGAACATAGAATATAGAACAATCTAATCTCTAAAGGTAGGAAGTTCCACATACTCTGTGGACTGCCACCATGAAGGTCCTTTCCCATTTTGTGACCCAAGGACTTTCTGATAGCAGTGGCACCCACTAGCATATATTTGTCATCCATTGTACAACTTCACATGATCCACCTATTGGAAGTACCACTGGAAATAACAGGTGATGGCATCAGCCCCAATTATTTCTGGGTTGAGAGGCCATATTTGACAACAAACCACTAAAAGGCTCAGAATGGAAAGGAGGGCTTTTTAGAACATGTGAAAAGCATGCTTTGAAGCTCACTGCGCACCTCATACTAATGTTCATTACATCATATTATTCATCTTACTGTCAGGTAGCAAATGTCCAGAGGGCCCACAAGTACCCCCAGAGACCACCCCAAGTACCACTAGTAGTACCCAGACCACTAGTTGAGAAACAGTGCACTAGACAGTTCTACTTGCAAACCCCTAGGGAGGGTCACTTCTAAAGAATGGAGGCAGTCTTTCTGGTAGCTAATCCTAAATCAGGGCTTTTAAGTATTGCTTTGAATTACACCCAGAAATAGGCCAGCTGACATTATTATGGCATGATACATTCTAACAACCAAATGCTGGTTAAAACTCATGCAACAGTTTCCAACTAGTCTTCAGGTCAACTTCAGATAATAGTGATTATAGTGATTAAAGTGCATAATAATGATTAAAGTGCATTTTAGTAATCTGATTGTAAAGTAACCAATGCATGGATAACCATAACCATGCATCCAAGAAAGGTAATAGGTGGGCCAACCTGAGTTGTTGGGTGCTTTTAGGCACAGCTGCCAACTGGAAGAATGCTGGGTCAAGAAGCAACCCCCAACTGTGAACCTGATCCGTCAAAGAAAGAATAGGTTGGTGGGTTGAGTGAGTGAGTCAGGCTCAGGAGGGACTGGATCAGTGCCTGCACATACCTTTTCAGATTTGCACCCGCAATATTGTTTGCAGTTGAACCATAGCAGCTTCTGGGGCTTACACAGGAGAAAGGGGACAAGTGTCCACTTAACCTTAAGGCATATTATCATAAACGCAAAAGAGGACAAATGTAGAACACCCAAGAAAAATGTAGGACATAAACTAAAAGCTAAAAATCTCATGTATGTTGCTTTAGTGTGGTTGATTGAAACACTATATTTAAGTGTAAAACCATTTCATATAATTTATTATAGGAAGGCAACATGTTGCCTGCTGATGAGGAAAAGGAGGACAATGAATTTTTTTTCCAGGTCACAAGGCTAAAAAGGATCATTCTGTCTTCAGGAGACTTCCAACAATCAAAATTTGCCACAGGATACAGTGCAGCCTATCCAGTATAGCATCACCAAAGCTGCTATCCTAACTCTCAGTTAGGCCAGCACAAGTTCCATACTGGCCAAGGGGCATCACAAAAGTGCTACGGCACTTCTGTGCCACCTCTTTGAGGTGTTCTGGCATATGAACAGACAGGCCAACCACACCACACCACCACGGGAAAGGGGTGATGGATGAGTTGTGCTGGCCTAAATTGGTTAGGATTGCACCTTGATTTAATTAGGATTGGACTTTCGAATATGAGTAAGTTTCTCTAACCACAAGAAAAGGAAGCTGATCAAAGAAAAATGGGGAAACTAGGCTGCTGAATTTTCACTCTCTGTCCAGGAATGTCAAAGGAAAAGGGCAACCAAAAGATGTATCCTACCCTATGATTTAAAAATGCTTCTTTAAACATTCTGCTTCTTTGGAAAAAAAATATTACATCAATTCATCTCAACACCAGGAATTTCCAGCATCAAGATCCACACACTGTGATTTATTTCTGAGAATATCAATGATTCCAGCTGTGAGTGTTGTGTTATTCACAGCTTTTAGTCAAATGCCAGTGACTTATATCAAAAGCAGCTTCTTGGAAAGCTTACCAGAGGTGGGTGTGGGAGTGTTCAGCAGTCGGAGGAGGGACTTCAGTTCTTTTTCAGAATCCACCAACAAAACCCAAGATGGAATAATTATCAGATCATAACAGCCTGAAGCTCCTATTTGTCTGCTCCACAAACTACCAAAGTCTTCCCTGGGAAGGTACGTACATCTACTTATTTCTGAATGTGTAAGCAGACTGTAACTTTAGGCAAGTTTCCTAAGTCTCAGTAGTTACACAGACAGATCTCTTCCCCCCTCTTTCCAAAACTTTTAATAATTTATATTGTGGCTGCAGCTACAGATTTATTGATCAATGCAATTACTAGTTGACGAACGTGCCCGCGTCTCCCTCTGACATTTAGCGAGTGGATTTGCAAATATTGCTGGATTTTAAAGTAAGGATTTCAAAACAGGACTCTCCTGTTAGAGGTGGAGGTCACTATGTTGCTAGTGGATGACTGGATGGTGATGACCACATAAGGAGTTTCAGATGGTATTATCTGTACCTTGGAGTCATTTATTAATCATTTATTAGGGCCATTGGGGAATGTGTGCCACGCCTTATTAACAGTGTGATGTCCTTTTTAATAAATCTGATTGTGTCTCCTGAGCATTTAAGAGTGTCATGGTGTCACACTGGTGCTAGAAAAGGTTGAAAACCACTGCATTGGAAGATAAAATAAGTAGCTGCATTATACAGCAACGTGGGCATGGTCAAGATTCATCAGTGAATCATGTCCCAAACGAAAAGAAGTCATGCTGACAACAACAGTACCACTTTCTCATGTTGCTGTAGCTCAGAATTTTTTTTCTTTTTAAGAAAGATAATACAAATATTTAAAGTGGTCCCCATGTTGTATGTTGAGGATGAATTCCAGCTCTGAAAATATTGAGAACTGCTAGTGTGCTAGTTATAGAGTGACACCAGAAGGTATAACAATAATATCATGGCAGAAATCATTCTGATGCAGTGTTGAGAAGAGACTGGGACTATGTTCTTGCTTACTTGGGAATACTTTCCATAGAATTAACTGGTTCTGTTTCTGAGTAAACATGCCGAGTAAACGTACCGAGTGAAACCATGAGTGGAATAAGCAGAGCCACCAGGAGGCAGGAGATCTGCCAGAATCTCCACCAGGAGATCTTATTATATAAGTTTTTTTCTCTACATACATGCCTGTCTGTATGTATCCCAAGTATTTATAGGCACACTAGTATAAAGCTTTGTGAGCTGATAACTTTTGTGAAGGTTTACAAGCATGCAAAATGGTGGCAATAATTGTGGTATTGGAGTTAGAACAGAGTTTCAACCACCGTGCCGAAGCACACTGTTCTATGGGGACTTTTGGTAGGATCATTTATGGTGTGCCTTGTCAGTGGTCAACAAACTGATGGTGTGCCTTGAGAATTTAGTATCAGTGTGCCTTGAGGTGAAGAAGATTAAAAACCATTGAGCTAGAGAATCTGATCTACATTACTTAGGTGTGTCCGCATGTCTCTATGAGTGTTTTGAAGCCTTCAACTCAGTGGCATAGCTAGGTTATCTGGCACCTGGGGCCCATCAATTTTTTACATCCCATGTGCTAAAATTATTTAATGTATATAAGTATTAATGCAATTAATTAGACATTAATATTTTCATGTTAAAAATAACCTAACCAAGCAAGCACACTATGGGCAAGCATGCTATGGAGCCCTGACGCTCCGCACAGATGCTCTTTAAAAGGGCTGCTGGCCAACGCTGCTGCCTCTAACTGCCCCCAACTTGGGGGCACTGCCTGGGGGTGCCAGAGGCAGCTGCCTCTAACTGCCCCCAAATGCCCCCACTGGCCACCTTGAACCTCCAGCAGCAGCTCAGGTAAGCCTCCCGGGAAAGTGCAGTCTCCTAACCATGTCTACCCAGAAACCAGCCCCATTGTGTTAAATGGGGCTTACTCCCAGGAAAGTGTCTTTAGGATTGCAGCCTAAGTAAACTTCATAGGATCATACACATTGAATACATATTTTGAATTCAGTTCCAGTGTTTTGTCATCATCTTTACATCCAGTTAATATTTTTGTATGAATATTTTGGGAGTTGTGGAATCAATCGTCTGAGTTTCCATTATTTCCTATGGGAAAATCCGCTTCACTTAAAGAGCATTTCACTTAAAGAACATGCCTCCGGAACAAATTAAGTTCTTTTTGTGAGGCAACACTGTATTTTACAGATGCAAACCATATTGTCAAACATGGAAAGTGTTGCAACATCCAGACAAAGTCCATATGGGAAGAAGATGCTTTTTAGTCCCCTGCTAACTGAGCAAGAGGCACTCTTTCAAGTGGGTGTTACTCTTATTTAGCAGGGGGAGAGTAACTGGCCCAGAGTAACTGTTCAAGTGGCTTCTGCTGGTGTTCTTTTTTGAATTTTAGATTGTGAGCCCTTTGGGGACAGGGACCTGTTAGCTATTAGTTAGCTATTAATTTTTTCATTTTCTTGTTAACTGCTTTGTGAACTTTTTAGTTGAAAAGTGGTACTGTATATAAACACGATAGATAGATTAGATACATTAGATTTGATAGATAGTCCCCATTATCCCCTATTTTCATTATTTCTTATGGAGGTAAAACCCTCTTATGCTCTAAGTCCAAACTTCATAGTCCCTATACCTGATTAGTAGTAACACAGTCAACATGTTATTTCTATTCATAATTCAATGCATGCAGGAAACACGTATCCAAACAAATGTATTAGGTGCGTGCAATGAGCACAAAAGGCCAAACCAACAACAAGCCTATTTATAGTATGGGTAGTAAGATGGCCAGGAAAACACATTTCATTTGGACCATACAATCATACAGTATGCCCCCCACTCCTCCTTAATACATGGAGTTCAATATTTTCTGGGAGTTCCTTGAATATTTTTGAGCAAACTCACCCTTGTCTCCTTGTCAAAATTAGTAAACTTTTGTGCAAATTCACCCTTGTCTCCGTTCCTTCGCAGCCAAATTAAATATATTGAATAATTATCTATCTATCTACAGTATTTATATACCGCTTTTCAACTGAAAAGTTCACAAAGCGGTTTACAAGAAAATGAAAAAAAATTAATAGCTAATTTATTAGCAATTACAAATTACAATTACAAATTACATTCATTATAAATAATAACATATTAAACATATTATAATATATATATATATATTATATATATAATGAACATATAAATAATAACACATTAAATTTATTTAATTAGAAAGTCCTGCCAGTGGCTTTTACCCTGGGTTCCTACACAAAGTAGTTACACATACACACAAAGTAGTTACAATACGTGTACAAAGTACACGTATTACATGAGTTTTTAAACACTGCTGGTAATACATAATTACCTCCCAATTAAGAATAACATTTTAAGCCTCTGAAAGACATTAGTACACCAAAGTCACCACTGTAATAAACAGGTCCATTGAAATAAATGGTGTGATTCTTTTATCACTGAAATAAATGAAATCATTGAGGTGCTCCAAGATCTTTTGTGCTTTTGCTGCAAGAGATTTAAAAATGTTATCCTCAGGGATATATTTTCTAAAAATTTCTAATTTCCAAGATATGCTGACCACTATAAAGAAATGGATTTGTGCTTCAAAAGTCAATGAAAGTTTAATCCCATCAAATACCGAAGGAACTTTATGAATGGCTGAAAAGCGATTCTATGTAAAAGCTCTGCTGCTCGCAGGCAATAGATGGACATCAATTTTATCAGTTTTATCAGCAGGAACGAATATGAAAAAGCTCTTGGGCTTTACCAGGAAAAAGATGGGCTCAGCCAAGAGATTAAAAGGTTTCCGCAGAAGCAGACTGTTTGATATGCATCTCAAATGTTCTTTCCTCACAGATGCTGGCTCTGCCACAGATACAGGAGATGGGACCAGAGCACACAGAAAGTCCCAGTTTCAATATCTGGCATCTCCAAACAGGAATAGGAAAGACCTCCTCTTTCTGAAACTCTGTATGGCTATCCCCAGTTAGATTGAATCAATAGGGAGCAAGACAGACCATTCACTGAGTCACTGTGAGACAGAATATATATATTCTGTGTATATATATTTGAAAGTTCAAGTCACTACAGTATATTAGAAATAAGATGTGCTTACCATAACATGAGGTTTAACCTTCAGCAACTCTTTCCCATCTTTCTATATACTTTATATAAAACTGAAAAGTGACTGACTCACTCACTCATCCAAGCCCAGCCAAAACCACCAGACCTAGAAGTGTGAAATTTGGGGAGGGTGTTCCTTCCGTGATGGAGACACCCACATACCCTACAATCCAGAGTAACTACGGGAGCACGTAAGAGACTTTATGTGTACCCATAGTTGCTGCACTACGTAGTGTAAACCTATGGGAAATTCATATTGCGATCCAGAGTAAATTGTTCTTACACCGGAGCAAGGACTCCACATAGTTACTCGGGATTGCGCCCTAAGAATCGATTTTGGGAAATTCCAACTGGAATAGGGTGAAAAGGGACGCAGCACATTTATATTGTACACTATGCAATATACTTTACATTGAAGAATCCAACTAATCAACACGCTGCCCCAACCCCTGGACCTGGAAACATGAAATTTGCGGAGGGTGTGTGTTATGTGACATGAGCACCCACCAAGAAATGATGTTAAGAAATTTAACCCCTAAGCGGGTGAAAAGGGGTGCAATGTCTTTTTGTCCTAGCTTAACATTGAAGATTGACTGATCAACATCCAGCCAATTTGGTGCCTGATGCACTGAGAGGGACATGCACATGGGAGAAAAATGCGCATGGGGGGAAGAATGCACATGGGGGATGGTGTGCATGGGGATGTTGCACAGGGAGGGAGGGAATGGTGCATATGGGAAGGGATGGTGTGCATGAGGAGATGGCCACAGGGAGGGATGATATGCATGGGAAGATGGTGCAAGGGTGTGTGTGTTGCACGGGGCAGGAGTACTGCAAATATTTTTGAAATTTTACTCCTGCAACATTGATACATTTCACTGGATTCCTTAAATATAGGAGGTAGCAGCCAAAGTGCATTGAGGAAAAATTAGTTGGGGCTTCTGGTTGCCTGCTGCAGTGCCAGAAAGCAGTTAAGGATTCCTTGCGTAACTGTTTGTATTGGGAAAATTTTGTCTGACTCATCATAGGATGAGGTTTGTTGGATCAGAGGCCAAGAATATTTGAGGGAACACAAATGTCAATGCAGTACATTTTTTATTTTATAAACAAATGTACTATACTTCAGTAAACATATATACAGCTTCACACAAGAAAAATATATAAAGAAACAAATAAATTCAAAAAAATTAATATCTATTGATATTAAACATGAAAGCAGTACTATTGCTGAAAGCTTGAAACACATGCAAGTCAAAGGGCCTCAGAAGATGGGAAGGTCTTTCATCAGGTGCTGAAAGGACATTAGTGCTGATTGCAGGCAGTGGCATCACTAGGTATGTGTCATCTAGTGCAGGAGGCCAGATGTCACTCTTCCTATCAAAAAAACAGGCACCTCTCCATCTCCATTCTCTCCCACCATCATATCCAACCCCCTGCACTGGCCTACCTGGGCTGGCACAAACTCACCATCTTTGATGGTGAATGTTGGTGATGGATCTGGGCTGCCATCTTGGAATGGGGCATTCAGGCTGCAGTCTATACTTTCTTGAGAATAAATCTTATGGAATATAATGGGACATACAGTGGTGCCTCACGTAAAGTATGTTCCACAAAAACAAGTCTAAATTTCCAAGGAATTCTGTTTCATGTAACAAATCTGCTTCACATAAAAAGCAAACCCCTCTGGTGCCTAACGGGCATGCGCGCTATGCAGCACGTGCAGCCTCCACCTGGAGGCTGTTTAAAAGGGCTGCCGGCCAGCACTGCTGCCTCTAACTGCTCCCAATTTGGGGGCAGTTGCCTGTGGTCTCCAGAGGCAGCTGCCCCAAATGCCCCCAAGTTCCCCCACAGGCCACCTTGAATCTCCAGCAGCAGCCCAGGTAAGCCTCCCAGAAAAGTGTCTTTGATTGCAACCTCCTAACCATGTCTAGCCAGAAATAAGCCCCATTGTGTTAAATGGGTCTTACTCCCAGGAAAGTGTCTTTAGGATTGCAGCCTAAGTAGACTTTAATTCCAGTGTTTTGTCATCATTTTTACATACAGTTAGCATTTTTATATGAATATTTTTTGGGTTGTGGAACCAATCGTCTGAGTTTCCATTATTTCCTATGGGTATATCTGCTTCACGTAAAGAATGTTTCACATAACAAGCATGCCTTTGGAACGAATTAAACTTGTTACTTGAGGTGCCACTGTACATCCAAATAGTTATGGTGGAACTCTGACATCACAGTGATGTCACTTCTGGCCATTACAAGCAGGTTGATTACATCACTTCAGGTTGATCACATCACTTCTGGAGGGATCTGGATAGATTACACTCTCAGTTGGGGGTCCTGGGCTTAAATGCTGGTTGGGGGTGGGGATTGGATTGCTCTGCCCACATCTTTTCATTGCTGGACCATGCTTATTTAAGTTGTTTCCATTGACCTAAGCCTCTCCTCTCCACTGGTTTGCCCAGTTCTCAGCCCTTTAACAGCAGCATGATGCCTCTACTATGGAGACTGAATGGATGTGAGGTATTTGTAAGGCATCCAGTCTCCTCAGCTGGAACTGGTGTAGAATTGATAACATTTGTGTACCCCATTTTTCAACCCAGAATAGATTTTAATCGTAATTTGCTTTGAGAACCAAACAAATGTAACTCCACTGACATTTAACAGTTCTCTCTCTCTCTCTCTCTCTCTCTCTCTCTCTGCCACAAAATAGGATACAGTGGTGGGCTCCAGCAGGTTCGCACCTACTCTATAAAACCGGTTGTTAACAAAAGACAGGACATATAAAGTTTAAAAATAGCCATTTAAAAGTGGCTGCCAGATGGGCAGAGAACTGGTTGTTAATTTCTTTGAATCCCATCACTGGATGGAAAGGTTTGCAACTACTGTTTTTCTCTGCTTGCTTTATTTCTTCAGCAGAACAGCACATATGCAGTAAATGGAAATTATAATGTCCCCATTTCTCAGCATGTTCATCCACCTGGTGGCTGCAGGCGGCCTCTCCTGGTTTAGTGGTTCCTGTTTCCCATTGTGATTTCTTGTGATTGCCCATCAAGAAACACTTCCTTAATTGTTTTCGGAGACAGCATGCCAGGCCGGAGAAAATGCAGGAAGCAGGACTGAAAAGACACAGGCTTGCCTACAGCAGCAGGAACCAAGTGAGCCCTATTAGGCCAAAGTCAGCAGAGGCTCATCATAGCTCATTCCTCCTATGAAAGTAATGACAACCGCTTCGATGTCTTTAGCAGGCTTCTAGTTACGGAAATAGCATGATACTCTTTTCTCGCTTCCTTTTGTTTTTGAACTTTCTCTTTTTTCTTCTGTAATTTACAATTGTTTCATTTCATCCTGATATTGCAGCAACCTGGGTATAATCTGTAAGCGTTGCTAAATTGGTTGGGGCAAGTCATTACTGGACCATCAAGTTCAAAGACGTCCAACATGGTCATATTGGACTTCAAAGAGACAACTCTGACTTTGGGGATTGGTTACCAAGAAAAGTCAACTAAGGCTGCAATCCTAAGGACACTTTCCTGGGAGTAAGATATATTGAATACAATGGGGCTTACTTTTGAGTAGACATACAGCCCAATCCGGAGCAACTAATCTGTCCACATAAGAGCCCTTAGGTTGTCCTATCTAACACTCGGTTGGAGCAACTGCAAGATGCTCCACCCCAGTTATTCTGGAAGAGGCTTAGGGCAGAGCAAGGCAAGATAGGGTGCCCTAAGAGAGGTGGACCTGCTCTGCCTTAACTGGGGCAGCCTAAGCAGCTCAGGAGAGGCAAGTTGAGGTCATGTTTAGCATTGCCTAGGGCAGAGCAGTTACTCTGAATCCAGAGCCTGTTTCCAAGGCAGAAATGCCCTCTTCCAGCCCTCAGAGTTATACCACCTCAGGAGCAGGTATAGTAATGAGTAGACCCATAGGGGTCCATGATAAGGCCCGAGTAAGAATGGCAGTGCTGACCAAAAATCTGAGTTCTTGGCCAGCCTAGCTGCAACCCCTTCCTCTCAACCTCAGGATATGGAACAAACTACGGCTGCCCACAAACCTCAGGATACAGCAGGCCACTCCAAGAAGCCCCTTGTATTCACTGTAGAATGTACTGGCATCTCATCAGGGACTCCTTATAAGGCAGGCACCCAGTGGCGTCACCAGACTGGTGCAGCTGGTGTGGGCTGCATTGGGGATGCGCTCCGTATGGGGTGATGTGCCGGAGGAGTTTGACTGTCCTTTGGCAGGCCCCGGGCGTCAGCACCCCCATTCAGGCCTGCTCCAAGGCGGAGAATCAGCCAGAAGCTGCCACTTGTCTGAGGAGCTGGCCTGAATGGCCATCTGAGGTGCACTGCGCAGAAACACACTGAGCATGCCGAACAGCTTCAGAGGAGACTTCCTTAGAGCAGAGAAAGTCCGCGCCTCTGCACAGCCATTCGGCCTCACTCAGGAGGCGGAGCGGCAGCCGAATGGCTTCAGAAAGAGTACTGCACAGGCACCAACTCTGACGCCTGCACAGTATCCCCTGAAGCCAAAAGGCTTCAGAAAAGTACTGCGCAGGTGTCAGAGATGGTGCCTGCGCAGTACTCTTTCTGAAGCCAGTTGGCTTCAGAAACAACTGCGCAGGCGCCAACTTTGGTGACTGTGCAGTCCAAGTGGGGGGGGGGGGCGCATCCCAGGGATGACGCACAGACTTCTGCACCAGGTGATGTGCAGAGTCATGTCACCACTGTAGGCACCACAGCTGTTCCTTGTTCAGTGTGATCTGAGGGGTGTCTCCTCAGGAGCAAGTCTTCCCCTTGTGTCAATTACTTAGCATGCTCTGGAGCAGTTAGGGCAGCCCAGGCTTCCTGACTCTCTGGATTCAGCATAACTTTCTGCTCTGGATACAGAATAGTTAGGAGAGTGCAGTTAGGTCAGAGCAGGCTGAATTTGCTCTGGATTGCAGCCATAGTTAGGGTTGTGCTCACAGCCAAATTTCTCTGAAATGGTTGGAGGTTATAGGATTTTGGATGCTCAGATATCTAAGATATTGGATGCTCAGACATAATATGTAGCACACATGATAAGTATTTATGTACTGCTTTACAACAGAAAAATTCTTTTCTTTTATTTTCCACCTCTTTTATCCTGTGGCAACAGATCTCTTGTGGTCTACCTCCGCATTCCATTAAGCACCTGGAGGGCCATCATGAGATAAAGGAAACTGGGCTACATGGGCCTTTGGCTAGATCTAACAGGACTTTTCTTATATTTCTTTCCACCCTGGTTGCGCTGTCTCCTTGCTCCAACCATCCCTCCTCTCTACTGCCCATATTATCCCACCTCTTTTTGTCCTCCACCTTTTTATCCCCTACCTATATCAATTCAGTTTCCTGAGCCTGGATGCCATAGCAGGGAAGGCCATAAAGTGCATAAGCCTCACAATACACATGTTCCTCCAGGGCCATTTCATGAATTGCTTTGGAAATACCCAAGTCTCATAAGTTTCACCCTGCCCTCAGTTTCAGCAGGGCGACTTGCAATGGGGTGAATGGGCAGGGCTGACCATGAATTTCTGTGAGTCTTCACCATGAGACCAGAAGGTGGTTCCTGCTGTCCAGACATAAGTTGCTACCACTGTTGTTACTGGAGATTTCCTGCCATCAACCCCAAAAACAATGTAATGTTGAAAACTCCTATTATGTTCTGTTAAAAGTATCCAGGATTGCTTTTAGTAATCACCTGGAGACTGATGCTGATTCTGGCCTTTCATCATGGGTTGCCAATACTATCCTGCTACATATAGGAAATGTACAGGTGCCTGAATTTATTTCAAATATGCCTTTGCTAGCCTTATTGGATGCCATTTTAAGTTCATGCCACAGCCAGTTGCATACCAGATTCTGGTACTCAATATTAGCCAAATTCCTTACTAAACTGAGGAATTTAAGTTGGTTCATAACAATCCCTTTGCATATGCTGAGATGACCATTTACCCAATCCCTGTAGTAGCAGAGCATAAGGCTAAAGTTAGGGATGCTAGTGTTTTTCCACGCCTATAATGCACTTTGTAGCTCTTTTCATCTGCAGCTATCATTGTCACCATGCAACTTGGGTGCATGTGACATGTTGGACGATGCTCTTGCTACACTTCCAGCTGCAACACATCTTGGTGTCGGCAAAGGTTCAGCGAACTGGATCTGCCACTGAGTACTTCTTCTCTCTTCACACGCCCACAATAGAAATACCCCACAAGCAATAATTTAATGTAAAACTCCAAACTACAAATGGATATGACGAGAATGAAAGCATCATGGCAGGCAGACAAGCTGAAGAGCATCAAGTCACAGGGAAATTGCCCTTTCTTTTAAAAATCTCCAGCGCAAACAGACATTTTTCTGACACGTTGTCAGAAAGGTAAGTTCGGTGGTCACTTGTACAACCACATAATCGCATTGTACAAGAATTCCTGCCCCCGTTGTCTACAGTATTCAATCTTTGGAGCCTTTATGAGACAGCTTCGTACAACAATACCAGTGGCATCTCCACAATTTACTGCTTCTTCCTTAGCTCAGGAAAAAATTTTGCTTGTTAAAGGGAGATCAGAAGTTATTTTCGTCAGATGCCGTGGATGTTGCTTCCCATTACAATCAAGGCTGTTGTGTTCTGTTTTCTCTTCACCTAGTTCGGGGCATTGGCTCTTTAAGCTTTCCTGGCAATTTCAAAAGGCTAGCTGCAAAATAGTGAATGGTGTGTCAGGTTTTGGCTTGCAGGCTTTTAATAACCTGATTGTGGGACAGAAAAAGATCCCTTTATAACTGAGTAAAGCCAGTGGGACATCTATTTAGCCCAGTCTGCATCAGCTGAGATGCATCCAGCATCCCAGATTTGTCTTGCACATTTATTCAGAACTAGCAGAATGAACCCGCCATTGTGGGAGTAAAATTTCAAGAATATTTGTGAGCCTGCAAAAGAATGGGCAACAGAAGGCAGGCAGTGGGCACTGGTGGGCACTGACAGGCACTGGGCATCAGACAGTATCAGGGGCAGTGTTTGACAGCAGCGAGCACCAAGGATTCCTACAAGGCATTGTTACATAGCAGGGACCACCATGCACCATCGTCCAATGGTGGTCCACTAACCCTCCCGAGCACCATTCTCCCTGTACACTACCCCCATGCACCAGGCACTAGGCACCACCAATAACCAAATTGGTACTTAGTGGGTCCTTACATCACAGAAAGAATACACTCCCCAAATTTCATGCTTTTAGGTCCAGTGGCTGGAGCTGGATGTTGATCAGTCAGTGATTCTTCAATGTAAACTATAGGTACAAAAATGTGTGAGGCCCCTTTTCATCCTGTTCCAGTTTGAGTTTCCCGAAAGTGGTTCACAGTGGTTCCCAAAAGTGGTTCTTAGCCTCCATCATGGAAGGAACACCCTCCCCAAATTTCACACTTCTAGGTCCAGCGGTTTTGGCTGGGTGTGTTTGAGTTAGTCAGCGTCAATTTTATATATATATTGATAGATGTAGTAGAAAATTGAAGTGCTGGATTGTACAAGTACAGATCACTAGGGAAGGATATTTTTAGAGCATCCCCATGTGTGAAAAACAAACTAAAAGTCCTCTGTGTGTAGTAAACTGGCTGCACATCAGAGCAAAGGCCATTCCAAGCTGATTACTTTCAGAGGAGCTGGCTCTGGGAATTGGGCCTGTTTAATATAAGCAAATAGCAAGCTTGATGCCACTTCAGGTTAGCAGCAGTGAAGTCACAGTTGCTTGGTGGAGTGATCTGGCGGTATCTCATGGCTCACCATGCAGATCAGCCCCACCACATAGGTGTGCTACCACATTAATCACAAACAGAGGCAAGATTTCCAATAAGGAGCAAAAGCTCATGCACAGTATCAAGCATAAGACTTCCCGTCAACTGTCAGCACAATTTCATCACCCTGCTGAGTGTTCATGTAAAATAGGCCTAAGTGGATATGATCTATACATAGTGGCAACAAATCTGACCAACCTCCTTAAGATAGACCACTCATATATCTGACCCACCAAATCTATACTGATGTGTGACTGCAGATTTCCACCGTCTCCAGTGCAGATGTTTCCTCACACTGCTACAGGCAAAATTTTGCCTAGGTATGCCTCTGGGTGCTAGGCTGTCTTAAAACATTGCCTGGGGTTGGGTGGGAAAGAGATGAATGTCTACTGAGTTGGCCCATCCATTTCCATTCCACCTTATAATTTGATTACTAAAGAACAATTTCACCATATTATTTGCTGGTTGTATTGACAAGTCCTATTACATTATCTGGGAGAATTGTGGATTCTTCTTCCTTAGAAGCATTCCTGAAAAGTGCCTGAAAAAAAAGGCACAAGGTATCCTTAGGGCAGGCATCTATTTGGGCAAACCATGACCATTGATCGACCCCTTCCATTGATCTACCCCTTCCAATTCTTTTATTTGTGATTTTAAACATTGCACAGTTAGGTTTGTCACTGATACCTTTGAAGAGCCAGCAGCAAAGTGCTTTCAGGGCATGATGCCAATGGAGACAACTCTTTTCATGCAATATTTAGTTGATGGTGGAGCAGATAGTGGCGGAAACAGGACTGGATCCAGATCTCCTGTTGCCTGAAGAAGCATGACAAATGCAGACCCCACTTTCCTGGCATCATGCCAGTTCCATTGACCTCTATCAGTCTCGAAAGTCTATGGTATCGTGCTCGACGATGTATGCAAAGCACGAAGGCCTGGGTTAGATTTATATGGAGGATAGGCTGTTACCCAAGCAGCAAATCCCCCCTCTCCATGCCACTGAAATAGCCCAATGGAATGGCAGAGCCAATACGATTGGTTCCAGCTGAGTTGTACAGCTGGGCTAAGGACAGGAGCTCACCCTGTCATGCCAGTTATTGCCTTTCAGTATAATGATTCCATTCACAATGATGCCATACACTTCTTAGAAGAGAAGAACGGAGCAGAAAAGATAACATGGAGAGAGCTAGTGCAACTTGGATGCTCTAGCCCACCTCTCTACTTTTCTCTCATTCTCTTCTGCTCTGTTCCCAATTTCTTTTTCAGATTCAGGGAGAAGCTTTAGAAGTGGCAGACGTGAGAACAGTGTGGGTAGAGAGTCTGTTGAGTCCATTGTGTGACAATCCCATTAGCTACTTCTATTGACAAGCGCAGCGGTGAAATAAAAACGCCAAAAAGATAGAAGCTGTTTTAAACTGGTTCTGTATTAAATTACTGTTACTGAATTTCCTAGCCCTTTTATTTTGTTCCTCACATGATCACCTTTAGCCAATAACTGCAGAAACCTGAGTTGCACAGAATTATGTTGCATGCGTTGAGTTCATGCTGCAAAAATTCCAAGTGCCAGTTTCTATAACACCTGACAAAGTCTCTTCCTAAATTTGCTGCCAGCTGTGTCAATCAGCTTCATAGATGATTAACCATAGGTTGCCCATAAGAACATAAGAGTGCAGCTGGATCAGGCAAAAGGTCCATCTAGTCCAGCTTCCTATATCTCCCAGTGGCCAACTTCAAGAAGCACACAACTCAACCAGAGATCTCCATCCTGGTCCCTGTCCCTGCACTTGGCATTCTAACATGGCCTACATCTCCAGCCATGGGCTACACAGATGTGGTTTGAAACCTATTATGGACTTTTCCTCCAGAAATTTGTCCAATGCTCTCTTAAAGGCATCTAGCCTAGATGCCATCACCACATTCTGTGGCAAGGATTTCCACAAACCAATTACACCATAGACCTTCAGCACTTTTTCTGAACATGAGCATAACCCTTCCAAATGGAAAGAAAAATGATGCCTCTCGGCTGCTGCAAGAAACAAAATAGGAACCTGTTGTGCAGAGGGAGGGTTGCCAATGTCTAGCCTTAACACTGATGGGAGAGGATTTGGAAGGTTGTATAGAAATGTCAGACCATTTCCTCTGTCAGTCCGCAGGTCCCCCTCCTCCCTACTACCCATATATGCATGTTTAGTCAATCAATGCTTATGCCACAATAAATCTGCTAATCTTTGAAACTTGGCGAAATAATTTTCTTTCTTGCTGCAGTAGACTAAGAGGTTTTTCCCTTTGGAGTTTGTCACCTAAGATACAGTATTTAAAAATAAATCTGTACAGAATTTTTCCAAAGTCCAATAAGGGAATCATTGGGCAGGGAACCCACCACTGCCTTCTGAAAGCAAATTGTTAACAAGATACAGTTGATACCCACAACTGCTATTCCCATTGGCCTCCTCTTCCTCTTAGTATTTAGAAGACGTACCCAACTTCTTTCTTGCAAAGAAAATCCAAATCAGTGAACAACATATGCAAAAACAGCTCTTAGCTAAGTTCCCATATGAAATAATCTAAACAAAAGAATCTAGCAATATATAAAAGCGGTACAGTGTACCCAAGTACAATTACTTGCTATAGCTTCCTGTGGAATATATGCAAGGAGTAATCCTGGGTTGGCCTCTGCTTAATGTGAAAAATGGACCCGTTCCAACCAAAATAGAAGCACAACAAACAATGGAGACACACAGTACCAAATTACATCCCACAACTTGTTAGTGTGAAGCACATCAAGAAGTCATTCAGTACAAAGCAGAGGCCAAGTCTGTGAATTCGCTTAGGAATACATCCAAGATGTGGATGTACTAGCAGGACTTTGGCAGAACTCATCAACCATAATAGTACGAATTCAACGTACAAAATGCCTGTTTCACTGTGTTTAAACCTGGAGGGTTGGGTCTGTTGTGATTTTTTAATGCCTGAATCCGAGCACTGAATGGCACCCACTTTTCAACTGTTTTAATCTCACAGGACACTGACAAGGTGCTAAGTGACAAGGCACACCATCAGTTTTTGGATTGACAAGGCACAGTATGCTGGTGGTAGGGGGCTTAAATCCTTCATTTATCTTTCTGATGATAAATGACAGCCCATAGTCGAGGGTAGAGGTAATTTGTACCTAGGCCTAAGATCAAGAATGGGATCCAGGAACCAAAGAAGAGGGTCCAGCAATTTCCTATCCTGCCTGGATTTGTTGCCCAAGCGGGATGCCGGATAGATGGCTGCTGCTGCTACTGCTTGTGCTGGACCAAGGAATAAATATTGGGTACTCTTTAACATAGTGATAGATCTCGGAGGAAACTGGCTTGCTGCAGGAGCTTATTGGCTGGATGCACCTGGGTGTATGTGCAAGAGCTTTTCGGCTGTGGGTACGCATGAAGTTGACACTTCTATTGGACAAAATTTTTAATTTGGCTGCTTGCCATTATGCTGTGTATAGAAGCTCTGGGACACAGCTGTGGGGCCCCGGCTGATGCAGAAAGAAGAATATTTGGTGCAAACAGGACATTTTCCATTCTAGTCTGAGCTTAAATATTATGATGCTAATTTTCTGCAATGATTTTTTTATATTATCAAATATATTATATTTAAAATATATAAAATATATTATATAATATATAATATTTAAAAATATATACCGGTAATTATATATTTAAATTATAATTATATATTTAAAATATATAAAATATATTATATAATATATTTATATATTTTATATATAATATATTTATGTATATATATATATATGTTTAAAAGATTTTAGAGAGACAGAAGAGTTTGTTTGGTTTTCCATATTACTCAGTCAAGCTGCCAATGCTGCATGAGCACGTAGACTTGTGCTCTGCATTGGAAAGCCTAGTAGACATTTCAAGCTGTTGCAAACTATCTCCTGCCCTGTTTTGCCCCCTCCCCATCCCTTTTCTACCCACCCTTGTTACCTACTCTTCCCCCTTTCTTTCATTTCCTTACTGATAAGCACTTTCATTTCATTATTGATAAGCACTTGTTTTTAAACAGGTGATTTTGACACTTGTATACACATACAGAGAGAGAGAGAGAGAGAGAGAGAGAGAGAGATCATGTGCTTTGTTTTGGCAAAGGGTTCTAAACACATACATCACCTAGCATTGACAGGGCTTTGATTTGGCAATCTTTGTTGTCCTGTATGTTTTTTTAATGCAACATAATCCATGTTTTGGATTATGTTTGGCACATCTAATATAAACACATAAAGGACAAGCATTGTGTAAATGAAAGAGACATCAAATATTGATGAAATACAACTGCTTGCTTGTGGGGAAGAAGGGCTTATTATTCCTTGATGCATGTTACCCACAGACAAAAAGGCATAGTGGTGATTTGCTAAGAGACAGCTGGGGCTGTGGATGCACCTGAAAGTGATATCACTATAGGACAAAATTTTTTAAAACTTGAGATTACCAACTATACCAAACTCCACCATCATGTTAAATATCAATCAATGTGTCATTTCGCGCAGAATGCAATGGAACAAACCATGTTGCACTATCTCTGTCAAAAGTTAATAGCAAAAATAAAAATGGGGTTGGGGCAGTGCCCACCATGTCCACTGACCAGGTGGTTGAGCCATCACTGGATGGTTGAAGGTCCATCATTGGGGTGATGAACTGAAACCATATTGATGTCACTGACCAGTTTTCACAATTGGTTGGAAACAGAATTTAAAAGGTGATCCTGCATAATACTTAATCTTCTGGCATTTTATCCAGAAATGACCATGCTATGGCTAAGATTCATGTCCCTTTCTGCAACAATCCTCTGAAGGATTGGTTAAAAATTTCTTGCTTCTGCCCTTCTGATTGCTTTGTGCTTAGAATTATGTTTACCATAATGCTTCTGGAATAAAGGTAGATGCAGGATCAGGCTTATTAAAATGTCACCTTTTCCTTAAGATCCCAGATATATCCTGTTTTGGTAGCATAACAAGGGTTTGCATCACCAGTGCAGGATGTCAGAGCATCACCCATTTGGTGGAGCTTCTCCAATACAGTGGGACGGGCAATGCCCTAGTTAGTGGTATGGTGTTATACATTACCTTTCACCACATTAGGTTTCTTGGCTGTAACATTTGATAGACTATAGATATTTCAATAAAGTTAGTTTAATTGCAATTTGCATGAAATTACACATTGATTGATATATGCAATTGTCAATGAAGGGATGTTTCAGACAAATCTGCCTTTTCTGGGATCCTGAGGTTTGTCCCGTATTCATTGTTTATCACTCAGCCCCTCTTCCCTTTTGCATCAGTCATTGTTCAGTTTATGTAGCTGTGCTGCAGGGAAATGTACCGGCAATTCCTATTTCCTTTTTCATTGTTATGTTGCCATAAATAGGTGAACAAGGATAGCTTCCTATGCTAACATTTATGCATGATATTCCACACCAAATGCTATTACAGCCATCTCCCTACTTCAGTTTGTTTCCTCTGTTTATCACAGTGATCCTAAATAGTAGATGAGCATTAAAAATTGCATCCTTCCCCCATTATCCACAACAGCACAGTCCTTCTATCATGCACCTTCTCATTTCACAGTGTTGCATGTGCAGATCAGGACATGGAAACAGCACATTTCAACAAACTCACCTGGAGTAATTGAGCAATAACTTACTATTTGGCATATTATCCTACAGATGCTCCAGGACTGTATACAGGAACTCTGCTGATAATGAGCTCCCAGAACCCTGTCCCAAATGTAGGGAGAGAATCTTCCAAACACTGGGTATAGATGGGGTTTGGGCATTTGCTACCAATGAGGAGAAGTGACCATGAAACTGGAGTGGCCTCCACACATTCCTAGACCCACTTAGAACAACTGAAACAGGGTAGTGAATGATAAAAATTGGGATGTCATTACATTTTGACAGCCATAGAATCGTAATATATATACAGTGTTGGGCTTCAGGGGATTCTCCCAGGTTCTATAGAACCCTTGCTAATGAATGCCTGGTTCTGAGACTGGTTCAGTTACTAATGGGACAAGAACCTGTTGTTAATTTAGGTTATTAGGACATAGAACCTGTTGTTAATTTATTTGAATCCCACCACTGTATATAGATATTATTTTTCAGAGTGATCAGGTGGTAAGAATCCAGATGAATTATTGGCTTGAGTATATGGCAAAAGGCTTTGCTAATGTTTTAATAGTACTATAAAATCTCAGACAAAAACTTTCTTAATAGAGAATAAGGGCGCAATCCAGAGTAACTACAGGGAGTCCTTGCTCCAACATAAGAACAATTTACTCTGAATTGCAATATGAATTTCCCATAGGTTTTCAGTAGGTGGTGTCATAGAATCATAGAATCATAGAGTTGGAAGGGACCTAGTAGGTCATCTAGTCCAACCCCCTGCCTGCAGCAGGAAATCCCCCTAGAGCATCCCCGACAGGTGCTCGTCGAGCCTCTGCTTGAAGATCCCCAGTGAGGGAGAGTCCACCACCTCCCTTGGCAATCTGTTCCACTGCCGAACTGCCCTCACCGTCAGGAATTTTTTCCAGATATCCAACCGGAATCTCCTTTCTTGCAGTTTGTACCCATTGGTTCTAGTTCTGCTTTCAGAAGCAGCTATGAACAAATGAGCCCCTTCCTCACTATGACAGCCCTTCAGGTATCTGAAGAGGGCAATCATGTCTCCTCTCAGCCTCCTCTTCTCCAGGCTGAACATCCCAAGTTCCCCCAACCTTTCCTCGTAGGGCTTCCCTTCCATCCCACTGATCATTCTTTTCGCTCTCCTCTGGACTTGCTCCAGTTTGGCTGCATCCTTCTTCAAGTGAGGTGCCCAGAACTGAACACAGTACTCAAGGTGAGGTCTCAGCAATGCTGAATAAAGAGGAACTAGAACTTCCCGCGACTTGGAAGCTACAGACCTCTTAATGCAACCTAAAATGGCATTTGCCTTCTTTGCAGACAAAGAACTATGTAGTCGTAACTATGTATACATAAATGTCTCTTACGTGATCTCATAGGAACTCCAGATTGTAGGGTAAGACTGTGGTACTCTCTGTTGGACATTTTTTTCCCCAGGAACAAGAAGAATGGCTCTTTGGCATTTACTGTATATTGTTTTGTAGCTATTATCAAGGCCATTAATCTATCTTCATTTTTACTTTAAATAATGCCATTTGTTGCATTTGGGCACGGAGCCTTTTTAAAGGGTTGTTCTGACGTGGGATAGGTTTCTCCTCAAGGTACAGAAGACGGAAAAATCCTTAAAAACATACATTTCTTTTTAGTTTTTTCCCCCCAGCATACCTGCCAAACGTTGTTCCTTCCAGATCCTGTTTAAACAAACCAATGGGCACACTCATATCATACATTATGAGGAGAAATACTAATCATTTGTTATTTTTGTTATTGTTAAGAATGTTTATATACTGTTTTTCCATAAGAAAATTAATAAACAGTGCAATCCTATCCATGTCTTCTCAGAAATAAGTCCCATTGTGTTCAATAATACTTACTCCCAGGAAAGTGTCGTTAGGATTGCCGCAAACAAGGTTTACAAAATAAACCTTGTCCTTGTCCCAAATGGGTTCACATTCTAAAAAAGAAGTGCAGAAGAGACATTACTGGAAAAGATGCTGAGGTGAAAAGGAACTATTCCTCTCTCCCTGCTAAATAAACAACTTTTAAATATACTACTTTTAAAGGTTTCTCTTTGCTTAGAGCCATGGTTCTATTTTACCCCTTGCAAGTTCCTCAGACCTGATTGAGACACAGTGAGTTGGACTTTTATCTTAGGTGAACTGAACAGTTCAGGGTGACCAGATGACCAGAAGAAACCCAGATTTGTCCGGATTTTTAGCCTCCTATCCAGGTGTCCTACATTTTGGCTTCATTTTGAAACTTTGCACAGTACCCCATCATGCCATATGTCATTGGATTCGTATTGAAGAGCAGAATCCAATGCAAAAATCAGTTTGGAGATATCTCCTTCCTATCAAAAGTTATGGTCAAAAAACTGAAAAACAAAAATAAAAAAATACATTTTTTGGCAATTTTTTCTCACTGGGTAGGAATTTTGGCCTGGAATTAGGAATTTTGCTCTTGGGGTTCAGGAATTTTGGCATCTGGTCACCCTGACTGAACTCCTCTTGTAAGGAATGGTGTGGCTTCTTTGCCAGAAAATCACCCTGGCAACTTGATACAACTGCAGAAACTGTAATGAGTTTACAGTGTCATAAACATGCCCGTTCCAATTTTTTTATCATGAAGGGATAGAATTGCAAATTGCCGTGACTGTTTTATGTCCCTGAATAAATCAGTTTGATTTTAAATGCCAGAAGCCATCTTTTAAAATTAGCATTCCTTTTTGTCTATTCCACCCTTTTCACCAAGAAATTCAGTTTGGCAGAAAAGGTTGTCCCTGCCCTGTGAGGTAAACATATACTGAGAGATTGTGATAAACCCAGGAATAGGGTTGCCATATGAACAGAGATGGGCTGGCCCCATCCCAAGATCCGGTACGCCAGAAGTGGGAGGGGCCAGCCGGGGTCAGGGGGTGTGGGCGGGGCAAGGGGCGGGGCGACATTGGCGCCTGCGCAGTGCCTGCTTAGAAGCCGGCCTGCCAGCTTCTAAGCAGGCTCTGTGCAAGCACCGCCACCGGCGCTCACACAGAGCCTACCGAGAAGCTGACAGGCTGGCTTCTAAGCAGGCTCTGCATGAGCGCCGGTGTCGGCGCTCGCGCAGAGCCTTCCTAGAAGCTGGCACCGGCTTCTAGGAAGGCTCTGCGCAAGCGCCCACGTCAGCGCTCACGCAGAGCCTTCCTAGAGGCTGGCACCGGCTTCTAGGAAGGCTCTGTGCAAGCGCCGATGTCGGCGCTTGTGCAGAGCCTGCCTAGAAGCGGCCTGCCTGCTTCTAGGCAGGCGCGGTGGGTGCAAAACATGGCGGACCGTAACGGTCCGCCATGTTTTGCATTTCCCTGTCGCTGGCGGTACGCTAGCGGCAGGGAAACTGGAAGAAGCGGTACGGGTGCGTAGGCCCGTACCGGTAAGTGCCCACCACTGCATATGAACCTGTAAACTGGGACTGTTCTGGTTTTGGGGGATTGCATTCACATATTGGCAGGTTTGAGAGGGGATCCTGTCCCTGTGTAAGAGAATTATGGTAACCCTACCCAGGATTATCCTGCGCATGGGGATTTGGGCCTGGGTCTTCCCCAGTTCTTATCTGATGGACTAACTCAGCTTCTCAGGGGCTCCTTCAGGGCAGAGTGACCATATATAATGGAGGACAAAGTGCCTATATACCATTGTATAGAAGAGGAAATTTAGGTAGGTTTAGCTCAACATAGAAGTGTTTCAAAAGCATCACCTGCCAAAATTCCCTCTTCAATGTAAGGCTTAAAGGTCAAGGCATTCTGTCCTTCATTCTATATGATCACCCTTTTTCTGGATCTCCACCAATGCTCCCTAGGTGATAGATATCTGCTCGCTGCTGTGCCACTGTGGGCATATGCCAGCACTTTGGGGCTCCCCAAGACTTTGCACATGTTCTAGTGGGGTTTCCCTGTTTTCATTTTGGAATATAAAGGTTTCCAGACCAGAGACCAAAAAACTAGAGAGCTGATGTTCTTCTAACCAGAATGCTATATGTTAGCTGCCTTGGCTGCCTTTGATTGGCACATGCCAGATTATGTATGTAAAAAAGTGACATGTGGCCTGCGGGGAATTGCCCAATCCTGTATTAGCCCTTTCAGTGATGCACCCAAATCCTATCTGTTTTATAATCCACTTTGCATTCTAAAAATGGTCCTCTTCTACCCACTACTTCAACAACATCAAATAGCTTTGCCATATGACAAAGAATACATCAGTCTGCACAAACACATCCAGACTAGCACATCATGTACAATCCCTCTGCAGTCTCCAAACAGGACTAAAAAAAGACAGGTGATGAACATAACAAGCAACAGCACTTGAAACTTTTAAGTTTAGGCTTACTACTAGCCATGCAGCATCCCTAAGACCCAGCTTCAGCAATTATATAGAAAAAGCCATATTTAATCCTAGCTGTTTGCCTTTCTTACACTGTTCTTACATCATGCACCATAAATATGCATGGTCTGTAATGAAGTCAAAGGAAGAACCTATAGAACTTCCATAATATTAACTTGGCATCCATCAGTCTTGAAAGACTATGGTATCGTGCTCAACGCTGTATGCGAAGCACGAAGACCTGGGTAGATTAATATGGAGGATAGGCTGTTACCCAAGCAGCAAATCTCCCCTCTCCACGCCACTGAAATAGTCCAATGGAATGGCAGAGCCAATATGATTGGTTCCAGCTGCATCGCAGAGCTGGGCTAAGGACAGGAGCTCACCCTGTTTTGTGGGGACCCAGGTCTTGAACATTGGCCTACTGGTTAACAGGCACAGTATCTTAACCACTTGCACCACCCATAGCCCCTGTAACATTACAAATCCATACATTATGCAGCTTTCAGACCTCAGAATTCTTGCCTCAATTTATTCCCATTAGCAAGTATGCCAGGCAGCCTGATAGGGAACAAATGCCCTAAAACCAAACACTGAACAGAGGTTTGAAGCAGCCAGACTACTTTGTACAACTCGGAGTAGGTGGCAATATCATGAAGCAGGGTGGTCCAGACTCTTTCTTCCACCTATAAGGCACAATGAGCATCAATGCAAGGCTACATAAAGAGAGCTGCTAACTATGAAAATGAGACTGCAAGGAATTCAAGGAATTCAGGTTGGCAAATGAAATTCTTCCTAAGCCTCTTATCTTTTATCTTCACAACAGCCCTATAGTCAGTTATATTGTAAGAGTAAGGGCACAATCCAGAGTAACTACGGGAGCACGTAAGGGACATTACGTGCACCCGTAGTTACTGCACCACCTAGTGAAAACCAATGGAAAATTCATATTGCAGTCCAGCGTAACTTGTTCTTTCTCCAGAGCAAGGATTCCCCGTAGTTACTCTGGATTTTATCCTAAGAAAGAGAAACTGGCCAAAGATCAACCAGTTTGCCCATGGTTGAAGGGAGATTCAAACCAAATCCTCCACTAACACTGTACGCCATGGTATGCCAACCACTATCATGGACTTATTCTCATTTTAACTCTTTCTTTTCCAGCACTGCAGCTCATCATGGCCAAAGAAAGTACCACACTTTACAATGTCACAGCAGTCTGGGAACCTGTGATGAATGGATCCAATGAGCACAACGCAACTGGCAACGCATCCTGTTCGTGGCTAGATGATTTGTCATTGTGGGCTGAAATCCAGCCTATTGTGCTTGGGTTCCTAACCATCTTTGGAATAGCAGAAAATGTGTTCATCCTCAGTGTTCTGTGGTTCCATCAAAGCCGCTGTACAGTGGCTGAGATTTATTTGGCCAACTTAGCAATAGCTGACCTCTTGTTACTCTGTGGTTTACCATTTTGGGCTGTTAATATAGCCAATAGATTTAAATGGCCATTTGGGCTTGTCCTCTGTAAAGCAGTCAATTCCATCATGTCTTGGAACATGTATTCGAGCATCTACTTTTTGGTGATGGTGAGCATTGATCGCTACCTGGCCTTGGTGAAAACGATGTCACTGGGTCGGATGCGCCGGCCTTGGTGCGCCAAACTGAATTGCCTGGTCATCTGGATTGGTGCCCTGCTCCTGTGTTTTCCAATTCTAACATACAGATCAGTAGATTTAGTGCCTGAATGTAATTCTACAATGTGCTTTCTGGATTATCCTGGGCCTGAGTGGCAAGTGTTCACAAACACTTTGCTAAACACGGTTGGCTTTTTAATACCTCTCTGCATCATTACCTTTTGCACCATTCAAATCATCAGAGCTTTCCAAAACAACAAAATTCATAAGATCAAAGGGATTCAGACAGAGAAGAAAGCCACCATCTTGATCTTTGTGGTCCTCCTTTTGTTCATCATCTGCTGGCTTCCTTTCCAGATCACTACACTGTTGGACACGCTACAGGAACTGAAGATTATTTCTGACCTTCGCACAAAGGATGCCATTCATGTAGCTTCCCAGATTTCAGCATATTGCTCTATCAGCAACAGTTGCCTGAACCCAATAGTATATGTCATTGTAGGCAAACATTTCCGCAAGAAATCCAAGGAGGTCTACTGTGGTTCATATCATAGGCGACCTAGTGCGGCACCATCAGTCCTTCAAACTGTGACCTCTCTGGAGACTCTCAGAACTTCAATTTCTGTGGGACAGCAAAGGAAAAAGTCTGCCATTAATTGACTACACTAACAACAGTTCGGTTCATTTTTATAGGAGATAATTTTTAATCTCGCAGGAGGGAATCTATTGTTTAACTCTGATGATACTGAAGATGCTTTCAGCCAAAGCAGTAGAGCTCACATTGATCATCTGCTCTTTCGCCAATGAATGGGCACCATTTTGTATCCACAGTTCAATGGCATTTTATTTATTGCTGTTATTTATTTATATAATTATGGAGGAACCTTTCTAGGCATCCTGGTGTCTGAACCATCTATGGAAGCCAAAGAATACACTATAATAAATGATGTGTTCAGCCATTTATTTTATTTTATTTTTTAAGAAATGGCATGGATTGTTGCAAAATAGCTGGGGGATGCAGATCTCTTAAAACTTAAAAAAGAAAAAAAAGCAGGCCTCCGTCAGTCTTGAGAGACTATGGTACCGTGCTCGGCGCTGCATACGCTGCATGCAAAGCACAAAAGCTTGGGTTGGATTGTTATGGAGGATAGGCTGTTAACCAAGCAGCAAATCCCCCATCTCCATGCCACTGAATTAGTCCAATGGAAAGGCAGAGCCAATACGATTGGATCCAGCTGGTGTCGCAGAGCTGGGCTAAGGACAGGAGCTCACCCTGTCTTGTGGGGCCGACCCGGGTCTCGAACCCTGGCCTGCTGGTTAACAGGCACAGTGTCTTAGCCACTTGTGCCACCCACAGCCTTAAAACCTAAGATAACTTAAAAACAAAAAAGTCAATAGAAGCATTTTTTAAAAGCATTTATAGGGTATGCTTAAGCATTTATAGACATGCTAAATGAGAATAACCCCAATCATTGCAGCCACAGGCCATTTTTTTTTCTTTCTAATGGACACACATGCCATTACTGTTGTTGTTTTATTGTCTAAGATGTTTTCATTACTGCAATCTCATATTTTTAAAAGTATCTTGCCAGCATCCTGTAGGGAAGGGGTCTCCAAACTATGGCGCAAGGCCACATCAGGCCTACCATAAGGGATCTGATCTCACCCAAAGCAATTTGTTTTCTTTTGGTCATATCATTTGCTGATGATGACTTATTTGTTCATATGTATCGCATCTCAGTGAAGCACAGCTTTGTTTTTTTGTAATTGTGTTCTGAATGATGTGCTAATTACAAAAAATGATCCAAGTAAAACTTATTAATAAATTTCAATTTCATGCATTCATTTACTATTTTTTTAGCCCTCAAAAATGTGTAAAGTACCATTTGGAGCCCCACCTCCAAATGGAGGAGCAAGTGAGGGAGCAAATTGTTCTCTATAAACTGCTTTGTGAACTTCTCATTGAAAAGGAGGTGTATATTACTGTTGTTAATAATAATAATGATTATGATGTTGGTTAGTGGCAGTCTTTGTCCAAGCAAAACAGTTATAGGCTACAATCCAGAGTAACTATGGGACCTTTTACACCGACGTAGTTACAGTGCCACCTATGGGAAACCTATGGGAAATGCATAGAGCAATCCAGAGTAAGTCTTCCCGTAGTTACTCGGGATTGTAGGGATAGAATGGTACCCTTGATCCCAAAACATCCTACTGATTTTTTTACTTGATTAAACTCGTAGTAGCTAATGCATGGAAATGAAAGCATATATAGCAGTGGCATAGCTAGAGGGGGTGCAAAACATTAAGCTTTGCAGGGAGCATACAAGTGGTCCCTTCCTTTCAAAGCTACTCTAGATAGGGGGAGCAAACCAAGTTTTGCCTGGCTTTGAAGGGGAGGAGGCTGCTTGCATACCACAGTGAGGCTTCCTGCAAAACGTAGTGCTTTACATCCCTGCTAGCTATACCACTGGTATATAGACTCCCATTTAGAAATTAGTCTGGTGTGAATGGGCATCCTGTATTAAAAGACAGGGGAGAGTTGGAGATTTCAGGATTACCATAAACCCTGTTTTGAAGGTGGATAATTCTCCTTTGCCATTGATTGCTGACTTTTTCAGCCCTATCAGGAGGAAAGCTATTCAGCAAGATCGGTTTTGTCGCAAATGAAAGAAGAAAAAAAGATTTTATGGTTTACTTCACTATATTAATACTTCCAAAGAGTTGTACCAATAAAACAGACTGACATCGTACCAGCTCCAGTAGTCTGGCAAAGATCAAGGTTTAGAAGGCATCCCTCGATACATGGTGTAATCTGGATGACATCATGACAGGGAAAGTGATAAATGTGTCACTTATGTAGCATAGTAGCGTCAAAATGTCACTGATTATGTTGACTCTATTGTTGTATCTATTAGTTTTACTTTCATACTGTATGTTACTCAAATAGAATAACAAGTTGTGAACCTACCGTTGTGTGTGTCCTTCACAAAGCTTGCAAAATTTCCTGCAGAAATTGTACAGTACCACCAGAGGAAGCTGACTTACCCCCAAATCCAGAGCAACTACAGGAGCACTTAAGAGACTTTACATGTACCCGTAGTTACTGTACCACCTAGTGAAAACCAATGGGAAATTCATATTGGAATCCAGAGTAAGTTGTTCTTACACCAGAGCAAGGACTCCCCGTAGTTACTCTGGATTTTGCCCATCACTGCTGAAAGAAAAACTCAAAATTGTATCATCTCACTCAGTGCAACTAATGGTTTCACTCTAGGAATTTCAGAATAACTGGGTGGTGGATCTGGCTATTATTCCACCAGTTGATATTTCCTTAAGATCATCATAAGCTGGAGGAACCAAAGGCATCATGGATTTATATCTTATTTTACTTTTGTTGCCAACAATTACAAAACAACACAGTGCCAGCTATGTAGTTCAGCGGTGTATGGGGTAACAGCTGTACTAGCATCCAAACTTTAGGGGACATTTAGCTGAGCTTAATAACACTAGAGACAAAAACTGTGAAAACCTTGGTATGTACAAAGTAATACCAAGATACTATAAATAAATGGAAAGGTAATTTAATGCCTTTCCAATGAAATTGTAATGAAACAAACTACACTGGAATATCTGTATTCTGTCAAAGGTTATGACCAGTTAATCAGAAAATGAAATCACAACTGCCTTATGGAACAAAAAGTGGATTTACTTAACTCAAAACGGAGTTAAGTATGAGACTGATTGTTATGAGACCCAATGAGATGTTATTAAGATGCAGCATTGAATCAGCATTGGCATCCTTCAGTCTAGAAAGACTACGGTATCGTACTCCGATAGGAGGTCCTAAAACAGCATCTGTTGAGTCAGATGTAATTTTCACTTACCGTACTACAGTTATTCCTGCTAACTGGAGAAAACGGCATTTGATTCAAGTGGTGTTCCTCTTATAGTTAGCAGGTGGAGAATAATTGTTTACCTATTCTCTAACCCAGTGATTTTCAGCCTTTATCATCTCACAGCACACTTAACAAGGCACTGAAATTGTCAAGGCACACCATCAATTTTTTTATCATTGACAAGGCACACCAGACTGTTTAAATCCCCCAGTTTTCCTATTAATGAGTATCAATCCCCAAATTCCTGCGGCACACCAGAGGATTATCTGTGCCACCTGGTTGAAAATCACTGCTCTAACCAAAAAAGGGCACACTATTTATTTACTTAATTAAATTTGATTTTATCTTGTTTGGGGGGGTGCTACAAAATCCTCTTTTGCAGGTAGATGCCTCAGCTTTGTCATTGACTGAGGGGGAGCAGAGGAAGTGGTTGGTGAGCTCCTGGATGGAATAGTGTGGAAGGCACATCTTCCCCAATTATTACTTTTTTAAAAGCCTGGAAGTGGCACCACTTCTGGTTGTGACATCCCATCTAGGGCATAATTTTGAGCTTGGCATCAGAGTACACAGACATTATCTATGCTACTGTGCAGCAGACTGGCAAACACTCCTTTATTTTGTTCTGTACAAATCCCAAAACTCCAAAAGTTTTCAATTAAATTCAGTGAGGTATTTCAAAAGAACAGGTGGCTCATGTATTCTACAGCACTACATGTCTTACCATACGTGTCTTACCATAACTATAGATGCAATCACAAGCACAGTTCTCTCTGTTAGCCCCATTAAACACTGATACAATATCAATTTCACTTCAAAATAACTCAATGTTTGTGTTCTACAGCATGCTTATACATAAATATAACATACCGTAATTGATTATAAAATACTCTTTCTATGAAATGTTTATTTCTATGAAATAAAAATCTGTTGCACTTTGAATCAGAAGTCCCATGTGCTTTTTTATTTTCTTGTTCTGCAGTGGTTTGGGACATGGCTGGCTTATCCTTAAGGCCAAAAAGACAGGCAGCCCAGTCCTGAGCTGCCCAGAGTGGCAATTTGGACCTGTGCGACCATTTGAGGGAAAAACAATTTCTCCTACTGAAGGCAAATTTCTTATTGATCAACACAAAGTAGCAATACATACCCAGAATAATTTTCCATAGTTTTCATTCATTTTTGGATGCGAGCATTGAAGATGGAATTCATCATTAATATCAACTCAGGAATCTAGCCTATAAAATAAAATTAGTCCCCAGAAATGCCCTCAGCAAGGCCGGCTGATCCACTAGTATGGGTTTCATCAGTGGCAGATTGCAAAGCATGCAGGTGGAAGGTGGTTTGGGGAGACCTTTCATCCTGATACTGATACACATCTTCCTCCAGTCCACCACCTATGATGCCACAATGGTCTAGCTCCCATTTGACAGAGAAACAGTTCATTCCCCTCCTCGCCATGCCCTGTACACACTGTCAAGAGCCTTACCCTACAATCCAGAGTAACTACGGGAGCATGTAAGAGACATTATGTGCACCTGTAGTTACTGCACCACCTAATGAAACCCTATGGGAAATTCATATTGCAATCCAGAGCAAATTGTTCTTACACCGGAACAAGGACTTCCCATAGATACTCTGGATTGTGCCCTTGGAAGTGCAGGACTTCTGATTTTATTTCCAGAGACTGCATGCATGGAGAAATCAGAAGTTATGCACTTCTGGATTTGATGTTATCATGGGAAAAGCATGTTATAGGTTTTTTTTTTTTTTTGTAGAGCAGAGATGGTGGATCAAAGATGGCATACAGACAGTCATACACACAATCACACACATCCAAACACACACCCAGGGGCCATAGCTAGATGGGCTAACCGAGCAAGAGGCACTCTTTCAAGTGGGTGTTCCTCTTTTATTTAGCAGGGGGAGAGTAACTGGCCCTACATACCCCAGCAATGTTTGTTCAAGTGGCTTCTGCTGGTGTTGTTTTTTGCATTTCAGATTGTGAGCCCTTTTGGGACAGGGACCCATTAGCTTTTAATTAGCTATTATTATTTTTCCATTTTCTTTGTAAACCGCTTTGTGAACTTGTTAGTTGAAAAGCGGTATATAAATACGGTAGGTAGGTAGGTAGGGTACAAAACACTAAGTTTTCCAGGGAGCCTGAACTCATCATGAAAGTGGCTCCTCCAAAGCCATTCTAGCCACAGGAAGCAAAACAAAACCATCATTTTCTTAGCGTTATTTTCCGCTCTTGGCAGGGTCTGATTTTTAGATGATTGATGTGACATGGCAAAATATGGCCAGCCTGTCACAGGGGCCTGTCACCAGGATGTTGCTATGCTATGCTCCCCTTTCCCAAGAATGGCTCCAAAGTGCCATTCTCTTTGGTCAGGCTCCCTGCAAAACCTAGTGCTTTACACCCCCTCTACTTATGCCACTGTGTGTGCATGTGCATGTGTTTGGTATGAATGTTATAATGAAAAATATTTTCCGTGGACTCTTCACCCCCACCTCCCACCACCACCACTTACATAAGAATTCTAAGAACAGCTACAATTTTTAACACATGCATTGAAAAAGCTAAGCATGCTTTTTTTTCCTCCAAGGGAAGCCAAAAGGCTTTCCGTTAGAAAAGTTGTTTTTATGCTTCATGTCTTTGATCCTGAAAAATGAGTTGGGTGTAGGAACGGAGTAGCGTCAGCACAGGGAAGCATAGAAATTCTTATGACGAAAGCCTCCTGTTAAGCTACGCTGGCTTTTTGTGAGTCACTGTCTGGGACAAAATGATTGTATTAATTGTGAGTCTGTCTTGCAGCTAATACCCCCCCCCCCCCCCGCCCCAGAGTATTATAGCTTCAGCTCAGCTCATTGCTACAAATGTCATTCTGAAAACTGGAACCTTGACTTGAATTTTTCCCTGATCCAGGGTGACCATATAGAATGGGGGACAGAGTACCTCTACCTTTAAGCATTGTACAGAAGAGGGAATTTAGGCAGGTGTAGCTCAGCATAGAAGGGTTTAAAGTCCTCCATTCTGTCCTCCATTCTATGTGGTCACCCTGCCCTGATCAAATCATCTTTATGGACAGCCATTTCAAAAAAGGAGACGCACCATTAAACAGTGAAAATATACCTGCATAAGAGGCCAAATATACCTGCATAAAATATACCTGCATAAGAGGCCAAAAGGCCAAATCAGGAAGACAAAATAAATACATTTAAAACTTATTTTAAGTTTTAAGCATTTATTTTAGCACTTATTTTAAATGTTTAATATTGCAGTCCTAAGCAAGTCTACTCAAAGTAAGTCCTATTGTATTCAATGGGGCCTACTCTCAGGAAAGTGTATTTAGATTGCAGCCTAACATTTTTAGTTTTAAGGAATGCTTAATCCACATCAATATGACTATTTACTAATGTCTTCAGCGTCCCTATTGAACCACTGCATATTGTAGAAAATTCTGTGATACAGTATGTGAATATGGCTCCTGCTGAGCACAGATCACCTGTTGGCAGGTGAACTGCCAGCAGGTGAACTGCCACCTGTTGGGCAGGTGAACCCAACACCCAGCTGAATTCAGGATTATCTGAGGTGATCTGCAGCAATGGATAAGCTGTCCGTCAGAACAAGTCATTACTGATCCCCTCATTAATGATCCTGGTACAATCAATCTCCAAGACAGATTTACAATTGCAGGAAATTCACTTTACAGGGGTAAAATTTACCCCTGTAAAAATCCCACTGAACATCGGTTGTCTGGAGAAGGAAAATTCCCACTACAAACCTCCACTGCCTTGTGGCTCTACCCATCTATGGGAAAGGCTTCAGGAGTCAACCTCGAGGCAAAATCCGGAGCCGGAGTCCCAGAAGCCGTTTGTGACTGTGTACAGTCACGTTCTGGTAACTCCTGCGACGCAGCTGGAACCAATCGTATTGGCTCTGCCATTCCATTGGACTATTTCAGTGGCATGGAGAGGGGGGATTTGCTGCTTGGGTCCTCCATATTAATCTACCCAGGCCTTTGTGCTCTGGAAAGGATATTCAGATACTAGTCTTTCAAGATGGGAGGATGCCAATGAATTTACAGCTATACACTTCACATGTGTTTTAAAGCTGATCACCAGAAGGCAACGAGTCCAACATGGGCTGGGATCAAGTATCAAATCAGACAGAAAAGGAACAAGAGTGATGTGGATGAGGTCAAGCTGGAGATATGTGGATGAGGATAAGCTGCTGGACAAGAGTGTCCAAACTTTCTGTCCGGAGGGCCACATAATCTCTCTGATATTGTGCTGAGGCCAGGAAAATGGTTTATGTTTCAAACTTGAATTAATTTGCATAAATTTCAATATAAAACTGTATTTGAGACATTACAAGGCTTATCTGCAGGCCTGATGGAGGGGTCTTGCCCAGTGATGGGATTCAAAGAAATTAACAACCGTTTCTATGCCCATCTGGCAGCCACTTTCAAATGGCTGTTTTTAAACTTTATATGTCCCATCTCTCGTTAAGAATTGGTTCTATAGAGTAGGTGCGAACCTGCTGGAGCCCACCACTGGTCTTGCCGTGGGCCACATTAAGGCTTGTCGTGGGCTGCTCCTGCTTCTAGATTTAGAAGATGGCCAGGATGCAAGGGTCTTGTGAGTCCATTTAGTTTGTGGCATCAGCTGGCAGGATTTAAGCTGGTACTGCAGCTGCCCTAGATGGCACCCTTGAACCTTAGGGTCTAGTCTCCCTAACTTTCCAGGCATCAACCAGGCAATCAGCAACTGGCATTACTCCAGAAGGAAGGAAGGAAGGAAGGAAGGAAGGAAGGGCACCAGAGAATGGCTGATGGGTGATACCCAGGTGACCATATGACTGGAAATTACCAGATTTGTCCTCTTTTTTAGCCCCTTGTCCAGGTGTCCTCCAAAAGAGTTTCACTGTCCTTAATTTGGCTTCATTTTGGAACTTTGCAATGGTGTGAAGTATCCCAGCATGTCATACATTTTTGGATTCATATTGAAGAGCAGAATCCAATGCAAAAATCGGTTTTTAAGTATCTCCTTCCTATCAAATGTTATGGCCAAAAAAACAAAAAATCAAAAATATGCATTGAGCTCTATGGGAAAGTGAAAGTGTCCAATATCACAGCTTTACTCATGAGCAGGCAAACGTGCCATTGTCTACTGGAAAGGCCAGGCTGAGAGGAATCCAAGATCTTGTGCTCCTTTAGAGGTTTGGGCATCTGGCCCGACATCACTGCCAATTAAGAATCTCAAGCTTCTCCAAGTTTTTCAAACATGAAGACAGCATCATACTAGTGCAAGTGCATCAGTCTGAATTCCTAGCATTCTGAAGGGGTACATGGCTGGGATTCTTCTTGCAATCTGAGCAAGAGAATCATCACTGCAAATGCAGATAACGAATACTGGAGAGGGGGAATCTCCAAGCCTGAAAAAGGCACCATAATCTTTAGCTCCTGTTGCAACAGCCAGAGATTTGACTTTTGAATGAGTCATATTGAACAGCATTTGCTGGCAAAGAGCTGTGGCTGGTCCACAGATTGTTGCGCTGCCCAAGTTATTGAGTGATGCCAACTGTAAGAGCATTTTTGCCTATACAAGCAGGCGCTCTTTTACGAACCTTGTGTTTCTGGGTAACCTTGAACAGTAATTCCTTCTCAGTCTCACCTATCTCACAGGGTTGTCGTGAGGACAGCAGGAGGAACTCAAGCTTTGTAAGCCATCTTGGGCATTTGCATTGGCATGGGAAAGACAAAGTACCGGTATACTGGGAATCCAATGAATGAATGAATGAATGAACAAACAAATGAATGAGTGAATGAGTAAATGAATGAGTGAGTGAATGAATTAATGAAAAGGTACTTCATTATTGTGCACATCAGGGAGTTATTGCCAATCTAGCAACATTGTTTGGGGTGGACTACCCTGTGGTGCTTTACAACACTTTTTGGCTTGAGCTTGTTTGTTATCCAGTCTTGGATCCCTTGTTCTGATAGAGCTGTGTGTTTCATCAACTCCCCTGCAACCAGCACTTTGCTAACAGAGGAGCATGACCTCACATCCAGCACCATCATGTTCATTTTACCATCAGGAGGAAGTGTCAGTTTTCATGGATGCGCCATTCAATCTCCCAGAGTTCAAGTGGAGTTGAACACACACAAGTCACGCCAGTCTGGACACCGTTGCCGTTTGGCTGTGCTTCTCCATCAGGCTGCTGATTTCCCTGCTGTGCTGGGCTCTCCCTTCCATATGTCTTATTCCTGGATTTCGTGTTCAATATGAGTGCTGTCCAGGGATTTTTGTGCAGAAAAGACATCTCCGTCTTGGTTCCCCATTTCCTGCTTATTTGGCTTTTTATGGACAGCTGCCAATAAAGTGACCATTGCATGAGTTGAAAAAGAGAGATGGTCATCATACTAAACAAGAACCAACCTGCACTTTGGCAGCTCTTGGTTCCAATCCATTTCACACTGGTGTGGTCTGAACAGCACCTGCTTTTGAAAAGGTCCCAGCTTTAGGGCTGGGAAAGATTCCTCGCTGAAATGATGGAGAGCAACTGCCTGCCAGAAAACAGATAATACTGAGTTTTATGACCAACAATATGTGGCAGGTAGGGCAAAATCAAGAGTAACTACGGGGAGTCCTTGCACTGGTGTAAGAACAACTTACTCTGGATTCCAATATGAGTTTCCCATAGGTATTCACTAGTGGTGCAGTAACTACGGGTGCATGTAAAGTCTCTTACGTGCTCCCATAGTTACTCTGGATTTGGGGGATTATCCCCTGTTCATTGGACAAGTGAATCTCAATCAGGTTGCCAACTAATTTGAACAAAAATGTGTCACTGTATAAATCTACAGTCTTGCCCGTTGTCCCCTTAAATATAGGTGGTGCCTCAATGGATATTGTTTCACAGATTATATTTTTTGACAAAACTTAGAAGAAGAGAAAGTGTTTTTATTCCAAGGACACATTTTTAAAAATAATAATTATAAATTTAAACTGCTTTTAAAGTATTCTAGATAGGTGATCAAAGTGATATAGTGTCAGCAGATGCAGCAATAAGCATGTAAAGGTGAAAGAGAATATGAAAAGTTTTGGAGAATTTTTTTGGGGGGGGGATTTCACAAATTTTGGTTTCGTTTTGTACAAAAAAGAGAAATGCAGAAAGATCTGTTATATGTTTTTACTAGTGAAAACTTACCTGCGTTGAGAGAGTAAAATTTCCCCCATAAGCCATCCCCCCTGCATCAACCCACATGCGCATCAACCCCCACATGTGCATCAATCCCCATGCACACCAACACTCCCCGCTTGTATCATCCCTCCATGCGCATCAACCTCCCATGTGCAATCCCTCCATGTGCACCACCCTCCCAAGTACACCAACCCCTCATGCACATCAACTCCCCATGCACACCATCCCCCATGCATATCAGCCCCCATGCGCAATACTGTCCCATGTGCACCAACCCCACTATGCGCACCAACCCCCTATGCACACCATCCCTCATGTGCACCACCCTCCTATGCGTACCACCCTCCCATGCACACCACCCTCCCATGTGCACCAGCCCCCCTTGCGCACCAACACCCTCCCACTGTGTATCATCCCCCATGTGCATTAAACCCATTTTCAGACCCTTATGGGTTAAATTTCTAGAAATCATGGTGGTTGTTCCTGTCACAGAAGGAACACGCTCCCCAAATTTCATGCTTCTAGGCCCAGCAGTTTTGGCTGGCCATTGATGAGTGAGTGAGCGAGCAATATATATATTTAGTTATCACTGAAAAAAATCATCTTTATATATGACTACTTTCAACCTGTTATATAAAAAAGTAGATTTTATCTGATCACAGATTTCCCAGAAATATGCCTTGCTTGGCTCTACAACCAGGATCGCTGAGGAGGAAATGAAATTGAATGCTAAACTTCAAACAATTGGAACTGGATCTTCAATCTTATATAACTGGAACTGTATTTGCAAGTTGCATATGGAAAACCCTTTATTGGAACAAACTGAAAAATAGCAACAGGAAACCCATGATGTGATACATGTTCGAGTGAGTCATCTATGAGCAACAATCTGCTCCTAGACACTGTTGTTCTATAAAACTGAAAAATTGAGCCACCGTCTTGTTAGGTTTCTTAAAAAAGAAAAGGCGATGTAAAATTGTAGGAACAGTTTGAAAATGACATGGGTAAATAATGTCCAGCTTGTCTTGGCACTGGCCTAATTGTAGACTGGAAATGTGGCTTTTCTGACAGCTTTTGAAATTACTTTTCACAGTACAGAACCTAATATTAAAAACCCACCTTAAATACCGGTACTCGTTTTACTCAGATCAGTTTAAGATAAAGGTGAAGATGACCCTCTCAGGTTGCCCTGTTAACAGTAACCGATTCTAAGGGCAGAGCTTAAACCCCACCAAGTGCATAAGCCCCACCATCCGCATCAAACCCCCATGCCCAACAACCCCCATGCACATCAACCCCCCCATGAGCATCAGCTCCCTCATGTGCATCCAACCCCCCACCCATGCACACCATCTGGCCCATGTGCAACAACCCCCCTGCACAACTTATCCCATGCACATCAACTCCCCATGCACACCATCTGTCTCATGCACAACATCTGCCTCATGTGCAACATCCCCCATGCACATCCCCCCATGCGCACCATCCTCCCATATGCAACATCCCCCCATGCATGTCTCCCCATGTGTGTACCCCCATGCGCACCGTCCTCCCCATGCACACCATCCCCCCCAGTGCATTCTCCCTCCCAGTGCTTAAGGCACAAGGCACCAAACTGGCTGGATGTAAAAATGTAAAAAATAGGACAAAAACACATTGTACCCCCTTTCAGCCCCTTAAGAGTTAAAATTCTCAACATCGGTTCTTGGTGGGTGTTGATGTCACAGAAGGAACACCCTTCCCAAATTTCATGCTTCTAGGTCCAGGGGTTGGAGCAGAATGTTCCTCAGTCAGGAATTCTTCAATGGAAAGTACAGAGAGGAAAATGCTGCCCCTTTTCACCCCCTTCTGGTTGGAATTTCTGAAAACTGGTTCTTACTGGATGCCTCCGTCATGGAAGGAACACCCTCCCCAAATTTCACGCTTCTAGGCCCAGCAGTTTTGGCAGGGCATTGAGGAATGAGTGAGTCAGTAAGTCAGTGAATGAGTCAGTGACTTTTCAGTTTTATATATTTAGATGTACTGTATATGATATTTGTACTGATAGCTGATTTATATTAACCCCTTATTAGTTCCTTACAATACCAGAATTTCATCTCATTGGCTTTCAGAGCCAATAGTAACATGGGAACATTTTACTTAAGAAAATCCACTTTTATTCCATAGGCTTTCGTGTTTTCATTTTCTGGTTAATTGGCCATAATGTTGGATAGAATATAGATAGTCCAATGTAGTTTGTTTAATTGCATTCTGCATAAAATTATCTTTCCAATGATACATAACATCATCCCCCAGGCACAACATCCCCCCTTCATCCCCCCATGCATCATTCATACAAAACCCATTTTTCACAATTTTAGCCACTAGTGTCAAGCTCAGCTGGTAGCCCCCCTGTAGCCCGGTGCAACTGCACCCCCTGCACACCCCTAGCTATGCCACTGGCCACCGCAGCCCTTTGAGATAAATTTGCTCTGCTTTAATCATCTGCCTTGACACTGAGCATACACCATTGCTAGGGAACCTGCAGAGGTAGCTCACCTAGAGGAAAGTGTAATAGTTTTGAATCACAAGAACCAAACTAGATGGGCTCTGCCCCAATCATTTATCAATTATAGGGATTTATCATTTATCAAATTATAGGGACCCAATTTAAATAGTAAAAATGGCATATGGGTGTAGAGCTGTAATGCACATTCCTAGCGCCCAGGGCAGTGATGTGATGTCATGTTGTGACATCACCTCTGGATTCTCCAAGGAAGAGGGGATGATCACTACAGAAGCTTTGTGTGTCCTGTTCCTTTTTTCTTTAGGGGGCAAAGAGCCTTCACGGGAGAAGGAACAGGCTACATGAAGCAGCCAAAGCCTCCACCTCCTAAGACAGTGATGGTGAACCTTTTCGACACTGAGTGCTGACTGATGGTGCCATTGCCAGTGCTTCTTCTCTGGGCATGCGCATTGGGCTCTGGATGCTCCTGGTACAGCGCACATGCCGGGAGTTCCAGAGATGCTGGACACCAGTGCTGTCAGTTGATTCTGCAGCAAAGAGGAACAGAGTTGATTGAGTGCGCTGATGCCCAGCATACATGTATGCTGGGCTTAGAGCATGTGTGCATGGGCATGTGTGCTGGGCTTAGAGTGTTTCCAGACTGGCCACTATGGTTATGTGCCAGCAGAAGCGGCTATGAGTGCCTGCTGCAGCACACGTGCCATAGGTTTGCCACCACTGTCCTAAGAGAATCTGGAAGTGACAGCTGGCACAAGGATTTGGGTTCTGCATTCCTTCTTCTGTGGAGGCTTTAGGAAATCTATCTATCTATCTATCTATCTATCTATCTATCCATCCATCCATCCATCCTTTCCCCTGCCTTTCCCCTGCCAAAGCAAATGTCCAAGCCAACTTATAGACAGCATTAATTCTGCTGCTGTCCTCACAACAACCCTATAAGGTAGGCAAGGCTGAGAGTGAGTGACTGGCCCAAGGTCACGTAAGAAGCTTCATGACTAATGAGAGACTTGAACCTGGACCTTCCAGATTTCAGTCCAACTTCCTAAACATTACACCATCCTGGTTTTCAAAATAGGGCACACAAAACTGCTAGATCTCTGTAACCCATTATGTGCCCCATTTAGCTTCTGAGGCAAGTGTCCTTCAGGCTCTGCTCTTTTATGTTTTTGTATGGGTGGAAGTTGTTAAATCCTTTTGTGGTCTGACTATACTTCTCTCTGTTGGATCCCAAAAGTGATTTTCTGCAAAGCATGTTCCTTCCTATGCTCTCCTGGAGTTGCTCTCCAACTCCAATGTTGACCCTGGATGTGTCTGTCTCATTTGCCTCTGCCATTGAGGGGAGTCTGCCTGCTTGGGTTGAGAACCCCAATTTTTACAGTTGTACTTCAAGGGTTCCTCCTGCTGCTGCCAGAAATACGCAGCTGATAAAAGATTTAGAACCAACACGTCAGTTACAGTAACTCAATGCAAATCAAAATCAACAGAGCCAGGCTTGCAGATGCCTGCAGAGTCTCTGGCTGTCAGAGAAATAAGATGTTGCATGTCAACCTCCAGTCCATTACCATTATAAAGCAATACTAGTGAGTTAACGATATCTCGCTGGAGCAAACTTGAAGCCAGTATGGCCCCCCTACATATACAAGAGCACCATATACCATACACATAAGACCCCTTGTAAGAACTCAATTCTTTATCCTTCCAATGCACTGGGAAAGCTTGGAGCACACAGCTTAGATTAGAAGAAAAAGAAAGCACAAGGTATCTGCAGGTGGTCTCTACCAGTGGTGTTACTACTGTAACACCAGCCCCCCCCCCCCCCCAATGGTGGGGGCTGAAAATCACACCAGATGATACCATTAGGAGGATTGAAGTTCTGGAGCCCAGGTCTACTGAGCTTTTCAATGGGAGAGTCCATGTCTACCTGCTCAGTAGACCTGGATTCCTGGGTGGCCTGGCTTCCACCTTTTTCCCTCCATGAGTCAATGAGTGCAGTCCTAACAAAGGTTGGCACAAGTCATTGGTCTTCCCATTCCTTTGCTGATGTAGGGAGGCAAGAGCATGTTTGTGCACTGGCCTAACCCTCTCCCAGGAGTGGCACAAAAGTGTCTTACGGCACTTTTGTTGCACTCCCAGGTCAACACAGGCATTATGCCAGGGTTTAAACCAGCCTAACTGCAGATTAGGATTACACCCTAGGTCATGGTTACCATATTTCCAGAACATGATAATTGTCCTTTTCCTTGTCCTCCTTTTCCTTGAGAGCAGGCAGCATGTAGCCTTCTTGTAATAAATAAATTGCATAATACATAATCATAAATATAATAATAAATTATAATAAATTACATAATACATAATAATAAATTGAATAAGCAGTAATATAGTGTTTAAATTAGCCACATAAAAGCAGCCCCCATCATGGCTTGTAACCCTTTTCTCTAGGAATTTGTCCAATCCCTTATTAAAGGCACTGAGGCTAGATGCCATCACCACATCCTGTGGCAAGGAGGCACTACTTATGGGTGGGTGAATGACACCAACTCTAGCAGTGTCTTTCAAGCCCTGCTGGACCTACAACAGGTCAGGTTTCTGAGGAAATAATAAAGACTCAGCATACACAGGCTTCAGCTACAAAACAAAAACTTGTGGGATTTTGTACATCTTTAATACCTATACAGAAACAGAACTCTCACAGGGCCTTCTGAGTTTGCCTTTATGGACAAATATTTGAGAAACCAACTAAAAAGGGGCTAATTCTAATCCCGAGACTTTCTAGGGTTGCTTGTTAAAGGCAAGTTGTATGTGCACAACCTTCCATAAACGGGCTATGATGCAGGGGATTTTTTTTTCATTGAGAGGAAGCACCAGATGTTGACTGCTGTGAGGAAATTCTGTCCTGAGTCCTTTTTCCAGTGGGTGAGCTTAAAAAAATGCCTTCGCTAAAATAGCTCAATAGGTGACCTTTCGTTGCGTGACATGAAAAGCCAAAGGTAGGCAAGGATGAAAGGTTCAGGGTAGAGAGGAAAGTGTTAAAACCAACTACAGTATTAGAAATTCCTAAGATCAAAGGTTTGGCTGTCAAAAACCAAATGTCGCTGCTAATCCTTCAGGAATCGGAAGATACATCATGACCACGGATGGCTAGTCCCAATGCAACAAATCCTTTCTTGTGTTTTTAAAATGGCAGGTGGAGAAGCCATCAGCAAATCGCCAAAGAATATATATAGTAAAAACTTAGATTGTGAGTAACTTCTATTGAGAGTGTTTTGAAAGACAAGCAAACATTTCTAATAAATTTTGTCTTGCAATACAAGCAATGTCTTACAACAAAAGTGAAAAAAATAGTTCCAGCCAGGATATGGCTGGTTACAGCGCTCTGCCAGCACCTGCTCAGCCTCTCCTGAGAAACCATCCTATGCATGTCTACTCTGAAGTAAGCCTATTACAGTCAGTGGGGCTCACTCCCCTATAAGGAGGGCAAAGCAAAGGAGTCTGAGGGACTAACCCTACAATCCTGAATAACTAGGGGAGCATGTAAGAGACATTACATGCACCCGTAGTTACAGTACCACCTAGTGAAAACCTATGGGAAATTCATATTGCAATCCAGAGCAAATTGTTCTTATACCAGAGCAAGGACGCCCCCTAGTTACTCTGGATTTTGCCTCTAGCTTTGCGTGTCTACACTAATGTAAGCCCTGTTATAATCAGTGGGCTCACTCATGTGTAAGGGGGCAGATTGCAGCCTGAAAGACTGAGTGCAGGTTAATTTGCTTTATTTTTCTTTATATTTTGTATGTTCTTTATTATTTTGTATTATATTACAGTATTATAATCATATTTAATGAATATTTTTGACTAGTGGAACAAACTGAGTTTCCACTATTTCTTATGGGAAAATTCTCTCTGATATACAAGCGTTTTGAATGACAAGTATGCTTCTGGAACGAATTATGCTCGTAAACCAAGGTACCACTGTATTTGCAACGGGAGGAATATTTCCAGATTCCAGGAGCTTCGCAAGATGGCCACCTTGCACCTGAATCTCTTCCAACATTTTACGAAGATGAATGTTGCTTCCATGCGAGTTCTGTTCCACCCTTATCATGAGTTTTCAGAAATCCAGCCCATCCTTGCAACCTAACACTATAATCCAGGAGTTGGCATGATTTTTGTTTAAAGGATGCCGATATTCAGCTGTGATGCCATCTTGTCCCTGCCAAATTTCCAGGTTGCCAGCTTGCACAGGGTTTGGTGCCCCCTATCCTTGGTATGCTACTGTATGAGAGGACTGAACTGGGATCAAAAATACTGTATGTTGGAGGTAAACTAGCAGTCTTGATACCAAGTGCTATTTCTGCCTATGTGGTTTTGCTTCATTTCATGTACACTTAAATGTACATATCATGACTCGCTATTCATAAATAAACTCCCCTCCATTGGGCTGTTTCACATGTATCGAATTTGAACCTAAGAGTCCTGAACCAAATGGTAAGTATTGCTTACAGTCCAAACAAAAGCAATTTGAAGCATATTTGAAGCAATTTTTGAATATTTGAATTGCATATTGAAGCAATTTGAAGCATATTGTTCTATTTTGCCCTCTGCTCTGCATTTTAAACCAGTATCTGTCAGGCAAATAGTTAGAACACAAGACAGTCGGCAACAACCATACATGTCTTCTTGTTTTTGTAGCTCAAACACAATGTTTCCAGCCTCCTTGTCTCTTGAACCATTGCATAGAAGTGGGAATGTTGGCAGGTGCTGTTTTTAAAAACCTTCTATTGTCAAGATAAATGCCTAAATTCCTTCTTCTATGCAATGGTTAAAGATACAGGCATTCTGTCCTTCATTCTATATCAGTATTTCTCAAAGTGGGGGTCGGAACCACTTTGGGGGTCTCCTAGAGCTTTCCTGGGGGTCGCCTAAAGACCCCTGGTGCAGGGGGCCAGGTCAAGCTTGCCAGATCTCTGGCTGTAGCTGTGCACGCACTGGGGCTGACTGACAGCCTCAGGGCCCAATCCTATGCATGCCTACTCTGAAATAAATCCCATTATAGTCAGGGGGGCCTTTACTCCCATGTAAATGTGGATAGGATTGCAGCCTCAGGGCCCAATCCTATGCATACCTACTCTGAAATAAATCCCATTGTGTTCAGCGTGTGCATAGAACACACATTTCATTTGTAACAATGAAAATACATCCTGCATATCAGATATTTACATTACGATTCATAACAGTAGCAAAATTGCCCTACAATCCAGAGTAACTACGGGAGCACATAAGAGTCATTACGTGTACCCGTAGTTACTGCACCATCTAATGAAAACCTATGGGAAATTCATACTGCAATCCACAGCAAATTGTTCTTACACTGGAGCAAGGACTCCCCGTAGTTATTCTGAATTGTGCCCTTACAGTTATAAAGTAGCAACGAAAATAATTTTATGGTTGGGGGTCCCCACAACATGAGGAACTTATAAAGGGGTCACGGCGTTAGGAAGATTGAGAACCACTGTTCTATATGGTCACCTGGGTGGTCCTCAGGTGCTGAAAGAAAGTCTTAACAGAGCCAGTGGGCATGTGAGCCTCCCCATTTGCAGCACAGTCAATTGTCCAAAAAGCTGTCCAACTGGTGTGCCAAATTTTCACTTTCCCATATGCTGTGAGATGAAAAAGGTCAAAAATCGCAGCTTCAACATCACCCAAATACTCACATTCCATTTCACATCCAATTAACATGAATAGTGAATTAAATAGTGAATTAAATGCGATCATAAGTTAAGATCATAAGTGGATCTCAGTGCATCAGTTACGGTAAGATGCCAACCACAGGTATCATTTCTGACAGTTTGTTTTCTGACGATCCACTCTTTCAGTACCTTTTTTATACAGTGGCACCTCACGTAACAAATTTAATTCATTCCAGAGGAATTGCTGTTATGTGAATCGTTCTTTACATGAAGCGGATTTTCCCATAGACAATAATGGAAACTCAGACGATTGGTTTTACAACCCAAAAATTATTCATATAAAAATATTAGATGGATGTAAAAATGATGACAAAACACTGGAATTGAATTCAAAATATGCATTCAATGTGCTTGATCCTATGAATTCGACTTAGGCTGCAATCCTAAAGACACCTTCCTGGGAGTAAGCCCCATTTAACACAATGGGGCTTACTTCTGGGTAGACATGGTTAGGAGGCTGCAATCAAAGACACTTTCCTGGGAGGCTTACCTGGGCTGCTGCTGGAGGTTCAAGGTGGCCGGTGACGGTACTTGGAGGCAGCTGCCTCTGACACCCCAGGCAACTGCCCCCAAGTTGGGAGCAGTTAGAGGCAGCAGCACTGGCCAGCAGTCCTTTTAAAGAGCCTCCACATGGAGCATCAGGGCTGCATAGCGCACATGCCCATTAGGTGCCAGAGGGGTTAGTTTGTTACGTGAAGCAGATATGTTACATGAAGCAGAATTCCTTGGAAATTTAGACTTGTTATGTGGAACATACTTTATGTGAGGTGCTTGTTACGTGAGGAGCCACTGTTCCCAGAACTGATTCATTCAGTCCATGTTCTGCTTTTTCAACCTCTCTCTAAGGCCAAAATCGACCTCCCCGATGTTGTAGCTCCTGGTCTAATCCCATTCCCGAAGGAGTTATTAATGAGAATCCATTTGCACAAATCTTTCTATGGCAACATGAATTTGTAAGATAAAAGGGGCATTTGCAATGTGCGACCTACCTACCTACCTACCTATCTAGCTATCTATCTAGAGTCAATATCTAGCTAAAAAAGCATTGAAGCAACATTTATAAACTAACCCTACAATCCAGAGTAACTATGGGAGCACATAAGAGACATTATGTGTACCTGTAGTTACTGCACCCCCTAGTGAAAACCTATGGGAAATTCATATTGCAATCCAGAGCAAATTGTTCTTACACCGGAGCAAGGACTCCCCATAGTTACTCTGGATTACACTCTAAAAAAGATTGAGTTCCATTTTACAATGTTTTTCATTTTTGGATGGTGTTCTGGATGGTGAACAAATAATCTGAACAAAAATGGTCCGGTTTATGAGCTTTCAACAGCAGTCTTATATGCAGAGAATGGTAGCCAGAGTATTTCATAGAATTGATGCCAGCTGCTGAATCCTGCAGATCAAGATGCAGTGAAAATGCCTGTGCCATGACACTGAGGTACAGCTTGTTTTAGGGAATTATTCACATCTGGGTATGAATGAATGAAGAAAAAGAACTGGACGTTCTTGTATACTGAGGCAAGCAAGACCCATTAACACCAACACATGAAGAGAGAACATGCTGCTCTCTATAGCTAGCTTTGATATTAATGAGCAGGTGCTTGCTTTTATACAAAATAAAGATACATAAAATAAATGTGCAAAGTTACAGGTTACCAGCTGAAATGCTAAATCCCACTTCATCCCACCTCACCTCCCCAAAAAAGAGGTGTAGCGGCCGCTCAACCTATGCTCAAAATAAAGTTAAAATAAAATAAACCTATCTTCAGAATAAAGTTTCATTGAGATCAGTGGGATCTACTCCCAGGTATGTATAGGGTCATATTAAAGTTCCAAATTGTTTCCTGGAGTTAACTGAGTAAATATAGGGCTCATTCATAAATAAGGTTTTCCAGCACAGAATGACTCCAGCTCCAGTTACCCCCCACCAAAAAGAACATACTACTATACTAATAGCTCATGAGCAGCCTACTCCCATCTGTGCAATGCAGTTGCATCACTGGTTTGCATTACCCAGTGTGGGAGACCATCATGTCACCCCCCTTTAGTGAGTAGGTCATGTGTGATGATGCACCATTGCCCCCCACTTGTTTTTTGATCATACCTTTTGATAGAAGAGATGTTTAAACAAAGTTCATTTCATTGCATTCTGCATAAAATTGCACATCAAATGATATATGACATGAAGGTGTTATTCATAAGTCCAAAGATTTTTTTAAATTTTGGGCGGTATTGGTGTCACTACTTTTTGGCCAGTAATCGGTGTCACCCTGCCACATACGTCACCCGTTGGTTGGTGGGGCAATAGCCACACCAGGAGATCTACAAAAGTGTTGCAGCAGGTGTCCTCTAGTGTAAAGTAGATTTTGTGGAAGTTCATTTATTTGTTTATTTATTTGTTTGTTTGTTGATTTAGATCCCCCTTCTTCATAAAGGAATGATACCCAAGGCGCCATTGTGGAAAGGACTCCTGAAACATTTGAATAAATTGGAGTTTTTTCCAGACATCTGTAATAAGTGAGGGACAGTACAGATTTACAAGACGATAATTTCCATGTACTGTAATTATCCCTGTTGTAGAAGCACACCCAGGCTGATTCAATGTTCTCTTTCTTGATGACTTCCCCGTTAACACTATTTAAATGCTGTACCCTTATGAATCCATCTTCATTAAGCTGCAGCAGGCAAACCAATGAGGCAACGGTACCTTAATGTGTCAAACATCATCTGTGTTTTTACATGTGAGGCTTAAAATTGCCTTTGAATCTCTCTTGCTTTATTTATGGTAACATCTGGTAAGGGTTCATGAGAAAAGAGAAGGCACAGGAGCGGGGTTTGTAATGCAAATATCCACTCTGACCCACCCATGCACATTACAAACTTCATGAAAAGCCTTTTGCATAGATCGGAGGAGGAGGCACAGGGAGACAAAATTTTCAGGGTCCAAACTTCCAGGACTATGTTCCAGGGTATAAGTCCTGTGCTGACCTGGGGGTATCACAAAAGTGCCATAAGATATTTATGCGCCACTCCTGTGGGAGGGTTAGACCAGTGCACAGACATGTGCTTGCCTCCCTACATCACCAGGAAGACTTATGAATTGTGCTGACCTAAGTTAAGATTGCACCCATATGTTGTACAAAACAGAGCCAGAGTGGTATAATAGGAAGTTGGACTGAGACCTGGAAGATCCAGGTTCAAATCCTCCTTTGGCCATGAATTAGGATTGCAGCCTAATCTCACATAACACATTGGGACTTACTTCCAAGTAGACATGGAGGAGCAGGGTGACCATATGTCATAAACACAAAAGAGGACGTTACCCCCCACCAAATTGCATAACATCCAAGAAAAATGTAGGACATGACAAAATAAAAGCTATAAAAAAGCAGGCCTCCGTCAGTCTTGAAAGACTATGGTATCGTGTTCGGCGCTGCATACGCTGCATGTGAAGCATGAAAGCCTGGGTTGGATTTTTATGGAGGATAGGCTGTTACCCAAGCAGCAAATCCTCCTCTCCACGCCACTGAATCAGTCCAATGGAAAGGCAGAGCCAATACGATTGGATCCAGCTGGCGATGCAGAGCTGGGCTAAGGACAGGAGCTCACCCTGTCTTGTGGGGCTGACCCGGGTCTCAAACCCTGGCCTGCTGGTTAAAAGGCACAGCAACTTAACCGCTTGCGCCATCCACAGCCCTAAACACTCATATAATATTGCTTTATGTGGTTAATTTAAATCAGGGTTGTCGAAACATTTTGACAGGAGAGCCACATCATCTCTCTGACATTGTGTTGGGGGCCAGAAAAATAATTTACATTTCAAATTTGAATAGATTTAAATATAAGAGTGCATTAAATACATTACATGGCTTGTCTGCGGCAAGACCCCAGATGGAGGGGACTTGTCATGGACTGCACTGAGGCTTGCTGCAGGCAGCACCTAGGTCAGGATTTGGATACCTCTGATTTAAAATCTATATTATTTATTATTAAATTAAAAACTATTGCATATAATTTATTGCATACAATTTATTAATTACTAGCAAAATTAGTAATTTGTTTCCGGGCTGAATTCAAAGTACTGGTCCTGACCTTTAAAGCCCTAAACAGCTTGGGTCCTGGGTATCTGAGGGACCGCCTTCTTCTGTACAATCCGACCTGTCACCTAAGGTCATCTGAGGGGACCCTACTGACTATGCCGCCACTTAGAGATGTGAGAGATGTGGCGGCCAGAGATAGGGCCTTCTCGGTGGTGGCACCCCGGCTTTGGAACTCCCTCCCCTTTGAACTGAGAAAAGCTCCCTCAATACAGAGCTTCAGGCAGAGCCTTAAAACCTTATATTTTAAAAAAGCATTTTAAATGGGGCAGAGGTGGGGGGGGACAGTTGTTTTTATTGTTTTTACTGTTTTTAACAAATATTTTTAATCTGCATGTTTTTATTCAATTTAATTGTATTTTAATTATATTTTAATGGTGTTTTAATCTTTATGATCTATTTTAATGATGTTTTATTCCCTGATGTCAGCCGCCTTGAGCTCCCCCTTGCAGGGGAGGAAAGGTGGGAAATAAAATAAATAAACAAACAAACAAACAAATAAAATGTACCTGCGTTGCAGGAGCAAAATACCACTGTACACCATTCCCCCATTGCGCAACACCCCCCACGTGCACCCACATCCACAACACCACCACATGTGCATCAACCCTCACATGCAATAGCCCCCATGCACAATACACCTCTTTGTGCAACATTCGCCCAGTGCACGCTCTCTCCCAGTGCATCAGGCACTGGGCACCAAATTGGCTGGATGTTGATCAGTCTTCAATGTTAAGTAAAGGAAATAACACGTTGCACCCCTTTTCACCCCCTTAAGGGTTAAATCTGTCAATATTGTTTTTTGGTGGGTGTTGATGTCACAGAAAGAGCATCCTCCTCAAATTTCCTGCTTCTAGGTCCAGGGGTTGAGGCAGGCCCTTGGTCAGTCAGGGATTCTTCAATACAAAGTATAGGGAAGAAAACGCGTTGCTCCCCTTTTCACCACCTTCCAGTTGGAATTTTTGAAAACTCGTTCTTAGTGGGTGTCTCCATCACGGAAGGAACACCCTCCCCATATTTCACGCTTCTAGGCACAGTGGTTTTGGCTGGCTCTTGATAAGTGAGTGAGTCAGTGAGTGAGTCAGTGACTTTTCAATTTTATATATACCGAATAGACTTCAGAATAGACTGAAGAATTGGGTGAAGAATTAAATTTGTATGGTACGTACAGGGAAACCAAAGGACGGCTCTTTTGGATACAGAAGCAAGAGGGAAGAAGATGGTGATGGAGCACCCTCTGCTGGCACAATCATCCTTCTCGAGAAGACATCCTCACATCAAATCAAAGTTTCTTAAAGTGTAAGTGGCACAGGGCACAGAAAAGCAGTGCATTAGTTTGTGGTTCAAAAGCTTACCACATCTTTGTGGAAACTGTGAATTGCTTTTCACAGGCACTGGGTGTTTGTGTTGTCTCTATCACCTTACATGACATTTCAGCAGATTAAGCTCTGCTTTCTGTTTGTGATGCAACCATTTAACCAGCTCATGTTCTCACCATAGGTGAGAACATGCAACTGGAACTGTCACATATGCTTCTTATGGCTTCATTCCTTCTCTTCCTTTGTGACCTTCCTCGAGTCAACATCTAGAGTACATCATTGGGACATGGATTGAATCTGTCCAATCTAAGTGTCACTAGAACACTAATGGAACTATATAATTAAACATGTTGTTTCGCTTAATGATTTAATGTTCGAACACATTTTTTTCTGCCAGTGACCTGTCAGAAAGCGCACATGTGGGAACCATTCAAATTTTTCCTCACAGGATTAGGATGGGAATCAGGGTGGCTTCAAATATAATGTAGAATATAGTTAACTCTGAGGCGGAGAAGGTTAGTAGTAGTGTTGTTTGGAGTATTGAGGCGGTGGAGTATTGAGTATCGTTTTCAAATTAGGGGCTCTTGTTGTAGGTGGTTTTGGCTTGCAAGGATCATTAGTGGCAGTAGTGAACAGAATAAGACTATTAGGGGGGCTGAGACCATGTCAATGTTTATGTGTGTAGATGAGAAGAAGGCCTGGGAGACAGGGTACTTTAATCAGGAGAGGCTTATTAGGGCTAGTAGCATAGAGTGGGTTGTACAGGTTGTAAATAGGCTGCCTGGTTTAGAGAGAAGTGCTTTTGGGATTAGTATTATGGTTGGGATTAGGATTTTTAGCATTGTAGTAGGTTGAGGTTTTATATGTGGTCCGTGTTGTGTGTTCGGGAGATTGCTACTAAGAGGGCCAGCCCTGTTCCTGCTTCACAGGCCGAAAATGCCAGTAATAAGATTGGGGAGATGGTTATTGATGGCAGTTGTGTTGTTGAAGCAAATATGGCTAGGGCCAGGTAGAGGGCTAATATTATTGCTTCAATACACAGGAGGGCTGAGACTAGGTGTGCGACATATAGATAGGCCTATGATGCCTAGTATGAAGGGTGAAGAGAAGGTAAAGTGTGAAATGGTCGTATGGTGGCTCAGGGACTAAGCTTGGATTAACTAAACCGAAATTAGTTGTCTTGTTTAGACTAGTCACCGATTCTGCCCACTCTACACCCTCGGACAGTCATTCGTAGATTAGGCCGAGTGTTAAGAGCGTAATAATTAATGTAACTCAGATGGCTGTTACTGCTGGGTGTTGCCCGATTATTGCTCAGGGGATTGGTAGTAAGAGTGCAATCTCCAGGTCGAAACGAAGGAATAAAATTGCGACAAGGAAGAATCGCAGGGAGAAAGGTAGGCGGGTGGTGCCTAGGGGGTCAAAGCCGCATTCGTATGGGGAAAGTTTTTCTGTGTCTGGCTGCGTTTGCGGTAGTCAGAAACTAATTATGATGAGTAGGGTTGTAATTGTTATTGTGATGACGAGTATTGTGGTGGTGCTCATTATTCTTCCCCGGGTTTAAATTGAGACTTAATGATTGGAAGTCATTTGTACTATTAATACTAGAAGAATAAGATTCTCATCAGTAGATTGAGAAGTATAGGAAAAGTCATACTACGTCTACAAAGTGTCAGTATCATGCTGCTGCCTTGAAGCCAAAGTGGTGGTTTGTTGTAAAGTGGAAGAGAATTTGGCGTAGCAGGCACACTAGTAAGAAAGAGGAGCCGATGATAACATGAAGGCCATGAAAGCCGGTGGCAACGAAGAAGGTTGACCCGTATACGCTATCAGAGATTGCGAATGGGGCTTCGTAGTGTTCCATGGCCTGCAGGGCCATGATGTACAGCCCTAGGACGATGGTTAATATTAGGGCCTGAGTTGCTTCTTTTTGGTTATTTTCCATAATTGAGTGGTGAGCCCATGTGACGGTAACACCGGAGGCTAACAGTACTGCTGTGTTTAGTAGTGGGACTTCAAATGGGTTGAGTGGGTGCACTCCACTTGGGGGTCAAATCCTGCCAAGCTCTGGTGTTGGGGCTAGGCTGGAATGGTAAAATGCTCAGAAGAAGCTGATAAAAAAGAACACCTCTGATGTAATAAATAGGATTTATCCGTTAACGCAGGCCTTTTAGTACTAAGGTTGTGTGATGTCCTTGAAATGTGCCTTCTTGGGTAATGTCATGTCATCATTGGTATATTGTCAGTAGAAGAATAACTAATCCGATATTCATAAGTGTGGTGTTGTTGAAGTGGAACCAGACAGCTAGGCCAGAGGGTGGCGATTGTGCCTGTGTGTGGTCATGGGCTTGGGTCGACTATGTGGTATGTGGTAGGCATGCGCTTGGTGGGTCATTATACATTTTCTTGTAGGTAGAGGCTCAGGAGTAGCGTGAAGACGTAGGCTTGTATCATGGCTACCACAATTTCTAGGCCGGTTAGAAGTATTAATACGATAAGGGTTAGTAGGGCTGTTGTGGTTATAGTTGGGAGCAGGACAAGAACGGCTGTGGAGATTAATTGGACGAGGAGGTGGCCTGCAGTTAGATTTGCAGTGAGTCGGACCCCTAGGGCGAGAGGACGGATAAATAGACTAATGGTTTTGATTACAATGAGGATTGGAATCAGAGGTGTTGGGGTTCCTTCTGACAGTAGGTGTCCGATCGAGATAGTTGGTTGGTTTCAGAGGCCAATGATAACGTTGGCAAGTCAGAGTGGGACTGCTAGGCCTATGTTTATTGATATTTGTGTGGCTGCCATAAATGTATATGGCAAGAGTCCTATTATATTTAATGAAGCTAAAAAGAGTATGAGGGATAACAACATCAGTGCCCGCTTGTGGCCAGTTTTGTTTAGTGGCATGAACAGTTGTTTTGTGATTAATAGAATTAGTCATGTTTGTATTGCGGCTAGTCGATTAGGGAGGAGGCGGGCTGTTTTAGTGGAAATGAGTAGTGATGGTGCGGCTATTGCTACTACGATGAGCGGCATGCCAAGAATTTGTGGGCTCAGAAATTGGTCAAAGAAGTTTAGGTTCATGGTCAGTTTCAGGGTGTGGTTTTGTGCTGTGCATGGCTGTGTATTAGTGGTAGTATTAGTGTAGTATTAGTAGTATTAGTATATTAGTGGTATTAGTTTTGTTGTGAGGCTGAGTTCATTTTAGGGCTAAACAGCATTAGTAGGGCGATTCAGGATGTAATCATAATTATAAATCATGGGGCGGGGTTAGGTTATGGCATGTCATCAAGGGGAGGTCCATTTCCCTTCTTTAGCTTAAAAGGCTTATGCTATAAAAGCTTCTTAATGAGGCTGTAAGTATTGTTGTAGATCAGTCTTCGAAGTATTTTAAGGGGACGGCCTCTACTATGATGGGCATAAAACTGTGATTTGAGCCACAAATTTCTGAGCACTGCCTGTAGAAAAGGCCCGGATAAGAGGTAATAAAGGTTATTTGGTTTAGTCGTCCTGGGATTGCGTCGGTTTTGATGCCAAGGGCGGGAATGGCTCACGAGTGGAGCATGTCTTCTGCTGAGATAAGCATGTGGACTGGGAATTCTATTGGAACAACCATGCGATAGTCTACTTCTAAGAGTCAAGAGTAGCCGGGCTGAAGGTCTTGTGTTTGGATTATGTAGGAGTCAAACATTAAGTCTTCATAGTCTGTGTACTCATAGCTCCAGTATCACTGATGGCCGTGGGCTTTGATTGTTAGGTGTGGGTTGTTGATTTCGTCATACGTGTAGGCTTGCCAACGGACAAAATTGCTTAAGTATTCAGTATCATTCTCTGGGCTATTACAGAAAATTTCAACATGCTGTTTAAAAATCTCCAAAAACAACTCCTTAAGTAACTCTACAGCACCGTGAAGTAGAAAAAGCTGAAAAGGATTTCATTCTCTGTTACCTACTGAATTTGGAACCCATCCTTTTTAACAATGGGGCAGCTGCATTGCAGCCCTGAGGTAAAGGAACACATTCCCATATCCTAAGGAGGCAGACATGATTGTACCACTGTCCATAGCAGAATGTATGTATCAATTGGCACAGCTGTACCACAGAAAAGATGGAAAGGGTTGGGCCCTTAGCCCAGCAGAGTGATTAGCTAACATCAGGAGCCTGTGGAAGTGTCATCTGCATGAGCAGTGTGTGATTGATTGGTCTGTGGAACTCCCTGCCACAGAATGTGGTGATGGAATCTAGCATAAATGCTTTTAAGAAGGGCTTGGATAAATTCCTTGGAGAAAGGGCCATCACAGGCTACAAGTCATTAGGGATGTGTGTAGAGGTGGACAACCTCAAAACGCCAGATGTACAGGGACACCTGGATGCAGGTGCCATATGTACTCCCTGAGGCATCTCGTGGGCCGCCATGTGATACAAGAAGCTGGACTAGATGGGCCTTTGGTCTGATCCAGTGGAGGCTATTCTTATGTTCTTAAATTTAAAACTCTTACATATACAGTGGTGCCTTGGTATAAGAGCATAATTTGTTCCGGAAGCATGCTTGTAATCCTAAATGGTTGCATATCAAAGTGAATTTTCCATTAGAAATCATGGAAACTCAGACTGTTTGTTCCACAACCCAAAAATATTCATATAAATATGATTACAATACTGTAATATAATACAAAATAAGAAAGTACTAAATATAATGAAAAATAAAACAAATTACCTGCAGACTCTCTCAGGCTGCAATTTGCCCCCCTTGCACAGGAAGCCTCACTTATTATAACAGGGCTTACTTTAGTGTAGAAGGCTAGCCCTACAATCCAGAGTAACTACGGGAAGATGTAAGAGGCACTTACTCTGGATTGCTCTGTGATGCGGGTCATCCGGGGCGATGTGGGTGGAAGGGGGGGACACAACATGAGGAGGAAAGAGACCCAATGAGAGGTCATCTGGACAATAATTCCACGGAGGAGGAGAAGAGATGTCAATAACAGCTTCTTTATTGTCTTCCATCACAACTGGAGGTTCAAGGCTTATATCTCAAATAATGGTCACTAACGGAATTTTAACAGTTCTTTTACTGGACAGGTAAGTATGAAAGGTAAGCTGCAGAATCTCCAATCATTAACACAACGGATCCTCAGCACTCAAATTATATCACCAAGCTGGCCCAGTACTCAATTCAGGTCCCCCGATGCTACCCTGCCATGGGACCTCCCTGTCAGGCCAGCTCCCCCTCAGTGGTCTCCTCCTCCTTCCTCTGGGAGTTCTAGAACCTTCCCCCTGTTCCCTGCTCTACAGTTCCTCAGTCTTTCTGTCCCTCGCCCCTCCCTTCCATGAGGGGTCCTAGAGACTGGCACCCGGACTGCTGGGCCACAGTGGCAATCTGTGTCCCCCTCCTTAGATAACACCTTGAGGTACACCAAGTCCTCAACTAGCACCTCCTCTGGGGTCTGCCTTCTCATTCCCTCACATGCTCTATGCATTTCCCATAGGTTTCCCATAGGTGACACCATAACAACGTAGTTATAAAAGGTCCCGTAGTTACTCTGGATTGTAGTCTAGGTTTCTTGGGCTTCTTTGCATTGCCATCCTTATATGGGAGTGAGCCCCATTTACCTTAATAGGCTTACTTCAGAGTAGACATGCATAGGCTTCTTTCTCAGGAGAGGCTGAGCAGGTGCTGGCGGAATGCCAAAACCGGCCGTATCCTAGCAGGGACTTTTTCTTTTGCTTGTTTATCAAGGCATTGCTTGTATTGCAAGATGCTCTCAATTCAAGTGACTCTCCATCTGTAATGTTTTTCTGTAATGTATTCATATAATTTATTAATTTCAGGAAAGCTACATAATGCCTGCTCGTAAGGAAAAAAGAGGACAATGAATATTTTTTTCCAGGACACAAGGCTAAAAAAGATTGTCATGGAGCACATGCACTCTGCACATTAAAAATTACAATTAAAATTGATAGTCCAAGGAGAATTGCACCTTACTATGTATTGAATTGTCCACTCTTAAGACTGCGTTCTTAAGGACTGTAACCGGAAACATACGTTTATCACATATTCCTCTGAACGTCCCCAGAATTTGCAGGCCTGAACAGATGGTTTGGTGCACATGTTTGAATGCTCCATTTTCCAGAAATGCAGGTCAGATGTATTCCACTTCCCCCTTCCACTGTATTTCTACAAGAACCACTGCCTATGTTCACTCATCAAAGTGAAATTTAAATCCTTACTCTGGAGGAAAATGTTTTTCATCGAGTGGCACAGATCAAGGAGTGAGATGGGGCAAGGGCTATTTTTTATTTTGCCCATTTGGCTGGTCTTTAATGGTGCCACAGCTATTCTTAGGTCTTGATATGTTCTTTATATAAGGAAGTAGGGATGCATTGATAAACATCCATCTCAAAGATTCTGAAGCAAATGGCGTTTGAAAGCCCACTCCTTGGCTGTCACTATGAATTGCTGTATTAAGTGATACATGATGCTAGAGGGAACACTGAATTGGCTTCAATACTTAATGCAGCGGGACATGATCCACCAAAATTGCCTCCTGTTATTCCAACAGTGTAGCGGGAGGCTTATGCCAGAGAAGGCACACTCGAGGCTTCCATGTTGAGAGACCTTCTCCCATGTAGAGGATGTTTTAACTATTTGATGTTGGATTAACATTATTCTGATACTATTAGGCATTCCCATTTTGACGTTTCACAACTGTGCCCAGGAAGACTCTTCTCCTTGCCTTCTGCTGCAGGTTGCAAAACAGGATGACTACTATAAATGGTATTACTTTAAAGCAGGGGCTGACACCCTTTTCAAGCAAAGGAGCTAAGCTGGATATTCAGCAGTGTCATTGCAGAACTTCTGGGTTGCCAAGCTTAGGATGTGGCTCTGTGAAGCCTCCCACCACATTTGCTTCATTCTGGACTCAGCATAGCAAACCTGCTTCCCCCCCCCCCCCCCGTCCACAAGCTCACACAGTCCTTGAACCACAGGGGTTTCACAGCACTGGGAAAGCAGCTCTGTGATGCCCTCTAGCAGTCCTCCTTCAATCTTGAAAGACTATGGTATCCTGCTAGGTGCTGCATACGCTGCATGCGAAGCATAAAAGCCTGGTTCAAATTGGGCAGAAGGCTTCATGGATCAGGATCATGCTGCTGCAGGGAAGGAGGAACTTTTAAAATTTAACCTAAGTAACCTGCATGGGGTGTGCAGACAGCCCCACAGAGTGCTTCACATGACTTGCAGAAGTTAAAAATGAAAATTGCAACTTACATTTTGGTTGCAATTGTGAAATCAGAAGTGGGTCATGATTGCTATTTTCACTTTCTACAAGCTGCAGAAAGTCTTGAAAAGCACTATGTGGAACTCTCCTCACCCTCTGGACCCTAACAGCAGGTAAGTCAACCCTTAGACTACCATCTGAGTCATTTTGACCCTGTCAACAGTTTTTGTTGTGTTTTTAATGGAATTTATTATTATTAGACAAGAACTTGTTACTTTTTTACTGCTAATTAGACAGTTATAAATCCAAAAGCATGAATGTTTTAAATTTACATTTTTTCTGTAAATTCAGATTATAGCATCAAATATTGGCAGGGTCAATCTGACCCATGTTGCTCTTCACTGGTTATTCAATATTTTGCTTGCTAAAATTATAATCCAAATTCATAATTTCACATTTCACAATTAAAATTAGTATAAAATAATTATATTAAAACTTGATGCAACATTTATTCATTATATGTACCAAACTATAGTACTCAATTTGACCCTGGTGGTACTTAGTGGTACAAAATTAATGCTTTCGGATTTATAATTGTCTAATTAGCAGTAAAGTCATAAGTTCTTATCAAATAATAATAAATTCCATTCCAAAACCACAACATTTCCTACAGGGTCCCATACTAAAACTTGATACATTTATTCATTATATGTACAAAACTATAGTACAGGGTCAATTTGACCCTGAAGTACTGGGTGATACAAAAAAAGTTTGTAATTTAAGTTAAATATGTCCCCTTGTCCTACAATAGTGTAATTCTGGGGATTGTGGCTTGCATTCCCTGTCCCTTCTAGAGGAAAAGTTACGGTTCTCAAGCTGTAGGTGAGAACCTACAGGTGAGAACCTTTAGGTGAGAAAAAGGGGTGGCCTCCGGACACCCCCTTTGAGAAGCACCCGTCTATAGCTGTGAGGACAGACTGAAGACAGTGCAAGGTATGTTTGTGGCCTTTGATTGCTCACTGCCTCTTGACAACTGTGTGAATGAATTCCGTTAAGTTCAAGGTGACAGCATTTTTATACCCTCTCGGTTTGTTTAAAAGATTTATATACCACTGTTCCTATGCTCAAGGTGGTATACAATTAAAAATACAATAAATAAAAAAATGAACACACATAAATTTAAGAATAAAGTCTGCCGGATTAAATACAGATAAAAATAAAAGAACCTAAACAGAATAAAAGCAGTGGTTAAAAATAACCTCACCAGGAGGCAGTAGCATAACTAGACAGAATGCAAAGCACTATGTTTTACAGGTCCCTGAACATGTTGTGCAAGTGGCCCTTTCTGCTTGTAAACCATACCCTCAGAGCCATGGCTCCAACGGAGCTGCTTGCACTGTGCCTTGAAAATTTAGTGCTTTGTATTCCTCTAGCTATGCTTCTGCAATAGGTTTTTCCTTCCTCCTCAAAAACCAAGTGAAATATGTTAACACAAAACATCCCAAAGCCCAATAAATAAGGGGATGTTCTCAAATATTATGTTCTAATATTCTAGCTCAGTTGCGTTAGAATAATCTAACAATATTTGGTGCAATAATCCAACTGGTGATGCAATAATCAAGTGCCTACACTGCACGTGTCCTCTGTTTTGGGCTTGCTGCAGCTTGGTTTTGTTTAACTGAACCTTCGAACCTATCTTTTATGTTCCCTTCCCAATGGGAAAAAAGTAATCAAATGCACAATAATTTCACAATTTTCAGAATAGAAATACACTAGGACAATCAAAGGGAGGTTTCAGATGTTTATTTTCGTAATGGCATCAACCAGATAATCTATGTAATTGAACAGAACACCTTATATAGATAAGGCTTTTGCCATTCAACATACATCATTTGGTGCTGATGAAATATGCTCAAAACATTTCAAAGAGAAAATGTTTTAAGTAAAATAAGGAATATTCGAATATGGTAAATCTTTTCAAGTGGTTTCAAGTGGTTTCTAGTTTTCAAAGAATTATTACAGATCTTTTTACACTAGCAAACTATGTACAAAATGATGCCACAAAAATCTGACAAATATGTAAAAAATATACACAGGTACACAAACAGCTCGTCTGTCCTAAAATATGTTTCGCTTGGGTGGTTTTTTTTTCCTTTCATAGAAATCCAGTATAAGTGCATGATTAGTACTAATAAGCCAAATTGATTTTCAAAATGTAAACATGATTCAGCACTTGTATCAAGCTAAATCTGCTATCATATGTGCAAGCAGTAGAAGGCTGGTGATGGATGAGGCAAGATTATAATCAAAGATCCAAGAGAGCACATACCCGCATGTCTTTACATTGGAATAAAGTACTCTATTGCTGGGGGAGACCTGGGATATTTCTTTGCAATATGCATTACACATTTAAGCTAAATTAACAAGTGTGTTTTACTCTTTTACAAATGCAATACTTAAGTGGAGAAAAGTATCACATGTGCAAGCTGGTTAGATTGATTTCACTTCAAATGGATTCAGCTTCTTTACACCAGCAGCCAGTTTCCACTAAACATCAAATGGAATTTTAGGAATCCATCTCAGAGTTTCTAAGTTCACTGAACAGTAAATGCACAGTATTAAAGAGTATGTTTAATTAGTAGTATTATCTGAAGAGCAAAATATGATAACCTATAGACTTGATGGCCACAAACTATAGCTGCAAATCTCTTGGCAAGCAGAGGCTTCCCCATCTTTCGCAATGGAAAGATCTTTCATGAAAAAAAAACACTCTGCAAATAAGGAGCTTTGGCAGTGGTTCCAAAAATGCAGAGTTGGAAACAGCCAGGCAAACAATAGAATCCTGGTGAAAAACATGCCGCCCTATAACATATATAGGATTTGTAGCCTTGGGATGATGCAGCCAATGGCTCAGTGCCCCTATTGCACTCATATAACTGATGACACCATTATCCTCTGAGCAAACACACTGTGTATATGTACGCACATTTTTCCTGCTTTATGGTCAATCACCACGTAATCAGATGGGAAAAGCAACACATAGAAGCTTGTTGTGCTGGGCTTTAGATGTAGTTTGTGGAAATTGTTGTTTTTTTGTAAAAGGTACTAATTTAGACTAATCTTGCACTGGAAACAATAACATGCAAATGAAGTTTGAGAAAAGTCGGGACAACCTTGACACATAAGCTTGACACGATGAAGTAATTCAGTGTTATTTTTGCCACGCTGAAAACTAAAATCCCAATTATCTGTGTGAGGGGACCAAGTCAAATTGTACTTTTTCAAACATGTAGTGTCTTTTCTATATTTATTCACTATAAAGCATTGGTAATTAGTTAAATGTTCAAGTGAACTCATGTTATTTAAACCTCCTCCTGCTGATGAAGGAGAATATCAGTTGTATTCGTATATGCAGCGCCTATTCAGAAATCTGGTCAGACTCAGGAAATGAACTGCAGCACTAACGATATGTATTACAGTTATCCTGAACAAGCGGCTCAACAATTTGGGGTACATTTGTATATAGCCTGTTATTCTGTAGAAATTCCAGCAGTTCTACAGAAGGATCCCATTCATTTGTCTGTAGTTTTACTTTTTTCAAAGGCAAAGGATTTGTATGAGGACTTTAGCCCAGTTTGCTAGATGCAGGAACAAGGGAGATTTTCTTGGACTGAAAGGGTAAATGGGCTATTCTAAAGGTCTGGGTATTGGATCCTGTTGGTCAGATATTCTTGATCCATGCATGATCATTAAATTAATTTTAACCTTAATTTATGCCAGTTGAAAAAAATGCATTTAAGACAAGCAAAATACTTAATCATCCTCTTCATCTCTTTGCCACAGTACTAGGAATCATGACAATCCATGTTAGCATGACATAAATGGCTTATGACTGGATTGTTTTACAAATTGCACTCTTGGTTCACACAAACCAAGAAGCTGACAAAGGGCCAATACAGTTTGCTTCTTTCATATCTGTTTTACTGAGGAAACAGCAAATAAAGGTCCTAAACAAAATTTGACAAAAAAATGGAAGTCATAATCACACCATGCTCTTCTACAAACAATTCCGCAGTGATATACAATTTATTTTGAGTGGTGCGGAGTAACAGAGAAAAAGAATGAATAAGATACTTCAAGTATCTGTTGAAAATTTTTATTTAGTGCCTTATGATAATAACTTGCCATGAAAGCAATCTAAATCTCAAGTTAACTCCACTTCATCCAGTCTACATATTGTGGGACTAAGTGTCAGACTGCCAGATGTTTGTTAATCTCAGTTTCTAGTTCTTAACTGGGGATACTGCAAACAGCACAATAAGTGGAAATGATCATAAATAAGTTTTTAAAAGACGTTAGGATCCTTTTTTTAGGCCAGTGTTTTTCATAGGGGAGCTATAATGAATCAGACCATTGGTTCCTACATGTCAATGATATCAACACAGACTGACACTGGCTATCCAGAGTTTTAGGCCAAAATTCTCCCCAGTTGGGGCAAAAATACCAGTAAGTTGTGGAAGTATGTTCTGGAGGGTGTTAGAAAGATATCTATTATCTTTCTATTATTATCGTTGATGTCTCAATTAGGGTAGGTATTGATAATTAAAAGGCTTTATGTTAAAATGACCAACATAGGCAATTTGTCTGAGGGAATCCATTCCATTGGAAGGCCAGAAAAAGCTTTCCTGGACTGTATATGGCTTTGGAGCCTTATATTATTGAAAGAAGCTAAAGTGATGAGAAAATAACAATGGAAAAAACATCTAGCTATGAAAATTAAAATATTGGGCTAGGTGAATGGTTGGTTTGACCCAGGACAACTTTTCTTATGTTTTAGAAAACCACATTTGAATGAATGTGTCACAATTTAGCTCAGTCTTGTTAGGTACCAAGGTTATGGTGCTTGTTCTTTGACCAAATGCTAAACACACACACATTATGTAGGTACACACTGTTGTTCTTTACCAAACAGGTCTCTGTTTACCTATTAAATTTATCTAATGCTTCTGAACTATGTTTTGAAAGCAGATTTAATTACTGGATACATGTAATTCCAAACTGTTTATGGAAGGCATGGAAAAATATCCTGGAGAAGACTGAAGGCAGTTTCTACTGTATGTCAGGGCAGATGCATTTTAATTCACAGAAGAAATTTACAACTCACCAGATCTCCTGTATGTTATTTCTAGGTCTGTAGAGGCTCAGATCGTTAAAGTGCACACGTAAAATTTTAATTTGTTTCCAGATTCTAACAAAACCAAACAGCAAGTTTGAAACAGATTTTAAAATTCCATGAACAAAATTTAAAAGACAATGAAACTTGAAAGAAAATGAGGATTGAGATATAACTTGCATAGCATTTAAACTGAATCATCACATTAGCTTATATCATTAAAAAAAAATCCCTTTGCAGGCAACCTCCCTCATTTCAAATTGGTTTGCACATGTGTGCATATCACTGTACACCTTCTCACTATTTAGCTAATCCAAACTAGTGGAAGGACTGCACTCCACATCTGTTGACACCAAACATCTTCGAGTGTTTTATCCCCTTAAATAATTTGCATAAGTTTTTAAAACACAACAGGGTAAAACACATATTACATTTTATTAACAACTATTTAAAAAACACAATGTACAGGCTAATTTTTTTAAAGTGCAACACAACAGAACAAGTCTGCCACATTCAGATTGCTCAAACCTCACAAAAGGAGGAATTCAACATGTAGGCAAAACAAACTAAAGTCCACAACTGAATGAACAATATTTCCTGACCAAGTACTAGGTCAGATTGTCTTTCTTGTTAAGTGCCACAGGAGACAAGTGCGCACAGTGGGTAAATTCATTAACATTTCCACTTGCCTTTAGTATCCTGCAGTGTCCTTTTCATGTCACAATGCTACCCTGTTCCAGAAGAGCGCTGGTGTAGCCCTTTGCTGAGAAACATTCTTTGACCTTGGATAGAAGTCCCTCTAAAATATACACACAGACTTGCCAAGTTGGGAAATTGAGCTGGTTCAAAACAAAAAACAGAAGAAAATATGGTACCCAATCTAAAGCCAGCAAGTCTTTGATTTGGCAAAAGAAAGGTGCCTCTTCATTTGGCACTGTGTGAGCGAGAAGCATGCACTATGCCAACAACTCAAGTACAAAGCTTGTTTTCTACTTGAATATTTCAGGTTTTCACATCAAATAACCTTGCAGTGTCTTGTGTTCCTGAGATGGGTATATACAAAGGATACGTTTCATCTAAAGCTGCCATGAGGGTACACTTCCAGCTTCCCAATTTATCTGCTTCAAACACATTTCAAGCTCTCAGTCTTCTCCACGGCGCCACTTCTGCGACTCTTCCTGGCGCACATCAGGCCTAATTTGGTTTCTCATCCCACCTAAAACATTTGAAGTTGCCTCTGTTGCAACTATAAGAGGTTTCACGACTGTTGGTGGAATCTGGCGGAGGACACCCCCTACAGCTCCAGTTACTCCTCTGTTCTCGTGTTCACGTGCAGCAGTTTCATAGATGGTATGTGCTGTATCTGTAATCCCCTGGAGAAAGACACACACAGGGTAAACAAAGTTGTTCTACTGAAGCCTCTGCATTTCAAACTTTGGCCTTTTCTAGGCCTTATAGTTCTCTGTAGTGTCTCATTTAAGGATCTTCCATTATACTGCTACAAAGAAGTGCGAGCACTGCAGTTTAACAGAAACACCGATCTGCACTGTCCAACTACGTTGATGACTTTGTGAGTGGCCTGCGGCAACTATATACAACATAATACTGAGTCAGTTTTTATGCAAAGGCACAAAAATGCCAAGCATGCTTTTCTTCATTGCAAAGGAGCTTGGGCAGGATCAGATCTTGGTTGACTGTTATCCTAAGACAGAAAAGGTAATGCAAGGCAGTGCATTGTACTCACCTCTTTTACAACACTGTATGCTTTTGCGACACCTTCCCGGAGGTCTACAGGTTGATGAGCGAGGCGGTAGCGAGATAATCGCTTTATCTTTTTCGTCTCAATTAAGCTTGGCCCAGGAGAAACCATGTCATACGCTGTTTCTGCAGCCGCCTGTTTCCCCCCAATAAAAACAATACATTGTTAACAATATTTGGTGACTCAGTAGAAGTCTAATGTGAAATGATCTAATAATATTTTACAGCAACATGGTTCTGCTAGGTTTTTTCAGAATGACATATTCCTCAAGACTGTGGGTTATATTCAGTGAAAGCTTGGTATGACTAAACACCAATGCAAAATATATAAATAAGCACCATTGACATCAATGAGTCAAACTGGTCATGACTAATTTAAGTTTCATTTATTCTAATGGAATTTAGTCATGACTTATAGATGAAATTCCCAACTTCTCAGGGCTTGCTTTAACCTATTCATTTATATGTTTTTAAACATGTGGTCACACACTCATCTATCCCAGTGATGTCTCACATTGTCCACTTTTGGTTTTTCCAACACAAGGAAACGGCCTTGGGCATGCTCTAGGGGGATTTCCTCCTGCAGGAAGGGGGTTGGACTAGATGACCTACTAGGTCCCTTCCAACTCTATGATTCTATATTGCTGTGGTGAGGGCAAAACCTATCTTCCACTTCTGATACTGCCCGCATGCCTTGGTCCTTGCTGTCATTGATCCCAAAGGGTATTTATGCAAAATGCACTTGATAGCATTCTTATAGTATTCAAGCCCTTCTCCTACACACACGTCTGTTATATTGACAGGCAGTTTGCTTGATTTTAAGAAAAGTTCTAAACCAAAATTAAATCACTTTTCTAATTACCATATCCCTTATCACTAATTCCTTAGAATTCCACAGTCCAAAAGACTAAAAGTTACCAACACATCTCTTTGCCATGTTTACTATGGCAACAATCCAGAGTAACTACGGATTCACATCAATGCAGTTATGGTGCCACCTATGGGAGCAATCCAGAATAAGTGTCTCTTACGTCTTCCCGTAGTTACTCTGGATTGTAGGGTATGTAAAATATTGTAAAATCCTTCAATTTCAGTGTCAGTTTTCCAATGTTTTGTGCCCTTCAAACAAAACCAGAGTATTTCCTCAAAGATAATGCAAGATATACCTGTATGGTCTGGACCATTCTATTTGTCAGCTCCAATGCTGCCATTGCTGTGGAAGTGCCAAAAGAAGCTGCTCCTTTCTGAAAGCCTCGTACAATGCGGCCATCTTTTCTGTACTGTTCAATCGGTAACCACACTAAGTCCTTTAGACCTTGCACTGTAATTACAGACACAGCCACAGATTATCACTAGTATCACCAAACGTTTGGATTAATAATAGTAGAATTATCTATATTCAGCTTAAGGATATTGAACTTACCTAACTGAACTAATGAATGCATAGGCCCAACTCCTCCCAGAATACCTGGCAGTTGGTTTTTCTTGACGTCAGCAAGCCATTCTGAGATGGCATATGAGAATAGCTTATCCACACCCAGCAACCTACAGCAAGCAGTCTCGTTAGTACAAAAATAAAGTTCAATTATCTGAAAAACAAATTCTACTAAATGAAACACAAGAAGGGAGAAAAGATACATCACATGCCGGCTAACAACCTCAGATAATTTCTTTATTTCGTTCACAAGGAACTTAGACATTAAGATACCACAAAATACTTAGTTAATTTTGCTATTAACTTTTCTAGAATGAACCACACTGTATTTTGCAAAACGTACCCATGCCGATAGCAAAGTCTTTTCAGTTTCAACTCTGAGCAGTTTAACTGAGCAAGACCAATCAGAATCCCAGCTAATGTACCCTGCAAAAGAAAAAGTCAAATTACCATAATATGAAATTTGAAAGTGGCAAACTGAAAAGAGGTAAACATCAATTTTCATTTTAATTGTTGGTTTTTATGTCTGTATTGTTTTCAGACCAGAAATATTGTGCCACAAATTGTCTCATCAGGAGACTCTTTAGGTTTCTGGTTTGCTTGACACAATCTTGCCAAAGCAAAAAAGTTGCAGTATTTACTTCTATATTCTTGAGAGGCACAGAGGTTCCCACCCCAAGCTTGTTTTATTGCTAGGCCACCCCAATCCTATGATTAACAGAAATATAAATTCTAAAAAGCTTCTTCTGCAACAAACCTGATCCATAGAGACATGTTTGCCATGGTAATCTAGCCGTATTGGAACTTCTGACGTAAATCGAAATTCTCTGAAAAGGAAAAAGGTTAAATAGAAAAAGAAACTGGAACAGCAGATAAAATCCAAGTTATGTTTTTGCTTTGTGCTGTGATGCTGAAACTGACATCTTAGAACTACATGTATTTATTGTGCCAACAATGTTCAGATTGCCTGAAATCACATTTATAGTATTTAGAACGTTGCCAACCCCAATATCTATCTTATTATGGGTTTCATGTTCAAAATCGACATACACAGTGCTGGTTCTATTTGTGAAGTTCTGTAATACAGTATTTCAAAGGCATAGTAATTGAAGCAAACAAAAAGTGAAGGGCACCTGAAATCCAAAGCTCCTCACCACCCACCTCAAAATGCCAGATGCAGGGGAGGCCACCTGGATGCAGGTGTATATGTGCTCCCTGAGGCATCTGGTGGGCTGCTGAGTGACACAGGAAGATGGACTAGATGGGTCTCTGGCCGGATCTAATGGAGGTTCTTCTTATGTTCTTACGTTTATCTGATGAAACTAAATTTTGCTCATCTTCTCTTCTCATTGCCACCTAGAAGATCTAAGCATAAGTCTCCCCTTTTCATCAGTGTTGCTTTATCCAAGAACAAAAGTCATTAACTAAAGCTGCAAACCTAAAGACACTTTCCTGGGAGTAATACCCATTGAACACAATGGGGCTAACTTTTTTTAGTAGACCTGGTTAGGATTGTGCTCTAAGCCTTTGATCTTCTGATTCCAATTTCTACATTCATACTTTTTGTCTGCTTTCACCTCCTCGGATAATTACTCTCATCACCTAAGGGTGACCCATTCTGAAATGTGAGAACAATTCAAACTATCCAAACTCAAATCTCTTCAATTCAAAGAGATATACAGCGAACTGAATTCTGTATCATTCTAGCAAACTGAAGCAGGAGCATCTATATATATATAAAAGAGAAAAGTCACTGACTCACTCACTCATCAACGCCCTGCCAAAATCACTGGACCTAGAAGCGTCAAGTTTGGGGTGGGTGTTCCTTCCATGATGGAGGGGTGCACTAAGAACCAATTTTCCAAAATTCCAAATGGATGGGGGGATGAAAAGGGGTGCAACGCGTTTTCCTCCCTATACTTTGCACTGGAGAATTGATGACTCATCAACATTCCGCCCCAACCCCCGGACCCAGAAGCATGAAATTTGGGGAGGGATCCTTCTGTCACCTGAACACCTACCAAGAACCCATGTGGAGAAATTTAACCCTTCAGGGGCTGAAAAGGGGTGCAATGTGTTTTTGTCCTATACTTAACATGGAAGACCAACCAACATCCAGCCAATTTAGTGCTCGGTGCCTGATGCACTAGGGGGGATTTCGTTTGGAGGGAGGGGATGCATTGGGGATGAAGCTGCGCATGGGGGGTGTTGCGCATGGAGGGTGTTGCGCAGGGTGGTTGACGCTCATGGGGGAGATGATGCTCATGGAGGGACGATGCGCTGTGGGTGGGGATGATGTGCCATGGGGGGATGGCATGTGGGGGAATTTTACTCCCGCAACACGGGTATGCTTTTTGCTAGTTATGGATAAAATTCCATCTGTAAGCATGTTAAGAACTGCACCATACAGGCTTCTGATTGGGGACTACTATATGGAAGGAAGGTTTATTCAGATGTATACCTAGGGCTGTAGAAATTAGAGCTTATGAAAGGAACAGAATGAGAGAACGCTATAACTCTTAGGCATATTAACAATGTCAACCAGCCACTCTCAACTTTTTTTTGACTACAGCTTCTTAGTAGCTCTTCTCAAGTTCTGTCATACAAAATATAACCATAATTATTGAACGCCAGTGTGTGGTCCACTTTTTATGCTGGGGCTTCCTGGGTGGCCATATGGCTTCCACTGATAATGGCTGATTTTAAGCCACATATTGTTCAGGTACCCCAACATACCTAAAAAAGATGGGTTGATCACTGAATGACACCTCTTCATGTGGAAAATTATGGTCATCCCCATTGATGGCATCCACAGAATCAAGACTTCCATTCTGGCTTGATTGTTTTTGTAATGAGAAAGAAATTACTGGACTTGGCTCTTTGAAACTATGGTGCCTGGGCAAGGAACATGATACTTCAGCACCGGGAGGCTTTTTAACTGTAAATAAATAAATTAATGCTGAAATACATGGCAGTCAAAGAAATACATCTCTTATGAAATAAAAAATGATGTATTTGCATGAATTTATGCTAAATATTCTAAGAAAACAGAATATTTACCTTCAGGATCTGGAGTCATGAGGACTTCTACTTCTGTTGAAAGGCTAGTGAAAAAATCCTTCAAGAAAAACAGGGCATCCTAAAATATACAAAGGGTTTGTATTTGTTAAATTTGTTAAAATTTTTAAATTCAACATTTCAAATCCTTACAGATTCTTTAAAAAATATATTTTTCAGATATTAAGAACCATGGAAAGATCCACCACTCCTGTTTGGTTGCAAAAATACAAGGTCAATTATGTAACAGACTGAGAAGATCCACTGCAATCCTGTTCTTGCGGTGAGACAACTAAACTGGAGGGCGGCCACTCCCACATCGCTTAAAGGTAATCTGCATTGCCTTTTGGAGTGAGTCAGTGAAGCAACACATCCAAGGACACTCTCTGCCACTGTGAAAAAAGTATGACACTTGTATGCTTGAACAAAATAAGATCATTTTCACCAACACCACCACCATGAACATCCCTAAGCTATGCCACAACCCTACACTCCTCCTCAGAAGTCTTGGGTTTTTTCAGAAACCTAGGTTAACTCATTCAAGCAACAAAATAAACGTATATTTATAGTTGATCAAGGCTGAATTCTACATCATATATGTAACACACTGAATTCTACATCATATATGTAATGAGCATTCACAACATACAAATTAAAAACACTACTTCCGTATAGTTACAGTGTAAATTCTATGCCTTATTCTCTAAAGTACCGGTACATCTCTGCTAAACCAACCTGGTCAATATTGAGACGAAGTGGCATTAAAGACACTCGTAAACAACATTCCTGTGGTGATCTGCCAGACTCTGGACGAACATGTAATGCTTTGACTGTCAACTGAGAAAAAAGGTAAAACATAAAAGGGTGTTCAATAAAGATGGTTATAAAAATATATTCACTAATAAATCACTTATTTTACATAGATTACACTAGGCTGCAAAACTGAGGGTCAAAAAGATTTTTTTTCAAAATTTATTGCAATTTCAAATTTGAAATGCCAATTCAAAAAATGGCATGAGTTTTGGAGTTCTGAACCAACTCCTACAAGAGGATGAGACTTAGGACCTTCTAGATTCCTCTTAAGCAACCTTTTTATATACTTCTCTAGGTGGCTGAAATACAACATTAAAAAAATCATGTGAAGAAAAAGTAGAATTAGGAATTCTATTTTTAGAGGACCGAGACAACTTTGATGGAACACTGACCAATGCACTGCACCTGGACTTTAATTATACTTCCTCATCATTCCCACTATTTAGTGCCCTCAGCAGATTATTATACAGCCTTACCATGTTAGAATGTGCTTTTCTAGGCATCTCTTTACTACAGTAGAGGTAGAGAAATTTATTCATCTGTGATGTAGCCAAGCGATCTCTGATCTCAAGATCTTGAACCATGAACACTTGACGGGACACTGGCTGCTCCAATAAGTTTACTTCGCACTCTGGTTCACCTGATGGATAAACCTCATGCTGAAATTTCACCTTATAACAGAAAGGAGGGAAAGGCAAAGGTTCTATTAGAATTCACTAAAACTCTGGGTGAAGTGGTGCAGTTATTTTGCAGGAGGTGCAGGAGGTTATTTTCCTCCTGCTAAATATAAGAGGGGCACCAAAAGTGCCTCTTTGCTCAGCCTTATGTGATAACGTCTTATGTGGAAATATGGTTCCCAATGGCCGAAAAGAAATCCCAGAAACAAAACTGTCAAATATAGTTGCTTAATTTATTAGCTTACCTTGCTTAGCTGTATTTCCATCAAAAAATCAGGGTTTCTGCCTCTTCCTCCAGATATTGCATTACGCCCATGCCTTGTTGGTGTGTGAGAAGGAGAACTCTGAGGGCTACTGGGAGAAGGAGTGACATTTTTTCAGTTTAAATTGAAACTTAGTTCACAGTTTCAGCAACAACCATGCACAGTTTGACAGACTGCAGATATGACAACTGAGTTTTTTTCAATAAGTTAGAGCACAATCCTAACAATGTCTACTCAAAAGTAAGGTCCATTGTGTTCAATGGGTCTTACTCCCAAGGAAAGTGTCTTTAGGATTGTAGCCAAAGGATAGGGGTACAAGTGGTTTTTAAAAAATTTAATATTTCTCCAAATCTCTGAAAGAATCAACCCAATGGATAGACATAATCATTAGGGATATACCGCTAGTTGTTTAGTTTTTAGCATTCTTCTAAAATTAGCAATATATTGCTAGTTATTTAATTTTTAGCATTCTAAAATAACCTACTCCTAGAAGCTTAGCAGTTGCCCTCACAACCTCCAAAGTTTCAGTAACTTAAGTAACTTAAGTCACTTAATATATGCACATGGAACTGCTAAGGGAACTCTGTAACTCAGACTAAGATGGTATCCATTTTTAAATGAATGAATATGGAACTATTAGTAACCCCACTTCTACATATTGCAGACAAATGCATAATTCTTGTTGGTAAAATAAATTGCCCAATGAGGTACTTACATGTAATTTTTAGCTGGAGATGTAGGTACAGTAGTCCCAAAGTCCTTGCCCCCATAAAGGTGCCAAATGAGAGAGATCTCTTTCACAACATAGCGTACCAAAGGGACAGGAAAGTGCAGTGGGGTTTTGTTTGTATCTGCCTTATTTACCGGCAAGCTGAAATGATTTTCTTTTATCAGGATTGCATCATCCACCATCGTTTTCACTACTGGTTCCTCTTCCTTATCCTGAAAATGCATAGGAAATCAAGTGTCAGCGATATATTCAAATTCCTAACCCCAAGACTTGGTTCCAGTCTCTACCTTCATATCTCAATTACTTCTTGAGTCAAGTCTCATGTCTCCAAGCCAAAACAGAAAAAGGGAGAAAAGGAAAGCAGTGGTGGTAGTTATGGGGGTTTGTAAATACCCCCCTGCCCAAAAGAAGGGGAAAAACCCTTTCTTGGACTAAATAGATGACCTCACTCCCAGTGTTCTGGAGTTTGCCCTACAAAATGCCTTCCACTCCAAATTGCATCTGTAAACTTTCACTTATTCCTAGCCGTAGGAAGCTCTGCCAGCGATCTGCAGGGCTCCCTACCCCTTCAGATTCTGACATGATCCCTGGGGGACAGAAAACTCTCCATTCCCCTGCAGCAGCATGATCATGACTATCGTGCTTCTGCTTCCCCCTTTCCTTGCCCCTTAAAGGAGTTGGGGGACATTTCCATGAAGAGGGGAGTTGCCCCCCCCCATCTGAGTAGCACTGCCATAAGAGGTCATATTCATAAATTGGTTTCCAGGTCATATTCAAGTGAGCGGATTTCCAGTTCTGAGACAGACCGCATTCATGGATTAATTGGTCAGAAGATAAGATAAATATGCTGTTTTCAAAATCCAGGTTCTCCACTGATTGCTTATTAATGTTAAGAGCTTCTTACAGAAACAACAGCTTTGGGTGCAAACAGAATGCAGAAGTCATCATTTTCAGCAGGTACATCTCCTATTGCTTCGTTAATCATATGGTGAGTGAATGACGTGAAGGTGGGGCTTGGCTCTTGGGAGAGGTTGCCACTTTCATCAGGAAATAGGAAAAGGTCAGAGCAAGTTGATGCTGGCGTTTGTGTCTTTCCATCCAAAATTCCTAGACAAAGAGATACAAGTCACTTACATGGAAAGATATCCATGAAACCTGTAAACTGCTTTAAAACACTTCTACTAGGAGTTCCACTGGTCAGATCTGTGATGATGAACATCAGGTCTGTGTTGATTGGGGTAAACTGATTCAAGAGAACCCATAGATTAACTTGGTCCCTACTCACCCTGAGTTGGAGAGACTGGGCCACCACCAGCAGGCAAGGTGGTGTTAGGGGAGTTGGAGGCTGCAGAGCGGAACCAGTAAGGCAAACCAACTTGTGTCTGGGCAGTTCTGCATTCCAGAATAATGATGAGGTATATCAGCAGAATGCATTGTCTTTACAAAATTAATTTGGATTTATGAGAACTAATGCATTAAAATACCACATACATTGGTATCTCTCATAACATGCGCCTCACATAACAAGCATTTCACATAACAAGTAAAAATTTCCAAGAAATCTTGCTTTACATAACAAGTTCCACTTCACTTAACAAGCAAGAATGCTATGGGCATGCGTGCTATGCAGCCCTGACTCTCCACGCAGAGGCTCTTTAAAAGGGCTGCCGACCAAAGTGTCTTTGATTGCAGCCTCCTAACCATGTCTACACAGAAGTAAGCCCCATTGTGTTAAATGGGGCTTACTCCCAGGAAAGTGTCTTTGATTGCAGCCTCCTAACCATGTCTACCCAGAAGTAAGCCCCTTTGTGTTAAATGGGGCTTACTCCCAGGAAAGTATCTTTTGGATTGCAGCCTAAGTAGACTTCATAGGATCATGCACATTGAATGCATGTTTTGAATTCAATTCCAGTGTTTTGTCATCATTTTTACATCCATTTAATATTTTTATATGAATATTTTTTGGGTTGTGGAACCAATCGTTTGAGTTTCCATTATTTCCTATGGGAAAATCCGCTTGACTTAAAGAGCGTTTTACTTAAAGAGCATGCATCCGGAATGAATTAAGCTCTTTATGTGAGGCACCACTGTATGTATAAAATAGGAGAAAAGTGGACCACTCTACCATTAGCTTGTGGCTTAATAGGTGAAGTAATTTGTTGAGTCTCAATTTCTTCCATGGCATCACTCATTAAATCCCGTAAGATCTGTTGGTCTGCTTCAGCAAGAACTGGCCCTTGGGAAGGTGGCCGGCTTGAGACATCTATCTATAAAACAAACATTGCACAAAGGCACACTTAGATAGAACTGTTTTAAGAACAGCTATGGCATTCTAAAGCATGCCTAAAGGAAACTGTGTGAGATTGGAAAACAGCAACTGGAAAACACCCTCACACCTTAGCATTTTGTTTGGTCACTCCTGATGCAGGTTCTCTCTTAATAGGTGGACTCAAGTCACCATAGCTTGCGATATACTGGATGAGATTCATTAACGCAGCACAAGAGTCCGAGCATGTTCTAATATGGATCACATCACTGGAACAATGCAATTCAAAGCGGGGCTTACTCTAGACAAAAGAAAGTCAGTTAAAGGAGTGTTAACAAAGATGATTATTACAAAAGGAAATTAGCTCAGTTTATAACATCTTGTGGTAATAACTCAGTGAATTACCTAAAATGAAATGCCATTTCTAATCTAGTACCTGTTTAATGAGATTCACATCAAAAAAAGGTTGAAATATTTTTAAGAAACTATGTTTAAGATGAGGTGCCGGAACGTCTGAGGCTGTCACTGAGATATCATGACAAGTGCTGTGCCTTTTCAGTTCCAGCCCTCTTTTTCCAATCCAGGAAGGAGTGATGGAGCAGCAGAGGTAACTCGACAAATTACCAATAAATCTGCTGCCTCAATCTGCTGCCTCAATCCCACCAATGGGTTCAGCCCTGCTCAGAATAAATTTCTTACTTTTATCATGATTTAGGAATAATCAGATTCTGGCTCCATATAATTTAGACTTTACAGTTTTAACTTATTCTTACTCTTTCTCCATCAGATCCTGGTTTCACTGCTTTAATGGTCAGTTCCAAGAGTCCCATGTCCATAACTCGAACATAATCTGAACAAAACAAAATAAGTATCAATAAACTGTTCAAATATTACCTCTTTCATTAAAACAATATAAGAAATGCTCTAAATGCCTTAAGAAATTATCAGGCCAAATGCCTATCCATTCCTGTCGTATAGGTTGTATATTTAATTCCCCTATTTTTATGTAATATTTGGAAAACAGGAAGAAGCCCATACATAAAATGCTTAGGTAATTGTAATAAGTAATATGAAGGATCAAGGGCATTGTAGAACAGAGAAGGGTTTGTAAATATTAAGTTAAATCATCAAACATGGAAAAGACAACGGGTGTCTATAGGAGTTATTAGAATAAGCTCCTGCAGAGATCCAGCTAGCCTTGTAGCTTGGAGTTTTGCTGTTTATTGGAACAGAAAATTCAGTAAGCCTTTTTTTTGCGCTATCTTGTTATTATGCATGTTATTATGTTATTATGCCTTTGATGAAAACCATCTTGTGATGGCCTTATTTGAAAGAAGAGGGACTTATGTGAAATATTTTATTTGGAACATTTTAATAAATGTCCTTTTTACTACACTGGTGAGTTGTGTGGACAAAGAGGGGAATTGCTTCAATGAACCTGATAGAGTATTTGTTTAACAGACCAAGCACTTGTGATCAATAGCAAATGGACCACAGGATTGCAGTTGAGCTAAAGTAGTTGCCGCTGGCAAGACTGATTATGGGCCTAAAAGATTAGGCTCAAGCACCAACGACATGACAATTTCAGCATCCTCATTTCCACAGTGCTCACAGCTATCTCTGGAAGCCCATAGATTTTCCAGAAGTTCCCAAACTATTCTTGGCATTTCCTTATGACTTTCTTCAGTAAATAACCATCATTCAAATACAATTTTACTGTAATCCATTATGCATTTTGACTATGTGTTAATAAAAGGTAAAGGTGACCCCAACAGTTTGCCCTGCTAATTGTGACCAACTCTAGGGAGCGGTGCTTATCCCTGTTTCTAAGCCAAAGATCCAGTGTTGTCCAAAGATGCTTCTGTGGCCATGTAGCTGGCATGACCATATGCTAAGGAGCATAGTACGCTGTTACCTTCCCACCAAGGTGGTACCTATTTATCTACTTGCATTTCCATGCTTTCGAATTGCTAGATTGGCAGGAGCTGGGCTAAGGATAGGAACTCACTTCATCTCGCAGTACTCAGGTCTCGAACCACTGACCTGGCGATCTTCAGATGGGCAGGCACAGCATCTTTAACCATGAAGCAACTGCAGCCCTTATATATTAATAAATATATTAGGCTTTTGAAAGTGATATTTATGTCTTTTTGGTGGTTATTTTATATTTGCAAGCTGAAAAAGACTGGCTCCACTTTTCTATTGTTTTCATTTTTGGGTGGTACGCTGATCCATAACCCATCTAATAAATGGGGGGGGGGGGGAGTTGCCTGTAGCTTATTTCTGGATTTGGATTCTAACACATTTTAAGTACATGTACCTCTTTGGAGGTTCACTGTAGCAACGTTACACTTGTCAGACAAATGTAAAGCAGCCTCATCCAAGATGATTCTAGAAGAATAAAAAAAGAACATAAGAAGAGTCTCTGCTGGATCAGGCCAAAGGCCCACCTAGTCCTATATCACAGGGACAGTAGCCCACCAGATGCCTCAGGGGGCACATAAGACACTTGCATCCAGTTGCCCTCCCCTGCATCTGGCATTTTGAGGTTGTCCACATCAACTTTTATTCATGCATGCATCCATACACACACACACCCCTCATGGCCAGTGATGGTCCTTTCCTGCAGGAATTTTTTCAATTCTTTCTTAAAGGCATTGAGGCTAGATTCCATCAATAAACTCAAGAACAAATAACAAGAATAATTTTATAAATTCAACCAAGTGGCAATTATGCGTTGTCTTCATATAACCACTTAAAAATCATTACCAGTCCCTCTTACCTATGACTGTTCTCCAAGTCCCCCAAAAGGTCAAGGGGGACCACTGCAGGGCACAAAACAGAGGGGTCTTATAGAAGAAATCACAAGGGAGACAACTCCTGAGTGTGACTAATACTATGTTTTACATGACCTTTTCATGTAGTTACACCTAGTATGAGTCAGAAAAGCCATATATAATGGAAAGATTCTTTATGTAGACATTTCATTTAAGCAGGGTGACCAGATGCCAGACCCAAAATTCCAAATCAAAGGCCAAAATTCCTACCCGCTTAAAAAAAATTGGCAAAAAATATATTTTTTTGTTTTTATGGTTTTGGTGTTTATGTTTTTTGGCCATAACTTTTGATAGGAATGAGATATCTCACAACTGATTGTTGCATTGGATTCTGCTCTTTAATACGAATCCAACGACATATGGCATGATGGGGTACTGTGCACTATCTTGAAGTTTGTTTGTTCCCTTACCTCAGAGTTGCAATGTCCTTACACATTAAAAAAATTAGCTGAAAAATTATGGTAGTTAGGACTTTGTCCTAAAAGTTTAAAATGTGGTCAGAAATGCACCATTGGGAGCTGCTGGATCATTTATACCCACACTATTAATATACCCAATCTTGTAACATTTTCAAAATGTTGCAATAAATATGCAATTCATGGCTTTTTATAGACTCAAAACTGTACCTGAGAGTAGATGATGATTTATCCAGCGCCACACTACTTGAAATGCTAAATGTTTCAACAGTAAGAAGAGATCTGGTTGGCAAAAACAGAGGCCTATCAAAAACAGAGAAATAAGCACACAAACATTATTTCTGATACATTCTGAACTAAGAGGTTCAAGATTTTCAAGTTCCCATAATAAAACTAATATCCTGACTACATAATGAACCACATTACTACATAATGAACTATAAGTACTACGTTCATTTCAACTTACCAGTAATTTAGGGCACAACTCCAGAGATGGACATGGAATGTCGTAATAGAGGCTGGAGGATTATACCCCAACACAGGTTCGTCAGAAATGTTTAAAAAACATGAAACCTGCAAGTGATAAAAAATGTTACAATTGGTCTGTTAGGGCCTCCAGAGTTTTTGGCAGGAGGGCCACATCATCTCTCTGACACTGTGTTGGAGACTGGAAAACTAATTTACATTTCAAATTTGAATAAATTTGCATATAAGAATATATTGGAGTGGATTGCAAGGCATGCTCAAGGGCCAGATAAAGGGGTCCTGCTGGGGGATCACACTGAAGTTTGCTGAGGGCTGCATCTGGCTCTTGGGCCGGGATTTAGAGACCCGTGTCATACTATAAAATCTTTGATGAAACACAAAGGAGACATACATCTCCTATCATGGCCTGATATTCGAATATTGTGAATGCAAATTTCACCCGATTACATTCACTAGACTGTGATCTTCACCCACTGCAGAGCAGTTTTAACCCATAGTGTTTGATTTCGACATGGTGGCATCTCTAGATTGTAGGCAGTAGCTTTTCATGCATTGCTAACTTTATTCAAGTTTTAGAAAATAAATAAAAAGATGAGGCACAGCTAGCAGAGATAAAACACAGATTCTTAAGGATATTAATTTATATTTACAAACAATTTTTAAACAATATTTTATGAACTATTATTTTATATTATGATAATAAAATAAGATTTTTAAAACTCTTTGGGTCTTAATTTCTGGGTTGGTTTATTTTGTACTTTTTCTTAAAATAAAGAATATGTATATTTTAAACCTAAAGGCTGGTAGAATGCACTGTAAGAACTGGCAACTGAGTAAATACAATCTCATCTAAAAAAGAGACTATCCAAGTTCAGTATTATGCATCACCCAAGGAAAGAGTTTTAGAGCCCAATCCTATGCATTCAGAAGCAAGTCTTATTACAGTCAATGGGGCTAACTCCCAGAAAAGTGCCAACAGGAGTTTAGCCAGAGGGAATGAAGTACCCAAGATCTGATTAGTACTATGCATGTAATACACTGACAAATTCTGTGTATCATCCAAGTGCTAGAGGCATACATTCTGCAATTGGAACCATTGGCTCCAGATGCAGAAGGAAGCTGTACAAACCATCAAGTAATATAAAAACTGGCTGCAATTCTAAAGACACTTTCCTGGGAGTAAGACCCATTGAACCCAATGGGGCTTACTTTTGAGTAGACCTGGATAAGACTGTACTCTCTGTGAGTAATTTAGAATGTTTCCATACCTGCTCGTGCCAGCTTAAGCCTGAAGAAAGTACTCTGTGTTGTAGTGTGGCTCCTCTTAGACCAACAGCAACTAAGAATTCCTGCAACGTCAAATCAAGTTATCCCAAATCAGTGTTTTGAAATTTTAAAACAGGTTTCAGTTTCCCATCCATCCTTATAGTATTTCAATATCAGTAGAACAACTATCTGAAATTATAATCATAATTATAATAAATTAAATTTGAATTGAGATTCAAAGAATAAATGATCTTGGAGGGCACTCGTGTCACTGGGAACATGATGAAATCCTGCCAAGCAGTTAAAAGCCTTAATAAAAACACTAGAGAAGACACCACTACAGGGTGGCCCTCAGTATCAATAGGCAATCCATTCCCAGACACCTCCTCCCCATGTAGATGTTCAAGATTGCAGGTCGGATATCCTGTCACCCTCCAAATGCAACCAAAACTGTGCTCTGGTTGTGCCAGACAGCCTTCTGTGGGCCAAAAAGCAAAACTTCCATGGGAGGGGGTAGGGAGGGGGAGGAAACCATGCTTTTCAGCCCTCAAAGAGCCCTCTGGATGTGACCAAAGTATAGCTCCTGTTGCATTTGGAGGGTAACACATGGCTCACCCCATGCATTTGGAACCTGCATATATTCAAATCTGCTGTTACTGATCTTGCAAATACCAAGGGCTGCCTATATTTTAAAATAAAGTAGGAAGACATTTTTAAACATACAATATCAGAACAGTATCAATTAAAAATCAATTCATAGAATATGGAACAGTATCAATTAAAAACTGTTTTGATGATATACAATAAACATCATAAAGATAGGACTGAACTTTCACAGCAGATAGTCATAGCCATATAAATACAAACCTTTGTATTGGTCTCTGATTTATTTGACTGTATCTTAACCGCAACCGATAGCATACTTAAGCAGTCCACTCCTACACCATCTGAAGAAGTTCTGCTAAGACCTTCCTCTTCAGAAAAATAAATGGTGGGTTCTAACCAATGCGGTGGTGTTGCACTTGGCAGCCTTATTTCAGATGGTGGTACAATCCCTTCCACAGCACCTACAAAGAGATGGATTCATGGTTGAATGGTCTCACAAAATTACTCACATTATAATTAAAGCCTCTCAGAGGCTTGAGAAAAAGTGGACTGAGGAAAAAAGTGATCTGGCAAATTCATAGAGACATATCAACAGCTTTCAACCAAATAGCAGCCTCATCTTCAGGAGCAGTTTATGTTTGAATACAAGTTACAGAGATAAAAACTACAGAGCATGGTCACCAGGAATATAGGAAGCCATCTTCTAAGAAATTGACTGGCAACTGAACTGAACTGGCAACTAACTGGGTGTGCTGGTACATTCTGCATGGAAAATATATCCAACATGCTTCCCTAACATAGGAAGAAGAATGCCAACATGTTCTGCTTAGAAGCCATTTAACAAGCCTTAACGTGTCATCAATGGATCATCAATAGTGTTATTCCTTGTGGGAAGGAAATTGTGGAATCCCACTTCCTTGTGGGAAGGAAACAATGTGGGAAAATTGGCCTGTGGAACAATTTCTGACAGTTCTTCAGCTTGCAAAGACAAGAAATCCTTCAATGATCTCCAGCTGCCAAGACGTTTTCTAATCACTGAGAGAAGCACATTTGCCTTTATACTACCAACCCACCCTGTCATACAACCAAACAAGTTGAAATCCACTGACATCTCAGTTTCCTACCTTGATGATATAAACTTAGACTACTAGAATGCAGACAGATGTAATGCTTATCTTCAAAACCTTCATACTTGGTCACACAGAACAACGAACCATTGCTGAACTCAAACCATAATTCTCCATGTTTATCTTTGGCAACATTCCCATCATCCTGCTAGAGAACAAAACAAAAAGTTACAGTGTTGTTTAAATACTGTAGCACATATTGATAAAGCACGTCCTATGTGCTTGCCTTCCCATTAACTGGGCAAGGAGCACTCTTTCAAGTTGGTGTTCACCTTTTATTTAGCAGGAGAACAGTAACTGGCCCTTCTCACCCCAGCCACTGCTCTACTGGCTTCTTCTGGTGTTCTTTTGAATCTTTTTAGATTGTAAACCCATTTGGGACAGGAACCCAATAGCTATTTTATTTTCTCGGAAAACTGCTCTATGAACTTTTTGTTGAAAAGTGGTATATAAATATTGATGATTGATTGACTGAAGATAGCGAAACAGTCTTTGCTGTACAAAGCCTAAGTACACTTTAGTGGTTGGGATGCACTCTACCCTGTTGCATCAATGTCAGACTGCATCAAACTGAAATGGGGATACTAATCCAAGACATGTTGGATATTCTATCCTAGTAATCTTACCTTCACATCTGTGAATATTGAAATGAATCCACGGTTAATATTGAAAAGCACTGAGAGAAAACTTTGGGTGTTCCTGTTTTGGGTTTCTAACTTTTTCTTTTTCCGTGAACAATAGTTTGGATCAACTGTAGAATAATACTGCAATGTTTCCTCCTCAGATCCACTCTCATCATCTACATGAAAAGCAAGGACATATTTAAGTTACCCTTTCATATTCAGATTTTTGCCTTATCAAAGGGGTCTCCAAACCCCGGCCCTGGGGCTGAATGTGGCCCTTGGCAAGACCCCTCAATCCGGCCCGCGGGCAAGCCTTGTAATGTCTCTAATACAATCTTATATGTAAATGTATGTAAAGTTATTCAAATTTGAAGTGTAAATAATTTTTCTGGTTCTGACACAATGTCAGAGAGATGATGTGGCCCTTCTGCCAAAATGCTTGGAGACCCCTGCCTTTAGTACCCCTGCCTTTAGTACCTCCAAAATGCTTGGAGACCCCTGCCTGAAGGTTTAGTACCTTCAGCTGTCTAATACACTATCACATGAAAACAATATTGCATAACATGCAAATATTTAAATATATCTATAATACATTACCATAGTGAACATTAGATTTGAATTGACTGAAACTGTCTTTACTGAAAGTGTTGATCAGCTGGCTGGCCACTGAAAGTCCCACACCATAAGAAATATTTTCAAATGTTTCTACAGGAGAAGGAGCTGTGGGTTCCCACAAAAGTAAGTCATTACTGATCCTAGAAAGAAGAAAAATGCCAAGTTACAATATCTGATGGAAAAATTTAAAACAGCAAAAGCAAGTCTGATGGGGAGAAATACACAAAAGCAAGATGGGGTAATGTAATAAAGATGTATTTCTGAACTTGTCATGAGTATAAATTGCATGCACATATGTATTTAATCACCAGCATGAAGGGGTGGGAGGAGAAGCTAGGTGTCAGGAGGCGAGTAATGTCTCAATATAAGTGGATGGCCTCCTCTTTCTCATTCTTTTTGAATGGGGAATTGTGGTGAGACTGCTGGATTTGGGACTGTGTTGGTTTGTTTCACCTTGGGTCAGTTGGCTTTTTGCTGTAAGACAGATTGTCTTGTTTTCTCCTTTAGGATGTTCTGCTTTGCTTTTTTTTTTGCCTGGTGGAGGGGGATGTCATAATGTCCTTTAAGGGGGGTTGTGAATGCTGGGGACCACCATCTTGGTTCCCCCCCCCCCCCCCCACGACCCAGCACTGAAGCCTTAAGGCTGCTCAGGCACAGCCTGAAGCCTACCCTCTGCTGGGGAGGTGTTCTTGCAAGGTGCTGTTCAAAGTGGGGGAGAACCAGAAGGCTTAGAGACCAGGGTGACCACATATCCCGCTTTCCCATGACATATCTTCTTTTTTATCACTGTATCCTATATTGGGTGTAGCAGGTTTGACAGGGAGAGGTCCAAGACAGATTTCCAAGTTTGAAAGGGGGTCCCAGGCTGAAATGGCCAAAGACCACTGCTATGATGAAAGGTTTGGTAGGGTGAGTTGGTATTGCCATTCAGAAGATGGAATCTCCCTCTCACTCTTTAGGCTAGCAACATCCCCCACTGGGAAATCACATCCTATTTTTGAAATTTTGAAGTAGCTTGTCACTCACACACCACAGCATGGGCACAGCTTTTCTGTTCAGAGAACAAGGCAGGGAATCCAAAGCCACACTACATATACAGAACTGTTGTCGTTGCAAACCAATTTGCCTTTTGTGCTTGTAAACAGTCTACAAATATAACCAATGTTTCTGGCCAGCTAACCAATACCTCAGTACTTATACTTGCCTGTTGTAAAGCCTCTCATAAAAAGTTTTGTTAGGCAGTGTTAAATACACATTTGGTAACATGAGTTCTAGTACATAATGAGAGTTGCTGATTGCTTTGTCCTGAAACTCAGTCATCTCCACTGCATCTCCTGGCATCACCATCTAGAAATAAAGCACATAACAGCCTAAGTGGGAAGCAACAACTTCAATTAAACTTCAGCTATAAACACACCTGCTTTAGCACAAACATCTTTTGTGAGCATATTTTGAAATAAGATCATAATAAAGCATCCTTATCTGCATCAATCTAAGCATGAAATAATTGCATGAGATGGGAGATATACAGTTTTTTAAAGACCAGTTCAGACCAGCTTTTTAAAGCTTAATACTGACTGGAGCTGAAGATTGGGATAAGAAGTGTTCATCTAGAAAAGTTTGATCTATTCCTTAATTGAAATCATACACATATACACTCTATAAGTGGTGGACTCTCCCTCACTGGGGATCTTCAAGCAGAGGCTCGATGAGCACCTGTTGGAGATGCTCTAGGGGGAATTCCTGCTGCAGGCAGGGGGTTGGACTAGATGACCTACTAGGTCCCTTCCAACTCTATGATTCTAGGTCCTATGAGCCCTGCTAAAGAAAAACATTAGATACTAGGTCAACTTCTAGGTCTTTTGAAGTTGTTATTAAAGAGACAACAGGAGACCTAATCCCACATCTCCTGCGTGCATAGGATTGCAAGTCTAAGGGCACAATCCAGAGCAAGTTCAGCCTGCTCTGCCCTAACTGCTCTCTCCTAACTATTCTGTATCCAGAGCAGAAAATTATGCTGCATCCAGAGAGTCAGGAACCCCAGTCATGCTGCCCTAACTGCTCCATAGCATGCTAAGTAATTGACAAATGGGGAGGACTTGCTCCTGAGGAGACACCCCTCAGATCACACTGAACAAAGAACAGCTGTGGTGCCTACACTGGTGACACGACTCTGTGCATCACCCGGTGCAGAAGTCTGTGCGTCACCCCTGGGATGCGCGCACCCCTCACCTGGACTGCGCAGTTGCCAAAGTTGGCGCCTGCGCAATTATTTCTGAAGCCAACTGGCTTCAGAAAGAGTACTGCGCAGGCACCATCTCTGACACCTATGCAGTACTTTTCTGAAGTCTTTCGGCTTCAGAGGAGACTGTGCAGGCGTCAGAGTTGGTGCCTGTGCAGTACTCTTTCTGAAGCCATTTGGCTGCCATTCCGCTTCCTGAGTGAGGCCGAATGGCCGTGCAGAGGCGCAGACTTCCTCCACTCTTAGGAAGTCTCCTCTGAAGTTGTTCAGCTTGCTCAGTGTGTTTCTGCGCAGTGCACCTCAGCTGGCCATTTGGGCCAGCTCCGAGGACAAATGGCAGCTTCTGGCTGCTGCTCAGCCTTGGAGCAGGCCTGAATGGGCGCGCTGACGCCTGGGACCTGCCAAAGGACAGTCAAACTCCTCCAGCGCATCACCCCATACAGAGCGCATCACGCAATGCAGCCTACACCAGCTGCACCAATCTGGTGACACCACTGGGTGCCTACCTTATAAGGAATCCCTGATGAGATGCCAGTACATTCTACAGTGAATACAAGGGGCTTCTTGGAGTGGCCTGCTGTATCCTGAGGTTTGTGGGCAGCTGTAGTTTGTTCCATATCCTGAGGTTGAGAGGCAGGGGTTGCAGCTAGGATGGCCAAGAACTCAGATTTTTGGTCAACACTGCCATTCTTACTCGGGCCTTATCATGGACCCCTATGGGTCTACTCATTACTATACCTGCTCCTGAGGTGATATATCTCTGAGGAACTGGAAGAGGGCATTTCTGCCTTGGAAACAGGCTTTGGATACAGAGTAACTGCTCTGCCCTAGGCAATGCTAAACATGCCCTCAACTTGCCTCTCCTGAGCTGCTTAGGCTGCCCCAGTTAGGGCAGAGCAGGTCCACCTCTCTTAGGGCACCCTATCTTGCCTTGCTCTGCCCTAAGCCTCTTCCAGAATAACTGGGATGGAGCATCTTGCAGTTGCTCCACCCTAGTGATAGATAGGGCAACCCAAGGGCTCTTATGTGGACAGATTAGTTGCTCTGGATTATGCTGTAAGCCATCTAAATGAACCATAATTTTAACTATCATGTAGTGTGAACAAAAATGCAAAGGATAATTGGTTGATTGAAAACACAGTAATTAGATGCAAACTGTTTCCCGATGGCAAGTGTACTGAAATAGGAAAGTGTATTAACACTCCAACTATTTTGCAGCCCAGAACTAGAAGTGCAGGAAGCATTCCTTCTGCAAAGACAAAAGAAACTGGCCATGCTTATTGCATAACCTGCTCTGGATTCACAATTTCATTTGTCCATTATTTGGAAGAGCAGGGAGAATAGCACAAGATACTTTTCAAGTATACATTAAACCCCCCAAAATAAGAGTCCTAAAGATAAACCTTTCTGTTTACCTCTTCATTCTCAAACATGACCCTACGAGAGGAAAACGGTGATGGCTCTGGTCGTCTAAGATCACACACATCCTTTAGGGAATGGGCTCCTCCTTCCTCTTCTTCCTGAAAATGACCATCAGCTTCCTCTTCATCTTCAGCTGCTATCCTTTCCAGAATGGAGTGTACAGCAAGTGGATTTATTTTAAGTACAATCCTAACGTTTCAACAAGAAGGGCAAAAACTGTGACTAGTGCTGAATTAGAATGTATTCATTTCACCTACACACTCAAAATTGTATGATCTCTAATACTGCATTTGTACACATGTCATTTTATGTGCAGACACAATAAACAATCTTCCACAGATCTGAACCCACTCGTCTTTAGGTTATGGAGACTCCTATCCCAGACAGAACTATCAAACCAAAATGACAAGTAACGGTAGAATTGGCAGTAAATATTTTGCTAAGTTCACCATTTTTCAGAGACCTTTTCCATCTGGAGAATTTCATGACCTCTCCCAATAAATCAGGAATAATGATTAATTGTACTCTAATCAACAAGATGTTTTTGGTAGAAGAAATTTATAAACCTACAGGATTTAATTAATAGAGAGGGGAAAACACACAGGCATATAACATATACCATGGCTCTTAAGAATGAAGGGAAGAGACCAAACATCCCATTTTACCGTGGCCAGTCAAAATTGTCCGATGAGGTCATCTCTCCATCTACACCACTGGAAACTTGAAAAAATTTTACTGGTGATTCCCGTTTACCTTCTTCAAAAGATCCTATGATAAATTCAGAAAAGATTATGTAGTGAGGAGTCTGCAATTAGTTTTGTAGGCACAGTGCCTTTTATGGTAGTGGTTCCCAAAGTCATTCACAGTAGAGCGGGACCATTTAAGTTTTTGCCAGGAGGAATGAGGGAAAGGCAACAATGCAGGGCCCAGTATATGCTGCAGCCAGGGCTGATTTAAAAAAAAACACAAAAGACCTTGTGCCAGTTTCTGTTAGAGTAAAAAAAAAGCTATCAGAAACCACTTCTAGTTTCATAACAGCTTTTTTAAAAACACACATGCAAAAGCTGGTACTGTGCAAGGTAAACAACCAAATCAGCCATTAGGGACAGAGCAGACTGCTTCCCTGGATGGCTGGTGCAACTCAATCCACCAGTTTAGGAGCCTCTGATCTATTGTGATATTCCAGACCAAAATCTACAGTCATGTATCTATGTGTTACTTTCCATTCTTCTGAGATAAACTATATATTTCTACAATAGAATAAATTGGACCTAGAAAGGAATCAAGTTGACAAATGCATCTCCCACATTCCCTGGGATCAAAACACAATTATAGCCACCTTTTACATCTTGGACTTTCTGTTCATCTTACCAGTTAGTTCTTTAAAAGTGAGCTCCAGTTTAATCTGCTCTGGAGTTGGCCCTCCTGTGAACTCAGTTTTAAGTTCCATATCCGTAAATTCTAACTGAAGAATTTCCTTCTGAAGCGATTTCTTAAACCAAGGTCCTCTTTCTGGGTCTGATCTTAGGTCGGGTATTGGAAAGCGAACAGAAAGCTTCAAAGCTGGGGCAGTCACTTGTACTGATACTTTGCAGTTTGCAGGAGTACATGAATCATCCAAAAAAACTTCAGCAAATGCCTTGTGCTAAAAACAAGACAATTAAAAAAAACCTTACAGTTATTAGCATATAAGCATTTACTGAAATAAAGATACTATGGAAGACTATTACATGAATAAAAAACCTCCATAGTTGTGATGATTTCTGTATACAAAATTCAGCTGATAATCTTTTGCAGGCACACAAAGGAAAGCCAATAATAGCCTTGTTATTACTTTCATGGCCTGTTTCAGAAACAGTGCAAAAATGGGTCTACAGTCAAATAATATGGCTTTAGGTTGCAATCCTTTACATACATACCTTAGTGCAAGTCTGCTTGAATGTAATGAGACTTATGCAACATACTTAGGATTGTGTTAGAGAAGGAATTAATAACATTTAACCCATAAGACAAACACAATTCAATGTGTCACATATAGTGGCTGACCAGTAACTTAACAAATCTCTACTTGTGTACCCTGCCTTGGGCTGCAAAAACATGGAGGTTGCCAAGCCCTTCCTAGGTCACAATACACAGTTAATATGATCTGGTGGGTCAAGAAGTGTAGAGTAATCCATATATCACAGGGTAATTTCACAATAACTCAGAAGATTAACTACTGATGTTATTAGGGGACTTAGCCCAAATCCTCAGTTAAATCAAGCATGCAAGTACTAAGAAAATAAATATTCCTGAAAAAAACACACCATTTAATAAATTAAACACACCATTTAATAAATGAAAAGTAGTTCTCTTGGGGTAAGAAACGGATGCCATCTCTTTCTTTAAAAAGGAAATGCATCACGTCCTTTCCCCAAAAGCATTTCTTTTATATTTATCGATCTGGCAGCTTAGCCAAAAATTTCAAGCATCCAGGTTTACATCCAAGCACAACTAGGAGGGGGTTAGGAGGTGTTACATCCTGAATGCATACCTCTATGGAACACATCAAAGAGCTCTGGATGTCTCTCAAATGTACAGAGTGGTTTTCAAGACATGTGAAGGACCACAAAACAGGAAAGAAAGTCTAAGGTAATTCCAGTGACATTATAGAGAGTTATAACCATTTTAGTGCTTTATTATGAACTAGCTTAAAAGCCGCACTCCGTACAGCACTTTTAAACCAGCTCCAAGGGAGGGCATTTTGGGCCTTTGGCCCAAAATTAAAGGACATCTGAACCAGCTTAGAAAACAGCAATTTTGAAGAAATAACTTTGAATTCCTCAATAGTCCATGGAACTTGAAAACCTCACTGTAGGTTTTGTCAGTTATTTTCAATTTGAATTTTTAACTCCCAATGCAGGATGTTATAATATGTCTATGCAGAGCACGTGTGGGTGGAGCTAGAGGACGTGTGTGGAGTTGTGTTGTGTGTGTGATTGTGGAGTGTGGGGTTGGTTTGTGTGTGGGGGTTAATCCTGGGATCATCCTGATTCCAAAAAGGTATAAATTGAACATAATCCTAACCATGTCTACTCAAAAGTAAGACCCATCATGTTCAATGAGTCTTACTCCCAGGAAAGTGTCTTTAGGATTGCTGCCTATGTCTATGTAGAGCAGGTACGGGCAGACCTAGAGGGGTTTAGGATGTGGAAGTGTGGGTTTTGGTTTTGTGTGGGGGTTAATCCCATATTCTAAAGAGGAATAATATGTCTATTTAGAGCATTCGTGGGTGGACCTGACAGACAGAATTAGCCTTTTATTAGTATAGATGTGATATATTCTTAGCAAACTTTTCTGTCCAAAATAGGATAATACTTTGCCATTGAAAACACCATTAAGGTGTTTTAATTGTTTTTATCAAATTAATTGTTTTTATCAAATTGTTCTATTTATGTTTTTAATTATGTTTTATGTCAGCCGCCTTAAGTCGGGCTAATTTGGCCGAGAAAGACAGGATATAAATTTTTTAAAATAAATAAATTAAGGTCTAAGAAATGGTTGATCTATTTCAGGATTTGTTCCTCTGTGTGTGTGTGTGTATGTACATCACTAATCAGATATTATCACTGAACTATATTACCTCAAAACACAATGATTTCATGGGAGTCTTTTCAACCAAAAGTTCTATGCCACAAGTACTCAATTCCTGAGAGATTAAGTAAGATGAAATAGTAACAAGTGTAGGAATTAGTACATGTATCATAGTACAGTACAGCACCAACAGGCAAAACAATTTACTTTTTCAGTCTTGTTTCCTGTAGAAGGAAACGAGGGCAAAGCAATATTATTCCATGCTTACCAGACTAATGTGTTTGTTGTATGAGGTGTACATATGCGATGCCATCATCTCCACTGTGGTTAACTTTTGTGGCTGAAGCAAGGAATTTAGTCTGTCTACAATGCTGATATCCAATTCACAGAATACTGGACTCAACTTGATTTGTAAATCTGCTTTCTGAGGAACAGAACTCAGTCTCCCTTGGCTACCCTATGAAAGAGTATATTAACAGGGCTTAGCAGCAAATGGTAAAACACAGTTTATAAAGCTTAGTATAAAAGTTAATGCTTTTACTTCTTAAAAAACAAAGTAACCTTTTCCAGTTTTACCTGAGGACCTTTGTTATCCGAGTGCTTGTAATGGAGCTGAAGGCATGAAAGAGGGTGCGATGTATGTTTTTCAGAATGAAATGTTAGCAGCTAAAAAAATTGAAAAAGCAGAAAAAATTAGTTAACAGATCTAATTAAAACTGAATAGAAAGATTTCTGTCACTTTCGATGTATCACTCAATTCAATCTCCTTTTTGGAAAACCTACAGGGTAACAATATTTGTGACTGCAAGAACCCATTTTTCAGAACCCAAAGTGGTAGAGGCTCAAGGACTCATGAGAAGAAAAGGAATTACTCCATCAATATTTTGGGCTGTTCTCCATCCGTTACAATCAGTGGGTTTATCTTATTAAGACCCAATCCTATCCAACTTTCCAATGCTGACAAGGCTGCACCAGTGGCATATGCACTGCATCCTGGTGGAGTGGAGGCAAGTCATGGATGCCTTCTCTAGGTAAAGGAATGTTATAAGGTAACAACTCATGTGGTGTGCCTGCATGAGTGCACATATCTCAGTTTACTTTTGAGCATGTATTCCAAAGGCCATATTGCTGCTACCTTAAAATTTTAATGTATTTAAGTTGCCTGTAAACTAGATAAATGTTTACCTCTGTATAGTGAGGTATTTCAAAATGAGAGTCTGTAGAAAATAAACATTCCAGGAGTTCCATTTGGCCAATTGATAAATCTGTACTCAAACAACGTGAAGATGATCTTTGCCTTTGTTCATAGGAAACTTTGATGCCTGTACCTATAAATCTAGTATGAGAAAGAAAAAACGTATTAACTGAATACCCATAACGTCAACATTTAAAATTAAGAATATCTTGAAAGGCCACTAAGTAGCACATATCTCTATAACACAGTGGTTCTCAATCTTCCTAATGCCGTGACCCCTTTATAAGTTCCTCATGTTGTGAGGACCCCCAACCATAAAATTATTTTCTTTGCTACTTTATAACTGTAATTTTCCTACTGTTATAAATCGTAATGTAAATATTCGATATGCAGGATGTATTTTCATTGTTACAAATGAAATGTGTGTTCTATGCACACATTGAACACAATGGGATTTATTTCAGAGTAGGCATGCACAGGATTGGACCCTGAGGCTGTCAGTCAGCCCCAGTGCACACGCAGCTACAGCCGGAGGTCTGGCAAGCCTGACCTGGCCTCCTGCACCAGGGGTCTTTAGGTGACCCCCAGGAAAGCTCTAGGCGACCCCCAAAGGGGTCCCGACCCCCACTTTGAGAAACGCTGCTATAACAGAACACAGAAAAATACTTCTTTTGCTGTCCCAATTCCAGTGTGTGTTAATGATTAGTTACATGTAGAATACACACACCCCTAGACTTCACACACATCAGAAGCTAAAAGAAAGCAAAAGTCTTGCTCCTATCGCAATAATCATCTTTATGCACTACCTTAGCTGCTAACCAATACCTTTATTTTGCCTTCCAAATTAACATAAATTCCCACCACTTATAAAGGAGGAGCTAAAAAAGTAAATAGGAAACTTTATCTACAAAGTAAGTTGCATATACATGCAGGAGTGCAAACAGAATGGCAGATCAGTGATTTTGCAGAGAAGAACAGCTTATAAATACATTCCTCTGCAGATTTAAAGCAAAAAACCTGACGTAAGAAGTCCTAAGATGAGCTCTAGTTCTTTGTCCAGTTTTTTTTCTCTTAAGAACTGAACTTCAAAAAATAAAATTCAATGGTTCTACAGGGTGCTGCCTGTTTTGAAATCAAATAGAAAATGCCTGGTTCATTCTGAATGCTCCAACAGCCTGGGCACATTAGCAACATGAATCTTATTGCAGAGAACAGCCCAACATGAACTACCATGCTACCTCCCAACCTACCATAACTACTAGGAAAATTATTATGGCTGTCACTGCACCCATCCCTCAAATGCATTGCATAGCCATGAGTTCAAGTATTTCTTGCACAAGTTGAAGATGTCAAGAGCTCACAAAGAATTGTTCAATGTTATCAAATTATACATTTGATAAATAAGTTAAATTATACCTAAGGTGGTCATGTGAACAGGCCTTTGCAAATACTTCTCGGAGGGACAGAAAATCTTCTGTTGGAAACTTAACAGGATCAACCTTTTCTATTCGGGTAAAAAAATCCTGTGCCATTGATGTCAGAGGACTAACATTCAGTGATGTCTCAGGTGGTGGTAAAGGATCAATATGAAGCACTGACACAGAGAAAGCACCCACTACTAGCCTAAAAAGTAGTTCAGGCCTAGATTCATCCACTGAGACAGATCTGGATGGAAGGGCTGAAATAAAATAAAATTAATCCTATTTAAGTTAGTTTTCAGACATTTGTTTAAGTATACAGCACATAATATAAGCACCTTAAGTTTGTACACAAGCATTAAAGTTGCTATCTATACAAGTTATTGCCAGTCACATGTGTTTTTTAAAAATGCTTTCATTTGATTAAACTGTTTAGGTACAAATTTCAGATATTAAAAATGTTAACTTTCTATATAAGATGGATTTCAAATATACTCAAATCTTTTCAAGTACAGAAAAGGAAACCTATACTCAGTCTAATTTATAAGCAATATGATATAGGATATGGCACTGAAACATTCAATTACAAGACAGAGTATAAATTAATATCTGTATAGATAATCTGTATAGGTCTCAAATATTCTGTCACATCAGCTGGTAGGAAGGAACTTACTGTTGCCAGAAACTTCAAGCTACAACCCTAAACAACATTTACAAGGGAGTAAGTTCCATGCAGCTCAGCTAAACTTATTCAACAACAAAGTGCAAAGTTCTGTTTTTATTTACCTGACCTCACATGCAAAGCATGCGCAGCAACAGTTTATTAGTAGTAAATTGCTTTTCTACTACAAATATTCAAAAGCATAATTCAGATCTTAATTCATAAAACTGGCATAAAAATAATTAGAAGGAAATCACTTCTAATGTATACTGACTTCTAGGTTAATGAAGGAGTAAGGCTGAATTCTATGTTGCTTTTAGTTAACATTAGCTTGTAGGTTTATTTATTTATTTTCCTAATTTATACCCCGCCTTTCCTCCCCTACAAGACGGAGCCCAATGCGGCTAACATTGAAGAATAAAACACCATTAAAATTGCTAATAAATACAGATTAAAACATAATTAAAATACAATTAAAATACAATTAGAATAATAAAAAGACTAAGAACAATTAAAAACAAGCTAAAAGACATTTGTTAAAACAATAAAATAAAACAATAAAACACTGCCCCAATAAAACAATAAAATAAAGCAACATTAGGTCCTATTTCATTTTTAAAAAGGTTTCAAACTGTGAAAAGCACAGAGAAAGCAAGCACCATGTTACTTACAAGTTCTTCGCAGTGCAGCTGGATGAACTACACTGGGTGGAAATGATGAACCTCTTACAGGGGGCAGTTCCTGCTTTTCTTGATCAAAACAGTCTCCCCATGCTGGCTGCTGCCAAAACAATATAACTATTGTTATATAACTAATATAATAATATATAATATATATTAATATAACTATAACAATATAACTCTTGTGCTCACATATCAGCCTTAGAGAAGATGTTAGCATCATTGTACCTCAACATCTTATAATTATGGTACAACAAGCCCATTAATATGGGCTTTTTCCTTGGCTCAACTGTGTGTGTGCGATAGATATTAGCATGGCCAATAGGAATGTGAGCCTCCAACAGCAGCAGTGTGCCTTGTTGATGGTCAAAAAGCAGATGGTATGCCTTGAGCATTTTTGAGCCTTGTCCGTGTGCTGTGAGATGAAAAGGTTAAAAATCATTGTTTCAGAGTAATTATGCCAAGGAATCAAAAATTTTAAACCTCAGCATGATGGTCATGGATGAAACTGGTACTGAAAGATTAGTTTCAACAGTTTGTTTTAAATAAAACTGTACTTCAATATATTCATTACATTTCTGTTCTTACGCTTAGATATTGAAATGCTTGTGAAAAGAACGTCTTGGGATTGTGATAGGAGAATACAGCACCCAGAGCGTTGTGTGTTGCATCTGGGTCTACCAAGTCTTGCATGCTCAGTATTAAAGAATCATAGGAGGCAGTGATTTTTGACCCTTTCTAAAGGCATCTGCCCCTTCATCTGTGCAATGCCCTATACATGGAACTAGATCTGTTGGTTTGCAGGGAGGTGTGACTGGTTTGTGTTGAGACAGTATTTTGTCAAGTCTAGGTTTTGTTGGTGTCCGTATCCTTTCTCAGCTGTAAACCTAGCTTTTTTCTGACATTCCTTGCAACAGTGTCAAATTCTCAAACACACTCTAATACTGGGCATATTTACTCTATATTAAGTTATAATAATCACACACTAGGCTTTGCTGAACCTATCTATGCTCAGTCCAGTGCTGAGATGATAAGGACATTGTATAAAAACACAGGCACCCATTGGGATATCATGTCAGGGCTATGAAACTGGTACTGAAAAATTAGTTTCAACAGAAGTTTTAAATAAAATTCATTTATTCAAAAGGTAAACAAGATCAACATACCACTGTAGTACAAAGTGGAGATCCTGATGGAGGAGTAGTAGTGTATGCACTAGTTAAAGAAAGATCTAAATCCATAGTTGGTGGGTCACCAAGAGGTGGGAGAGAGGAGAGACTGTGAGACATCTCCATGTCAGCCATAGAGAAAAAAACATCTTCTTCTAAGGAAAATAAAGACCCATCTTAAGTGATTCGTTTGTAATAATACACATTAATACAACTACATTACACAAAAGTCAACCTAAAAGTAAGCGCCCACACAGCTAACCCAATAGTATATTGGCCATTATTATGCAAACTCTTATGTGGAGGCTCAAAGACAAGACTAAATTAGAGACATTATTGTGGCACTGTGGCATTATTGTGGCACACAAACGAGGAACTGTGGCAACCACATCACACTGAGGTGTTGTTCTGTCTATATTTTAATTCTTCCACCTTGGAACAAATCCTGGTATCTGTATCCCACAGAAGCTCAGCCTTTCTAGCCTCTAGGTCCCTCATGGACTCTATCCTCTTTCAGAAGACTATATTTCCAGCCCTCCCAACTTGTGGTACCTTATTGACTGCTTACAAACACATGTATTTCTATATCACCTTTCTGGTGCTTTGTACCCAAGCTCTCTTGGATGTGGGTGTCATGACCAAATCACCAAGACAGTTTGAGATACTCCTGCAAACATCTAACTTCCTGGTACTTTATCAGTTCTCAAAGATTTGATGTAATGGTCAAGAATGCCAGAAGTCCAAGAGTAAATTCCCAACCTTCAAGTCCAGATTAGCAAGTTGTTCTTGAGCAAGCTGGTGCAACACTTAACACTCTTTTCACAAAGCAACCAAGTCACAGCTGTGCCTTTACACTCCAACCAACCGTTCTCATTTTTCTATGTCTGTCCATAGGTTTCTGCTAACCTTTATTTGCTTATTCTAAAAACCTGTTTAGTATTATCATGTTTTATGTATTTTTCTCCTCTACTCATTATTGTAAAGGATACCCTCAATAAACCACATATGCATTTCAGTTAATTTTGTAAACACACTTAAAAATTCTGGCTCCAGTTTTCCTCTGGTACCATATTGGGAGGTTCATGCACCATGGTCAATGCCTCATAACATTTGTGACTTAAGATACACGTGTATTGTTTGTATGTGTGTTTTGCAGCATTTGTGGTACACATTAGAAGAGTCTCCACTGGATCAGGCCAAAGGCCCATCTAGTCCAGCTTCCTGTATTACACAGTGGCCAATCAGATGTTTCTAGGAGCACATGTGACAGCTTCATCCAGGTGGCCTCCGTTGCATCTGGCATTTGGAGGTTGTCTAAGTCTATTCACACCCCTCATGAAATGCCATATCCTAGGGTCCACCAGTAAGAGCTTACCACGACTTGAAGGAGTTCTAGCTGCCTCTGACTCATAAAAACTTGGATCCGACTGTGCGCCTGTTGGTAAAGTTTCTTTTCTCAAGTAACGCTTGAGCTCCATCTGGATCCTGTACTCATCTTCCTGCTGCATTGGTCTATTTTTCTTATCTTTATTACATAATTCCCTTCTGCTGGGATTTTCTGTAGCCAAACACAGAATAGTAGAAAAAAGATGCTCAATTACTATGCTCCAAAGACAGCAAGTACACCACACGACTTTCACTCTCACCCTCCTGCCACAACCACTTAGTTTCCTCAATTAAAAACATGCATTTCAAAAATTCTCTGCTGAGTCTCCAACAGAATCACCTTTTGATACTTTCAGGCAATGAAACATAAGTATAATGAATATTAAAGCTATCCAGATAAGCATGGAATCTTCAATTTTCAATTCCTAATGCTATTTTTTTAACCTCAGACTTTGTTAGAAAGAATTCTTTCAAAAATTATATAAGAAACAAGATAGTGGGTTAAGAGGAAATTCAAATTCAATGCATTGCCAACGACACCTCACAGAGGTTTTACAAATGAAGTAGTATCTGAGCAGGTCCTTTGTACAGTAAGAGAAGAGGAGGGATATGGACAAATCACAAGTCCAACAAAAATGAAATTATAAGAATTATTCAGGGTTATTAGCTGATTAAGACTAGCATTAGACACCGATTCCAGTTACAGTGTGTGATAACTAGTAAATTACTTTGAAATCTGTTCTGGAAGCCACAGATATCAATACTTGCAGAGATGTCCAGAGTATATCATCCACAGCAGATATCGACTCAGAAACATATTTTTTCTTAATTACTATTTTATTATTACTTAAGTCAAACAAGACCTAGAAAATGTGGGGCACAATCCATTCTGTCAGTGTTAATCATGTTTAAATTGTTTTTTGTGGGATGATACATATTCAGTACCCTTAAATTAAATTGAACTAAAAATGCTTAATTATCCCATTTTTTATACCTCAGTAACTGTCTAAAGAACTGACTAAAGTAAGAATTTGTACAGTACTTGCCTGGTCCAGCAATGGCTGCTAACAAGTCCAGCAGAAGATGTACCTGCCTGGGTGACAGGAATAGGTGCATGGAATCTATTTGTCCATCTACATCCAACTTAAAAACAAATTAAGATATGAATGAATGAACACACTTTCATCCCCCTGTACAGATTATGACTAATATCTCCATCAACTCAAGAACAAACATTTCATCCCCAAACCTCTTATTTTTTTCTGAAAGCTGTCAATATAATCTTCTATAACGGGGCTTTAGAGCTCCTTTACAGCAAACTTTAGAGCTCCTGGACCTTTAACAATAGTATAGAGAGAAGAAGGAATTTCACCAGATGCAGCTTATGATCTATGAGATGAGAAGCTGCACCTGCTGAAATTCCCTCCTTTACACAATTGTTAAAGGTCCAAGAGTCCTGAAGGTGACAGTTTGTTTTATATAGACCATACTCAAAGATAGAGAGGATATAACAAGAAAACATATTTTGGATGACAGTGGTGTTTTTAACACCATGTATTTTTAACTAAATTCTCTCTCTTAGCATGGAGGGGACTTGTGGCATCTGCTTCATACTCCCCGCTTGCCCTGCAGAGGAAACTGCCAAAAAGAACTTCTGTTGCATGTGTTGCTGCTTTTGTGAGTAGCAGGGCAATAGCTTGCACATCTCACACTGCACTGATTCTGCCCAGAGTTGGCCATTTTAGGAAGCAATGTAAACATGTTGTAACTATTATGTCTTCTTTGGAGTTTCTTCATAAGAGTTTTAAATGGCCCAGCAATCTCAATGGGCTTACTTTTTCTTTCTAGTTCAGAAGAATGACTAGCTCAGTCAAGTGGTAGAAAATACTATCCAGGAAGAGGGCAGAAAGTGTAATGTCTACATGCTTTTAAGTAGTGCAAACACATGCTTGCACTTCTTGCCTACAACATAGCAAAGCAAATGTGCACCTTTATTTATAACTAACCTTTGCTCCAGGAAGGACTTCATTTTGCTTCAACGTAAGGCTCAATTCTATTCTTCCTATCAGCCTACATATCTGTACAGGATCCGAGGGAGAAACTTCTGGCAAGTTTCTTGCTAATTGTGGGTGTGGCTCATAGACAATTTTTGGATTCCAGCTAGGTGAAAGCTTTGGTTCCGTTGTCTAGGAAAGAGGAAGAAAGGAGAGTAAAATACATCACAATTTGGCTGGTTGTGGTTCAGTCTCCCATGTTAAGTATAGGACAGAAACACGTTGCCCCCTTCTCAGCCCCTGAAGGGTTAATTTCTCCAGATGGTTCTTGGTGGGTGTTCAGGTGACAGAAGGAACTCCCAGAATTCCATGCTTCAGGCCCAGCAGTTGGGGCAGAACGTTGATGAGTCAGCAATTCTCAATGCAAAGTATAGGGAGGAAAACGCGTTGTGCCCCTTTTCACCCCCTTCCCGTTGGAATTTCCGAAAACCGGTTCTTAGTGCACCCCTCAGTCACGGAAGGAACACCCACCCCAAATTTCACGCTTCTTGGCCCACTGGTTTTGGCAGGGCGGTGATGAGTGAGTCAGTCAGTGAGTGAGTCAGTCAGTGACTTTTCTCCTTTATATATATAGATGTGTGTGTGTGTGTGATGTCAGATATATATATATCAGATATATATGTGTGTGTGTGTGTGTGTACACACACACACAAGTCGGTTGTGTGATGTCCACTTGGCAGACATAGCTGGGATTAAAGCAAGAACAAGTATATCTTTGCTATACACATACACTTTACCTAAACACATTCATCTAGGCAGATCTAAAATATTTTTACCAACTGCGTAGCTGAACCCACTGGAGAAGATTTTGCCGATGCCGGAAACTCATCCCAGAAGAAAGAAACACCGGAGAGCTGAAGTAATTTGTGAGCAAAAGCTGTGGGCTGATGCACATTAATTCCAGAGCATTCATCAGCAGTTTCATCACAGTACGCTGTTCTGAAAGGATCAAAGAAAATAATGAAGTGAGGACTAAAAAATTATACAGTCTTACTGTGCACGATATGCCTAGTCATACTTGAAAATTTGTTATTTGCATCATTTTTAAAAATACAGTATATGTCAGAAATAAGAATCAGTTTGGTTGCTTAATAGTCTATTAGGTAATTGTGAAGGAGGAAAAATTATAAATTAGGATTAGCAAAATTACTCAGTTCCCCTCTAAACAGTAGAGTGTGAAATCTACTTTTTATTTGGAGTCTGCCAAATTTGGCACTCTTACAAACTGCACTGTATGACAACGTTGCTGTGCCACAGAACATGTTTGTCCTCATGCAACAAAATCTACATCATTTAAAACACTGATTGGTGTGGCAGAATCATGCTCTTCTCCGATAAATCTCCAATTCAGAGCCATCTACTATAGCAGCAATTTTCAACTTTTCCATCTCATGGCACACCAACAAGGTGCTAACACTGTCAAGGAACACCAAGCATCTTGTAGGGTTGTAGCACACTTGTAGCACACTTGCTGACTATCCAAGGAACTCCAGTATGCCATAACATGGAGGTTGAAAATATGCAATACTATATGCAGAACATGCCCCCAGATTCCATTGACTGTAGAATTCCATAGTGTAAATCCCATATATGAAGACCAAAGCTTTCTCTTAAAAACCAAAAGCAAAACTACTTACTTCTCAACATGGATTTCAAGTGCTGCTCCGCTTTTAGAGTTAACTGGCACATGCTCAATTCTTAGAACAGTGTCTAAAAAAGTGACTTTCACTCTTCTTAAAACTACGGAAGAAACCAATAGTGAAGACAAATAAGTGAGTCAGAAACATGATACATCCAGTTACGCAGTTACATGCCAATAAAAACAAATAAAAGAAAGCATCCAGAGCATAGCCCTTGCACATGAGACCCAAAGGGTTTTATTTCCATCTATAGGTACACACATATGCTGGTATGCCCATCTCTTGAAATGATGCAGTCCTTTGCTTCAAAGTAGGGGGAACTCTCTAGGCTGACCCCTCTCCTTTATAGCGGGTTAATGTGGGTACAAATGCTCAAAGTTGGCTTTTTGTTGTGCACTCTGGTCAGCAAAGGCAGGGCAGAAACATGCTCGCCAGTTGCTCGCCAGTTGCTCGCCAGTGCAAGCAAACATGCTCGCCAGTTGCTTGCCAGTGCAAGGAGCTGGCTGGGTTGCCCTGGCCTGGATCACTGTGATTGCCTCAAATCCTTCCTGGCTTGGGCTGGGTTTCTGTGATCTAGTTGCCTCTTCCCTCTTTATAGGGACTGACAGTAATAAATTCACATGTCCCTGGCAGGAGACACAGCTTGAAGTCAGCATGAGAATGCCCAGCCAGGAGTTGTGCAATTGGCCAAGGCCACTTCAGCCTGAGTCGCTAGGTTTTGTATATAAAATGAATTCATTCCATCAAATTACTTTCCCTGGATAATGCAGTAGAAATGTTGGCTTGATTGGTAAAAAAATACATTAGTTTAACATAATTTAAAAATATATTTGTTACTACCTGTTAATTCCTGTTTCAATTAATTGAGAGTTAGTACCTGTTTCAATTGTTTCTGCAAACTTCTCCAGTCCTTCAAAAGGTTGGGATCCTTCTCCTTGTTCATCTATAAATTTCTGGCTAAGACATTCTTTTGCAAGTTGCATACTGCTAGTCATAAAGCTTGACCAATACATGGGCTCTGAACCAGAAGCTAGAAAACAAGAGAAAAGTCTGGGCTGTTTGCTTTGTTTATTCATTTATTAATTTATAATCCTGCATTTCCCATGCCAACACAAATGCCCTAAGTGGTTTACAAAGCCTTAGTTCCTCAGTTTCTGCTGTCTTCACAACAACCCTGTGAGGTAGATGAGGCTGAGGGAAGATATGAACATGGATCTTCCAGGTCCAAGTCCAACTCCCTAACCACAACATCAACTGACTTTGGCAAATGCAAGACTTAGGGTGCATTCCAGAGTTGCTACGGGGAGTCCTTGCTCCGGTGTAAGAACAATTTATTCTGGATTGCAATATGAATTTCCCATAGGTTTTCACTAGGTGGTGCAGTAACTAGTGCATGTACTGTCTCTTACGTGCTCCTGCAGTTACTGTGGATTGTAGGGTAAATCTAATGTGCAGCCAGTCAGGGACTGCCATGAAATATATTCAGAATGTGGACCTCCAGTGTGCATATGTGAAGTAGAGAGAGAGAGAGACTTTCAGATGTTGTGGTCACAGACCAGTGAATGTATTTTTAATAGTCATATGGATTATATCAAGTGCATGCCTGCTAACCCTTTCACTGTTTATTCCAAGGATATCCCAAGGTGCAGCACACCAAATTTTGGAAGAAAAATATAGTGGAATCTAATAGTGAGGAAGGTTGTAGACAAAGATTTTACTTAATTCTTCACTGTAGAGTCTCTGAATAAGCAGGCCTCCGTCAGTCTTGGAAGACTATGGTATTGTGCTTGGCGCTGCATACGCTGCATGCGAAGCACGAAAGCCTGGGTTAGATTGTTATGGAGGATAGGCTGTTGCCCAAGCAGCAAATCCCCCCTCTCCACGCCACTGAATTAGTCCAATGGAAAGGCAGAGCCAGTACAACTGGATCCAGCTGGCTAAGGACAGGAGCTCACCCTGTCTTGTGGGGCCGACCCGGGTCTCGAACACTGGCCTGCTGGTTAACAGGCACAGGCACTATGAATATGCTATTTACATATTGCAAAAGTAGTGAAATGCATGCAAATGATTCATGTTTTGCATCAATGTATTATCTTTCTGCCATATTAACATATTGATTATGCCTTTGAAAGAAAAGAAGGATTAATCTTAATGTATGCACACAGTGGTGACATGTGCCATCATGAGAATGTTCTATCCAAATGTCCTGGTCATAAATCTGAATATGCAGATGAAGCCAAACCAGCAGGGCACCAACCCAAGCATTGAGGCTGTAATCCTAATCTCCAGTTAGGCCAGCACAAGGCTTGTGATGGCCTAGGGAGGTTGCAAAAGTGTTGTAAGTCACTTCTGTGCCACTCCTGGAGGAATTAGTGCACACACATGTGTCAGCCTCCCCACACCACCACAATCTATAGTAAGACCTGATCTTATAGTTTGCTCTGATCTGATAAAATATAGCCCTGCAGAAATCATTTTCATGGATAACAAAATATTAAATAAGCAAACCATTGTTACTTAGTAAACTTACCTAGACGGGGCCTTGGCCTGAATACCATTTCCAATCCTTTCACTTCCAGAGCACAGTTATCCTGAAGTAAAGAGCCCCAGGGAACAGACAGAGAAATTGATTGAATGAATCCCTCAGTGACTTCCAGAGGAGCATCTGCTGACTCCAGTATTTCATTAAGACTCTAATGTAAGAAAAATAAAGACCCTAGAATTAATTTCATATTTATATAAACGCCTTTTAAATTTATTTTGATGGCATCTTAAAGATACAACATTCCAAAGATGGATACAAAATGATGAGTCTCTAACCTAATGATTTTTTTTGCTTTGGAGGGGAAAGAGGGGATTAATCATGTCTTGCCAGAATCCTGATCTGCGTATCTGTGTAGTGGGATATCAGCATGTTTGCGATTCATGCTGGGTGATACATAATTCTATCACAATTTAAAAACAAAAATTCCCCTGTTGATTCCATCTTTTGCAGGTAAGAAGCTCTCAGGAGAGAAACCATGTAACTGACTCCCTGCTGTATATGCCTCAGAACCCTTTAATTGCTATATAGCACTAATGTGTTCCCAGTAAGAGCAGCATCCAACTCAGGAGACAGAAACCACAAACTTCAAATTAAGATACCAAATACTGTATTTACTTAAATCTAATGCTCATCTTTTCCAGCCAAATTTAGTTTCCAAAATCAGGGTGTGCATTTGATTCGATGGTTAATTAGATTTGAGTGAATGTTACATTTTTGCTATAAATAGGGTGCACAATAGATTTGATTGCGCATTAGATTCGAATAAATACGGTGGTCAGGTACCAGTTTGTGGGTTTATTCAGCACTGTTTCAGACCACAACAGTAAAAGCTATAGATCTGGATTACTGATTGAGGTTTTGCTAAGATGGCAGACAACATTTTGGTAACTTAGCTCTACCAAGGATCTCTCTGGTAGTCTGAGCCAAACAGTGGGATCACAATACACTGCTCAATGATAGAGTTATTTATGAATACTTAAAACGTAATAGGGAAAACAGTAAGGAGATTAGAGCTCAGCACATAAGAGCAGCTCTTCAATATCCTGATGAGCATTATTCAACTAAATGAACAGTATAGACATGAAAACAGTGGTTGTAAAGAAGAATACCAAGATATAGCAGATAATATAGAAAACAACTGGTAAGTATGATAATCTACCCTTTCCCAATTCACATGCTATTTCTTAAATTTTCCTTTTGTACTTATCAGTAGCTTTCAGGATTTGTTTATTTTACTTAATGATCTGTACCAAAAGATAATTATTTGTACTGCTAGAACACAAAGCACATAAAGTAGCTAGATAAACTAAACACCATGTTTTTTCCTCCAATTTTTTTTCTCCAATGTCAGCTCACAAAATAGACAGAGTCATCAATATATTTAATGTCCAGCACAGTTTACTGAAGCAAATAAAAGTATCAACTGCAATACTCACTAGAGTATATTTAAGCCGAAACATTATGCTCTAATAACTGAACTGGGCCACAAGTTTACACTTAACAAAGTCTGTTTCATCTGAATTAACTACTCAAAGATTTTACACAAAAGTCCCAAGGCTGACAACACTTAACTCCACATAAAATTGTCATCAGGATTCCCGGTTACCACCTCTTTGGTATGAAACAACACTTTAGTAAAGCACTGAATTTTATTTAAGAACTTTCAAATTGTTTTTAAAAATGCATGAATCTGGAAAAGATAAGATTCTAAGGCTGCAATCCTAAAGGCACTTTCCTGGTAGTAAGACCCATTAAACACAATGGGTCGAGTAGACATGGTTTTGAGTAGACATGGTTAGGATTGTGCTCATAGTCTGATTTGTTACATAACAAGATGCATAAGAATGTCACATTCCTGAGCAAGGAAATGGAACACTTGAGAAAGCCCACCTTAAAATCTTCCAGGGACACAAGCATTGTGAAAATAAAAAAGTGACACTAAGGCAAAATCCAGAGTAACTACGGAGTCCTCGCTCCGATATAAGAACAGTTTACGCTGGATTCCAATATGAATTTCCCATAGGTTTTCACTAGGAGGTGCAGTAACTACGGGTGCACGTAATGTCTCTTATGTGCTCCCGTAGTTACTCTGGATTTGGGAGTAAGAAAAGGACTAGCATCATGTGAACACCCTCTGCCACTCTATATAAACAAACAACTTTATACCTCCAAATTTTTCCACACTAGAATAATAAACTCTAGGGCAGCAATCCTAAGAGCACTTTCCTGGGAGTAAGCCCCATTAACTCAATAGAACTTACTTCTGATTAGTCACAAAGAGGATTGCACTTTAGATCTTTCTATAAAATGTCATTTTCTCTCCATGTTTGCTCAGAAAATAGACAACTGTTAACTAATAGAGTTGCCACCATCTATTCTCACTGCATTGACTTAGATATTAGATTACCACTGTGTCACACGGTAGAAGTAATTGTGAAAGTGTTATATTACAAGTCAATTCATTAATAAGAGAAAGACCTGAAACAAAATGTTTCCTCTCCTCCAAGCCTACAACATCCCTCTATGTGTAAAGCAATTCAGTTCTTGTTGAATCACTCTTCTGCCCACTACTCTCTCAACATTATGTTGTTCTTGGGGATTCCCCCTACTACTCAGAAGTCCTACAAATTTCAAAACACATAAGATTTCCAACCAAGACTGCTGTTACTAGTAGGAAGATACTGTACCTTCTCCTCTGCCTGAAATTCCTTTTCCTAAAATGCGACAATAAGGGTAATTTATTGTATTCACACTAGGAATTTTATCATAGTTATTGTGGTGGACAAAGAAAACAATGATAGGAATTTTATCACAGTTATTGTAGTGGACAAAGAAAACAATGGTACTATGATTAAAGCTGCAATCCTAAAGACACTTTCCTGGGAGTAAGACCCACTGAAAACAATGGGGCTTACGTTTGAGAAGACATGGTTAGGATTGCACTGCAAGATGAATATCCTTATAGAATCTGGGCAGTAAAGGGAAACGTTCACAAGTTAAAACGTGCCTATTGCTGTCATTCTTGAGTGACACTCGAATCCTATACAGGTATCCCCCACTTTCTGACAGTTTGTTTTTTGACGATCCACTCTTTCAACACCTTTCAGTTATACCCAGAACTTATTCATTCAACACATTTCACTCTCTCTCTCTCTCTCTCTCTCTCTCTCTCTCTCTGTTGTTCTAAATGCCAAATTTCCCCTCCCCATGTTGTGGCTCCTAGTGTAATCCCATTCCCAAATCCATGCTCAGAAATATTTTTGTGGGGAAGCAGGAATTTGCAAGATAAGAGGAGCAATTTGCTAGCTAAGGAAGCATTGGAAGCAATATTTAAAGTAAAAAAGATTGGCCAGCCAATCACCTGTCTTATTCTTTCAACGGTGATGGGAGGTGGTGGGAGTATGCCTGTGCAGTGGCCTAACCACACCAGGAGTGGAGCAAAAGTGCCTTATACCACTTTTGTGACACCCCATGTTTGCACAGGACATATGTGGGGTGGGGAGAGGGAGGGCTTATGCTGGTTAAGATAGATTGGGTTAGGACTGCAGTCTGGGTTCCATTTTTCATTGGATGGTGCTCCGGTCCCTAACCCATTCCATAAAGTGGGGAAAACCTGTATTTACAGGTGCTCAACAGGTGCTTTCATACAGACGGAAGAAAACAAAGTAGCACACCTGATGTTCACATTTGTCAAAACAAAAGCATAGCTCTTCTTTAAAGATTAAAATATGTAATTCAGCAGATGGCTAATTCTATAGATAGTGGGCTGAGCAGGTAAGAGAGTGATTCTTCAACGCTTTTCATCTCAAGGCACTACAATGGTTAGTTTTTTGACAACTGACAAGGCACACTGTGCTGCCAACGGGAAGCTCACATCCCTTACTGCCCCTCTCCCAAATTCCTGCAGCACTCCTGGGAATGACTTGCAGCACACCAATGTGCCCTGGCACAGAGGTTGAAAATAAATGGGCTAGAAAAAGAGAGGCAGAGCAGAGAAGGAAGGAGAGAAAAATTCCTTACCCATTTATCCAAAGGCACCTGAGCCAAAGAGCCTGTGCCTTGGTAAAGGTCTAAGGTGAGCTGCTCCAAGCTGAGTTTCTCCTGCAGGAAGTGACCCAGGTACCTCTGCAGCAGGTACCTGCAGGCCCTTTTCTTGATGGACTCAGAGAAGGGCCAAGGCATGTTGGAAAAGGGGGGTGGTATGTGTGAGAGAGGAAGAAACCCAGCCTGCGAGGGTCAAAGTGGGTCAAAGTGAGGGCAGACTGGGAAAAGCTATTGACTTGGCAACTCCCCCCCCCCCACCCAAACTAGGGCTGTTGGGACAACAGAGGAGGGGCTAGACAAGCGCCACTGGGGACAAGGTTGGAATTGTTAGGGGGGCACAAAGTGAGATGAAACTAAGAACAGGTGGTGTAAGTGAAGACTGAGGAACAGCTATTGACTTGGACCCCCCAAACAAGGGCTAAAGGGTCTCCCAATTAGTATTTGTAGGGCTCCTCCAACTAGGACTTGGACCCCCCACCACTTGGGATAAGCTGGGAGTGTGCAACCAGGATGTACCCCCAAATAGGACTTGGTCCTTCCCAACGAGGGCTGTCTGCCACAAGCAGGATGTAACCCCCCAGATAGGACTTGCAGCTCCCAATAAGGTTATAGGATCCCCCAACTAAGGCTGAATTCCCCAGATAGGACTCAGGGCCCCAATAGGGTTATAGGGCCCCCCAATTAAGGCTGTATCCCCCAGATAGGACTTAGAGCCCTCAATAGGGTTATAGGGCCCTCCAAATAAGGCTGAATCTCTCAGATAGGACTCAGAGCCCCCAACTAAGGCTGTACCCCCAGATAGGACTAGGAACACACACTAGGGTTATGGGGTACAGACTATGGCCCCAATACTGAATCCAATAGGGCTATTGGGCTCCCAAACAAAGGCTGTGCCCCCAACTAGGAGCTGAAACCCCCTCTAGGGCTGTAGGCCCCCAAGTATGGCTGTACTCCCAACTAGGACATGGACTCCCACTGGGGGCTGTAGGGCCCCCAGCTCCCCACTAGGGCTATACCTCCCAACCAGGGGTGTAGGCTCCCCAACCAGGGCTTGGACCCCCAATTAGAGACCCCTAGGTTAATAGGGAAGGGGGCTGTGAGGGGCAAGGGGGAGGGGGGCTGCCTGGGGTGGGTTGGAGGCCCCTCAGCCAGGGAGGGGGGCTGGGCTCCCCCTCCAAGCCCCCTACTCAGCCCCGCCCAGAGCGGCGACGCCCGCGAGGCCCTCCAGCTGCCTGTCTGACATCTTCCCTGCCCCTCACTCGGCCACCACCGCCGCCATCTTCTCTCAAACCCCCTCCCTTAGAGCGGGGGCGGAGCTTCCGAAGATAGGCTCCTCCCCCTCAGCGTGTGAAAGGAAGCTACAGCTGTTGCTGTGTTCACCTAGCTCCGCCCCTTCCAAGCAGGAAACCACGCCCACCACGCATCATGGAGGGACGGTCGTCATCTTCCGGGCGACAGAGACGGAAGTGACGTCAGACATAGAGGAACTAGGTACCTTTGCTAACCATTTCCACTTCCGGTTTCCATTGGAACTCAACTTTAGGGCTCCCAGGGATTCCCAAACTGTGAGTCGCGACCCGTCCCATTCATTTCAATGTGTATTTTTTAAAATGATTTTTATTTGTTTACTATTTATTGTTTTTATTTACTATTTTTTTAAAAAATAAAAAGTTGAAATAATTTATTTTAAAAAATTAAATAAATTTTAAAATTTAATTAAAATCTAATTAATTAAATAATTTAATAAATAATTTAATAAAAATTGGATTTAATAACAAAATTAAATAATGAAGGCTGCGATCCTAACCACACTTTCCTCAGAGTAAGTACTATTGAACACAATAGGACTTACTTCTGAGTAGACACGCTTAGGACTGCACTGTAAGTCTGCAATCCTAACACCACTTTCTTTGGAGTAAACTCCATTGAACTCAATGAAACTTACTTCTGAGTAGACACGCTTAGGATTGCACTGTAAATCTGCAATCCTAACACCACTTTCTTTGGAGTAAACTCCATTGAACTCAATGGAACTTCTGAGTAGACATGCTTTGGATTGCACTGTAAATCTGCAATCCTAACACCACTTTCTTTGGAGTAAACTCCATTGAACTCAATGGAACTTACTTCTGAGTAGACATGCTTAGGATTGCACTGTAAATCTGCAATCCTAACACCACTTTCTTTGGAGCAAACTCCATTGAACTCAATGAAACTTACTTCTGAGTAGACATGCTTTGGATTGCACTGTAAATCTGCAATCCTAACACCACTTTCTTTGGAGTAAACTCCATTGAACTCAATGGAACTTCTGAGTAGACATGCTTTGGATTGCACTGTAAGTCTGCAATCCTAACACCACTTTCTTTGGAGTAAACTCCATTGAACTCAATGGAACTTACTTCTGAGTAGACATGCTTAGGATTGCACTGTAAGTCTGCAATCCAAACACCACTTTCTTTGGAGTAAACCCCATTGAACTCAATGGAACTTACTTCTGAGTAGACATGCTTAGGATTGCAGTGTAAGTCTGCAATCCTAACACCACTTTCTTTGGAGTAAACCCCATTGAACTCAATGGAACTTACTTCTGAGTAGACATGCTTAGGATTGCAACGTAAGTCTGCATGTAAGTCATGCTTAGGATTGCACTGTTAATTAAAAAATTATTGATGCTACCTTTTGTGTGTGACTGAATTTGGGGAAACATTACAGAGCTGTACTTTTAACAAGCAACCATGTACAGAATAGGCTGTGAACAGTGGTGGGCACCAGCAGGTTCGCACCTACTCTATAGAACCGGTTCTTAACAAGAGATAGTACATATAAAGTTTAAAAATAGCCATTTAAAAGTGGCTGCCAGATGGACAGAGAACCGGTTCTTAATTTCTTTGAAGCCCATCACTGGCTGTGAACTATGATAGTCAATTGGCTTACTCCTGAGTAAGAGTGGATCGGATTGCAGCCTCTTGGATGTTTAAGGAATTCTTTAATCAACTGCTTGGTGGGGGGATTAGGAGGGCTCTTCTTTGTTACAAATAATTTTTAAGCTTATAGTAAATTTATAATTAACTTACTTTCTGTGCAAACCTAAGCATGTCTACTCAGAAGTAAGTCCTATTGTATTCAATGGGCTTACTCCCTGGAAAGGATTGCAGCCCCAATTCTTCCAGGGCAGCCTATGCTCAGTGACACGTCAGGCAGTCCATTGTCAAGCAACAACACGTGTCTTATGGTGTCTTGAGGGTGGCCAAATACATGATGTAGAAGCACCACAGAGGCTTTCAAGGAGGCATCTGTTTTCAGAGAATACGCAGCAGAGGGTCTCGTCTGAGAGTGTGTGTGCCGGTACTCATCCACAGAGTATATCTATATATATATAAAAGAGAAAAGTCACTGACTGATTGACTGATTCACTGACTCATCAATGCCTAGCCAAAACCAGTGGGCCTAGAAGTGTGAAATTTGGGGTGTTCTTTCTGTGATGGGATGTACATGGGGGATGTTGCATGTGATGCTCGTAGGGGGTTGATGTGCAGGAGGGTTGATACACAGTAGGGGACTGCATACGGGGGAATTTTACCCCCGCAACACAGGTGCGTTTTCACTAGTCTATATATATAAAACAGAAAAGTCACTGATTGACTCACTCACTCACTCACCCACTCATCAAAGCCTGGCCAAAACCATCAGGCCTAGAAGCGTGAAATTTGGGGAGGTTGTTCCTTCTGTGATGGAGGGATCCACTAAGAACCGGTTTTCGGTGTGCATGGGGGGGTTGGTGCGCATGGGGGGTCAATGCGCATGAGGGTTGATGTGCATGGGGCAATGATGCGCATGGGGTTGATGCGCATGGGGATGATGCGCATAGGGAACTGATGTGCATGGAGGGATATTGTGCATGGGGGGATGATGCACATGGGTGGTTGAAGCGCATAGGGGTTGAAGTGCATGGGTGATGTTTCACATGGGGGGTTGATGTGCATGGGGCCTGATGCGCATTGGGGGTGATGTTCATAGGGGGGATGATGCACTTGGGGTGGATGAACATGGGGATGCGCATGGGATGGATGGGCATGGGGGGGTTGATGTGCATGGGCAGCTGATGTGCAGTGGGGGGGATGTCACATGGGGAATTTTACTCCGCAATGCAGGTACACTTTCGCTAGTGTGTGTGTATATAGATATATACCGGTAGATATAAAGATACAGATATATATATAGATATAGATATCTCGATATATATAGATAGACAGACAGAGTACAGTATATAAACATTTTTATATACAGTTTGCTTAGTGGTTAAAGGGGGAGTGCCTGTCAATCTGAAGACTAGAAGGTCAGCAGTTCAAGACCCGAGTAATGCAAGACAGGGTGGGTGCCAGTCCTTGGTCCAGCTCTTGCCAGCAGTTTGACAGCATGTCGATGCAGGTAGATAAAGAGGTGCCACTTTGGTGGGAAGGAAACAGCGTTCTGTATGCATGCAGGCCACATGTCTATGGAGGTGTCTTCAGACAAAGCTGATCATGACTAGCTGTGGGGGACAGCTAGTGGGGGACAACCTGTGGGGGACACCTTTCATCTCTATGTACATATGCATACACTCTCACACACATATACGTGATATAAGTCGTATGGAGATGATCTGTGGTGAGTAATGGCACTACCACCTTTTTACCAGAAAACTCTCTCTCTCTCTCTCTCTCTCTCTCTCTCTCTCTCTCTCTCTCTGTGTGTGTGTGTGTGTGTGTTGGCTGGATGTTGTTCAGTCTCCCATGTTAAGTATAGGACAAAAACACGTTGCCCCCTTTTCAGCCCCTGAAGGGTTAATTTCTCCAGATGGTTCTTGGTGGGTGTTCAGGTGACAGAAGGATCCCTCCCAGGATTCCATGCTTCAGGCCCAGCAGTTGGGGCGGAATGTTGATGAGTCATCAATTCTCCAATGCAAAGTATAGGGAGGAAAACGTGTTGCACCCCTTTTAACCCCTTTCCGGTTGGAATTTCCGAAAACCGGTTCTTAGTGCACCCCTCAGTCACGGAAGGAACACCCACCCCAAATTTCACGCTTCTACGCCCAGCATTTTTGGCAGGGCGGTGATCAGTCAGTGAGTGAGTCAGTCAGTGAATCAGTCAGTCAGTGACTTTTCTCTTTTATCTACATACAGTGACGCCTCACATAAAGAACGCTTCACATAAAGTAGGTTTCACGTAACAAAAAAAATTTCTCTAGGATTCTGCTTCACGCAAAGAAAGTGCTTCATGTAAAGAAAACATTCGTTGGCAGTTAGGGCAGACGCGCTGGCCAGCAACCTGTTTAAAAAGTGTCAGGGCTGCCTAGCACACCTGCCCATAGTGAAAGCAACACTTCCATGCTGTTCCTCCTGTGCCTGGGTGTCCGCTGGGCAGAGGGAGAGAAGAGCAGTGGAGAAGAGGGAAGCAGCTCAGGGCCAGCCAGAAGGGAGCAGAGAGAGAGGCTCAGGATGAAGAGAAGGAGAAAGTGGGGAGACACTTGGAAAGTGTCTTGGATTACAGAAGAAAGTGTCTTTGATTGCAGCCTCCTACCCATGTCTACCCAGAAGTCTACCTCATTGTGTTAAATGGGTCCTTCTCCCAGGAAAGTGTCTTTAGGATTGCAGCCTAAGTACACTTCATAGGATCATGCCCATTGAATGCATGTTTTGAATTCAATTACAGTGTTTTGTCATCATTTTTACATCCAGTTAATATTTTTATATAAATATTTTTGGAGTTGTGGAACCAATCATCTGCGTTTCCATTATTTCCTATGGGAAAATCCGCTTCACGTAAAGAAAGTTTCACGTAAAGAAACTGCCTCCGGAACGAATTAATTCTGTTACGTGAGGTACCACTGTATATAAAAGAGAAAAGTCACTCACTGACTCACTGACTGCACATGGGGAAAAGTTGCGCATGGGGGATGATGCGCATGGGGGAAAGTTGCGCATGGGGGAAAGTTGCACATGGGGGAAGTTGCGCGTGGGGGAAGTTGCGCATTGGGGAAGTTGCGCATGGGGGAAAGTTGTGCATGAGGGGACGTTGCACATGGGGGGATGATGCGCATGGGGGGATGATGTGCATGGGGGGACGATGCGCATGGGGGATGATGCGCATGGGGATGATGCGCATGGGGAAGTGGCACATGGGGTGTTTCTGCGCCATGGGGGGATGGCATAGGGGGAAATGTTACACCCACAACGCGGGTACGCTTTTCGCTAGTATTTATATATATAGATAAAAGAGAAAAGTCACTGACTCACTGATCACTGTCCTGCCAAAACCGCTGGGCCTAGAAGCTTGAAATTTGGGGTGGGTGTTCCTTCTGTGACGGAGGGGTGCACTAAGAACCGGTTTTCGGAAATTCCAACAGAAAGGGGGTGAAAAGGGGTGCAACGCGTTTTCCTCCCTATACTTCACATTGAAGAATCAGTGACTGAGGGATGTTCTGCCCCAACCCCCAGACTAGAAGCATGGAATTCTGGGAGGGAGTTCCTTCTGTCACATGAACACCCAACAAGAACGGATGTGGAGAAAATTAACCCTTAAGGGGCTGAAAAGGGGTCAATATGTTTTTGTCCTATGCTTAACATGGAAGACTGACCAGCTTCCAGCCAATTTGGTTTTTGGTGCCTGGTGCACGGGGGGGATGCTGTTTGGGGGGTTTGCACTGGGGAGGATGCTGCGCATGGGGGTTGATGCGCATGGGGAGAGGTTCTGCAGGGGGTTGATTACATGTGGGTTGTTGCGCATGAGGATTTGTTGCACATGGGGGATGTTACGCATGGGGGAGATGATACGCATGGGGAGATGATGCGAATGGTGGTTGTTCCGCATGGGGGGTTGATGCGCCTGGGGGGAGGTTCCACATTGGGAGAGGTTCCACATGGGGGTTGCTGCATATGGGGGATGTAGCGTTTGGGGTTTGTTGCGCGTGGGGGGTTGATGCGCATGGGGGGCTGATGCTCATGGGGGGGTTGATGCTCATGGGGTCTTGACGCTCAAGGGGAGATGATGATGCACATAGGGGACTTATGCGTGTAGGGGATGTTGCGCATGGGGGATAGTTGTGCTTGGGTGGTTGATGATCATGGGGAGATGTTGCGCATGGGGGGAAGTTGCACATGTGAGGTTGTTGCGCATGGGGGATAGTTGCATATGGGTGGTTGATGTGCATGAGGGGACTGATGCGCATGGGGGACTGATGTGCATGCGCATGGGGGGATGTTGCGCCGTGGAGGGGATGGTGTACGGTGGAATTTTACTCCTGCAACGCAAGTATGCTTTTTGCTAGTATATTTATATATAAACATATACATATACATATGTATATGTATAGGGAGACTAAATTATGCAGAAAAAGAGTGCTAGATTCGAGTAAATAGTGTGTGTTTGGGGGTGCCTATATATATATATATATACACACACACACATATACATACATATATATATATACACACTCACTGACACACACACGTGTGTGTGTGTGTGTTTGTGTGTGTGTGTATAGATAGATAGATAGATATCTGTGTGTGCACAGAGGTACATATGTGCATATTCTGTATGCATATACAACTGGAGAGATATACATGGACAGACATATACACAGAGATATACACATGGATGAAGACATGTACATGGAGAGAGGCCTTCCTATGGAGTGGAATGGGAGGCGAGTGTCTGCCTGGAGCTCTGTCTGGCGCCCAGTGGAGTCTGTGGGGCCGGGCGAGGGATGGCGGGGCGGGTGAGGAGAGGGGAGGCTCCGCCCTCAGGGGCAGCGGCTCCGGCTCCTTCCTCCAGCGGCAGGGACGAGGCGGGTGAGGCGGGGGTTGCAGGCTCGGTCCGTCCCAGGGCTGGCGGAGGATGGACTGCTAGGTAGGTCAGTCGAGGAGGAGGCGGCCAGAGGCCTTCCAGCCGCCCTCAGGAGTCCTGAGTGAGTGAGGGGCTCCTCCGGGGCTGGGTCGGCAGGGGCTGCTCTCCCCACTGTCTTCCGGGGCAAGACTGCTGCTTCGGCTGCCTGCTCTGGCCTTGGCTCTGGGGTGCTTGCTGTCTGGGTTGTGTGGGGTGCCTGCTGTGGGGAGGCCGCCTTGAAGTGTGGGGGTCCCTGGGGTGTGAGATGCCTGTTGTGGGGGGTATAGGGTGCCTGGCGTGTGGGGTGCCTGGTGTTGGGGGGTACCTGCTGCCTGCTGTGGGTGTGGGGTGCCTGGTGTTGGGGGTGCTTGCTGTGGGGTGTATGGGGTGCCTGGCGTGTGTGGTGCATGCTGTTGGGGATTGCCTGCTGTGAGGGGGTGGGGGTATGGGGTGCCTGCTGTTGGGGGGTGCCTGAGGATGTGGGGTGCCTGGTGCCTGCTGTGGGGGTATGGGGTGCTTGGCGTGTGTGCTGCCTGCTGTGGGGGGTGCCTGCTGTGTGTGCTGCCTGCTGTTGGGGGATGCCTGGAGGTGCCTACTGTGGGGAATATGGGGTGCTTGGCGTGTGTGGTGCCTGCTGTTGGGGGTTGCCTGCTGTGTGGGGTGCCTGCTGCCTGCTGTTGGGGGGTGCCTGGTGGTGCCTACTGTGGGGAATATGGGGGGCTTGGTGTGTGTGGTGCCTGCTGTTGGGGGTTGCCTACTGTGGGGGGTGCCTGGTGTGTGGGGTGCCTGCTGCCTGTTGTTGGGGGGTGCCTGGAGGTGCCTACTGTGGGGAATATGGGGTGCCTGGGGGTGTGGGGTGCTGCTGTTGGGAGGAGGATTTCAGGAGTTGTGGGGTGTTTGCTGTGGTGGGGGTGCCTGGTGTCTGTGGTGTGGGGTGCCTGCTGCATGATTCCTGCTTCTGTGGGGTTGTCAGGAACTTCTTTCGTCAGTGCCTGCAGACAGTAGGCCATTCATGAAGCTCCATCATCCTCTTGCGTGGCAGTGAGGAAAACGTCCCTTTGTCTTGCACACACACACAGTGGTTGGAGAATTTGGTATTTGATCTTCCCTGGGATGCTTTTCGTCACTCATTATTTGCTGAGTGATGATCACCTAATGAGTGATGAGTGATTAGGTCATCACCTAATGATGACCTAATGAGTGATCACTCATTAGGGCTGTGGGTGGCGCAAGTGGTTAAGGCGCTGTGCCTATTAACCAGCAGGCCAGGGTTCGAGACCTGGGTCAGCTCCACAAGACAGGGTTAGCTCCTGTCCTTAGCCCAGCTCTGCGACGCCAGCTGGATCCAATTGTATCGGCTCTGCCTTTCCATTGGACTCATTCAGTGGCGTGGAGAGAGGGGATCTGCTGCTTGGGTAACAGCCTTTCCTCCATAACAATCCAACCCAGGCTTTCGTGCTTCGCGTGCAGCGTATGCAGCGCTGAGCACGATACCATAGTCTTCCAAGACTGACAGAGGCCTGCTTTTATTTGCTGAGTGATAAAAAAACTGTAATTTGCTAAGTAATAATACATTTCCTTAGCCAAGGAAAAGACTATTTTTTTTTACTGATACAAGAAAAACCGGTGGTAAAATACACTTGAGCAGATGGAAGAGGGTGTGGGTGGCTTCACGTGGGTTGATAAAAGTTGCCCGATCAACTTTTCTATAATCAATTGATGTTTTTTTCTTTAATGGGACTACCATGTTCCCTTTAGTGTTGTTATTCTGAAATGCCTGAGAGTCCTAACTGAAGAGGAGGGTCAATAACACAAGAGAGAAAGCATAGTGTTATCTTGGTTTATGAGCATAATTCATTCCTGAAGCATGCTTGTAATCCAAAATGCTTGTATGTCAAAGCCCATTATCCCATAAGAAATAATGGAAACTCAGATGATTCGTCCCACAACCCAAAAATCTTATACAGTGGTGCCTTGTAAGAAGAACATAATTCGTTCCAGAAGCATGTTTGTCTTACAAAGTGGTGCTCTTACAAAACAGATTTTCCCATAGGATGGGTACTCAGATGATTGGTTTCACATCCCAAAAATATTCATATAAAAATATTAACTGTATGTAAAAATGATGATAAAACACTTTAATTGAATTCAAAACACTGTAATATAATACAGAACATAAAAAAGCAGGCCTCCATCAGTCTTGGAAGACTATGGTATCGTGCTCGGCTCTGCATACGCTGCATGCGAAGCACGAAAGCCTGGGTTAGATTGATATGGAGGATAGGCTGTTACCCAAGCAGCAAATCCCCCCTCTCCACGCCACTGAATTAGTCCAATGGAAAGGCAGAGCCAATACGATTGGATCCAGTTGCATCACAGAGCTGGGCTAAGGAGAGGAGCTCATCCTGTCTTGTGGGGCCAATCTGGGTCTCGAACCCTGGCCTGCTGGTTAAAAGGCACAGCGTCTTAACCGCTTGCGCCACCCACAGCCACCACAGAACATGATTACCATAATATTAATAAAAACACTATATTATACTGTATAGTAATACCGAAAAGAAAAACATTTCTGGCCAAGGATGACTAATTTTCACTAAGAGAGTCAGTGGTGTCTTTTTGAGCAACTGTAACAAGGAACCTTCTAATGACACTCGCTTTTCCCCCAAATCCAGAGTAACCACAGGAGCACTTTACGTGCACCTGTGGTTACTGCACCACCTAGTGAAAACCTATGGGAAATTCATATTGGAATCCAGAATAAGTTCTTACACCGGAGCAAGGACTCCCCGTAGTTACTCTGGATTTTGCCCTTTGTCTCCTTTTGAGGCTTTCATGGAAATGTAACATTGCATGTCATTAAACAGATTCATCACTTGCACTGCTACAGCCTTTTTTCAGTGGTGCTTTTCTACAAAATTTTGAACAATTTCCCAATATTTACAAAGGTCTTTAATCAAAGTTGATGTGAGGGATTCCTCCTCCTTATTCTCCTATGCAGATGAAATCTCCATAACCTCTTGCTGTTTCTCACAATGCAGTTCCATCAATTTGTTCATTTTAATTCTTTAAATTAAAGATATCCTTTAATTCTTGGATAGATTTAATGCAAACCACTTTACATGTTTGGTGGAAAAAATTAGGGTTTCATGTTAATGTTAATAAATAGACCCTTTAAAACTTGGTAAGTAAAATAACTGGTGTACTTAATGGGTCAACATATTGTTTCAGATGTATTTTATAGCAAGAGAGCCTCACTGATTTTCATTTTGTGGTAGAAGTATTTGCATATTGGGCTTTTTGAATGCCAAAATCAATATTTTCACTTGCTCATACAAGTTTGTAGTAGTTTACATTGTTGTGAATGTGTGTTCTTAAAGGGATACTAATGTATGTTTTAAAATTTTACTGCTTTATGTACAGAATGGAGACCGACTATAATTCCATGGACTTCTCCAATAACATAGGGGTAGAAGACAATTCTGATTTCAGAGATTTCGGAGGAACAGATGTGAAAGACATGAGGATAGAAGCAGAAGCGGTTGTGAATGATGTCTTGTTTGCTGTAAGCAATATGTTTGTCTCTAAAAGCTTACCATGCACAGAAGATATGGCATACATCAATGTGGAAACAAGAGAAAGGAACAGATACTGCCTAGAGCTCACAGAAGCAGGACTCAGGGTAATTTTTACTTTTGAAAAGTTTCTTAAAGGAAATGTTAGCCATGGGATATTTTCTATTTATTTAAGCAGCCTCTTTTAAATGCGTTTGAGAATGTTTAGTATACTATATGTAAAAGATGCTGGCATATGTTGCTTATTTTTGATTACCAAAACAAGTTTGAATTTATTAGAGCTGAATGACCAAATCTGATAGGGTCCTGTTTTGTAATTAACTCTCATTGTTTCTAGGAGGGATCCTTCATTTTTAATTAATGCAATTCATTGTAGGAGGGCCGTGAATCTTGAATTCTGTTTGACAGCTCTTTTTATCTCAGAAGTTCTGCCCCAAAATGGGTGGCCGTGCTGTCTGTTGTGCTTACTTTTTAATGGTTGACAATAGTCAGTGTTTGATTCATCACTTCAGATTTGAAGAAGCCGTGGCCAGTCTTTCAACACTGGCGCTCCTCTTTCAACACTGGCGCTTCTCATAAATAGTTATGTTGTATAGGAAGTACAGCATGCTGCAGGGGTTTGAACATTTACATGTACAAAAATCGCTGTGTCTACACAAGTACGAAAGCTTAGGTGTTTTGATTTACTGTGCGCTGCCGTAGAACTATTTGTGCTGAAAGGCAGGGTCAGTGTGAGAATCAGCCCCCCAGTACCTGCCCTGTTCTTATAGCCCACACTTCCCTAGCTTGCAGCACTCTAGGGTCTCCCTGCCCAGTTTAGTGAGGTAAGGGTTCAAAATCTCATCTTAGTTACAGTTCTTTTGTTCCTTGAAATCTCAAGGCAAAACACAGCCAAATTACTGAATATTGAATCTTGATAGGAATGTCACAATCCTGAATTCACTAGAGCCTCAGCTCCAGAACTCTGAGGCCCTATGAACTTAGCCCAGCACCCTGGGTTCCCTCTAACTCCAGCACCCAGATCTCAAGGCTATGGATTCGAACTTCGACTTTCCTTGGTAGCTCAAGCAAGCTGACTCCCATTGCCAGGACCCTATCTGATCAAACCAATCTCATGGCTGTAAATATATATTTTGTTTAATAATGTTCACACACGCACACACACACATATATAAAGGCATACAGACTTTCAGAAATACATTGGTTCTAACATAATAAAGCTAGCTTTCTGACTCGACTTGTCCACATAGCTGTTCCTCACCTGGATTCTCTGACCACAATGGGTCCCCAGGCTACTTGTCTGGCACACATCATGGCGCTATCCAAGTGAAGTACACCATATTCTTTATGGATCCATTTTTATCCCCTTATGTTAATTACACCTGCAGCAACCAACCAGTATGCAAGATGGTCCAAAACTTATAGTAGGGCTGGCTAGCAAGCTACTGTTAGTCACTACTCCTACCCCAACAACCAGAAACTATACAACTGTAGGGCATCTTTCCTGATGAGTGTGTCCTGAGCTTGCACAAAACACTCCACTTTGTGATTGGCTACCTGCTCTCCTGACCACTGCGAAGTAGATGTGTTCCTTTCTCACACAAATTACCTTTTTTCTCACCAGTTGTAAAGAAGCAGTTGCAACTCTAAGATGGATTCAGATTTGGACCTAGAGTTTACCTTTCCATTACAGAAATGATATAAATCTATGAAATAAATAGTGCTGGCTCTTAATAAATAGGTTTGGCTCTTCATAATTATATAAGTTTTTTTTAACTCTGGAGAGCCAAATTTGCAGCACTATTTATTTCATAGACTTATATCTTGCCTGTTGAAGGTTTCATGCGTTCCTAGTGATTCACATTTTAAATGGGCATATTTGTAGCCTTGTTTTATACATAAGTATATTTTATTAGTTATGAAACGTAGGCTGCAATCCTCAAGGCACTTTCCTGGGAGCAGTGAACACAGTGGGGCTTACTTTTGAGTAAACAAGGTTAGGATTGTGCTCTTAAAATCTTGGTTGCTATAAATCAAATTTTTTAAAATCAATTTTTAAAAAACTCCCCTCTCCTCTATAGGTGGTTGGCTATGCATTTGATCAAGTGGACGATGGTGTTCAAAATCCCTACCATGAAACTGTCTACTCCTTGTTGGACTCGGTTAGCCCAGCTTATCGGGAAGCTTTTGGAAATGCACTTCTGCAAAGACTAGAAGCTTTGAAAAGGGATGGGCAATCATGATGGAATCTGCAACCAAAAACAGTGTTCAACAAACAGATACTGCTGGTCAGAGTTCTGACTAAGTTGTACTGATACCTGGTGTCAAAGGGAGAAATTTATTTGACTTGTGTTCTTTCCTTTTAAAAAATTCCTTCTTCAATTATTAATTATATCTTGTTAATTATATCATTGTTTCTATTCTGAGTAAATTAGCTAGTTGTTTTTAAGATACCCTAGTGAAATATACATTTACTAGTCTTGGTTAATTTCCTTTCAGGTAGTCATTTGATTAAACATTCTTTAGTTTTGGTCTCTTAAAAATTATTAACTTTTAACAGAATCCCAATTCATATTCTAATAATACCTGTTCAGAATTAACACAGCAATACAGCATATTATGCTGTTATTTTTTTTAAAAAGAACTCCATCTCAGCTTTATCAAAGCCAAATACAATTTGTTATGCTCGTACTTAATAAAATGGATTTTATTTCATTGACCAGTTTTATGTTTAGCACTGTTTCTAGGTATTCCCTAGTTTGTTCACTAGAAAGTATCTTGGAGACAATATTAAATAAAGCATCTTGCTTAGGATGCGATCCATAAGCATATCAAGCCCAGTTCTTGACAGGGACTGTACAGTAAGTTTGAGTATTTGATATGCCCAGTGGGTAACAAGCTTCAAGTACTAAACAAAAGATGAATTGTTGGCATAATGAATGTATTCATCAACTGAAATGCAAATTAGTTAAGCACAGAGATGAGAAAGTTAAAGACTATATTCTTAAAGGTCTGTTCTGCATTGCTTTTGCTAAAATTGTATTAGTTTTGTGTAAAAAGATTTACAGTTTCTTTGAATATTTACTTGATGTACAGTATATCTAAAAGTATTTTTGATTGGTTATTTACACGTTCCCAAGAGTTTCTGTAAACCTTCTCGACCTCTAGCCACCTTAACCATGCCGTACCCTTTTCTAGTCAATATACGACATAATCTTAGCACACTGTACGGTTCAGAGTTGAAGCCTGAAAATACATTTTTAAATTGGGATGCGGAGGGGTAGGGGGGGAGGGAAATAGGTGTTTTAAGTACAAAGTGTGTAAACTTCTCATGCCGCCATAATTTCTTAATGTATTGTACTTGGGAGAAAGACCTGCTTTTAATACAGTGTTATAGACTCAAAATATACTTTGCTAGGTCATTATACTAACATACTTAATGTAATTTCAAAGTGAGTGAGCTTATAAAATCTCTAAATCCTTGGTGAGTGTAAATATACATGTTGCACTCTAGTTGTGTGGCACTGTTTTATTCCAGCTGAAAATGTGATCCAATAGCCAAGAGCCCGGTTAGCTTAGCTTAGCTGAAGCATTTGTGTTATTCCATAACTAGTTAATATAAAAACCTATGGTACAGCATTATATTATGGAGCAATGAATGTTTTCTTACCTTGATAAAAACTAAGATGCCTTGCATTTCCTTCTTTATTCCTATAATATGTTCCTATATTGTATATTTTATGTTCTAAGAAAAATGGGTAGATGTTTTCTTGCACTCCACATCTGTGGCATGTGCATTAGACCTCTGTGAGGAAAATGTACTTTGCCCAGTTTTATCTCTATTCTACCTTTTGAATGATGCATCCATGTTTGTTTTAGAGACTATAAACCTAAATAAACAACAGTCTATTTAATGTGTTGGCATTTGTTTTATTTTAAATATAGGTTTTTCACACCATAGGTACAAATGAAAAATACTGGAATTTATACTAGATTTCGCCACCTGGAAATGGTATTAGGTATAAATGAAGTTGGGCAACCAGTTAATCAGTATGTGTTTTTTGGTTATACAAATATGAACTACAAAAAAAAAAAAATATGCTTTAACTGCAGCTATACTTGCAAATTACTAAAATGGATATTTTAACTTTTTAAATTATTTACAGTTTCTGTCATTACTATAAATTGTGCATTTCTATATTGTATTTATGCTACAGCTGTACACTACAAGCAGGCCTTCGTCAGACTTGAAAGACTATGGTATCGTGCTTGGCGCTGCATACGCTGCATACGAAGCACAAAAGCCTGGGTTAGATGGTTACCCAAGCAGCAAATAGGATAGGCTGTTACCCAAGCAGCAAATCCCCCCTCTCCACACCACTGAATTAGTCCAATGGAAACGCAGAGCCGATACAATTGGATCCAGCTGGCATCGCAGAGCTGGGCTAAGGACAGGAGTTCACCCTGTCTTGTGGGGCCGACCCGGGTCTCGAACCCTCGTCTGCTGGTTAACAGGCACAGCGTCTTAACCACTTGCGCCATACACTACAGAATTTTTATATTTCAGGGTGTTTTTCTTTCTAAAGAAAAGTGAGGTGTACTTTTGTCAGGACTTAAAAATTCCGCTAGAGAGCCCTAGTAATCTCAGAAATCTTTGAATAGAGAGTGTTAAAATGGGTTTTTGTCTGACATAGTGGGAGAGATGCATACATACAATCTTCATTTTAAATTTTGCTTGGCTTGTGGCATGATCCCTTATTTACTGGGAAGGTTGCTGTGTTCAGTTAAGATTACTTTCATAATGATTTGTTTGGGGATTATGGCCTAAGTTTTGTTTTTGCTTTGCGATTTGGTGTGAAAAACTGACAAATAAAAATACAATTTAAAGCTTTGCTTGAGTCTTTACACCAGTTATTTTTCAGTCTTTTTTATCTCATAGCATACTGACAAGATGGCATACTGACAAAATTTTCAAGGCACACCATGCTGCTGATTGAACACATACACCCTCATTGGCCCTACTAATTCCCTCAAACTTCTGCAGCACACCTGCAGAAGTTTGCAGCATTCACGGCATGCTGACTGAAAATAGCTGATTTACACCATGTAGACAGAATAGGATTTGGTCCCAATGCTTCTTTCTCAGCTTTGGAGAGCATCCTCAGATCCTTGTATGCAAAAGTCCTCCAAAGTTGAGAGCAAGCCATTGGAATCAAATCCTGACCTTTCTGTATGGTGTAACTCGAGCAATGCTTTTAACTGTGTTTTAGATTAATCTGACCATGAAAGCATCAGGGTGCGATCCTAACCAATTTAGGCAGGCATAATTCACCTGGCATATCTTCCCATATCCATGGTGGTGTGAGGAGGTCAGCATATGTCAGTGCATTGGCCTAACCCCCCAAGAGTGGTGTAGATAAGTCTTAGGCACTTTTATGACACCCCCAAGTCAGTGTAGGACTTATGCCAGGGCCTAACTGGCGGTTAGGTTTGAACCCCTGGTGTGTTAAAAACAAGCCAGCTAAGAAACAGTAAAAGCAGCAGCAGTTAAACACTTGGCATTTGGTGAAAAGATGTGGTGATGACTTACAGCATCTGTAATCAGTTATCCAAACACTAACCCTATAATCCAGGAGCACGTAAGAGAGATTTACATCGACATAGTTACGGCACCACCTAGTGAAAACCTATGGGAAATTCATATTGCAATTCAGAGTAAATTGTTCTTATGTTGGAGCAAGGACTCCCCGTAGTTACTCTGGATTGCGCCCTTAGTAAGTACAGTTTGCGGAGGACCGACATGTTTGCTTTTATGTGTCTGTTTTCAGGTTTTCATGGTGTATGTACCATCTTAGTATGTTCATAGTGCAATACCTTTTTCTTTTTAAAAATCCTCAAACTGTATCCTTACACTAAGGCAATGACACCTCAATGAATGTGCTGCAGCACATTTGTGTGTAGAGTTTGGGAGAGAGATATTTGTAGAGCTGTTAGGGGATGTCAGCTCCTGGCAGGCAGTGACAAGTGCTTTGTCAACTGCAAAAATATCTAATGGTGTGCCTTGGCTATTTTTATTCCTTATTGATATGTTGTGAGATGAAAAAGTAAAGCACTAAAAAGAAGCTGCAGTGCCCCTCCTGTTCACTAGTTGATCACTAGTTTCTGCTAAAAGAAAACACCAAGTTCTGTATTTTCATTCTGCATTACCCCAATTCTACATAGATTGCAATGCTGAAGACACTTTCCTGGGAGTAAGATCCATTGAACACAATGGGGCTTACTTCTGAGTAGACATGTTTAGTAGGATTGTGCTCCTATTTTTTTTAGATTCACCTCCAAGAGAACTTAGAGCACAATCCTAACCATGTCTACTCAAATGTAAGCCCCATTGTGTTCAATGGATCTTACTCCCGGGAAAGTGCCTTTAGGATTTATTCATTCAGAAAACCTTTATTGGCATTTCAATGTCTTTAGGATTGCAGCCTTACTGGTGAAGACCCTCCTTTTCCATGTTAAGTGGGATCCTGCAGGCAAAACATAGCCTTCTTAGGATTAATACATAGAATCATAGAGTTGGAAGGGACCTAGTAGGTCATCTAGTCCAACCCCCTGCCTGCAGCAGGAATTCCCCCTAGAGCATCTCCAACAGGTGCTCATCGAGCCTCTGCTTGAAGTTCCCCAGTGAGGGAGAGTCCACCACCTCCCTTGGCAATCTGTTCCACTGCCGAACCGCCCTCACCGTCAGGAATTTTTTCCGGATTTCCAGCCGGAATCTCCTTTCTTGCAGTTTGTACCCATTGGTTCTAGTTCTGCTTTCAGAAGCAGCTATGAACAAATTGGCCCCTTCCTCCATATGACAGCCCTTCAGGTATCTGAAGAGGGCAATCATGTCTCCCCTCAGCCTCCTCTTCTCCAGGCTGAACATCCCAAGTTCCCCCAACCTTTCCTCGTAGGGCTTCCCTTCCATCCCACTGATCATTCTTGTCGCTCTCCTCTGGACTTGCTCCAGTTTGGCTGCATCTTTCTTCAAGTGAGGTGCCCAGAACTGAACACAGTACTCAAGGTGAGGTCTCACCAGTGCAGAATAAAGAGGAACTATAACTTCTCGTGACTTGGAAGCTACAGTCCTCTTAATGCAACCGAAAATGGCATTTGCCTTCTTTGCAGACACATCACACTGCTGACTCATGTTCAGCTTGTGATCCACAGCGACTCCAAGATCCCGCTCACATGTTGTGCTGCCAAGCCAAGTATCCCCCATTTTATACCTATGTTTTTGGTTTTTATTTCCTAAGTGCTGAACCTTGCACTTCTCCCTGTTGAAATTCATTCTGTTTGTGACAGCCCAGGATTCCAGTTTATTCAGATCCTCCTGGAGGTTTCTCCTATCTTCTGATGTGTTTGCTACTCCTTCCAGTTTGGTGTCATCTGGAAATTTGATCAGGCTCCCTCGTATCCCTTCCTCCAAGTCATTGATGAAAATGTTAAAGAGAACCGGTCCCAAGACAGAGCCTTGGGGTACCCCACTAGAAACTGACCTCCAGGTTGACACAGAACCATTTACTAAAACCCTTTGAGTGCGGCCATCGAGCCAGTTGCAGATCCACCTAACAATTGCCCTGTCTAGCCCATATTTTTCCAACTTCCTAATTAAAATGTCATGTGGGACTTTGTCAAATGCTTTGCTGAAGTCAAGATAAATGACATCCACAGCATTGCCACTGTCCAGTAAGCTCGTAACCCGATCAAAAAAGGAGATCAGATTTGTCTGGCAAGATTTATTCTTGGTAAATCCATGCTGGGTTGTTTTGATCACTGAGTACTTGTCTAGATGTGCACAAATTGTGTGTTTTATGATTTGCTCTAATATCTTGCCTGGGACTGAAGTCAAACTGACTGGTCTATAATTTCCTGGTCTATAATTTTCCCCTTCTTAAAAATTGGGACTACATTTGCCCTCTTCCAGTCCAGGCACTTCTCCACTCCTCAAGGATTTCTCAAAGATGATCGACAGAGGCTCTGCAAGGACATCTGCCAGTTCCTTCAGAACTCGAGGATGCAGCTCATCCGGTCCAAATGACTTGAATTCATTTAGGCCAGTTAAGTGGTTTCGAACCAGTTCTCTGTCAATCTTAATCTGCTCTTCTGCACCATCCATGTTTTCATTACCTCTTAGGGGATGTAAACACATCCCCGAATCAGTCAATGATCCCGCACCCCCATTTGCACAGCCCTCCTTCTGTGAATAGACGGATGCAAAGTAGGAGCTGAGCAGCTCCGCCTTCTGCTGGTTTCCAGACACCTGCTGTCCATCTTTGTCCAGGAGCAGCCCCAGCCCCTCGTCTCTCCTCCTGTTCCTTTGGGCATATCTAAAGAAGCTCTTTTTGTTATCTTTGACTCCCCTGGCCAGCCTCAGCTCATACTGAGCTTTAGCATCCCTGACCCCCTCCCTACAGGACCGGGCTACCTGCCTGTACTCCTCCTTGGTGATCTTTCCAGTCTTCCACTCCCTATACTTCTCTTTCTTTAACTTCAGCTGATCCCCAAGTTGCCTGTGGAGCCAACCTGGTTTTTTCAGCATTTTCCCCCCTTTCTTTTTTATTGGAATTGCTTCTGACTGTGCTTGTAGAAGCTGCCTCTTAAGGAGCTCCCACCCATCTTGGGCCCCTTTCCCCATTAGATCATCAACCCATGGGATCCCACCTATGACTCCTCTAAGCCTGTTGAAATCAGCTTTCCTGAAGTCCAACATATAAGTTTCACTCTGCACTCTTTTTATTTCCCACATTATTCTAAATTCCAGCAGCTCATGATCGCTTTCCCCTAAAGTTCCCACTATGTTGACCTGATCAACCAGTTCTTCACGATTTGTTAAGATCAGGTCAAGGATGGCCCCTCCCCTTGTCGTTTCCTCCACTTTCTGGACCATGAAGTTATCTTCCAGGCCCATCAGGAATCTACTGGAGCTTCCATGTTTGGCTGAGTTTGTCTCCCAGCAAATGTCTGGGTAGTTAAAGTCCCCCATTACTACTACCTCATATTTCCTTGCAATGCCTGCCAGTTGCTCCAAGAAGACATCGTCTACTCCTTCTCCTTGGCCTGGCGGTCTATAGTAGACGCCCACCACAATGTTTTGTTTTTTATTTCCCCCCCTTACTTTTACCCAAACACACTCCACAGGGATATCCGGACCACTCTCCTGGATTTCAGAGCAAGTATATATGTTCTTGACATAATGCTACTCCACCTCCCCAACACATACATAAGTGTTGTGGTTCTGGTGGTGGAATGTGTGTATATGTATATTGTTTTATTTTCTTCACATGTATACTTTTGATGTTATGGTTTTGATTGGTCTTCCAGTAGCCCTGCAGCCCCCAGTCCTGGTTGCTCAACTGGAGATCCTGAGTCCTGTACCCCATTTTTTACCAGGTGTCCAAGAACTTCAGCACCTGGTGTGGTCCTTGTCCTGGGCGACAACTGAGCCGGTATATAGACTTCGTCTTTTTCTCACCGTATTATGAATCGGTTCAGATACATTTAGGCCACAATCCAGAGTAACTACGGGATCTTTTACACCGATGTACTTATGGTGCCACCTATTGGAAACCTATGGGAAATATATAGAGCAATCCAGAGAAAGTGCCTCTTATGTTCTCCCCATTAGTTACTCTGGATTGTAGGGCATGTCTGACTTCTCAGCAGAGTCCTGTGTGGTATAGGTGACCCTGTCCAGCTTAGACTGCTGCCTCACTGAGGGTGCAATCCTAAGCATGTCTACTCAGAATAAGTCTCATTGTGTTATATGGGACTTACTCTCAGGAAAGAGTGTATAGGATCCCAGCCTGAAGCACGCAGGCCCCACCACCACTGCAAAGTAGTGTCCCTTTGGGGGGTGATTATTATTATTTTATTCAAAATCTAACAGTAATACACTGCAAACAACTTCATGCTGGTTTCTGTCACATCACTATGTGATGTAGTGGTGTATAATATGTGCAGAGCCTAGAAGAGCAGCTATTGTTGTTTTTGTTATTATTATTATCCATAAATACACAGCAAACCATTTCGTGCTGGTTTCATTCACTTCACCAGTTGGACCCTTCCCAAGAGTCTAGGACTGTGTGATGTAGTGGCGTATAATTTGTGCTGATCCCAGAAGAGCGGCTTTCTGCAGTTGGCAGAGTGATATTTTGTCAATGCCAATAGTTTTCAGGTGCCTGCCGAGGTCTTTGGGCACTGCACCGAGTGTGCCAATTACCACTGGAACCACCTGCACTGGCTTACACCAGATACGCTGTAATTCGATTCTTAGATCTTGGTAGTGGGAGATCTTTCCAGTTGTTTCTCCTCAATTCTGCTGTCACCTGGTATAGCAATGTCCACAACCAACACCTTGCTGCTTTCTATGATGGTGATATCTGGAGTATTGTGTTCCAAGACCTTGTCCGTCTGTATCCTGAAGTCCCACAGAAGCCTGACCTGCTCATTTGCAACCACTTTTTCAGGCTTGTGGTCCCACCAGTTTTATGCCACTGGCAGATGATACTTTTGGCATAGATTCCAGTGGATCTTCTGGGCAACAGATTGTGCCTCTGTTTGTAGTCAGTCTGTGCGATCTTCTTGCAGCCACTTAGAATGTGGTCGATGGTTTCATCCACTTCTTTGCAGAACCGGCATTTTGGGTCATGGGCTGACTTTTCAATTCTGACCTTGATGGCATTTGTCCTGATTGCCTGTTCTTGGGCAGCAAGTATCAGGCCTTCCGTCTCCTTCTTCAGTGCTCCACTCGTGATCCCCAACCAGGTCTTATCCTGATCGACTTTTCCTTCAATCTTGGCAAGGAATTGGCCATGCAATACTTTATTCTGCCAACTGGCAGTCCGAGCCTGAATTGCACTTTTGCAATATTCATAGTTGGTCTGCTGTTAATTATTATTAATAATTATTATTAATAATTAATATTATATTATTAATTGTTAATTATTATAATAATAATAATTATAATTACATAATAATATATATTATTATATTATAATAATTATAATAATTATAATATATTATATTATAATAATTAAATATTAATAATTATTAATTATTATAATAATTATATTATTAATTAATATGATTAATAATCATATTAATAATTATTAATTATTATATTATTATTACTTATTAAATAATTATTAAGTTAATAATATTAATAACTGCTATTATTATTATTATTATTATTATTATTATTATTATTATTATTATTAAATTGAAAATCAAACATAAATACACAGCAAAGAACTTCATGCTGGTTTCTGTCACATCACCAGTTGGACCCTTCCCAAGTATCTAGGACTGTGTGATGATGATGATGATGATGAAATAGAAATAGTACATAATGATATTATTAATAACGTGATTTAGATTTAAACAAAATAAAAAAAAATTATTGTTATTATTTTATTAAAATAAATTATTATCGGGGATTATTGTGAATGTTTTGTAGGTGATGCCAGCAGCCTCCTTGTCTTCTGTTCCTGACCCTGTTTACCTGGGAGTAAGCCCTATTGACTGTAATGGGGCTTACTTCTGAGTAGACATGGCTAGGCTTGGGCAGCCCGGGTCCTCCTCCCCTTAAGCAGCTGCATTTGCAGCAGAGCAGCCCACGCGGTCCTTGCAGGGGAAGCAGGGAGGCCACGCCCACCCAGCAGGAGGCCCCGCCCACGGGATCATCTGGCCCCACCCTCAGTTTTGGCTCCTCCTCCCGCCCCTGCCTGCCTGCGTTGCCTAGGAACGCTGAGCATCCCCAAGCATGGCGGCCATGTCTGAGGAGGAGGAGGCGGTGGCGGAGGCAGAGGAGATCATCCGCTGCCAGAGGCTCTTCCTCAACCACCTCGACTCCTACTGCGGACGCAACATCGGCAAGGTCAGGCACGGCACTCACCTCGCTCCTCATGACTCACCCTCACACTGGGTGTCTGTGGAACTCCCTGCCTCATGGCATCTGCCCTCACACTGGGTGTCTGTGGAACTCCCTGCCTCATGGCATCTGCCCTCACACTGGGTGTCTGTGGAACTCCCTGCCTCATGACATCTGCCCTCACACTGGGTGTCTGTGGAACTCCCTGCCTCATGACATCTGCCCTCACACTGGGTGTCTGTGGAACTCCCTGCCTCATGACATCTGCCCTCACACTGGGTGTCTGTGGAACTCCCTGCCTCATGACATCTGCCCTCACACTGGGTGTCTGTGGAACTCCCTGCCTCATGACATCTGCCCTCACACTGGGTGTCTGTGGAACTCCCTGCCTCATGGCATCTGCCCTCACACTGGGTGTCTGTGGAACTCCCTGCCTCATGGCATCTGCCCTCACACTGGGTGTCTGTGGAACTCCCTGCCTCATGACATCTGCCCTCACACTGGGTGTCTGTGGAACTCCCTGCCTCATGACATCTGCCCTCACACTGGGTGTCTGTGGAACTCCCTGCCTCATGGCATCTGCCCTCACACTGGGTGTCTGTGGAACTCCCTGCCTCATGGCATCTGCCCTCACACTGGGTGTCTGTGGAACTCCCTGCCTCATGGCATCTGCCCTCACACTGGGTGTCTGTGGAACTCCCTGCCTCATGACATCTGCCCTCACACTGGGTGTCTGTGGAACTCCCTGCCTCATGACATCTGCCCTCACACTGGGTGTCTGTGGAACTCCCTGCCTCATGACATCTGCCCTCACACTGGGTGTCTGTGGAACTCCCTGCCTCATGACATCTGCCCTCACACTGGGTGTCTGTGGAACTCCCTGCCTCATGGCATCTGCCCTCACACTGGGTGTCTGTGGAACTCCCTGCCTCATGGCATCTGCCCTCACACTGGGTGTCTGTGGAACTCCCTGCCTCATGACATCTGCCCTCACACTGGGTGTCTGTGGAACTCCCTGCCTCATGACATCTGCCCTCACACTGGGTGTCTGTGGAACTCCCTGCCTCATGGCATCTGCCCTCACACTGGGTGTCTGTGGAACTCCCTGCCTCATGGCATCTGCCCTCACACTGGGTGTCTGTGGAACTCCCTGCCTCATGACATCTGCCCTCACACTGGGTGTCTGTGGAACTCCCTGCCTCATGGCATCTGCCCTCACACTGGGTGTCTGTGGAACTCCCTGCCTCATGACATCTGCCCTCACACTGGGTGTCTGTGGAACTCCCTGCCTCATGACATCTGCCCTCACACTGGGTGTCTGTGGAACTCCCTGCCTCATGACATCTGCCCTCACACTGGGTGTCTGTGGAACTCCCTGCCTCATGGCATCTGCCCTCACACTGGGTGTCTGTGGAACTCCCTGCCTCATGGCATCTGCCCTCACACTGGGTGTCTGTGGAACTCCCTGCCTCATGACATCTGCCCTCACACTGGGTGTCTGTGGAACTCCCTGCCTCATGGCATCTGCCCTCACACTGGGTGTCTGTGGAACTCCCTGCCTCATGACATCTGCCCTCACACTGGGTGTCTGTGGAACTCCCTGCCTCATGACATCTGCCCTCACACTGGGTGTCTGTGGAACTCCCTGCCTCATGACATCTGCCCTCACACTGGGTGTCTGTGGAACTCCCTGCCTCATGGCATCTGCCCTCACACTGGGTGTCTGTGGAACTCCCTGCCTCATGGCATCTGCCCTCACACTGGGTGTCTGTGGAACTCCCTGCCTCATGACATCTGCCCTCACACTGGGTGTCTGTGGAACTCCCTGCCTCATGACATCTGCCCTCACACTGGGTGTCTGTGGAACTCCCTGCCTCATGGCATCTGCCCTCACACTGGGTGTCTGTGGAACTCCCTGCCTCATGGCATCTGCCCTCACACTGGGTGTCTGTGGAACTCCCTGCCTCATGACATCTGCCCTCACACTGGGTGTCTGTGGAACTCCCTGCCTCATGACATCTGCCCTCACACTGGGTGTCTGTGGAACTCCCTGCCTCATGACATCTGCCCTCACACTGGGTGTCTGTGGAACTCCCTGCCTCATGGCATCTGCCCTCACACTGGGTGTCTGTGGAACTCCCTGCCTCATGGCATCTGCCCTCACACTGGGTGTCTGTGGAACTCCCTGCCTCATGGCATCTGCCCTCACACTGGGTGTCTGTGGAACTCCCTGCCTCATGACATCTGCCCTCACACTGGGTGTCTGTGGAACTCCCTGCCTCATGACATCTGCCCTCACACTGGGTGTCTGTGGAACTCCCTGCCTCATGGCATCTGCCCTCACACTGGGTGTCTGTGGAACTCCCTGCCTCATGGCATCTGCCCTCACACTGGGTGTCTGTGGAACTCCCTGCCTCATGGCATCTGCCCTCACACTGGGTGTCTGTGGAACTCCCTGCCTCATGGCATCTGCCCTCACACTGGGTGTCTGTGGAACTCCCTGCCTCATGACATCTGCCCTCACACTGGGTGTCTGTGGAACTCCCTGCCTCATGGCATCTGCCCTCACACTGGGTGTCTGTGGAACTCCCTGCCTCATGGCATCTGCCCTCACACTGGGTGTCTGTGGAACTCCCTGCCTCATGGCATCTGCCCTCACACTGGGTGTCTGTGGAACTCCCTGCCTCATGGCATCTGCCCTCACACTGGGTGTCTGTGGAACTCCCTGCCTCATGGCATCTGCCCTCACACTGGGTGTCTGTGGAACTCCCTGCCTCATGGCATCTGCCCTCACACTGGGTGTCTGTGGAACTCCCTGCCTCATGGCATCTGCCCTCACACTGGGTGTCTGTGGAACTCCCTGCCTCATGGCATCTGCCCTCACACTGGGTGTCTGTGGAACTCCCTGCCTCATGGCATCTGCCCTCACACTGGGTGTCTGTGGAACTCCCTGCCTCATGGCATCTGCCCTCACACTGGGTGTCTGTGGAACTCCCTGCCTCATGGCATCTGCCCTCACAGTGGGTGTCTGTGGAACTCCCTGCCTCATGACATCTGCCCTCACACTGGGTGTCTGTGGAACTCCCTGCCTCATGGCATCTGCCCTCACACTGGGTGTCTGTGGAACTCCCTGCCTCATGACATCTGCCCTCACACTGGGTGTCTGTGGAACTCCCTGCCTCATGACATCTGCCCTCACACTGGGTGTCTGTGGAACTCCCTGCCTCATGACATCTGCCCTCACACTGGGTGTCTGTGGAACTCCCTGCCTCATGGCATCTGCCCTCACACTGGGTGTCTGTGGAACTCCCTGCCTCATGGCATCTGCCCTCACACTGGGTGTCTGTGGAACTCCCTGCCTCATGGCATCTGCCCTCACAGTGGGTGTCTGTGGAACTCCCTGCCTCATGACATCTGCCCTCACACTGGGTGTCTGTGGAACTCCCTGCCTCATGGCATCTGCCCTCACACTGGGTGTCTGTGGAACTCCCTGCCTCATGACATCTGCCCTCACACTGGGTGTCTGTGGAACTCCCTGCCTCATGGCATCTGCCCTCACACTGGGTGTCTGTGGAACTCCCTGCCTCATGACATCTGCCCTCACACTGGGTGTCTGTGGAACTCCCTGCCTCATGACATCTGCCCTCACACTGGGTGTCTGTGGAACTCCCTGCCTCATGGCATCTGCCCTCACACTGGGTGTCTGTGGAACTCCCTGCCTCATGACATCTGCCCTCACACTGGGTGTCTGTGGAACTCCCTGCCTCATGGCATCTGCCCTCACACTGGGTGTCTGTGGAACTCCCTGCCTCATGGCATCTGCCCTCACACTGGGTGTCTGTGGAACTCCCTGCCTCATGACATCTGCCCTCACACTGGGTGTCTGTGGAACTCCCTGCCTCATGGCATCTGCCCTCACACTGGGTGTCTGTGGAACTCCCTGCCTCATGGCATCTGCCCTCACAGTGGGTGTCTGTGGAACTCCCTGCCTCATGACATCTGCCCTCACACTGGGTGTCTGTGGAACTCCCTGCCTCATGACATCTGCCCTCATACTGGGTGTTTGTGGAATTCCCTGCCTCATGACAGGGGGAGACAAGATGCAGGGAGCGGGCAGAGACAGGGATGCCTCCTCCACCCTCGCATAAGCTCAACAGCAGCAAGCATCCCCTCACACTGACTGCCTCTGGAACTCCCTGCCTCATGACATGGGGGTGGGAAGATGCATGGCTGGGGAGAGTGGAGAGAGGGAAGCTGCTTTCCTCCTCACTCAACCACAGAACCTCCCACTCAAATTGAGTATCTGTGAAACTCCCTGCCACAAGATAAGGGGGACACATGATGTAGGGATGGGTAGAGAGAGGGGTTCTCTTTCACCCTCACATAACCTCAGGAGCAGCAAGTATCCCCTCACACTGAATATCTGTGGAACTCCCTGCCACATGACATGAGGGGAGACATGATGCAGGGGATGAGTAGAGTGGAGTCTTTCTTGCTGTGTTCCTCCTCAAGCAACCACACAACCAGGAGCATTCACTCAAATTATGTGTATGTGAAACTCCATGCCACATGATATGGGGTAAGAGTTTATGCAAGGGGTGGATAGAGGGGAGAGTGGGAGGCTCTTTTGTCTCTCACGCAACCCCAGAACTAGGAAACAATCTCACTGTGGAGAATCAGGACAAGCAAAAGAAAACACTAGTAGGTGGAACTCCTTGCTACATGGCAGGGGAGGACATTATGCTGGGGATGGATGAAGGGATGCTCTCTTCATCCTCACACAACCACAGAACCAGGGGACGGCCACTCAAACTGAGAGCACAATCCTAACCATGTCTACTCAAAAGTAAGCCCCATTGTATTTGATGGGTCTTACTCCCAGGATTGCAGCATGAGTGTCTGGAGAATTAGGAGAGAGAAAACATTCACCAGTGGAACTCTTTGCCACATGATTTGGGGGGAGATTTTTATGCAGGGAATAGGTTGAGTGTTTCCAGAGATGTTCCTTTCCTTGCCAAAGATTTGCAGAAGCAGGGATCACCCACAATAACAACTGGCCCAGACCTGAATCTGTGCATGGGGAACAGCATGGTTGAGTATTTTGATCCTCTTGTAAGAAAGCTAACTCTGCATTAGGGGTCTCCAAACCCCGGCCCTGGGGCCAGTTGCAGCCCTTGGCAAGCCTCAAGATCCCTATCCAGTGCCTGGGCAAGTCCTTTAATCCACTCCAATACATACTTATACGTAAATTTAGAATCATAGAATCATAGAGTTGGAAGGGACCTAGTAGGTCATCTAGTCCAACCCCCTGCCTGCAGCAGGAAATCCCCCTAGAGCATCCCCGACAGGTGCTCGTCGAGCCATTTGAATACATGTAAATGTATTCAAATTTGAAATGCATTTCATTTTTTCAGCCCCCAGCACAGTATCAGAGAGATGATGTGGCCGTCCTGTCGAAAAGTTTGTTCTGCATAAAAATCAGAACATTGACCCTTTCTTGTACATTTTTAGTATTTATCCACCTGTGTTGTTGGAGCTTCTTTGGATGAAGTACCAGAGGAAGAGGAAGAAGAAGATGAAGGGCGATCCCGTTGTTGAAACTGTGCCTACTAGACCAAAGGAAGGAATATATCAAATTGTGGGAACTCTTTCGAATGCGGAGAGTAAAAAACCAGATTTTGCTATGGAAGCATATACAGTAAGTTTTAAATTTCTATAATGTGGCAAAATAGTGATGCAGGCAGTCCCGTTGATAATTTTTAATCTACACTAATAAATCTACACTCGCAATCTATCATACAGTCTGTGTCCAATTTAGTAAGTTTCAAATACCCTTGCCCCAATACTAAAGTCAGAATATAACCCCACATGATTAGGTAGCAAGAAGGTTCGAGACCCTGGTCGGCCCCACAAGACAGGGTGAGCTCCTATCCTTAGCCCAGCTCTGCGACACCAGCTGGATCCAATCGTATTGGCTCTGCATTTCCATTGGACTAATTCAGTGGCGTGGAGAGGGGGGATTTGCTGCTTGGATAACAGCCTATCCTCCATAACAAGCTAACCCAGGCTTTCGTGCTTCGCATGCAGCTTATGCAGCGCCGAGCACGATACCATAGTCTTCCAAGACTGACGGGGGCCTGCTTTTAGTACGCAGGTAGATTCTAGGAGGCAGGTAGCCCTGCGTCAAGGAGAAACTGTTATCAGGCAATCCTAATGCGTGCTTGCTGTCAGGGGCTTTCCCAGAACTTTAAGGAAACTTTAGAGGAAGAATATTCTAGCTTTTCCCCTGATATGCAAATGAATATTGAGTTTCCATAAGTCCAAATAGTCAAATAGTCCTCTCTGTGTTACAGTCTAGACTGTGTTTGGTGGTGTCACTATAGGTTTTGCACACACTGGTATGGTAGGTCAGAGCATCACCTTCATGATTACTTCCTCCTTTGCAATGGGCAGGGCAATAACCTGGTGATGGGTGTAGAAATGTACCATCCACTTGCCCCCCTCTTTGGTTTTTTTGGCCATAACTAGCTAATGGTTAAATCCATAGCTGTTACGGATCCACACAGTTACGTCACCCTCTATAGTTATCTTATAGAAAGTCATCTTAACTGCTCCAGAGCAAGGGGCTTAATTTCACTTTAGGATATAGGTCTCATTAATTTTATTAATGGGATGGAAGGAGGCTGCCTCCTGACACATTTGCCAAGCTCCACTTTCATCGAATTGGGACCATTACGATGGGCTGTAGCTTACTTGTTACCTGTAGCTTACATGTAGCTTACTTTTGCTTTCCAAAGGGGTCAATACATTTGTCAGTTTGGGGGAGGATTTCTTGGGTGTTTTTTCTGTGTTCATCTCATTGGGAACATTCTCCTGTTATTGGATTCCCATCATCCTGCCCTTTCCAAAGGACTAAGGCTGCAATCCTAAACACACATTCCTGGGAGTAAGTCCCATTGAAGCTAATGGGACTTACTTCTTAGTAGACGGGGATAGTTCAATGCAAGTTCACCTACTCATGAATAAATGTGCAGCAATGGGTTGGTTGCACTTTCCATAAGAGTCTATGTGTTCTATCGCTTTCTAGTTTTTTGGCCATAACTTTTGATAGAAAAAAGATATTTCACTCTGTTTTTTTAATTGCAAAACAACCCCCATGCACAACATTCCCCATGCGCACCATCCCCCATGCGCACCAACCCCCATGTGCATCATCCCCAATGTGCACAACCCCCCATGCGCAGCATCCTCCCCAGTGCAACCTCTTCCTCTGAACAATACCCCCCCAGCGCACTAGGCACCAAGCACCAAATTGGCTGGATGTTGGTCAGTCTTCCATGATAAGTATAGCACAAAAACATGTTGACCCCCTTTTCAGCTCCTTGAGGGTTAAATTTCTCCACATCAGTTCTTGGTGGGTATTCATGTGACAGAATTCCTCCCTCCCAGAATTCCATGCTTCTAGGTCTGGGGGATGGGGTAGAGCATCCCTCAGTCACCGATTCTTCAATGCTAAGTATAGGGAAGAAAACGCATTGCGCCCCTTCCAGTTGGAATTTCCAAAAACCAGTTGTTAGTGCACTCCTCAGTCACGGAAGGAACACCCTCCCCAAATTTCACACTACTAGGCACGGTGGTTTTGGCAGGTGCCCCTCGGTCATGGAAGGAACACCCACCCCAAATTTTATGCTTCTAGGTCCAGCACTTGATGAGTCAGTCAGTGAGTCAGTCAGTGACTTTTCTCTTTTATATATATATAGATAATTTGCAGTTGCCTGGGGAGCCCAAATCTTTGTTAAGCATGGAATCTGATTGAAAACACAATGTTGAAAAATAGAAGCAAAGAAATTCCTCCTTATCCGAATGTTTTACTTTAGGCAAATCCTCGAGAAGACCTGCTAGCTCGCTTGTTAGAGTGTGATGTCATTATTTATAACATCACCGAAGATGCAAATCAAATTGAAGAAGCAACCTGGGCAGCTACAGGTCAGTATAATTTGTTCTTGCCATAAACTGGATGTGAAACATGTAAGCAACCTCTTACATCTAAATGGGTGGTAGATCTGTTATGATCCAGTAAAAGGGGAGCTGAATGACAAAAGCTGCAGTTTAAACTCCTCAGCTATGATGGTTTTTGGGGAAATCTTACATCTATATGATGTTTAAAAGAAACCCACGCACTTATGTAAAGTTAGCCATGCACAGGGTGCAACAGGTCATCCAAATGATTGTGCCAGTTGAATGATTTATTCCAACTGCTGAGGTGCACGTTGATTGTATGTTTTGTGTTATTTGAATTTGAAAATGGTAGATTTGCCTTTTGTGATTTTTAAAACAAGGATTTGTGTCTGAATCTGAGAAAGCTTGACCCCAAGAAGAATCCTGTCCACATTTTTTTTCCTTTTGTACATGTGGGTCTTCATCTAGCTGTGGATGCACATGTAGAAAACCCCAGCAGGATCGTGTACAGCTCTGTGTTTAGTAGGGCTCCTTCCACTGCCAGCCTTGAGAATGTACGGCAGCACCAGAAAGACTGCAAGGAAAATACTGTGGGAGATGAAGGAGAGTAAAATGTTCTGATATATATGTTCAAATCAGAATGATTGCGTTATTTCTGTATAAAACTGATCTTAATTTGGGTTAATTCAGATTGAAAAAAGATTTTAGTTATGTTAAAACGCTAGGAAGTGTAGAGTTGGGTGGTGCTAATTCAAGCTTCAGATGGAAGGTCTAAAAGCAATAGGCTTTGGTGGTAGACAGTAACTGACATACCCTTTCTGCTCCTGGGGCAAAGGTCCACAGTGCCACCTCACCATACTTACTCAACTGAGCCTCATGTGACTGTAGGACCAATTGGTAGAGCCTTCTGGGGCTTCCCCATGGTCTTAAAAAGTACTTCTGGAAAACCATAAGTACTGTTTCAAATTGCATCGGGAACCTCAGAAGGCTTCTAATGCAGGCCTGGAGTTGCATGGGCTCCACGACTGCCCCATTTGTTCCAGTCCACAACTGATGATGGAACCTATTGATAAAGATGGGCACTATTCCAGCAATATCTTTATTGGGTGTTTCTCATTAGATAGCTCAGCATAGCAAAAGAAAAGTTTTTGGGGTATAGAGGAATAGAAGAGAAACTTCAGAAGTTACATCCCAAATCAAGGAAGTGTAATCTGTTTTAACTTTGACTTTTAACACATGTGATTCATCATAGCTCTGCAAGCTGAGGCAAAACAATTTGAGAAGCAGAAAGTGTTCATTCTACTTTCCACAATAATGACCTGGGCACGGAGCAAGCCTCTTGATCCAGTGAGTGATGGAGATAGTGATCTTCTGATATTTATTCATTTTAGCACATAAATTATTTGCCTTCCTTGTAGTTGAGAACATATGGTGTGTTTCATTTGAACAGTTTGGGATAGTTCAACTAAACAGTTAAGACTGCAAACCTAAAGACACTTTTCTTGGAGTAAGACCTATTGAACACAATGGGGCTTATTTTTGAGTAGACATGGTTAGGACTGTGCTTGAAGGTGCTTGGTGGGAATTTATAATGCAGATTTAACTTTTACTGAGATTAACTTTTACTATCCATACAGTGGTTTTTCAGTTAAATAATGTAAAGATTACATGTAAAATATATTTGTTCTATTTTTAAAAAAACAAACAATTGTTTGACGGATTCAAATTCTGAATCATTCTAAAGATCATATCAAAATAAACTCTTCCAAAATTGTCTTCGTCCATCAGGAAGATCCAGAAATACCTTTCACTGAAGAAGATTATCGGCGAAGGAAAGCGCACCCTAATTTTATAGATCACATAAATGCTGAAAAAAATATTATTAAAATTGGCAAGACAGTGAGTATTACTGAAATAATATATAATTTTGAAAATAATAGGATATATCTGCAATGTTTAAGTAATTCTTTTTTGCCTTTTGGTGTCTCAAACTGTTGTGTGCAGCCCTTGATATGCCTGGTTATTGACAGGGGCGCTTTGAGGAATCTTGGCCAGGGTCACCATGTAGAATGGAGGACAGGGTGCCTGTACCTTTAAGCATTGCATAGAAGAGGGAATTTAGGCAGGGAATGCTTTTTAAACTCTTCTCTGTTGAGCAAAAACTGCCTAAATTCTCTCTTCTGTGCAATGGTACAGGCACTGTAAAGGTACAGGCGCTCCATTCTATAAGGTCACCCTATAATCTTGCCATTTGAATTATCTCCCATTTCAGTACAGGGGAAAGTGACACAACAATCTTATCCTAATCCTTAGCCTAATCATAACCAAATTTCCAGTGCTGATGCAGCTGTGTCAACGAACTCCTCAAAGTAAGGAAACAAATTGCTGCATAGTGGTTGCATTGGCACTGAAAAGTTAGGATTGGACTGCTCATGTGACAAAGACCACTGAAATCAGTTGGCTTCGGTGAGGCTAGTGCCGCAGAGTTCTGGCATCAATGGAGCCGACATGTTTTCCATCTCTACCATCAGAGTCATAAGAATTTATGATAATCACATAATTTAACTTTTTGCCATGGGAGGATCTCATGCAAAAGAATGGTTGAAAAATGGATGCAAAAGAATGGATGCTGTGGCCTGCTTAAGAAACAAGCAGGGTTTCCACCCACATCTATCCAGCCACCAGTGCAGCCCCTTTCCCTGGCCACCCATAAAGTCCTGGGATTCTAGTGATCTGTGGAGGCTTTTTTCTCCTAAACATTTCTCTTTTGTGCAGCACTACCTGTAGTGTGGAATTTATTTTGCTATGTAAGTGGTTGGCAGCAGAAACGAAGGGAAGAAAATCTTATGAAATTGGTATAGTTATTAGTTGCAGAGCAAAAATACAGAAAAAGCCATGAAACTGATTTATACGGATTCAGTGATTTTACTGATTTCAATTCCAAAAATTCCAAAGCAATTTAAAATCAGTAATATTGGGGGATAGACTCATACTGTGGCAGTGTTTGCATTTCCCAATCAATACAAATCATTATTTAAGAAAACCGCGGGTGTATAATGGAATATAACATTTTAGAAAAATGTTAGAAGGTTCTCACTGATAACTGATTGAGCAAACGTGTTGGAGAAGACAACCCCTACTATCCAGAGTAACTGTGGGAGCACGTAAGAGACATTTACGTCAAGGTAGTTACAGCACCACCTAGTGAAAACTTATGAAAAATTCATATTGCAGTCCAGAGTAAATTGTTCTTACGCTGGAGCAAGGACTCCCCGTAGTTACTCTGGATTGTACCCAAAGTGTTCTTGTTTCACTACTATTTTGCCTCACTTTTCTACCCGAAGAATGGTTGTATGAAGGCCTTAGCTCAAAGGATTGTGATTGAATGAATCTGAAGAAGTCCTGGAATAGCACTGAAAATTCAGAAGAGTTGAAATTTTGGATCCATCATTTCTGTTTTCTTTTTGTCCCCCAGACCAAAGGCAAGTTATCCACATACGTTGTTGCTTCTGGTGTTCAATATGGAGCTGAAGAAAGAATTCTGCATTACTTTTTTAAGGTAGGTGTATATCAAGGAAATTTGAATGCTTGTCAATACTGCAGAATTTGTAAGGCAAATTGGGTGTGTTTGATTTAATACATCTTTTCCATCTTTTGCTTAATCAATTAGTTTCTCTTCAGGAAGCATGATGACCCATTTAAATTGAACAGATTTATTTTAGCATATATTGCAAATGATTGATAGATGAGGGTGCAATCATTACCAACTTTCCAGCCCTGGCTTTGCTGTTCCAGTGGGGCATGTGCTGCATCCAGCAATGAGAGCGGCTGTTGCAGATGGTGAAGGCCTCAAGGTAGGACAGTGTTTGTTCCCTTACCTTGGAGTTTCATTGTCCTTACCCTGGAACTGTAAAATTGGTTAGGATTGTGACCTCAGACAAAAAGCCACATTCCCAATGTTATAGATTTGCAATTAGCAGACTTGCTGACCCTTGGCAGACCCATAACACATGTCTGGAAATGGAAGCTGTTCTAATTAAGCATACCATGCTGACCATAGGGTCCACTGTTGTTTACCATACTGTACTGAGGCACATAAAGCTCCACATTATTAAAGGTTTTGCTTCTCTATGAAGTACCAAGTAAAATGTATGCTGAACTTCAAGTTTTTTTTCAAGTTATTAAATAGGTTTCATGTAGTCTGTTCAGAATTCATTTTCTTTGTAAGAACACAGGCAGCTCAATTCTGAGCTGCCCAATGCCCATACGAGCAGTGGTGCCAAAATGGCTGCTGTTGCATCCTATGAACATCCTATGAACATGCCAGTGTCTCCTTGAGTACAGGCCGTACAGTGGGGTAACTCAAATCTATTTTGCCAGCACAGACCCTATGTTTGGGCTCAATAGAGGTTTAGAATAAGGCACTGCTGATTTCCCTACCTTGCAACACTTCACCCTGCCCTGACAAACCTGGCCAGAGCTTTTCCCTCACTCTGGTGGCATGTGGCAGTCTCCTTGTTGTCACTGGGTTCATCATGGACTGGCGCTGAACCAACACCAACTTTTACCAGGCACTGTAATCGTAACCTCTGGTTATGTCCTCACAGGTCCCATGCCGGCCTGAGGGGAACCCCAGAAGTGCTGTAAGGAACTTCTTTGCCACTCCAAGAGGAGGTGGTTTAGGCCAGTGCACAGGAATTGCACCAGTTTCCCTGCACCACTGTGGAAACAGGGATATGGAAAAGTTGTTCTGGCCTAAATTGGTTAGGATATGTCACAATGTGCCATAAAGCATTTCCTGACTCCAGACACGCAATATTATCAGTTTCGCTACGGAGTTGTGGAAGTGACCCTGGGTGGATTCTGCACTCAACAGCTTCAGCTCCAGATTAGAAGTTGAAACTGAGAGAGTTCGATGCTTTTTATAAGTTCAAAGCATGTGAAATTTGAGGGAGGGGGTGGGGGAAGAACGGTACACTTCAGATACTGCAAAACATATCAGTAATTCAACATTAGGAGAAAGCTAATAGCTCAGTGATAGAGACTATGTTCTTCATGCAGTAGTAGTAGTAGTAGTAGTAGTAGTAGTAGTAGTAGTAGTAGTAGTAGTAGTAACCTTTATTGGCATTGTAACAAACATCCATAAATAAAACAAAAAGACAAACACAGCTCTACCAGACATAGCAAGTAACATGTCCATCAAAAACAAGGTAAGTTAACTTTGATGATAGTATCTAAATATCGAGCCAGCTGTTTAGTGAAGCCAGCATCTTGTATTTCATAAAGCCGTTTGATGTTCCACTTGTCAGCAAGGTGGGGATTCGAATTCAACAAAGGGATTAAATAGCGCTGTCTACTCCAGTCATGGCGAGGACAATGAAAGATTAAATGATCCAGGGATTCCACAACACCCTGGGCACATGGACAGAGTCTTTTGGTATATTCAGTCCCTTTAAAGCAGCCCCACATGACTTCCGATGGGACGACATTACATCTAGATAGGGACATTGCTCTGCGATCCCTGGGATCTTCTAGGAGAAAGAGGTAATTGGGGGTCTCACCCGGTTGCACACAGATATGATAGTGGAGCGGCAAGCAGGTTTTATTTGCTTCACAAAGTAGTTCTTGCTGATGAATATCGAGTAGTCTGGTTTTAATAAGCCAAAATGCTTTTTTTTTAGTCGGAGCTCCAAGAATATCTATCCAGATTCCTATACTTTTTAATTTTTTTAACCAGGCATTGGATTTGCTATGAGAGTCTGTTAAAAGATGATGGAGTAAGCTATGTTTATCATAGCTGAAATATAATTTGAGCCAATAGCTGGAAATTCTCAGCCATGCCTGGGTCTCTATTTTCAATAGGCCTGTCTCCAGGCATAACACTGCATATGGTACGCAGTTAGGGAGGCCGAGGATTTTCCTTAGAAAAAGGGCTTGGGGTTGTTCTATCGAACTCTTTGTAGCCTCCATCCACACTGGGCATCCATATAGGATTTGGGGTAGAGCTTTGGCCTTGAATACCTTCAAGGCAGCCGGTATATGTCGGCCCCATTTTTGTAAAAAAATCTTAAGAATTGATGATGTTCTAGCTCCATTCATGGTCCCTTCCAACTCTATGATTCTATGAAATCTTTGACAGCTGAAGGACTACTAGGTAGTTCCACAGCAACTATCACTGACTGGTAGACAGATACTACCAGTATCTCTCTGGGGACAATACTAAGATAGATAAACTGGGGACAGTACTAAGATAGATAAACTGAATATATTTTCCTTTAGCTTGTGAGTCATCATCTCAAGGGAAAGATGCCATGCCAAAGAGACATACTGAAGTAACTCTGTAATTTATTTTCAGTTATCTTGGCTTGGTGACACTCCTGCAATACCAATTTTTGGTGATGGAAGAAATTTTGTTCCAACCATTCACATATTGGACTTAGCAGCGTAAGTATATTTGTAGCCATGCCTTATCTTTCTATCTTAATACTTGTGATGTTTACCCATTGTTGTAGGAGTAAAATTTCAAGAATATTTGTGTGCACAGATGGGCACTCATGGACAAAGGTGGACATGGCTGGGCACCAGGCAGCAGGTGCTAGGCATTGGGCACTGCTGAGCACTAACAAGCACTGGAAGAGGTGGGCACTGGTGGGCTCCAGGCATCCCTGCCGGGCACTATTCAGTAGTGGGCAACATCGGCACCAGCAGATATCGGGCATGGGCATCCCTACTGGACATCAGGACCATTGGTTAGTGCCACCATAGGGCACCACCATGCAGTGGGCACTGGGCATCCCTACTGGGCATTAGTGGGCAATGGGCATCAAGCATCACTACCAAGTACCTGACAGCCTTACTGGTCACCACCAGGCACCAACACACAGTGTTGATAGGATGTTTTCCTACATCCTTAAGCATCTTTTGAGTGGAGTGCAGGCGGAGGGTTACATTTTTTGTGCTTCTTTTTGTCTTGACGTTCAATCAGATCTTTAGTGACCCTTTGAGTGGATCACCCAAATAATCAAGTTTTATAGGTTAGTTTCAAGTGAGATGTAATTGGAGGGGGTATCATCTGAAGAAGATGAATCAGCAAATTGCAAATGAGATTATAGAAGATGCCCCACAACACTGAAAGCAGTTCTGGGTTCAGGTCCAGTACACTGGGTCTAAGTATGTTCTGTCAGTGGGTCTAGACCCGTATGCTCAGCATCAGATTTTTTTTTTTAGATTACTTTTTCGAGTAAAAGGAATATGTACTACAGACATACCTATACCTTATTTCTGGAACTGAAGTCTAATAATATTAATTGTTAAAATTTTAGAATACGTGCTTTTTTGGATACTTTTTTAGATTCCCACCCATAAAATACCATACAATAGTTCTGGGCTAATTTTTAATGGTATGTCATGTTAAAGATTCCATGACTGATTATTACATATATGCATCTTTTATGTCTTACTGCAGAGTGTTGCAGAATGTAGCAGATCATAAACCAAGGACTCATTATCTTATTGCAGTGGATGAATCAATACAAACACTGGGTGAACTAGTGAGGGTAAGGCAGCTTTAAGATGTTTTTACTTTCATGTGTTGTATTTTTTAGTGTTTAAAGACCAGAATCTTTGAATTGACATCTACAGCAGAATATATTGTTTACTGTAATCAGTAATGGGATTCAAAGAAATTAACAACCCGTTCTCTGTCCATCTGGCAGCCACTTTTAAATGGCTATTTTTAAACTTTATAAGTCCTATCTCTTGTTAACAACCGGTTCTAAACAATATGTGCAAACCTGCTGGAGCCCACCACTGACTGTAACCATAAACAGAGAAACACTCCTGTGGCACTTTAATCAGTTTATTTTTGTGTAAGGTTTGTGGATTAGAGCCCACCTCATCTCACACATCAAGTTATTAGTCTGAAAAGCTTGTGACACAATATGCTTTTGTGCATTTGTTAGAAACAATCTAACAAACACAGCTTCTTCTATGGAATTTGTAGTCATAGAGGGTTGACTATTCATCCATTAAAAATTGGTCCTGTTTACAATCCATGAAAGCAACACAATAGGGAAGAAATCTTAAATAATGTTCCATTCTTGGGTAAGTGCAATTCAACTTCGAGGCAAGGGAAAAACACTGCCTTACCTTGAGGAGGTAGGCCTTTGTGACTCTTGCATGGTTTCAGGATGCAACACATGCCCCCATGGCATGCCTATGCCAGAGCTGGAAAGTTGTTTATGGTTGTGCCCTTCGTTTTGTTTCAGATCTAGGCACAGCATTAGGCAGGGTAACCATATGGAATAGAGGACACAGTGCCTCTACCTTTAACTAGAGCACCTGTCGGGGATGCTCTAGGGGGATTTCCTGCTGCAGGCAGGAGGTTGAACTAGATGACCTACTAGGTCCCTTCCAACTCTATGATTCTATGATTCTAACTATTGCATAGAAGAGGTAATTTAGGCAGGTTTAACTCAGCACCTGCCAAAATTTACTCTTATTAAAATGGTTAAAGGTAGAGGCACTCTGTCCTCCATTCTATATGGTTTTCCTGAGCATTATGTTTCATCTACCAGTATATTCTTTTCAAGCAGGTGGCAAACAGTCAAGTAACTGTGGAAGGGGAAGAAGCATTTCTTCCTACACCTGCTTCTTTATGCATCCAGTTACAGCTTGAGACTGGATTCCAAGATACAGAGATGCAAGCTAATTTGATACTTACCAGCATTATGATTTCTCTTGAACATTTTAAAAGCACAGTAGTACTTTGAGGATTATTTCATTGTGCTGAACAACATTTGTGTTCATATGAAGTAACTGCTGCATTCAGAAGGCTTACTCATATGCCTCCATAAATAATCATAAATTATTTATTTTTTATTTTAAGAACTTACACCTCTTTTTTCCCCATGACAAAACAAATGTCCAAGATTAGAATTAGGATTTAGGATTTCAGATTTTGCACAATTCAGGATTGCATCCTTACCAGATTAATAAACTCTGTATTTTTTTCAAATATAGTATAATTTATGCCATACCTACACTCCCTGTGAAAACTCTCCAGATTTGGCATATGGGGGCAGTAGAGGACTTTCAGTATTATCTGTTTAGCTCCCTTCAGCACAAATTGTTGGAGGAGGTCTGTTTGAACTCCTGCTAAAATTGTATCTTATTGGTCAATACAATATAAAATTGACTAGCTGAATAACAAGTTATGTTAATTATAAAGAAGGTGGCTCAGCTTGCTATGACAGCTGCCAAAAAATTGCAGCAGTTTTGTACAAAGGAATGTGATGTGGTGTTAAAGGGACTGTTCTGCATGAATATTCATTTTTGCTTCTGTGCTATTCTTGTTGATGCCTGTCTGTTTAATATTTAGCTCTTACTGGTATGGACTTATTACTTATTACTTAGTATACAGTTTCTATTCCTTCTCCTTTGTGTTTGATCAGTGAAAACCGCTGAATCGTAATCTTGTGGATTGCTTTTTTTATTTTTTAAACAGTGTATCAGTAAACACGTAGGTCCTGGAAAAACAGTGAAGATTCCAAAAGAGAATGCTTTTCTAAACAAAGATTTGACAGTATGTATATCTCTTTGTCTCTGTTGTGTTGGTGAGGAATAACAGCTCTACCTGGCACTAGTACACTATGTTGAAGAACACTAAAGTGACATATAACATTGTCCTATGCACAGGTGACCAGATGTCATAACCATAAAAGTGGACAAAGCCCCCCAAAATGTAGGACATGACAAAATAGAAGCACTTGTACGCTGTATATTGTTTTCATGTGGATAGTTTAAACACTGTGGCTGCAATCCTATTCTCTAGTTAGGCCGGCCTAAATCCCAGCATAAGTCCTGTGCTGAGTGGAGGGTGTCACAAAGGTGCTATAAGACATTTCTGCACCACTCCCAGGGTGCATAGACATCTTCCTGCCTTCCTACATCACAACAGGAACAGAAAGACATGAGTTGAGCCTGCCTAGGTTAGGAATGCACCCTTCATTACTTATTATTAAATTTAAAACTATTAAATCTAGAGTACAATCCTAACTATGTCTATTGAAAAGTAAGCCCTATTGTGTTCAATGGGTCTTACTCCAAGGAAGGTGTCTTTGGGATGGTAGCCATAATTTATTAATTACAAGAAGACTACCTGTTGCCCTCTCACAAGGAAAAGGAGGACAATGAAGTTTTTCCCAGAACACCAAGCTAAAAAGGAGGACATGTCCTGGAAAAAGCACATATGTTTACCCTGCCTATGCATGTTTGTTTGGAAGCCTGTCACCCTGCAATTAATGGGACTTCTGTATAGGTATGATTGTGTAACCATGATTGTGTAACCATAATTTTGCAGAGGGTTTTTCAACTTGAGAGCTGAATTGACTCATGCTTGAAGAATATAGTGCTAGATAAATGAATTTAATTTGGTTACATTTAAATCAAACTCTTTCTGCTGAACCCAGCAGTCCCTACCCAGCAGAAATTTGATCCTTCTTCTCCCTGTTCTAAATTAGTACTATATTGCACTCTGTCAGTTTTGAAAGACTATTGTATCGTGCTCAGTGCTGCATACACTGCATGCGAAGCATGAAAGCCTGGGTTGGATTTTTTTATGGAGGATAGGCTGGGCAAGCAGCAAATCCCAAGCAGCAAATCCCCCCTTTCCATGCCACTGAATTAGTCCAATGGAAAGGCAGAGCCAATACGATTGGTTCCAGCTGGCATCGCAGAGCTGGGCTAAGGACAGGCGCTCACCCTGTCTTGTGGGGCTGACCCGGGAATTGAACCCTGGCCTTCTGGTTAACAGGCACAGCAGAAAAGAGTGATGCAGCAACTGTTCTCAATAGGGTAATATTGGTCCTGTTAGTCAGTTAGAACTAATTAATCTCAAAATCCTTTGTAAAAGGATTTTACAAGACTTTGTAAAAGACTTTGTAAAAATGGACAAAAATATCTGATGCATCTGGGTCCATTTTCTGGTGAGCTACAATTGTTTTCTACAGAAGCAAATCTTTGTTGTTGCCCCAGAGGTTACTTGAGAAACCCATTGGCCTCTTCTTTGACTTTGTTTTGGAAACTACGAATTTCCAACTGGTCTCAACCTGAGATTCAGAACCCAGTCCTGAGCTCCGCATGTCAGCACTGGGTAGGTGCTGGCACTCGTTCAGCATTAGCATTTGGGAACCCACTACACACTGACCAGAACAAGGACAAAGTCCAGGTGATGGAGAGTTTAGTTTGGGTGGAGGTTAGGTGTTCCTAGCAGGTGGGGTAGGAGAAGGAAGTGAGGTGGGACAGACAGAGCTTTCCTTCACTAAATTCCAAAATATATGTCGTGACTCCCAGCTCAGTACAGAGTCTCTCAATTCTGTACCAACTAAAATAACCCCATTGAGTAGGCCTACTGAAGAGCTTTGCCCAGTGAGACCACAGTGGCTGCCCAAAGTCCATAAGATGCAGTGGTAGCCATTTTGGTTCTGCTACTTTTCTAGGTGCCAGGCAGTGTAGGATTGGGATGTCGTTTAGCTATGCATCTAGAAAATGAAATGAAATTGATTTTATTTTTAATCTTATAATTGTTAGTTGTTGACTTAGCTTTAATTAGATTTGTTAGATCTTTTAATTTTTTTATTATTATGTACATTAAGTAAGGATCCAGTGTTAAACTGAAGTTTATAAATGTTGTAAATAATAAAGAATACTATATTAATTGTTGCTCTTCCTTTAGCAAGCACATTTGGATGAATTACTTGTGAATCTGCGCATGGAAGCTGTGATTTTGAAAGAGAATTTCAACATTAAGTGGGTTTCTCAATCGGGATTGGTGGAAAATATTGACCAAATTGTCAATGAGTACAAGAAAAGTCGAGGATTATTGGTAAAAAAATTTCATTTGTGTTTATTTTATAATGGATATAGTTTGCCATATGTGTTTACAAGTATTTACAGTTAATGTTTTCACAACTCATGTCATCAGAACACACGTGCCCATTCCTGTTTAATATCTTGCAGAAAGGCATGAAATATGTTTAGAAAAGTTACATCATTTTTCTATAAGATGAAATAATCAAATATAATTAAAATTGTTTTGCGCTATTTTAAGAGTTGCATATTAGCAATTGCACTAAATTGATTTAACCATATGTTTTATTTCTGATCAGAGATCAACTTTATAAATAAATAATTGTTTGTCTTTTTTGTTTCAGCCAGTCAAAATTTGTATTCTTGGACCTCCTGGAGTCGGGAAGACCTCCATCGCAGAAAAACTCTGCAAATATTATAAGTTGCACCACATTAAGATAAAGGATGTGATTACTAAAGCCATAGAAAATCTGGTAAGCTGACCACTATTGCTGTTGGCAGTTTCATTGGTTTGGAAGTAATTTGAAAATACATTATTAGCTTTGGATGCAAGTGCATTACAGGTATAACCTAATTATCAGTGTTCTTTTACTCAGCGATTTTGTCTCACTATAAATTATGTTGGCTCATTAAATTTAAAGATAAACGTCCCTTAAGCAGCAGTTAATAAATAATCTAGGCTGCAATCCTAAAGACATTTTCCTGGGAGTAAGATCATTGAACTCAGTGAGGCTTACTTTTGAGTGGACATGGTTAGGATTGTGCTCTTAAGAGTATTAATCTTCCACTCTGTGGCTGAAAACGGCTTCAGGATGATTTGGCTTTCAGCTAGGAGGAGGATCCCTCCCTTCTTAGGCATCATGTATTACTACCACAACTACTATTCAGCTCAGTCCCAGCCATGGTGATAAGAATAGAAAAACAACCTGTAGATCAATCATGAGAAATTTTGGAGAGATCACTAGAGACTTTTTCATTGTTATTGTAATTGTGTTGATCCATCAGATTGCTGGTCTTCCTTTTCTTATTCCTTCTGTTCTTCCATCCATTACGTCTTTCTCTAGTGTTCCTTCCTTCCAAATGATGTGTCCAAATGATGTGTGTAGCAACTACATTTCAGAGTGGTATTCAGTTCCCATTTGCTCTGCAGTCAGAGAAGTGAAGAAGAGAAGTGTCTGCCTGAAATGAAGCTGGTTTAAGCTAGGGAGGGGGAGGAGGGAAGGTGTTTCATTGCCTCTCTGACTAATGAATCCTAACTAATAGATTAATTAGTTACCATGATAAATAATTGCTTTTGTATAACATAAAAATGGGTATCCACGGGATTCCTGGAACCAAATGTGGTGGGATCCAAGGGGTTTCTTCCACTTCCCATGGTCCTTCCGCTCCTTCCTCAATTTTGTCCCTCATTGTGGTGCAATATCTCAGACCACACTCGACTGAACAGTTCAACAAAACATTTTTCTCTAAGGACAAACCGTAAAACAACAACTTTGACAGGTTCTTGGCAGCCCAGCATTCCAGCCCTTCTGTTACCTCCCTCCTCCACTGTCTGTCTTTTCCTGCCATTTTCCCCTTTTATGCACCATGAGAGACTCCCCCTCTTCCAGCATGGGACCAAGCCATCCAGTCCCAATAGTGCTCAGGGAAAGGCTCCACCAATGTGGGAGGTCCCACCATCCTGAAGACCCCCTTCGACTGTCCATCCAGGGGCGCACAATGGCTGTAGGCCTCCCCTTAGGGTTCAGGGACACATTGTGTCTACTCCTCCCCAGTTATTCCCTGTCCAGCCGCTGTAAGAGAGGCTCTCATCTCGGGCATTGCCCTGGAGGGTTTTGTAGGTGACCCCAGGTCTGCTGAGGGACAGTCCAGCCTTCTGGGGAAAAAGCCCACTGGGAGTTTCTCTTCACACCAAATATTGTGGATGACGAGGTTCAGCCTGTATATACTGTTTTCCCGAAAATAAGAGCTACCCCGAAAATAAGACCTAGTACAGGTGTAATTTTGTGACTGACCACCAGATGGTTCAATTGTGCGTCAAACACTCCATATTCTTGAGTGGAATGGGTTCTTTTCAATGCTCTTAGAACAGTAAGGAAGAAAGCAAGTCAGGCCTTTGCCTTACGTTTTCCCTTCCTTAGATTGTGCTTGTCTTTGAGGGGCTTGTGAGAGGCTGCAAGAGGTTGTAAGAACCTCCACTTGTATCTACTCGATTGTGATCACTTGTTTAAACTCCTGAATTAAACAATCTAATTGCTGTGACGGAAAAACTTTTAAATGTGTGGATTCAAGACCAGATTAGATAGAATCAGATACATAATTCCCTTCAGCCCAACATAGGCTGCAATCCTAAAGACACTTTCTTGGGAGTAAGACCCATTTAACACAATGGGGCTTACTTTTGAGTAGACATGGTTTGGATTGTGCTTATAATTGCCATCCCTGAAAAAAATTGTCATCCCCACTCTAGAATCCTGGCCATGATTGGTGCAAGTAGCAGTGCCCAATGCATCTATGGCGAAAGAAAGGGGGATTGCTGGATGGCCACTGTAAGACTTTACACCAGGTCCCATACATGGTTCAGCAATGCCTAGGTTGCTGTGCAGGAGGCAAGACAAATCTAAGGTGAGGTTATTCTGGAGTAGCTTTGTACTTCCCCTGGTTTGCATTCCTGTTCTAGGTTGCTTTAACAGTTGCCTTTCAATTGCTTTTTCTGTTGCTGAAGCAAAATTGGGCCGATTTTTTTTCTCTAACACTCCACATTATTTGTCCTCCCTAGGAGAAAATTGTAGCTCCTAAAGAGATACCAGAAGCTGAACAGCCTGACGATGAGGAAGAAGAGGAAGAAGAGGGAGAAGAAGAAGGAGATAATGTAGAAGAAGCACAGGAATTATTAGATACACTTAAAGAAAACATGGAGCAAAATTCAGGTAAATTACAATGGCAGTGAAAGGTAGCCTAATTCCATACATGTCATCTTTACATCAGTTTTAAATACAGTGGGTTTTCCTTATCCTTGGGCTTGGCACACATAGATTTGAATATCCGAGGTCATGCTTTAGCCATAAGGAGCACCTTCCCTAAATTGAAACTTTTCCTATAGAGAGAAATGTTTGCAGATAGAACTTGTGACAGGAAGCCCTAGTTTATAGTGCTACAGGTATAACCTAATTATCCACATTTTTTAACCAGTTTTATCTAATGTGAAGGGTCCTTTAAAGGAAAAAAAGTCAATAGCCTCATTAATTTGGGAGAGAGCAACCAGCAGATCTTCTTCACTCAAAGGGCTCAATTCTCCAGAAGCTTAGAACAAATTCTAAGCAGTTTACATTAAAAGACTGCATTGAAAGATTGTTGAAAGAAACTGATTATCACTTCTTTTTTTTTTTTTGAAGAGTGGAGTTCCTGCTCTTAAAACCTTTCTAGAAGCATCAGGCAGACAATCAATCCATCTTTCTTCGGAGGCATTGTCTGCCTGATGCTTCTTACCTGCATTACAATGGACAGGAAGTCTGTTTTAAAATGATTGAACCATTATTTATTTTTAAATCATTGGGATATTGTTTTTGAAATGGATTTTATTTAACAGCTTAATCATTGATTTAGTTTTTGGCTCCACATGGGATCTGAAAAGGCAACCCTCATGGATACTGAGACTCAAACTGGTTTGAGTGGTGCTGACTATTCCATTAGGAGCCTTCCTCCGTCCTCCGCTGCTGATCTTCCCCAAATTGCTCCCCAGCCAACCACATCTGCCTGAAAATTTTGGTGTAGTGTTTGCTGGGTGACAGAAATCTAAAGTAGCAAAAAGGAGCTATTGATAAGGAAGGCTCCCCAGGGAATCATAAGCACCATTCATGTGAGAGGGGAAAAGACAGGGCACCAGATTTGGCCCATAGGCTGGAATCTAGAAAGCCTTGCTATAAACTATAACAGCACTTCTCAAATTTACTAGAATCTACAATGCCATTACATTATTAGTACAGTACTTACTTTCAGGTCACACCTAAACAGGGTGACCAGATGACCGGAAAAACCCAGATTTGTCCGGATTTTTAGCCTCCTGTCCGGGTGTCCTACATTTTGGCATCATTGTCCTACATTTTGGCTTCATTTTGAAACTTTGTGATAGTGCATCGTACCCCATCATGCCATATGTCGTTGGATTCATATTGAAGAGCAGAATCCAATGCAAAAATCAGTTTTGAGATATCTCCTTCCTATCAAAAGTTATGGTCAAAAAACCAAAAACCAAAAACCAAAAAATACATTTTTTGGCAATTTTTTCAGTGGGTAGGAATTTTGGCCTGGGATTAGGAATTTTGGCCTTGGGGTTCAGGAATTTTGGGTTTGGCATCTGGTCACCCTGCACCTAAAAAACACCTAAGTGACATGAGCAAAATCTGATATTGTGCTGCCTACATTTCACTGGTGTACCTGCATATCCAGGCCTTGTGTCTAATTTCACACTTTTCAACCTCCTCCATCCTCTTGCATTAACCAAAGCTGCAAGGCCAAATACATTAGTTATTCTCGGTGTACCAAAACAGTTCCTGTTATTTAAAAAATTGCCTATGTATGAGATGTGTTCTGTCCTAAAACATGTTATAAAACAGCCTGTTTGAATATCTTATTAGGTCCAAATGACCCTGGCCCCATCCCCCTCTTACCCCTTTAGCAAGGCCAGCCACTCTAAGCCAGAAAAACAATAAAAGGCCAGGAACAAAACTTCCAGTCCAAAATAATAACATGTTTTATGCAATTAAGCAATAATCGCAAGCAGCCCTGCTACACACAGTCTCAAAAGAGTTGGTGACACATTGCAAGTTTGCCTTCCAGCCTGCCCATCCACCACTTGTCGTCATCCCCTGAATCCCACCCTTGCATAAAATCTATCAAACCAGGGTCCAAGCTTTGCTTTCAGTCATTGGTACTCCTCCCCCTTGCCATTTATACTCGCCTCTCTTAAAATGCCCTATAAAAATGTTGGTACAGCCTTTGTTCTCTGTTCACCTTGCCTAGTGGAGGTGGAACCCGTGTGTACACATGTAAGAAAGCTAGCTTGTATCAGGATCTAGTATTCTTCTACTGTGTTGGTTTTTTCTCCAAGAACCTAAGTAGTGCCCCAAGGGATTGTGGGTTCAAGTCCCACCCCATTCGGGTACACTAGAAGAGATCCTACAAAGAGATTTTGGATATATGTATACCATGCCCTTTTATAGCTCTTTCTCAGTTGTACTCCAGATGGGGTTTTTAAGGGTGTTTTGGAGAGAGGAAATGGCCCAGTGGGCAGACTGGGCAAAAAAGGATGGTGGAACTGGCTTTAGGTAATCCCTGGCTCAGTTGGTCTTTCACAGACATATTGTGGCCAGTGATTTCCCCCGTAGGGATGGCTGGAGCATTATGTGGGGGAGGGGATCCAATTGTGCCACAGCCATTTCCTAATCTGCACTGGATACAGAGCATGCCACTTGGTCTCTGTGTTCTAGTGTTGGTTAGGATTGGGCTGGCAATCTTATTACAGTGGGACAAAATTGTTAGCAAATTTCTTATTCTGGGTTTCTTCCCTTGCAACTGAACATAAAAAGGTGATGCTTGTTTGATAATGGATGTCTTCATTTAAAATTAGGTCGTCTGGATGATAACTATGTGGTAAGGTTTATGAAGGAAACACTAAATTCGATGCCTTGTAAGAATCAAGGGTATGTTTTGGATGGTTTTCCAAAAACGTATGACCTGGCTAAAGATCTTTTCAATTGTAAGTATTATGCTCTGCTCAGCATTAGTATTGGCATCCATCAGTCTCAAAAGACTATGGTATTGTGCTCGACACTGTATGTGAAGCCTGATGTGTATGTGAAGCACTGTATGTGAAGCATGTATGTGAAGCATACTGTATGTGAAGCATGTATACAGTGAGGCATGATGCCTGGATAGATTAATATGGAGGATAGGCTGTTACCCAAGCAGCATAAGCAGTGAGAAATTTGTAATAAAAATACTTAGTACCCATATAGAATCCAGTTAGTCCAGAATGTGGCCTCTTGGTTCAAAAGCTACACTGGAATAAGATTATGACTGGAATATAGACCATACTCCAGGAGTCTTTCTGATGTCTAGTACGACAGTATAATATCTAGTATAAGGCAAAAAAAACTCTGAAGTTCAGTACAAGGTCACTGATCATCCTCAGTTCTAAGACCAGACATGCCCCTTAGTCTAACCAATCTTACAAGAATGTTGTAGGGACAAAAAGTAAAGAAGGAAAAAGGTACTGTATTATACATCGTACTTTCTTTTTCATATATTGTTTGGGGTTTTACTGGTATGTGGTATCATGCTGGAAGTGTGCAGTGCTTCTAGGCAGGCACATCCTGAGGCACACATATAGAATGTGAAATTTAATATATTGTTAGTTATAAATAAGATTTATGGTATGGCATTGTTTTATAGTCTGCTAATATCTTCTCCCCACCCCCATTTGATTTAAAAATATTGTTTCAGTTTCATTAAAAGGCCCAGAGCACACAAACTGACTGATCTTCGATCATGACTTGGAGATCAGGCATGTCCATAATATATTGTATTCTTCTTCAGTTCCTCCTTCCCAGTTATATGAATTCCCCCACCCCATTTATTTTTGGAGCTCTGACTCAGGGTGATCAAATGACTGGAAATTTCAGGATTTGTCCTCATTTTTAGTCTCCTGTCCGGGTGTCCTCCAAAAGGGCTTCACTGTCCTCCATTTTGGCTTCATTTTGGAACTTTGCAATGGTGTGCAGTACCCCATCATGTCATATGTCGTTGGATTTGTATTGAAGAGCAGAATCCAATGCAAAAATCGGTTTTTTGAAATATCTCATTCCTGTCAAAAGTTATGGGCAAAAAACTAAAAAAAAAATGCATTGAGCTCTATGGAAAAGTAGAAGTGCCCAATATTGCAGCTTTACTATTGAGTAGGTAAATGTGCCATCGTCCGCCAGAAAGGCCAGATTCAGAGGAATCCAAGACCTTGTCCTCCTTTTGAGGTTTGGGCATCTGGTCACCCTACTCTGACTGTTTTTGTTTTGACTCGCGTCAAAGCATATTTGTCCTACTTCCAAACTGTGATTACAATGTATGGTTTTGAGTGAACAACGGTTTATGAAAACTTCAAAAGGATCCTTCTCCATGTTTGGAAGTATCATTGCTTGAGTTAGAATATTGGCTAAGCTGGATATCTTTTGCAATCTATAGAATACTAGATTTAGAGCACAGTCCTAATCATGTCTACTCAAAAGTAAGCCCCATTGTGTTCATTGGGTCTTACTCCCAGGAAAGTGTCTTTAGGATTGCAGCCTGAGTTTTTATATTGATTGCATTTCTTAAAATTATATTTTAGTGGAAGAAGAAGAAGAAGAGGAAGAATCAAGAGGCAAAGTGCAACCCTATGATAAACTGACAATTCCAGGTACGTTTGCTGCTAAAGCACTGGTAGCAATTCCATGTGTTTCAATCTGAGTTTGCTGTAGTCAGAAAGGTGGTGGTGGGGAGATGTTTAATATTAAAAGCATAAGAGACATGCTGGAGAGATGTGCAGCATCTTCTCATTCATCCCTGGTTTATCTCCCATTTGCCCTTTCCCCAAGTGCTTTTGACTGCAATCCCAAACAGACTTTCTTGGGAGTAGGAGCCATTGAACAGAATGAGGCCTACTTTTGAGTAGACATGATTAGGATTGTGCTCTTTATCCCCAAGAGTAGGGTCACTTTGAATGTTGGAAATGAATGGGGAGAAAAGTGCTTCAGGCCTTTGAAGGTAGCTGGGGGGGGCCGAGTAGGGTGTTTTTTCCCTACTGAGCCAGCAAACACCCCCTCTGCATTGTTTCCAGATCCATTCTTTCAGCCTTAGTCATTCAAACCTTTGTCATTCAATGCCTTCCATTTCAGCTTCTGATAAGTGGAGTGCTCAGCAACTCCCTGCAGGGAACTGATCCAATCAGGGAAAAAGGCACAGGAAAAACTTGAGGTTGTAATCCTATCAAGTTCCATTGAACACAATAGGACTTACTTCTGAGTAGACATTCCTAGGTTGTGCTCTTAACTGAGTTGCTGCCTGGACTCTCCAGGGACATGTCCTGGAAAAAGAGGACATATGGTTACCCTGATTACAGGTCTTTGTTCCCCATACTTATCCTTTCATTTTGCTCTCTGGTATAGATACCCAACATAGCCCTCCCGCGTCCCCCCTGAAAAAGTGTCATCCCCTCCCCCACTGCTAGAATCCTGGCTACAGCTCTGGAACCAGGGCTAGAATTTATTACTTCTCAGTTATGCACCCCTTGCTACCTTAGGGAGCCTGAATAGAACCCTCTTGCACTATCACAGGGATGCCCAAACCCTGGTTTATGGGCCACACGTGGCCCTCAACAAATCTCTATGAAGTGAGTGGAGTTCCCTGAAGATAGGCTGCAGGAATCAACTTCAAGGGGAGAACCTCCATGGGCAGAGACTGCAGGAGAATGCTTTGGACTGTATGTAAGATCTTTTCCTCTCAGTTTTGAAAGTGTTGATGAATTAGTTTGAAGATTACCCCCTCTCAAGTGTTTATGGTTTTCATTCATTCATTTATTCATTCATTCATTCAATTTATTCAAATTTGAAATATAAATCCTTTTTTCTGGCCCTCAACAGAGTGTCAAAGAGATAATGTGGCCCTCCTGCCCAAATGTTTGTGCACCTCTGCACTATCATGGTGCAGACCTGAAAGACTTGAATGACCACTGCAAATAAAAAGGAATGTGCTGATCTCTGGAAAAGGAAAAAAATAATGTACACCCCTTTAAAACCAGTTTAAAAACAGCTTTTCTACTGCTGTAAAGTGGCAGTCAGGTAAGCCATCATTCAATTCTTCAGCTGAGCGAGGCAAAAACAGGGGTCCTTTGCATTCCTAATTGTTGACTGCCTCTCTACAACAGTAAGAAAAGCTGTTTTTTAACAATTAAAGGGGTACACTTTTGTATTTTTAAAACTGTTTTTAAAAATACATTTTTTGTATTAGTACAGAGTCTCAGAATCAAACCTCTGTGGATATCAAGGCATGATCTTATTCCATTAGGAGCAGTAGAGGAGCAAGAAACCTGGAAGTGGGTCTTCAAAATTATTGTTCCACTTTTTTTCTTAATCTATGGATTTATTTTATCGACATGGGTTCCAAAATGGAGCCCTGGTGGATAACGAAGGACAACCTGTGTGTTGCAGAAAAGACAGTGGCTCAGATATAGTAGGCTGTTCCACCGCTAACTTTCAGAACTGCTTTTTCTTCCAGAGCATATTATTTCCTTGACTGCCTCGGACGACTACCTGAAAAATCGAATCATGAACCTTCCTGAAAGTGTTGTTGCTGGAACTCATTATGCTCAGGACCGATACCTGAGATCCCTGAGTCTGTTCAGAGACTTAAACGCTGAAGATGAAACAGTTCTCAACTATTTTGATGAACTAGAGATACATCCACAGGTCATTGGTATGGTAGAATGTACATTTAATTTCTTAATTAGTTCCTCCTTTTACCAAACCAGTACAATAGGGTATCTCTGCATCATATTGTTTGGGTACTCTTGTTAAACATTTATTATAATTTTTAATGCCTTTTGATAGATTAAATGCAGAACACATAACTAGAAATAGGAGACAGATGTGAGTTGGTCAATGACTGTTATTGTTCTTGGTGGGTCAGTCTCTTGGATTCTCTTAAATTCATTCAGTCACATTGGCTAGACTAGGACTTCACTGTTTTCTTTCCCTCTCTGTGATGATCTGTGGGGGAGTGAAGGGTGGAAGCAGGTTAGTAGGGGAAATGCTGGGGTACACTGGAGGAGAGTGGGTTTAGAAGGAATTACTGGTGAGTGGTGGATAGTGAAGATCCTTTGGATAGGATCCTTTGGACAGCTTGCCCACCCAAGCAAGCTGGACCATCACCTAAAGTCATCTGAGGGGCTCTGCTTCCAGTGACACTGTTAGTAGATGGCTTCACATGCTGTATTCTCACACAGAAATGTGCAGGCTTCTCAACTATTGTGATATTAAATTGATATATTGCATCTTTTCTTTGGTGTCTTTCATTTATTTATTTTTTTAAAATGTGTTGCTTTGTGAAAAGGAAGAGTTCATTTGTAGTGAAGATGATGCACCAGTTGTTATGACAGTATGTAATTTACAACAGCATAATATTCCAGGCAAGAATGTGTACAATAATAGTGTTATATCTGTGGTGTAATTCACCAGCTACATCATTTTCTGTCCACTTGCTTGAAAGATGTATCAAAATTTGAGGATGTGGAGAACAGACTGATAACGAAAGACATCATCAAAAGTATTGGTGAACCTCGAAATTATGGTTTGACTGATGAGGAAAAGGAAGAACTTGAACGGAAAGAAGCTGAAGAACGACTTGCCAGAGAAGCAAAAGAAAGAGCTGAACTGGAGCAAAGAGAAGCTGAAGAAAGAGCTCAAAAACTGGCAAATTGGGATGACTGGGTAAGCAAATCCCAAACCAGTATAGGCAGTACTTTATGGAAACTCTTCACTAACAAGTGCATCCACGATGATCAGTGGCAATACAGTGAAAGATTTCGCTGAGCAATGTCACACTCTTTCTATTCTAGTATAAACCAAAGGTTTGCTTGAGAGGAAAATGTACAGGTCAATAAGCTTGGGCTAAGAACAGCACAAACTTTTGCATGTCTACTCAGAAGTAAGGCTCCCTGTTTTTAATGGCACTTACTCCTGGGTAAGTGCCTTTAAATTTTCATCCAAAGGCTGCAATCCTATACGCACTTGCCTGGGAATATGTTCAGTTGAATACAATGAGGCTTGCTTCCCATAGGCATGCACATGCTATTAGACAGTATAGCCAGGAAACTAGCTATTACTGTTGTAAATTGTCAGTGTGTAACACAACAAAAGCACCTGATTTTACTTCTTTCATCCCAGCATAGCCCTTTCACTCAATCTTTCACAATGGGTGCAATCCAGAGTAATTACGGGGAGTCCTTGCTCCGGTGTAAGAACAATTTACTCTGGATTGCAATATGAATTTCCTATAAGTTTTTGCTAAATTGTGCAGTAACTATGGGTGCACATAATATCTCTTACGTGCTCCCATAGTTACTCTGGATTGTAGGGTTTGTTTCTTTTTTTATACCCATATATCAATCTATTGGGGATTTTTCTTTATGTATCTGATAAAGTAGATTATATAGATAATGAAGTGGTGTAAAAAATTACTGTTCTTGAATCTGCTGTGGAGTTTGGGTTATATCCAAAGGATTTTTCCTGTTTGTGGAAGGAAAAATTCCTTTATGCAATCAGGGAAAGGACCATTTCTGCCAATTTTGTGATCTATCTTCATCACTCTGTGCTCCTGTCTGAAATCTGTTTCCGAGAAGATGACCTTAGGATACAAATGTTTGTATATTCCTGAAAACATACTGACATTTTTTTACTCTGGATTTTTTAAAAATAGAATAAGCGTTTGGAAGAAGTGAAGCGGCAAGAACAAGAACTTCTGGAAGCCCAATCCATCCCACTGAGAAACTATTTAATGAAGCATGTCATGCCAACTCTTATGCAAGGTCTGAATGAATGCTGTCTGGTTAGGCCGGATGATCCTGTAGACTTTTTGGTAAGGACTTTTCAGGTATCAGACTATTGATAACTTTCAATTCAGATTGAAAGAAAAATATCCAAATTTGATTACCTACTTCTTAATGGTAGCCATAAAATTCTAGTACTTCAAAACTGTTGATTTTTATGACACTCAAGTTTTTTCTAGCATCGGTTTTCCAGGCTATTACTGTAGGTACCCATCAGCAGCTGTGGGTGGCGCAAGCGGTTAAGTCGCTGTGCCTGTTAACCAGCAGGGCAGGGTTTGAGACCCGGGTTGGCCCCATAAGACAGGGTGAGCTCCTGTCCTTAGCCCATCTCTGCGACTCCAGCTGGATCCAATCATATTGGCTCTGCCTTTCCATTGGACTAATTCAATGGCGTGGAGAGGGGGGATTTGCTGCTTGGGTAACAGCCTATCCTCCATAACAATCCAACCCAGGCTTTTGTGCTTCGCATGCAGCGTATGCAGTGCCAAGCACAATACCATAGTCTTTCAAGACTGACAGAGGCCTGCATCAGCACAATATCTTTGAAGCTGAAGACCTTAGATTTTGAAATCAATTTCAGTTGTACAACTATGGATAAGGTTGTACAACTATGTACTATGTTGTGTACAGCTGTAGACTATGATAAATGTTAAGAATTGATGTGTTTCTTTACAGTGGGTATAACAGGATTACAGCCTGACTCTACAGTCCAGAGTAACTATGGGAAGACGTAAAGGACACTTACTCTGGATTGCTCCATTTCCCATAGGTTTCCCATTGGTGGCACCATAACTATGTCAGTGTAAAACGTCCCATAGTTACTCTGGATTGTAGCTGAAGTCTTACTGAACACAATGGGCATACCTCTGAGTAAAATAAATAACATTATTTGCTATAATTTCTCGTTAAGATAAATACAAAAACTAATCATCCCATTTCTCTTCATCTGGTGTCCTGGGAGATGCTCTGAAGGGAATTGTATTGTCCCCTAGGCAGCTAACAAGTAGCTAACTACAAGTGTAATGGTACAGCATTTGCAACGAGAAATGAATGTAAATTCTTCCTATGCCTTTTTCTGTCAGTTTAAAATTTTAACGGTAATAAAATAAAATCATTGTTTGGGTTTCAAGATCACATTCATACAACCTAAATTACAACCTAACATTTCATCCTAAACTATACAGGGAGTTGTCAAAGGATTACAAAAAACCAAACAGGTCCCAGAAACCCTGGAACCCACTTTAAAAAGATAGTTCTAATGCAAATAGAAAGCAAATATTTATTTATGGAATTTATACCCCACTTTTCCCATGCCAATTCAAATGCCCAAAAAAGCTGAAAAGGAGTGCAAAGAGTTTTTGTCCTATACTTAACATTGAAGATTGATTAACATCCAGCAATTTGGTGCCTGATGCCTGATGCACTGGAGGGATGGTGCACATGAAATGTTGTGCATGGGGGATTCATGCACATGGGGGCTTCATGCACGTAGGGGGGGGTTCATACACATGGGGGATATTGAACATGGCAGGTTCATGCACATCGCTTGTTGATGTGCATTGGGGGTTGATGCGCATGGGGGATATTATGCATGGGGGTTTGATGCACATGGGGAATGTTAGAATCATAGAGTGGGAAGGGATGTTGTGCATGGGTGGGATGTTGCGCATGGGGGGTTGATGCACATGGCGAATGTTGTGCATGGTGTTGATGTGCATGAGAGGATGTTGTGCATGGGGGATGATAAGCATGAGGGATGTTGCACATGGGAGGATGTTGTGCATGGGGGGGTTGGTGCGCATGGCAGGATGTTGCGCATGGGAGATGTTGCACATGAGGGATTGATGCGCATGGGAAGGTGTTGTGCATGGGAAGGTGTTGCGCATGGGAGGATGTTGTGCATGGGAGGGTATTGTGTAATGGGGGTATGGCATACGGAAGGTATTGTACTCCCATAACGCGGGTACATTTCACTAGTAAGTAATATAATTTTAAATTAACCACATGAAAGCAGTTTACACAAGTGTTTATAGCTTTTATTTTGTCATGTTCTATGTTTTTCTTGAGCATCCTACATTTTAAGGAGTCTTATTCTCTTTTGTGGTTATGACAGCTGTTTACCCTGAGTATTTACACTGACATCCTGAGTATCAGTGTGCCCTGAGAAGAAAAAAGGGAAGTAAAGATAGACCCTTTACTTCTTCCTGCTAAGCAATTAATTCCTGATTATCATTTTACATTCTTAAAGGGGAAGATGCTTTTTTTACATGCTTAAGGGGAAGGCAGGAGTCTGCCTCCCTGCTGAAAACAGATCTGGGAAAGAGATTGCCTGTCTGCCACATTACTATGGTAAGCAGGCTATTTTAAGTCATTAACTGCTCCCTTAAGGAACCTTTATCATGCAATTTTAACATTGCATTGAGGTAAAACCATAGGTAAAAAAAATCAGGTGATAATTAGGATATACATAATCTTTAGAATATTTAAGAAAAATTCTTAAAGATATGTATGGAATATTACATATTACAAGATATTACAAGATATTACAATGGAATACTTTAGTATTCTTGATGCAATTTACATCAGAGTTTTTTCATCAGAGGAAAGGTTCTTGCCCCAGGAACTTGAAATCAACAGCTTGAATTTTTCAGTTAGCCAGAGGAATTGCAAAAATGTGGATAACTTTTTTGGTACCTATAAAAGCTACTGTTTTTCTTTTATCAACAGGCAGAATACCTATTCAAGCATAATCCTGAATTTGAATAAGTTGAAAACCTCTTTGTGTTGTGATCCCCTCATTATACCACATTGTGTTGCCTTTTAAATAATTATTGTAGAAATAGTGTTGCCAAAATAAAATGTTTTATGATACCTCAGAATGTCTGGACTTGTTCATTTCAGATGAATTTTTCTTACTCAGCTGATTGCATGCCAGGACAACCATGAACCTAGAGAGGCACCTTGTGGTCACTCCAGCACAGCATTTTGAAGCCATTAGCCATTCATTAGTTATTTCTTTTTCTCTGCAAACAAATTTTTTTGTTGATAAATGGTATGCAAGTACTGTTAATTAATTAATTGATTGATAAAGTTTAAGGGCGCAATCCTAAGTAACTTTTCAGCACTGAAATAGCTGTGACAAAAGGGAATGTGATGCATCCTTGTGTTGGGGGCAGTCAAGGTGGCCTCCTCAAGGTAAGATATGTTTGTTCCCCAGTTGTGGAGTTGCATTGCCCTTATGCCAGAGCTGAAAAATTGGCTGGGACTGAACCCTAAATTGCCTCTGTTTCAAAAACAACATTGAACATGATTCAGGAGATGCTATTGTGGATAAAAAATAAAAGCTGCACAAAGCCATATGTGAAAGGCCACTTATGCACAAAGGAGTTTAGGGTCAAAATCTTTTAATCTTTTGGTACTACTAAGATCATTATTTGATGTTCAGCAAATTGTCAGAATGTTCATTTTTACAATCGTGTGGCTACAATCCAGAGTAACGACAGGACCTTTTACACCGTCATAGTTACGGTGCCACCTCTGGGAAATGCATAGAGCAATCCAGAGTAAGTACCTCTTACATCTTCCCATATTTACTGTGGATTATAATATGTCTCTTGTAGTATGAACTAGGTAGAACAGTGTTGAGGGTCACAGAATTCCACCCAGAACCACCACCATTTCTGATTGCAAAGCTGTTGCATTTTTAATGCTAAAGCCCTGTGTGTGTTTTCGTCCTCAAGAACACAACTTTATTCAAAGGAGGCCAAAGATTGTGAATGCAGTTGTGTTCAGCCATCTTCAGCTCACTCCAAAGCATGTCACATCTAATTCTTGTTTGCTTGTTGGCAAGAATACACTCCAGAAGCAGGTTTTCCACATTTAAAAAAAAATGAAAAACCTGGAGGTTTGATGGTAACATCATCTCATCACTGCCTGCGCTGCCAGGTTGCTGAACCCTGTGCTGGGTCAAGATGGGTTAAGGGGCTGAAAGGTTTGAGAACCACTGATTTATGAGAACCCCACATATGCAAGCAATTGAATAGTGCATTAGCTGCCAGCTATTTTCATTCATTTGGTTTGTCTGACACCAATCACAGTGAAGTACAGTACTGCCCAGTTGGGGAGAAAGGTCCATTGAAATGAGTGTAAATTACTTTCTTATGCATGTGCTTTTGTTTTATGAGTGTTGCGTGAGTGTTAGTGGGCTTTATCCTCTGCTTCTCAGAACTAAGGAAACAATGCCTGCAATGTACATTGTGTATTAAACTACAAATCAGATCTGTGAATGACTCTGGGCCAAGTAAAAGATTATTTTGGATAAGCACATGAACACATTTGCACTTGCTGTCTAATTTGTGTCTAATAAATTTCATATAATTTGTAACTCTGTGAGAGGTGATTATTTAAAGTGGGAAAGAAAGGGCAACATAAGCAGCCTCTTGTTGCTACTATTTCTCCATTCTACATCATCCCCTCTTGCACAGAGGTGCTGGTACTCCGTACGGTGCGTACTCCCTAAAAAAGACCCCTGATAAGATGAAAGAAGCTTGTCCCCGGTGGTACAGCCACGTTCTGCATACCAACATCAACACCATAAGATAGTTGGGCCTGCAGTTGGAAGTCAGCGGCAAATGACTGAAGGGCCAGCCAAAACAGTGCTGGCTTGATTGTTCATTTTGCTGTTGTTCAGTGCTGGCTTGACTGTTCAACTGCATGGCAACCTGAGAACCACCGACCTGCACCCAGACAAAGCCCACAACCAGGAGAAATGGCACCAGAGATCCAGAATAGCAGGCCGTGTTACTATGCAGGATCAATGCTAAAGATAAAAGAAGAAATTAGAGCACAGTCCTAACCATGTCTACTCAGATGTAAACCCCATTTTGTCCAATGGGTCTTACTCCCAGGAAAGTCTTTAGGATTGCAGCCAAAGACTGCAATCCTAAACACACTTTCCTGGGAGTGAGACACATTGAATACCATGGGGTTTACTTCTGAGTAGATATGGTGAGGATTGTGCTCAGAGTGTTTTGATTAACAACATGAAAGCAAAATATATGATTGTTTTCAACTTTTATTTTGTCATGTCCAATATTTTCTTAGGTGTCCTACATTATGAGCAGTGGTGGGCTCCAGCAGGTTCGTACCTACTCTATAGAACCGGTTGTTAATGAGAGATAGGACATACAAAGTTTAAAAATAGCCATTTAAAAGTTGCTGCCAGATGGGCGCAGAACCGGGTGTTAATTTCTTTGAATCCCATCACTGATTATGAGGGCTTCTTTTGTCTTCTTTTTCGCGTATGACCTTGGCTGTTTGACTGTTCAACAAACAAAACAAAACAAAACCATTGACAGTCCTTGCATTTCAGGCCACTGTTTCCAATAAGAAGGAACCCAAATGGCTTCTTGACAAATAATGAATAATTTGGACAGGATCAGCCTATATGGGTGTTTTTCCGTTTTCCACTAAACCTGTCCCACATGATGGATACATATTGGCCCTTGCTTTTGTCTTGGGTGTGTTAAACCTAAGGATAGGGTATGCAGATGCTGTGAATGCACAGCCTTAATTGTGTACTGTAGGGCATACTTGTCTGAACAGAAAGGATTGTTGAAACCTGCCCTGAAGGACCTGCTGAGTAAGACCAATGGCGCCTATGTTAGCCAGTTATCCAGACAGATATCTCTAGAACATGGATGTCCAAACGCTGGTCTTTGGCAAGCTTCAATGTGTCCAAGGGCAAGACTTCAAGCCTTGTAATAACAATAACAATACAGTGGTGTCTCACGTAAAGAGCTTAATTCATTCCAGAGGCATGCTCTTTAAGTGAAACACTCTTTAAGTGAAGCAGATTTTTCCATAGGAAATAATGGGAACTCAGATGATTGGCTCCACAACCCCCCAAAAATTCATATAAAAATATTAACTGGATGTAAAAATGATGACAAAACACTGGAATTGAATTCAATACATTCATTCAGTGTTCATGATCCTATGAAGTCTACTTAGGCTGCAATCCTAAAGACACTTTCCTGGGAGTAAGCCCCATTTAACACAATGGGGCTTACTTCTGGGTAGACATGGTTAAGAGGCTGCAATCAAAGGCAGTTTCCTGGGAGTAAGTCCCATTTAACACAATGGGGCTTACTTGTGAGTAGACATAGTTAGGAGACTGCAATCAAAGACACTTTCCTGGGAGCTTACCTGGGCTGCTGCTGGAGGTTCAAGGTGGTTGGTGGGGGCACTTGGGGGCAGCTGCCTCTGGCACCTCCAGGCACCTTAAAGGCAGCAGCGCTGGCCGGCAGCCCTTTTAAAGAGCCTCTGTGTGGAACATTTGGGCTGCATAGCACGTGTGCCCATAGCATGCTTGCTTGTTAAGTGAAGCAGAACTTGTTATGTGAAGCAAGATTTCTTGGAAATTTTTCTTGTTATGTGAAACGCTTGTTAAGCGAGGCGCTTGTTAAGTGAGGTACCACTGTATATTTATTTAAACACAGCCAAAATACACAACAAATCACAGTAAAAAGTAAAAAAACAATGGCAAGTGTGAGCAAAGAACACTTTATGTTTTTGAATGATGATGATTTACTGAAGAAAGTCATAACGAAATGCCAAAAAACAGTTTGATCACCACATCACATGCAAATTTCAGCCTTTTTAGCCAGCAGAGAGCGGTTGAAAGAGTGAAGTATGTGTTGAATAAATGAGTCCTGGGTATTGTTGAAAGAGTGGAACGGTCAGAAAATGAATCATCAGAAAGGGGGGGTGCCTGTAGTAGCTTTCCTTGCAAATGGTAAAGTCAGAGCTTTGCATGGCAATCAGGAGCTGCCTTGCAAAGTATAAGATCTCATTTCTTTACAACCACAATTCATGACCATTGTTTCCAATTTGTATTTTTTCGTGCGCTTTTTTAAAGTGCGCTACGGTACCTGCGCCTAAAACTTTTTCTGCGCCGTTCCTACAGTCAATACGGTAAGAGCCGAGAAGCAAATCATCCTCCCCTCGCTCTGTTTCCGCGCATGCGCGTCTCAACCCGCCCTCTGTTTCCCGCGCATGCGCGTCTCAACCCGCCCTCGTTTTCCCTTCGCGCATGCGCGTTTCAACCCCTCGCGGCCGTTATCTCCTTTATTCAAACCTAAAAGACTCCGTATCCCGTGATGCGTAGCGCGGCGACTCGAACCGTTTCAGGGTGAGGCGCATGCGCAGTACAGTTTTTACGTGTTTTGTGACGCGATGGCGTCATGACGTTCGTGGCGTGAGCCTTCGTCTCCCCCCTTCGCAGAACGTTGCTGTGGTAGCGCCTGGGCGCCATGTTAGGAGGCCGGAGGGGAAGAGGAAGCAGCGGAGGCCGCGAGCGAGCTTAGCGGGCGGGCCTTCCCCTCAGCGAGGGCCTGAGGCGGGCTCGTATCATGGTGACGGCGCCCGCTCTCCAAGGCCGCGCTGAGTGACCGTTGTGGGAGGAGGAGGCGGCGGAGCTTTACCTCAGCCGGGGAGACAACGATGCCGTTGTGAGTCTCGGGAAGGGGGGGAGGGAGAGGCCTGGCCCCGGCGGAGGAGGCCCCACCGGCCTCAGCCCCAGCCCCACGGAGGCTGCTCCACACCGCCAGCGGCCTCCTTCCTTCCCCAGCCGCCTCCGCTCTCCGTTCACGTGACGTCGCTCAGGCCTTGTGGAGGAGCCGCTTCAGCCTCTCGCCCTCTCCCGCCAAGCGCCGGAAGAGGCTCCACACCTGACACGCTGCCACTCCACGAGGCTCCCACCGCCCCCCAGGCAGGGAGCCAGCCCCACACTCGGCCACGGTAGAAGTCCTCGGGGATGTTCCTTCTCCCACACCAGGCCACAGGTTCCTCCCCCCCTGGAGGTTCTCAAGGCTCCCCCCCAGCCCCACACTAGGGCAGGCCAGAGGTTCTCAAGGCTCCCCCCCAGCCCCACACTAGGGCAGGCCAGAGGTTCTCAAGGCTCCCCCCACCAGCCCCACACTAGGGCAGGCCAGAGGTTCTCAAGGCTCCCCCCACCAGCCCCACACTAGGGCAGGCCAGAGGTTCTCAAGGCTCCCCCCACCAGCCCCACACTAGGGCAGGCCAGAGGTTCTCAAGGCTCCCCCCACCAGCCCCACACTAGGGCAGGCCAGAGGTTCTCAAGGCTCCCCCCACCAGCCCCACACTAGGGCAGGCCAGAGGTTCTCAAGGCTCCCCCCACCAGCCCCACACTAGGGCAGGCCAGAGGTTCTCAAGGCTCCCCCCACCAGCCCCACACTAGGGCAGGCCAGAGGTTCTCAAGGCTCCCCCCACCAGCCCCACACTAGGGCAGGCCAGAGGTTCTCAAGGCTCCCCCCACCAGCCCCACACTAGGGCAGGCCAGAGGTTCTCAAGGCTCCCCCCACCAGCCCCACACTAGGGCAGGCCAGAGGTTCTCAAGGCTCCCCCCACCAGCCCCACACTAGGGCAGGCCAGAGGTTCTCAAGGCTCCCCCCACCAGCCCCACACTAGGGCAGGCCAGAGGTTCTCAAGGCTCCCCCCACCAGCCCCACACTAGGGCAGGCCAGAGGTTCTCAAGGCTCCCCCCACCAGCCCCACACTAGGGCAGGCCAGAGGTTCTCAAGGCTCCCCCCACCAGCCCCACACTAGGGCAGGCCAGAGGTTCTCAAGGCTCCCCCCACCAGCCCCACACTAGGGCAGGCCAGAGGTTCTCAAGGCTCCCCCCACCAGCCCCACACTAGGGCAGGCCAGAGGTTCTCAAGGCTCCCCCCACCAGCCCCACACTAGGGCAGGCCAGAGGTTCTCAAGGCTCCCCCCACCAGCCCCACACTAGGGCAGGCCAGAGGTTCTCAAGGCTCCCCCCACCAGCCCCACACTAGGGCAGGCCAGAGGTTCTCAAGGCTCCCCCCACCAGCCCCACACTAGGGCAGGCCAGAGGTTCTCAAGGCTTCCCCCACCAGCCCCACACTAGGGCAGGCCAGAGGTTCTCAAGGCTCCCCCCACCAGCCCCACACTAGGGCAAGCCAGAGGTTCTCAAGGCTCTCCCCCCAGCCCCACACTAGGGCAAGCCAGAGGTTCTCAAGGCTCTCCCCCCAGCCCCACACTAGGGCAACCCAGAGGTTCTCAAGGCTCCCCTCTAGCCCCACACTAAGGCAAGCCAGAGGTTCTCAAGGCTTCTCCATCCAGTCAGGCCAGCAGTTCTTACCCACTCCCCACACAAGGCCAGAGGTTCTTCTCTCTCTCCACCCCCACACAAGGCCAGAGGTTCTTCTCTCTCTCCACCCCCACACTAGGCTAGAGGTTCTCATGACCCCTCTGCCCCCACAGTAACAGGCCAGAGATCCTTATGAGCCCCCATGGGCAGGCCAGTTGTTCTTACAGTTCCTTCCCCAGCCTCACACAAGTGCAGGCCATAGTTTCCCATGGCTCCCATGGTCTTCTACTTGACCAGAGTTTCTACCAGGTATACATGAGTGGTTCTCACTGGATATTACAGTTGGTACATGGCATGGTACCTAGTGGTTCTCTCAGCAATTGCTACCTGTAGCAAGACCAGGAATGCAGTAAAGAGGCTTGGCTCAGCTCGGAGGATGTAGCTCCAAACATTTTTTTCCACAGGCTCTACAAAGCTCTTCTTCCCACCCTGGCCTTTTACTTGTTTTGGCTACACTGCATCTGACCTCCCAACTCACTAGTAAGCGGTGATGATATCATCACAAATTACTTTCAGTGATACTTCAAGAATAGTAAGTGGTACAGCAGAGGACAAACCTTGAGCAACACTGGACTAGACCATTTCTTTTTTAGAGAGGCTGTGCTGTGAGCCCTCATTTCCTGATCTTGAGACAAACACCAGCAGCTCTTTTAAGGTTTCCTTGTATCTGGGACTCTTCAGTCCAAGAGGAAAAAAAACTCTCAAGAGGGACATGGTTGAGATGTAAAAATTATGCGGTAGATGGATGGCGTGAACGGAGAGCTGCTCTTTTTCCTCTTTTGCAACTCCAGAACCAGGGAGCGTTCACTAACTTTGAATGTCTAGAGCAGTGATTTTCAACCAGTGTGCCAAGGCACACTGGTGTACTGTGGATAGACCTCAGGTGTGCCATGGGAATTTGCAGATTTGCATTCATTAATAGGAAAATTGGGGGATTTGAACAGTCTGGTGTGCCTTGTCAATGGTAAAAACAACTGATGGTGTGCTTTGACAATTTCAGTGCCTTGTTAAGTGTGCCATGAGATGAAAAAGGTTGAAAACCACTGGTCTAGAGAGTTAGGAAGACAAAAATAAATATTTCTTTACCCAGTGTGTAATCATTCTGTGGATTTCACAAGAGGCGGTGATGGTATCCAGCCTGGTTGCCTTTAAGAGGGGACTAGACAGGTTTCTGGAGGAAAAGCCCATCACAAATTACAAGCCGGGATATGTATGTGCAGTTTCCTGGTTTTGGAAGTAGGTTATCTCAGAATGCCAGATGCAAAGGAGGGCTCCAGGATATCCTTCTTATTTTGTTGTCCCTTTCCCAGGACTCTTGTCCCAGTGAGGCATCTGGTGGACCACTGTGAGATACAAGAAGCAGGATTAGATGGGCAGTTGACTTAATCAGCTGTCTCATTAGATTAATGTTTCTCAGAGTGCAATCCTAACCAGTTTAGGCCAGCATAGCTCACCCATCTCCCCATTCCTGTGATGTGGGGCACCCTGCACATCTGTACACTGGCCTATTCTCTCCACTCTGGGGAGAAATACTTTACAGCACTTTTGTGACACCCCCAGGCCAGCATGGGACTTGTGATGGCCTAACCAGGGCTTAGGATTGCGTTGTCAATGTTTTTCCTCCATCATACCACTTCATCTAATTGAAGTACCACTGGAACTAGTGATGATTTTATTGTCAGCTACTTCTAAGATGGAAAATCAAGTGCAATGTGACAAACATCACTATGAGGCTCAAGAGTGAAGAGAAGGGCTTTTGGGTGTTCAGAAAAGAAGGCCTTGGAGCTTTGCAGGCTGAGCCAAGCCTCCTACTACTGTTGATTACATTCTTGGTTTCAATGCTGGGTGGGAGATATCTAGGGTTTCTGTGAATACCAACAGACACCACCTCAAGTACTACTGGTGGGACCCCAATGGCTGGTTGAGAAGTCTGCACTAGACTTTTTAAAAAGAGTTAGTCCATGAAATGGGAGACACACTTCCTGACCCAAAATACATACTTGTAACTCTTCAGGCTTCTCCATTTATAGAGGTGGCTTTCCACTAAACTAAATATTGAGTGGTTTTGGAGAGCATGCCAGGCTGCTTTTGCTTTCTGCTTCCACCACCTTTGGTTTCCCTTTTTATCATACTAAGCTTAAATATTTCTTATAGAATACTGAAAATCCTCCTGAAAATACTTCTCTGTAATTGTAGTTGTAATTGTAGTATAGATCAGTGTTCTTAAACTTTGGGGTTGGAACCCAAGAGGGGTCATAAAGCCTCAGTTGTGAGGTCACAGCTGTCTACAGGAACACAAAAGGACCACAGCAGCAACAGTTGAAGGGGCTTCACCAAATTCTTCCACCTTTACATCACCAGGAGACTGTGTCTTGCTCAGAGTCTTAGGAATTGTGCAAAAATAGCTTTCACTAATTCCAAGTTTCATGTTAACTTTTTTCTGCTCTCTCCAGTAACAATAAGTGGTTCAATGAGAATAGTACTGGGAAGGCATTGGGGAGTAGGTGGTAATAGGGTGAGAGGGTAGATGTCCAGGAACTAGACTGAACAACCGTGGGTCCTCAGTTTCATCCTGTATTTCTGAGGTTGTGGCATGCAAAATGTTGAAGACCACTGGTGTAAACTTTATAAACATGGCAAAAGTTACAAACAAGGAAACTCCCCCAAGATTGAAGGCAGGTTTTTAAGATATGTTCTAAAGGAAAGAACATACTGCCATTTTTGTCTAAAAATGCTTTTTCTATACAGCAGAGCTGAGCATTTTAGCTTATGTGCTGCAGAAACCTCTGGTTATTCTGCCATTATTGCTAAATGCAAAGTCAGCTTGTACTGTGTAGTAAAGTCACTATAGTTTGCCATTGATATGTTGAATAGTTAAGGTAATCTTAGCATAAAAGCATAAATGAATTTATATTGATCTTATATTTATATATTGTGATATATATCGGTGTGTGTATATATGTTTGTAAAATATAAACTTACAGCTGTTTTTACTATTAAGGAACATTGTTTGGGGCTTATTGGTTTTTTTTAAAAATAGGGTGGTTTTTTTTAAAATTGCTAAATCCAAATTAAAAAGGTCAGTCAGAACAGTTTTACTGGGTTAAAAATTATGAATATTTTTCTCCTTTCTAGAGTGGACTTGTTTAGAGAAACTAGGTCTATTTCGTTCCTCCTTTTGGAGACTGATAACATCTTAGTTATTACTAGTATAAATAGAATGTTAACAAATTATTCAGGATTTGTTATTGTTCAACAAATAACAGGTTGAATTGCTGAAGTAACTCACAGAGCAATCGTATTCATGTTTGCTCTGAAGAAAATTCTTTTGTTCAGTGTGCCTTACCCAAAGGATAAGGTTTGCAGTTGAGATCAGCCTTAGGTTGCGTACATACTATGCATTTTCTGTAAAGTTTGCACTCTTAAGGATTGACAAGCCAGCCTGATCACCTCTCCCTGTATCCATTGAAGGGCTTGAAGCAACCAGAAGAGGATCATGATAGTTCTTTTCACAAGTTCTGCAGCTTGGGGAGCCCTGTGGAGGCTTCCAGAGGATTTCCAGCATTCCCAGAAGCCTGCTGCTGCCTCTTATAAGAAAACCCCTTCTCCTTCCCAATGTGCCATGATCCTGTGGAGCATGTTGCTGCATTCCCCCCTTCCCCACCAAGACTTCTGCAATTGTTCTGCAGTTTGAGAACCCTCTAAACCCTTTTTAATTCATAGTGGCTTATTTCTACGTAGGTACTGATTTATATATGGCTTAAATCAGCATTTTCATTAAAAGTGTTTTAGTTGAGTTGTCACCAACTTCATTAGACTGGAGAAAGGATTTTTTTTATATTTTACCTTGAATAGGGAATAGAATTGAAAGTCAGTGCAGAGAAAGACAATTGCTTAAAATTACCATTTTGATAGGGTAGATTTACCCTATCAAACTTGACTTTAGATTTAAGAGAAATGTATTTTAGCAGAACCATTCTTAAAGGAATTGCTGAAATGTCCAGACTTATAGAGGTGTAAACTGCTATAAAAAAGTAAATTTTTACTTTTCTCTGAGCTAAGATTGCCCAGTGAAAGAACAGACTTCACTGCATTAGAATAGCTTGCTTTAATTATGTTTACAAAATTAGCAATTTTCAGGGACTAGCAGAATTGTTCTGTTGTTGGAAGACTAAAATTTAAAGATATTTGTGGACACTGAAGGGCACCAGCAGGTATTGGGTACCAATGAGAACCAGGCAGTGGGGTGGGAGCAGCAGTGGGCATCAGTGAGCTGCACCAGGCATAATTGGACATCAGGTTGGCAGCATCAGGTGGCATCCAGGCATCCTAGCCAGGCACCCAACAGCAGGCAACATGGGGCAGCAGGCGCCACCAAGGCATCATAGGGCACCAAATCAGTTCTTAGATGGTTCTTGGATCACAGAAATAATATTCTCCCCAAATTTCATGCTTCTAGTTCCTGGGTCTGGGGCTTTTCAACTCCTTCTGGTTTGAATTTCTAAAAATTGATTCTTAGTGGAAGCCTACTTCACGAAAGTCATACCCTCCCCAAATTTCATGCTTCTAGGTCCAGTGGTTTTGACTGGTTTCCATTCTGGAACCTCCTGTGGATAAAAAAAACTATGCGTATAGAGAAAACAATGGAAAAAAGGTTTAAAGACCCGCTTCCAGGTTTCTTGCTCCTCAGTTCTGGCTAATTGAACAAGTAGTGCCTCAATATTTGCAGGGGTTTGATTCTGGGACTGAAAAATGCTTGATGACTGCCTCTTTACAACAATTGAAAAGCAGTTTTCCAGTCATGTTGAGTCAAATCTGTATTAAAAAAAACTACGTATAACAAGGTTGGACCTGTATTTGCTTTTTGTTAAGTGAATGTGATGCTTCAGGATTGTTTTGAATTATAGAGGAGGAAGTTTAAGTAATCTTTTAAAAGTTGTGGATACCAACAAATCACACCCCATTTACCAGAGCAGTGCCATAGTTCTTCAGTCTTAAAAATTTTCATTGAAGAATGGTTACTTCTTTTACTGAAGCATATTTATTTCTGTTCGGCTTTTGTATTCTAAAATGTTGAGAAGGCTAATCGCTGCAGTAGATCACCTTGGAATTGTTCTAAAAACTTAATTCTAGCTGTTAATATCAAAGTATCTAAGACGACTTTTCTGATTTTTTTTTTCATTTTGGGCATGAAAGGTAATCAAAGTATTTGTCTGTGCTTAACTGAAAAAGAATGAGCTATTCTAGAACGGGTAGATTAAGAAAGGCATACATTTTATCAATTTCATTATAGTGGCAATGGCAGTGGAATTGGCTTTATGAATTTTGTGATCTTCGTGTTCAGTTCAGTTCCCGTACAAACATAAATAACTTATTTTTCTTGTTTTGGAAAGCAACTCACAGGATGTGGGATGTAGTGTGTTGCTGATTTAATCGTACTCACTGTCATGTCTTCATACAGATACAGGAACCCCCACATATCTGCAGTTGTCCTCGCCATCGGTTCACTTAAATCCCACCCTCTCACAATTATGGTTCACTTCTGTTTGCAAATGCTTTGTAAAACGCAGCTTTTTCTTCATTTTACTTTGGAACAGGAAGCAAACACTGAGAAGCTAGACTTGTACTGCTAGAGAACACTACAGGAGACAATTGAGAGAATGCTAACCTGAAGTCATCTGCTGTTCTCTTTCTTTTAACATGTTAACATTCATTTCCTCTAGCATCCTCTAGCAGTAAGAGTCTAGGTCAGTGAATTTTCATCTTTTTCATCTCATGGCACACCAACCAGGTGTTAAAATTGTCAAAGCATACCATCAGTCTTTGGACATTTGACAAGTCACACCATGCTGCTGGTTTCAATTCCTCAATAGCCCTATTAATAAATGATGGGAAAAATCCAGGGTAATTATGGGGAGTCCTCGCTCCGGTGTAAGAACAACTTACTCTGGATTCCAATATGTATTTCCCATAGGTTTTCACTAGTTGGTGCAATAACTACGGGTGCACGTAAAGTCTCTTATATGCTCCCATAGTTACTCTGGATTTGGGGAATAGTTAAATAAATTGTCCAAACTCCCATTGCATACCTGTGGACCACTTGCAGCACACTGGTTAAAAATCGTTGGTCTAGGTTCTCTGTGTTTGCTTTCTATTAGAAACCAAAACAAAAAGCTGTTTTTTGTGCAGTTACAGACATGAGTCATAATTACAATGGTGGGAGGAATTTGAGTGGAGTTCATTGTTATGCGTGGTTTTGGATAACTGCAGTAGCAGCAGGCTGGGGTTTGGACACCCCTGGATTAGAAGAAGGAAAGGTGCACAATGGAAAGCATTGCTTGTAACAGGGAAGGTATTCTCCCAATGCAGTGATCTGCAGTTTGACTATTGCGGTTTTAAGAGTTCATTTTACCTATTGTATTCTTGTGTATTAATGTGAATTCTTAATTTTTTTTCCGTTTGTGGCCCAATATGGTTATCACTGCCAATTGAACCGGTACTTCAGGTCAGTGTAGCGTAGTACCAGCATGTGTTAATTCTAGAGAAGTTTAGCAGTAGGACTACATTGTATGTACTACTACTATTTTATACTATCTGCTGCCCTAAAAATGACAGCTAAGCTTATTAAATGTCTTTGTGGAAGTTGGAATTTGGAGGAATTTCAGTGAAACATAGCAGATTGCTTTCTATAATCTGTTGCTTAGGGTCCATCCAGACTTGTAAGGGGGCAGGAGGAAACATTTTTGAATCATAAAAGAACGTAGTCTAATGCAGCAGTTTTCAACCAGTATACTCTGGCACATTGTTGTGCTGCAAATGGTCTGCAAATGTGCCATGGGAATTTGGGACAGGTAGTTCCAAAGAGAAAGTGAGCCCCTTCCTCAGCAGCATGGTGTAACTTGTCAATTGTCCAGAAACTGAAGCTGTGCCTTGATCATTTTAGCACCTCTCAGAGTGCCATGAGTCGAAAAAGGTTGAAAATAGCTGCCCCGTGTACAAAACAGGGGTTTTCCCCTTTAACAATCTTTCTGGACCATATTCCTTCTAAAACTGCTTCTAAAACTTGGAAAGCCTGTCCAACCTTATTTTCCCTACAAAGCAATTGTTGTGAGTAACTAAGAGATAGTATAAAACAAAAATGGAAACTATCTACAGAAATGTAATGTTTAGAGCATGTTTGTAGGAGAGAGTCTCATAAGCTGATAACACTGTTTATAGTGCTTTTGTATGTGAAATGCTCTGTACACCAAACAGTTTTGTCTTGATATTATATTTTGCTTACCTAATGAATTTTGTTCAACTATAGCCATAATTAGAAGAAACCATTGATAGACTTGTCCCCTCATGAATTTGTACAATCCTATTTTAAAAATATGCATTATGTGATTAGCCACCCGCTTGATTGCCTTTAAAGGGAGATTACACAGATTCATGGTGGACCCGTCTATCATTTTCTACTAGTCATCATGGTTGTATACTGGTTTCATTTACAATGGCAGCAGTATGCTTCTGAATTACCTGCAACAGTGAAGCTTGATGGAAAAAGGTACACCTTTTTCCTGCTGGTGAAATTTCCAGAAGTAGCTGTTGTGCTACTGGTACCCTTCTGGAGGGTTATCTAGAAGTTGGAACATATAGAAATAGGTGGCTCTTGCCTGCCCAGTGCTTTTGCATATGTGCCAAATGCATCAATGTGGCCATAACTTTAGAACCCAGTTTAATGGACTAAGATACTTCTTATCTGGGAACAGGTTTGTTCTCAGTATGGTATGAATGTACAGTGGTACCTTGTAAGACAAACACTTTGTAAGACAAACTAAAATTTCTGAGGAATTCTGCCTTGTAAGACAAACAGTTATACAATGAAAATTCATTGTAAATGAACGAATTGATGAATGCATCATGACCAACAGCAAGAGGTTATGGATTTGATCTCATCTGCAGATGAGGAGAATGTGGAGGAGGAATCCCTCACATCAAATGAGATTAATAAAGGCATAGGAATCTGCACTTGAAAAATAAAAATGTGGAGTTCGTGTGAGAGAGAGAGAGCACATTTTATAAAATGTAGGTAAATTACATTGTGCAAATTACAGTTCTGCAAAATATAAAATTGAATCATTTGTTTTCCTTATAAGTCAGGTTTGAACTTAATCCTTTTTGGAAAGGGCCTCACCTTGAATCTTTTGGAAGCTAATGCATGTTTGTTAGCAATACCTTCAATATGTTTTTTGCGGGGGATGTCACTGGAATTTTCAGCTTTTTAAACTTCTGTACTGGATGTATTTGTAACGTTTATGGAAATAATCCAGTCAATGAGAAATAAATATTGTAACATTGGGCTGACCCCAGCATGCCACTGGACTTCCCCTCCTGCCTCAAGATAACTCATTTCTTATGTTCTTATTTCAAACTTTATTACTTAAGAATCCTATTTCTGGTGACTAGTAGTAAAAATCAGACCCCCACTCTATCAGTTGTAGCATGAAATACAGCATTGGAGAACTGATGGTTTATTTTGTGAGTCAGGAGAATTGAGAGGGTCAGCAATCGTGTATAATAGCTTGCCTAGCAAGGATTTTATAAAAACTGGATAAGAACAAGTTTGGCATGTGTCAGGACCTTCTTAGTGTAGTCAGTGCTCTGAAATGATTCATTCAGAATAGCTCCCTTTAGTAGAAGTATGGTTTTGTCACTTATAAGAAATTAGTAAAAGGAATTAATAAAAAATTAAAAAAGAAATTAATATAATTCATTGCCTAGCCCTAGATTAATAAGAAATGTGTATGCTTGGAAGTGTGGTGGTTTGAGTTTGTAGTACAAGCAACTGGGAATCTCTGAAAGTTGTAAATATAGTGATTGTACGAGTGATCGTATAGTGATCTGATGCTTGCCCTTCTGGTCCATTGTATTGGGATAGAAACAGAACAAAAAGGACCATGGTGGTTAAGAAATGTGAAAATGTCCAATACTGTACAACAGTGGTTTTCATTACTGGGATCCATTTTTTTAAAATGATCAGCATCTACTGGAAGTGATGTTATTAACTTTGAATTGATAGCATAGCTAGAAAGGACATCAATTTAGCCTTCAAAACAAGCTATTCTGAGCTATTCAGAACAAAGTTCTGAGCTTTTTAAATTTAATTGTATTTTAATTGTTTTTTAATTATGTTTTAATCTATATTTATAATTCGATCTTAATGGTGTTTTATCTTGTTTGTCAGCCACCTTTGGCTCCCTCTTGTAGGAGAGGAAAGGTGGGATATAAATAAAATTAATAATAATAATAATAAGCTATCAGCTGAAAATCCAATGAGTGTGCTCATGCTGTTATTTTGCATATCTTGGAATTTAAACATTGCAGATCGGAAGTCAAAGTAGAATGCAGACTTGGATTGTTCTCTGGGCACACATCTCTTTCCTTTTCCAGCACTGCATATCCCCCAATTCAGGACAAGGTATCCTGCCTCTCTCCCATTGGGAGGCTGCCCTATCCAGCAGTTTTGTATCCTGTATGTTCAGTTCTTTATTTTCAAAGACAGCTGAATTGGATGCTATATATCCCACTTGGAATTGGCTCATGCCTCTGTTGGGTCCTGGCCTATAGTTTGAGGAAACTGGTTTACAATAAGAATAAATTTCTATAAAGAGCTACTCTTCTACCACTCCCAAGCAGTTGCTGATCTGCTATAAGATCTTCAATCTTGTATAGTTGCTGATCTGATTAAGAAACTTTCCCCAAATATCACAAAGTCTGCAAACCTGTCCACACTTAAAGTATTCAGGATTCCACCTGAAATTAGCTTGTGGCCTACCTAGTGGGGCCTGACTAACAATTTAAGAAACTCTGTGGTACAGTAATAAAAATAAAGCATGGGTTATATTTCTGCAAAATTAAGCACTGTGTGTGATTGTCCTTAGAAGATATGTCATTAAGGCAGGGAAATAGAGCTGACTGATCCATGTTAACTGCCTCCGTTTGGCTTCAGTGGCTATAGGTCATAACCCTGGATGAAGTGCTTTGTAATGAAATATTGTTAAAGAAAGCAACACTTTTTAAATTATTGTAGAGGTTAAACCTCCCCATTCAGACGTGTGGTTCCAAGATTTTGCATGATGACTTTTTTTGTGTTCATCGTCATTGGCATCCTTCAGTCTTGAAAGTCTATGGCAGGGGTCCTCAGACTTTTTAAATAGGGGGCCGGTTCACTGTCCCTCAGACACTGTCAGGGGCCAGACTATATTTAATTAAATTAAGTAATAAGGAACAAATTATTTTGCAAACAGTGTGTTACTTTCATGTAAAAATGCTACTCAACATAACATATACTGAAGTTGATGGAAAGATGAAAACATCATCAGCATCAGAGCCCCATCCATCCTAGGGAAGTGTGGCAGGCTTATAGCATCAGAGCCCCATCCTAAGCTTTCCTACACAGAAGTAACGGGCTTACTCCTAGGAAAGTGTGGCAGGCTTGCAGCATCAGAGCCCCATCCTAAGCATACCTACACAGAACTAATGGGCTTACTCATTAAGCAAGTGGGAAGCAGGAAGCCGGCGACTGAGGGAAGGGTGCATGAGGGACTGAGTGAGAAGCATGCATGTCTGTTGCCACTTCTCTGCAGCACCAGAGGTTCCCTGGCTGGCACGTGTGCCGGCCAGGAAGTGGGAAGCAGTGACTGAGCAGGAAGGGCGCGGGCGCCGGCCAGGAAACCCCTTGCGCTGCGGAGAAGCGGCAACAGGCATGTGTGCTTCCCACTCAGTCGCTCGTGCACCTGGTGTCTAGGCCCCTGGGGTTTCCCCCAACCCCCGGCGGGGTGGATGCGGGGGGCTTCTGAAAATGCCCGCGGGCCAGATTGAGGGTCATGGAGGGCTGTATCCGGCCCACGGGCCGTAGTTTGAGGACCCCTGGTCTATGGTATTGTGCTTTGAATGGAGGTCCTAAAACAGCATCTAGTATGACTAAAAAGGCTAGCTTGAGAGTGGCAATCCCTTCCACATTGTGGGCAGATATAGTCCCCTGTCCCCTGCCCAGACTCCATTGGTTCCAGGACTGCCTCTTTGCCTTAGCCTGCCGAAAGAGTCTCTTCAAATTGGAGAAGGCCATGCTGCGTCTTTTGCCTCCAAGCTGAACGATAAGAGGTAAAGGTTTCCCAGCTGTTGATGTCCATTCCCAATGCCTTTAGGTCCCTCTTGCAGATGTCCTTATGTCGCAGCTGTGATCTCACTCTAGGGCGCTTTCCCTGCACTAATTCTCCATACAGGAGATCTTTCAGAATCTGGCCATCAGCCATTCTCACGACATGCCCAAGCCAGCATAGACGTTGCTGTTTCAAAAGGGCATACATGCTAGAGATTGCAGCACGATTCAAAACAGCTCTATTTGAAACGTTGTCATGCCAAGAATACATTGGAGACAGCGCATATGAAAGGCGTTCAGCTTTCTCTCCTGCCATACAAAAAGGGTCCAAGACTCGCTGCAGTACTTGCTGATTGTTAGTGTGCTCAGGACCTGGATCTTTGTATGTTCCATCAGCTTCTTATTAAGCCATACTCTTTTTGTAAGTCTGGAAAAAATGGTAGCCGCTTTACTAATATGTTTATTCAGCTCAGTATCTAAAGAGAGTGTGTGGGAGATAGTTGAGCCAAGGTACATATAGTTATGGACAACCTCCAGTTGGGAGGTGAGTCCACATCCTGACCCAGGACTTGTGTTTTTTTCAGACTGATTGTTAGTCCAAAGTCTTGGCAGGCTTTGCTAAAACGATCCATAAGTTGTTGAAGGTCATTGGCAGAGTGAAGAGTAACGGCAGCATCATCAGCGAAGAGGAAATCCCACAAGCATTTTAGCTGGACTTTGGACTTTGTTCTCAATCTAGAGAGATTAAAGAGTTTTCAGTCTTTCTGGTCTGGAGATAAATTCCCTCTGTTCCAGTTCTAAACATATAACATTCTTGTGTTATGGAAAGGAAATTAGGATAACAAGGCAGACAATGAATCAAGATAATCAGGCAGCACCCTTTCAAGTGCTGATAACTGCCCTCCAAGGAGCTGAGCTACTGCAATATGCAATGCATTTGCAATTTTTAAACAATTTGCAGTGTTGGCTCAGAGCAATTCACAAGCGATTTATCACGAGGAAAGAGAGGGTGCCTCTTAGGCTGGAACAGAAACAAAAGTTCACAGACTTTAAGATAAGCTTAATTGCCTGCCACCACCATGGTAAGCAGGCTGCCTTTAAACCATTAACTAGGCTTCAGGGAAGCTTATCTTTCAGTTTAAAGAGACAACCTCATTTGTTTGCTTATAAATAAATCACATATAATTAGGCTACACCTGTACTGTGGAATACCAATAATTTGTAATATTTGTACTATACACTTGGTATAATAAACCTGTTTAAGTGTACTTTTGCTAGTTGTGTCAAAATATGCAGCACTTAAAAAATTAATGCATGTGTGACTTCGCCTTAATCACAGTTAATATTGCTGTTTTCCCTAGCCATTTTAAAAACATGAATGTTTTTCTTTTAAAAGCATAAATGAGGAAAAACATGCTTTAGAATTCCGAATTTAAAATAGGAGCTAAGGACATAATTCAGTGGGCAAAGTGCAGTTCTGAATGCTTATTACTCATGGACATACCTACTGTATTATGTGAATGCAATGTTTCTTCTACTTTCAGAGGTTTCCATTTCTGAAGCTGTGCTTCACTGCCTGATGCTGAGTTTGTAATTTATAGATGGACATATAGAACATTTTATAATACATAAAAATGGAGTGAAGGAGGAACTGGGTAAAAATTACTCCTGAACAAATTGGAAGTGAAATATATTGCATTGGATATAATCAAAAGAAAAATGAAAAAGTAAATATGGAATGTCTAAATCTTGAAGTTTTCACACATGAGAAAAATTGTACCATTAAGGACTTATTTTTCTAAATTAGAATTTCTTGTCTGATATACTCACTGAGGAAATCTGTATATGGTCATAATTTCCCAAATCCAGTTGTACACACTGTACAAGCCTTGACTATATATAAATACTATTTTAGAAAGCATTTGTAAGGCATAAGAGTAATTTTTAAATGGGGCAGGGGTGGAGGGGACAGTTGTTTTTATTGTTTTTACTGTTTTTAACAAATATTTTTAGACTGCATGTTTTTATTCAATTTAATTGTGTTTTAATTATATTTTAATGGTGTTTTAATCTTTATTTATGATCTATTTTAATGATGTTTTATTCTCTGATGTCAGCCACCTTGAGCTCCCCCTTGCAGGGGAGGAAAGGTGGGATATAAATTAATTAAATAAATTTGGTTCAAAATATTGAAAAAGCATCATAATCAAGTCTAAGATGCAGTAATAACTGTTATAGTTAAGTGACCTGCTTATCTATACATGTATTGGCCCAAAATAGGTACTCCTGTTTTTGTCAGTGAATTCAGTCAGAAGTTTTAGACTAGAGCACAATCCTATGTACATCTATTCAAAAGTTTTATTGTGTTTAGTGGGGATTACTTCCAGGAAGGCCTGCATAGCGGTATCCCCTTATGCAAGTTAGAATGAGTAGGCATGTGTGAACTTCATGTGTGAGCTTTCATTTCTTTTTTTAAGTGTAGGGTTCTAATTCTGTACTAGTTGCTTTTTATCTGTTCATAAATTGTTGGTAGTCGTTATGATGATTTGTTATTCATGGTACAATTCTTCGTTCACTTACCTGGGAACAATCATTGAACAAAATGGGACTTATCTGTGAAAACATGCTTCATGACAGAGGTTGAATTTAAGGTTATTGTTGTTTGTTTTTTCCTAGTGTTGTACCCTCGTCCCTGGCTTTTTAAAATCCCTTTTGCCTATTTCGAGGCAGTGCTTTCAAATATTCAAAGGGTTGCTAAGCCATTTATGTGCTCCTAGTATAGAAATTTTTTTCATGTATTAAGTAAATACCTGCTTTTCATCAGTTCTCATTTTTATTTCAAACTTCCCTTTCTGTATGTCTCTAGTATAATAAATGAATTTAGAGTTAATGTGGTATTTCTCTTACTAATTCTGTTTTGCTTACCTTTGTTAGTCCAGTTACAACCCAGGGATCACAACAATCACAGCAATCACAGAAGCATTATGGTATTACCTCACCAATCAGTTTAGCTGCCCCCAAGGAGAGTGACTGTATACTTACTCAGAAACTAATTGAAACCCTAAAACCTTTTGGTGTCTTTGAAGAGGAAGAGGAATTGCAACGCAGGTGAGTGTCACTTTCTGTTTAAGATTTGCTATTTTTTGAGAAATGAAAGTATATGTTGAGGTTGTGTAGAGCAATGTAATGTTGAATAACTCTTCCCATTAATTCATGTTCTAGTCACTAAAACTCTATAGGTTTAGAACAGTGGTTATTTTCTAAATATTCTACAAATGGGTAGCACTTAGTAGGAGAGCTGTCACCAGTCTATTTCTCCTTATACAGTATATCCATTTTTTCCCATTTGTTCCTGAGAGTCAGAACAGAATAACAAGTGGCATGGATGTTTGTAGCAGGAAGGGGTGTGAGATAAAATCCTCCCTCTTGAACGTTTCCGTTCAGTAAAGAAATACTTTTTATTAAATCCTAGTATCTAAGTACTCTTTTATTATGAATGTTTACAGGTATTTATTGGTTTTCAACAAAATAGTTCACAAAGCAATTTACTGAGGAAAACTAATAACTAAAAGGCTTTTTCTCAAAAGGGCTTACACTCTAAAATCAACAGGGCTCACAATCTTAAGACATGTCTTTAACTTTGCTCCTGAATTTGAGCTTACTGTTTTGCTTTTTGTATTATTGACGTAAGTTGTTTCCAGTGTTGATTCCAGTCTGTGTTGTACCTTGCCTCTTATCTAACCCGTTATTGCCAAGCCCCCAGGTATACAGATTTGATCCCTGTTACAGAAATGCAACATTGGGCAGGAATGGCTTTTAAAAGTGTGCAAGTGTACCCCATTTTTGGTTAAGTGAATATGTCTTCCCATGCTCCTGTTTTAGGAATGGACCAGGAACTCCTTTATTGGCCATAGAATAAGGTCCCCATAGGGACCTTTATTTAGTCCATGCAGCTTCATGGACTATAGCATTCCTGACAGACGGCCATCCAGTCTTGGGTTAAAGTTTTGAATAAAGGAAAGCCCACATCTACATGAGGCAGGCTGTTAAGACCCAAAATGCTTTTACAGTTGAGATAGAATTTATGTGTAGTTTAAATCTACATCTCTGTAATTGCAACTCATTTTTAGGAATTTTGGTATCAAATATGTTAAGCCTGTGTGTGTCACTCTTGACACCCTGGAGTTTTGGCAAAACTAGTTTTTTTAAACAAAAATCATTTTGTTTTAAGAAATAAATTGAAATATTTCACAATATGCTTTAATACTATTTTGCTTAATAGAGGGATAAATGCTTTGGTTTAATTCTGTATATAATCTGCTTTACCAACAGAATTCTAATTTTGGGTAAACTAAATAACCTGGTAAAAGAATGGATACGGGAAATCAGTGAAATAAAGGTACGATCTTTATGTAAAGATTTTTTTTCTTTAGCTGAAACTGAATATTGAAGCTGTTGCATGTAGTAAAGAATTCAACAATTGACACCAGTGAAAGAAAAAATGATTTTATTGTAATTCCTTCATTCTTGGTATATTTTGTTCGCAGTTGAGAAGCCAAAATCTGAGCTTTGTATGATTTAATTAGATCTCTTATATAATATGTGTGATTGACTCAGTGCTCAAGTTTTGTGTGGCAATCTACTGTTTCTATAGTTAAACTAGCAAAAAGCTTCTGGGAATAAAATAGTATCGTAATTAAATTACTGATACAAGCAGATGGGATGGGGGCTTACTTTCCCAACCTTCTGTGATTACCCATTAGTTCAGTTTTTAGTGGCCCTGATTCACTAAAATTAAGAAGGGGGGACAAAAGTGGACATGTGGATTTCAATAAGGATTCTTCCAGCCAGGGCCAGTGTAGAAAGAAGGAAAGAAACTTTATTGTCATTATACACAAATATACAATGATGCAAGATTCCTTAGTTAGAGAGTCAGGTGGCAAGAGATGCCATACATCTATCTGCCATTGTGTCTAGCCTACTGAACCACTTCAGTAGGCTCTCTGATTGTCGATTGCCTGAGAGTAATTAGGAAGAGGATCAGGCACCAGCAGCCCTCCTCTCTGTCCATTGTTACTGGAGGAGGAAGGCAAAAAGCTGCTGCTGTAGGTGCTTCCTCAACCACACCTGCTTAGATAAAGCAGCCAGGTGTATGCAAACAGTGAAGTGTGCCAATGCAGTTTCTGTACCTGAAACTCTGGTACTGCTTTTTCTTTGAATCCATCCTGGGAGCTTCCAGCACATTCCACTTTTGCTTGTCTGAAACAGAACACAAAGGAGGCCATCTATGAAGGGGCAGCAGACTGGGCTGCATCAGGCAATGCCTGAGTTTTGACCAAGTTTATCTCTCATTTCCCTCAAAATTAGAGCACTAAGCAGTACTCAAATAGTGTTCCTCTGTTTCCCAGAAAGTCCTCAGGTGTGTTAGCAACAATAACCAGCTATCTTTGTTCACTTGCTTTGTTTTTATCAGTATGTCATGACTGGAGTAACCCTCAGTGACTTAGGAGCCAATCCTACCCAAACTTGTATATCCAGTGTAGCTGCTATGCAGCCCCAGCTAATGGAGCAAATATTACATTACCTCCATGTCTGCCCTTCCTCACAGGATGCAGTGCACACACCATTAGCCTGGCAGCATCAGTGCTGGAAAGCTGGACTGAGCCCTTTAGTCAGCTTCTTTGGTTTCATATGTTTCATTGGCTGTGCTACTACTGTATTTGGAAACATTAAAATCTTGTTTGTATTTTCTCCTTTAGAATCTTCCGCAGTCTGTAATAGAAAATGTTGGAGGGAAAATTTTTACATTTGGATCATATAGATTAGGCGTGCACACAAAAGGTTTGTTATAAACAGTTTATATTGTTTCTTACCTTTTTACTTAACGTGTATAAAATGTGTTTGAGTACATACTGGGTAATTGGTATGAAAAGTAATATAAAAGTAGCATAACCCCTCTAAAGAACATGAAAAACCCTTCCTTAGTATTTTGCTGCAAGTGGAATAAATCAGTTGCTTCAACAAGTGTCTTTTCCCTTATCCTTGTAAATGATTAGGAAAAGACTCTAGCTGGAAATTGTCAAAACTAATAAGAGTGCTTTCTGAATATAGTCATATCTTGACCTTATTGCATACTATTGCAGCAACAGTAAGAAGGCTGACTAGAGCTTGCTTAAATTCTGTTACTCCAACTGCTAATCCAGTGCTAATTCTCAAAATTTTTTAGACCTGGAACCACTCTTTAGAATGATAGTCTGTCGGGACCTTCTGGTTGGGATGCACCTCAAAAGTGACATCAATTTAGACTTCAAACCTAAGCTGCAATCAACCAAATGTCCCATTACACAGCATGCTCATACTGGGTTTGGTTTTTATTTTTTTGCATAGCTTGGAATTCAAAAAACATTCCAACTTGTAAGTTAAAGCAGAATGCAGATTTGGACCCTTCTCCAACCACATAGCCCTTCCCTCTTTTCAGTCTCCCATCTTCCTGTCTATTTAGGGCAAAGCACCACTCTTCTCTCTAACCTGAATATAGTTTATTTGAAATGACATCCCAACTACCGTGTCATATGTTGGGAGCTCTTCAAACAGAAACTTCCACCATCAGCTGAATGCTCCTCCTATTCGTAGAGGAAACTTTGTGTTTGCAGGGAGGTTTATGATGAGACACACTACTTTGGATGTTAATGTTAGAAGTTGGAATGGAAGCTGGGTTGTCTGCATATGGCAGTTTCATATAAAGATTTTTACACCAAGCAGTAAAATGCCTTGGCATGATGCTTGAAAATGTATTTTATGATGCAAAGCATTTGTATAAAGAACTAGTTACTACAGTTGCAGTCTTTTTCTGAAAGTCTTTATATGGTAGCTAATAGTATTTATGCATGCTTGTTTCAGGTGCAGATATAGATGCATTATGTGTGGCACCAAGACATGTTGACAGAAGTGACTTTTTCACCTCATTTTATGAAAAACTGAAGCTTCAGGAAGAAGTAAAAGACTTGCGGGTATGTGAATTCTCTTAAATTAATTGCTTTAGGCCTCAGGAGAAGCTCATGAAAGCATACACCCCAGTACTAGGAACTGATCTTGCTGCATGAGTGAAGAGACACCTTTTAAGTAATAGTCCTTGTATTTATCAGGCAGAGAACCTTATCCCAGCAAAACATCTCTTCCTTGCTTCACCCCACCCTGGCAGCTGTTTTCTAGTTTCTCTTACGTCCTTTTTAAAGGACTGTTGGCCATTTAGAATGACTCATTTTTGCTGGGTAAACAGCTTTGAGAAATGTATATTAATATATAAAATTATAGTTTGAAAGTAGATTATTGCTAGTTATAGAGCTGTTCGGTGACAAAGCTTTGGTGTTTTCCTATTCTGAACAGTTTTTTTCTTAGTTTACAGTTGAGATTTGCAAGTAGATATCTCATATTTTTTTTCATTTTCAAATCTTGTATCTTTTCAGGCTGTTGAAGAAGCATTTGTTCCTGTAATCAAACTCTGTTTTGATGGAATAGAAGTAAGACTAGACACTTTTCCTGCCGTTGCATGCTTTTGCTTGTTTTACAACTAGAGACATAGTACCTGCTCAGATTGAGAATACTTGGGTTAAGAGTGTTCTGCAAGACAAGCAAACAATTTTAATAAATTTTGACATAAAGCAGTGTCTTGCAGTACAAGTAGTATGTGATGCTGGTTGATCACAACTGAGCCAATTGTGCTTCCCTCCCTCTCCCCTTCCCTCCCTGAGTGACCAAGACTTGCATGTCTTCTTCTATTTTGTAGTCATTTTTATATGAATATTATTGGGTTGTCGAATAAACCATCTGAGTTTCCATTATTTGTTATGGGGAAATTTTCTTTGATATACAAGTGCTTTGGATTACAAGCATGTTTCAGGAACAAATTATGCTCACAAACCAAGGTTTTACTGTGTAGTAGCTTGGATAATTTGGTGAAATGAGAGAATTTACTTATATTCTTTCTTTTTTGTTTTAGATTGATATCTTGTTTGCCCGACTAGCATTGCAGACTATTCCTGAAGACCTAGACCTTCGAGATGATAGCCTACTTAAAAATTTAGACATTAGATGCATACGAAGTCTTAATGGTAAATATATGATAATTTGAATTGAATCTCTGCATTCAAGGATTGCTTTTTGAAACTTTAAAAAGTTTTGTATACAATGACTTGTACCTTAACTTTCAAGAACTGCTCATAGAATTGAGCTTTCCTACTACTAATTGAAGCTAATTTGTTCTTGAACACTTGTTTACCAGCCCATGGTTTGTGGACCACCTATGCTCCACAAGGTCCTGAGAAGTGGTCTGTGAGAAGTGTATAAAATGTATAAAGAAGTTGTCTGTCTTTATACACTGATTATACGAGTTCTCGGAGCAGGTGGAAGTCACTTTTGATCACTTTCAGTGAATGAGTGCTCCAATGGACTGCCCACACCTGCAAAAAGTAATCCATAAGTGATGATCTAATGATAAATCTAATAAAGTAAATCATTAATTATGGAGCATTAACTGTAATTTGTGTGTAGGGTTGTGGGGTACTGTATGCAGTCCGTAACTATTCCAATTTTGCAATATAGATCATTGGGCTACTAAATATTGAGAGTCTGTGTTCTAGAATATCATGATAGTCATTTAGTGTACAAAGATCCAACCTTGTTATATACAGATTTTTTTCATACATGGATTTGACTCAACACGAATGGCCACTGCCATAGTTAGAAAACTGCTTTTCTACTGTTATAGATGGATGGTCATACAAGCATTCATTCCATTTTCAGTCTCAGAATCAAACCCCTGCGGATACTAAAGGGTATAGATATTGCTCAATTAGGTACAGTAGATGAGCAAGAAACATAGAAGTGGATCTTTAAACATATTTTTCCATTGTTTTCTTTATACTCTGATTTTTTTTAAATCCACAGGTGGTTCTAGAACAGAACCCTAGTGGATAATGAGGGTCACTTATACTGAAATGTTGAATTACTTTAAGTTTCTCTTTAGTTTTTACTTTTTTACTGTTTTTACACATTACAAGAAAGTAACTTTGAGCCACCACTTAAATGGGAGTCTTTTCCTTGTTAGCAGAAGGTATATTTGCTTACCCTCTTAAAATAGTTAGATGCATATGAAGTCTTAATGGTAAATACATGATAATTTGAATTGAATCTCTGCATTCAAGGATTGCTTTTTGAAACTTTAAAAGTTTTGTATACAAGGCCTTGTACCTTAACTTTGTCACCTTTTGGGTGCAAGGAAAGAAAATGTGCAATCTAGGTTCAACCTGAATTCTTAGGTTTTGTTTCATATGAATCTGGCAAATCCTGGCTTGTTCTAACTGTGAATAGGCCATGATATCAAACTGTAATGTTTGTATTAGTGTTTGTGGAAAGGATCTTAATTTGTGTTAGGATATACTGCAGTTAGTTTTCATAATTTAATGCTGCACGCTGATTTTATCATTTTTTAAAAGCAATTGGACTTAATTGAGAAAATTATAAAGAAATTTAAAAATCTTTGGTATTGACAATGTTTTTTGCATTCCAGGTTGCAGGGTAACCGATGAAATACTCCATTTAGTACCAAACATTGACAATTTCAGGTTAACACTGAGAGCTATCAAACTGTGGGCCAAACGTAAGTTTAATATTTGCAAATCTATTTATTTAAATATTTTTCCTGTTAAATGAATATAACTAAATAAGATGTTGGTTTTTTCCTCTTCTACAACAGGGCACAACATCTATTCCAATATACTAGGTTTCCTTGGTGGAGTTTCCTGGGCTATGCTAGTAGCAAGAACTTGCCAGCTTTATCCAAATGCAATAGCATCAACTCTTGTACATAAATTTTTCTTGGTATTTTCTAAATGGTATGTCTCTTTAGATTACACTAAAATAAAATTTATTATAGACCCTGAATTTTAGTGTTGTTTGTATGGCATTCCTTCAGATGGTGTCAGGTTATGAGGGACACTTAGAGTACCAAGTCCTCTTGAGGAATTACAAGACACTGACTGGGATGGGCAACTGTCAAGCCTTATTTCATAGCCATCACTACAAACTGTCCAGTTATACGATGAACATTATAAAAATGGGGATGATGACCAGTAATGCTTCCTGGAGCTATAACCTTTCTTGTCTTGCTGTTGCAATTCAGTTTGAATTAACATGAACTGGGCAGAGAGCCACAGAAGTTACAGCATGCATACTTAGTCTGGATGGCTTTTTGTAATGAAGAGCGGGTGGGGAGACCACTTCATTTGCCCTACAAATGCACACAGAGCATCACAAAAAGCAAATTTCAACACACCCCTCTTGTACACACATGATTTAAATGTAGAATTAATTGTATAAAATACCAATGGCTGACATTCTCCATCCACTAAAACTAAATCCAGAAGCTTTTGAAAATTTTATGTTTGCAGTCTTAATTTGCTAAATTGGATTGACCACAACATCTTAATATGTCCTCTGTACCTTCAGATCTACTTCATAGGCATATATACTTGTGTCTTGATTTTTCTCTTGGCTAGTGTGTCCCTCTGGTTTTGGTTTAGTTAGGAAAGGTGGAATTCTGCCCTTTGGGGCTAGATTGGTTAGAGAACTAGCTTTAAAGTACACTCATGAACCATTGGTTTATGGAAGAGCTTTGTAAATCTGGTAAATTTGCGCCAAGTAATTTTAAGCTACATAACAATTGGATGATATCGTGTGTGAAGCATATCTTGAGGTGGTACTTCAAATGTGCATTAAAACAAGCTTCTAAGCAGGGAAAACTCAGAGGGCTAGAAGTATTATAATTAGGTAAAATTTTCTTAGGAACTTTGGGGCCAGTTTACACATCACCCCAAATCTGAGTACCAAATCTCTTCTCAGAAAGATAACAGTATATAGGGATGTATACCTTATGGATTTGCTAAATACTGTAGCCCATCTGGTAAATAAATGAAGGCTCACATTAAAGCTTGCTTGCTTGCTTGTTTATAAGTGCTTTTCTTACTCAGTGCTACAATCTCTCTAAACAGGGAATGGCCAAATCCAGTGCTATTGAAACAGCCAGAAGAATGCAATCTTAATTTGCCTGTATGGGACCCAAGGGTTAGTGTATTATTTTTTCCCCCTATAAGTTCACACTTTAGAGTAAAACAAATGGTTTATGCCCCAGAGAATCGTTGTTCCAGATGCTGATTATGGCACTTCTAGACTTATTTAGAATTTGAATTAATATTATCCAGATTTTTTTTATTGGAAGACAATTTCAAATCTGCCAGCTTGCTAAAGTTCTGAACAACCAGTATTAAAATGTGATGTTTCAGCTTTGATTTAGGTTTCATCAATTCTGTCACCAAGTAACTTCTTTAAGTGTTGGCAATCAGTAGTGCAACTGGAAGTTGGACAGTGCTGTAGATTTCACTTATGTCACACTTGACTATTACAGGCAATTACTTATACAAACAAAGGTTAGCAGTCTTTGCCATGGTTGATGAGGAAGGTGTTCATACTTGTATTCAACTCCTCCTTTAGAAAGTGTAGAGTGACTTTTATGGTGATCAGTGATCTCCAATCCAGCACTAATTTAGGTCCACACCTCAAGCTTGACCAGTGCTGTAGGATTGTGTACTCTTGGACAGTTCACTGGGATCATGCAAGACTTACACAGGAGGTATATTAAAAAATAGGGTACTTTTCTCCCTATCCATCTGACTATCTCAGTTGAATTCTGGGCTTGTTGAAACCCAGCTGCGTATGACTGGTGACTACCGAATACTTGGAATAATCGGAGCCTGTTGGCCAACACAAGCAAAGCTGATGTATTTGAAGACTGTACAGTTTCTGCTTTCAGTAAATAGTTAAATAAAAGCCCACATCAAAATGTTATGATTGTTTTACCCTTCCTTTTGCCTTGTTACCCTTTGGCATTTGAACAATATGTAATAAGCCCATTTGTACACTAGTAGCTAAACCGTGTAAGTCAAATGCAGGGTTTCAGTCTTTAAAAAAACTGCTACTTCAATAGTATTGCTATGCATCTGCACCTTTTCCTTTCCTCCCTTCCTTCATCAAACATACTGTTTTAAATAAAGGATATGTTTAACACATTTAATCCTGTTGGGTGCTTAGTCTTTTTTTTATTTGGCCTTTTCTTGGCAATTGTTATGGGAGATTGCACCACATTTCCAAGGGGTTCCCACGAGCAAATTTTCCTGAGAAGGTCTCAGAGGTTCCTCCAGATATTAGTGAGAAGTCACTCCAGTTGCATGATTATAGGCAGGCTTGCTTTCACTACAGTTTGTTTTTGGAAAACAGATAATTGGGTTTTTATAAAATTAAAGGAAGCTCACTCTGGTGCTCTTGATGAATTTGAAATAGGTTGCCTGTTTAGATTACCCCATAAGACCCTGCCATTGTGGTGTTTAAAACCCTTAGATGACATCTAAAAATAGCCTAATTTGCATAAATTATAATTGCCATGATCTAAATTGTTTACACAAGTATGAAATCTTATCAATATATAAAACTTCATATGCTACGCTAGGATATTTTCAGTGGGCAGATCCAAATTTTTTATCTTGAATGTGATTGAAGAAAACTGATTGGCTGTTGTTATGTATAGGTAAATCCCAGTGATAGGTACCATCTTATGCCTATAATTACACCAGCATACCCCCAGCAGAACTCTACCTACAATGTGTCCGTTTCTACACGTATGGTCATGGTTGAAGAATTTAAGCAAGGTAAGTAATTTGTTCCTAAAAAGAATGAAATGTGCACCATAGGCTAATAATTTATATACAAGCACTTGGTTTATGCTTTTCTTACTACATAATGAATGGTTTTACTAAATTTCTCTTCCAAAGAATTTAATTAGAAAGCAGCAAACCTTGGGTATTTATAGTTTATCAAGTTCTGACTTACCTGGCTTAGTATTCTCTTCACTGGCAACTTCAGGTTTCAAACACAGAAATTTTGTTGGTTTAAAATGGGATAATTCTGGAAACAATAGAATTACGCTTCACCAGTGAAGACCTAAGCAGAAAATTATACTCATGTCAGCTGTAGTATCTCAGTAAATGAGTTGGTGTCTTCAGCATCATAGAATGTTATTCACTATGTATACAATGAACCCTTAAATTGTATGCAGCCTGTAGTTCTGTGGGAAGGAATGTGCCCTTCATACAGCAGAGGTCATGTTTTTAGCCATTTACAAGATCTGGTGTAGCGGGGAAAGGTGTCAAAAATTTGGGGAGCTGCTGCCATTCACTGTAGGTAATCTTGGACAAGTTGGATTAATGCGCTGAATAGTTTTATTTGTTCATCATCCAAGGAAACTGACTAAATAGTCTTTGGTAATACGGATTTCTGATATTGCATCACTAGCAAACTTATACCATGAACGAACTGTTCCCATCACTGTTCCCTTCCTCCAGAAAAACCCTTTGTTAAAATAGGAATTCATTTGAGTAGCTGTAATATGTTTTCAGTTGACTAGGTATTGTTATGAACTGCAGAGAACTACTGCTGTGAAATTAATTGGTGTATTTTGTACTCTGGTTGGAAAAAATGTTTTGAAAAGGCTGAAATGTGTTTTTATAATTCAGGTCTTGCTATCACAGATGAAATTTTGCTGAGTAAGGCAGAGTGGTCCAAGCTTTTTGAAGCTCCAAACTTCTTTCAGAAGTACAAGTATGTATATTACAGCATGAAAGCTGATTTATAAGTGTATATTAATCTTTATCATTTACTACTTTTTAACTCAAAGCAGCTGATTCAACTGGTTGTAGTGAACAGACAAGTAACTATCATATTCTTCACCATACTAAATATATTTTTCCAAAGAGTGATGGGACACTTCAGCTCTATGAGTTGCCCTTTCTAAACCATTAAACATATTATCAATTCCTATATGACTTATTGGGACTTAAACATTTTAGTTTATATTTCAGTAATTGGTAAGATGAAAAGTATCAGTATTTTTACACATACCTTGAATTTGCTAAAAGGAGTAATGTCATTACATTACTGGAAAAGTTTGGTATCATGCTTAACCTTAGTAAAGCTGGGTGAAGACCCCCCACCTAGCTGACACATTAATATTTTCTGTATTGGATGCTTATGTATAATTAAATAATATCAGTACAATTTCCCCCATTAAAAAATACTAATGATAAAAATAATGTCTTTTGTGCTTTTGTTTTTTTTTTCTATTTCATAACCAAAGTGAATATTTAAGCACATTTTGAAAGATTAGATTGCTTTGTGTTTAAAATAGGATTTAGTTCCTCTGCATTTTACTTGGTAACTTCAGGAATGCTAAAGATTTACAAGTCATTTTCCCAAATCCCCTTGAGTTCATTGGGACTTCTGAGTGAAATGCTTAGGACTGTTCTGTAATAATTTTTTCCCCTAAAAAAATAGCTTATCTCTAGTAATTACAAATAATATTATAAATAATACCTGTAGATTATAGATGTAATTACCAGTAACATCTGTCAGATTTCTTATTTTGCTATCAGTTTTCTGAGATGTTAAGAATACTTGGTTGCAATAAGTTCTTTACAATAAAAATGTTGAATTAATACTGTTTAATCTTTGATATTAATTTAGTATTAAAATTCAATTGGTTTTCTTGTGATCCTTCCATATATCATACATTATATCTTAATTTAATTTACAGCAATCATAAGAACATATGTAAGAGATTCTGTCAAAATCAGTACTGATTTTATTTTTTAAAAAAATTCCAGTTGTTACATTACTGTTTTCTCCTTCTTTGTGTTGTTTGATGCATAAAAACTTAGGTTGCAATCCTAAAGACTCTTTCCTGGGAGTAAGACTCAATGAACACAATGGCGCTTACTTTTGAGTAGACATGGTTAGGATTGTGCTCATTAGTGTGCATGCATCATTTGAAACAAGTTTTCTTTGTTAAGAAAACATTTAATAACACTAAATAGTCATTCAATATGTTTAGAGATGAGAAAAGGAAAAGAACTGCCAGATCATTAAGATTTGGACTCAGAAAGGTAATAGCTAGATAGAAACTTAGGAGAGAAAGTATTTTTATCTCCAAGTGTAAGCTTTGAATTATAAAACCATCAAATGTCAATGGGACAAATTATCACAAGATAGAAGTAACATTTGTATCAAGGAGGAGGTTTTGCAAATACATGCTACAGACAACTCTGGAAAAACTCCTTGACTTTGACATTATGGCAGTTTTCAGTTTATGAATGCATTCTGGAGGGCTTTCCTCTGTCACAACCAAATGCTTGTATATATTCAGTAGCACCTCTTAATCAGCTTTCCCAAAACTTTCTAAACAGGATAATTTTCCTTATCAGTGGATTTTAAATTAAAAAAGAGGAGCTTCTGTAAATATGGCCAAGCAATCTTGTCAAAAGAGCTTTGTGCATAATTTTGTTAATCATTTGTATTAATGGTAAACTATTCAATTCCATATACATTTGGATGTTTGAGGTTAAACTGTAAAAATTTGAAATCCCATCCCTATAAATGAGTAAACTGCTTCACTTGATACTGAGCTGATATGCAGTAATGTATGATTGAAGCATTCTGCTCAACCCATTTTTTAATTACAGTGGGCAGGTTCAGGCATGATGCATAGCTGTACTTTAATGCTTCATGAAAAAGCCCCAGATCTCGTGCTTCCCCTTTCATGAAAGAGGAATATTTTATTTTAGAACACTTTGTGTTTAATGTGTGTGAATTTGGGGTCTTGGGGAACTGGTTTCTTAAAACAAAGTATAAGATATTGTCTTCTGAACCAGGCCCATGTCAAATCTGCCCTGCTTTTCGAAAATATTTTGGCTTGCCTCCAAAGTCTTTTTGGCTGTGGTGTTTAAGCTAGGGCCCTGTATTTAGATGTATACACAATTTGCACATAGTGTATTTGCATACTGGACAAAGTGCACAGTATCTGCTTTCATAGGGCCTTGGATCACAGTGTCCTTTAACGTACTCCAGCAGCAGCACAATCCTGTGCACATCTCTTCAGGGTCAGCTCCACTGAATTTGAGACTCACAGATGAGGGTATGTGGAGAAAACTATAATGTGAAAAACTACAGGATGATCATGCAGCATAAGAAATACCTTTAGTAAATGCTGGTCTTTATGAGATGCAGATATTTAAAGCCAAAACCAAATAATGTCACATTCTCGATAACTTGGGACCAGTTATAACTAGAGACCAGTTAGGGTGAGGTTATTTTTTCCTGTCAAAGGATAACACCTTTTGTCAGGAAAAATAACCTCATCTTTTGTTACAGGTAGGAACCAGCAAATCGTTTAATCTTATGTTAACAATATTCTGTAGTAACCTACTGATTAGACCCTACCTTGATTAAAAAGTTCCGTTTCGCTAATTGTTTTAAAGAGGATCTTCACAAAGTGTCTCCTCAGTACAAGTATCAAGAAAAGGTCTTGAATATGCACTCTACAACTGACATAAGACTGCAGAGTATCTTACACTGAATTTAAAAGGCCTTCAAGATACAGTGACTGTTCAATATAAGATGCATCAATGTGACCAGCTTAACATACTGCTAGTGAAGCACCGAAATCACAAAACATTGGGAGAATAATCCACAAGACAGTTTAATCTTTTAGCTTATATTGGAAGTGCATGTGTTTGGAAAAAAGGCTTTTCAAGTGTTACTCATTCTAGTATTTCTACCAGACAATCGTGAAGAATAGAACTGTACATTACTATATCAAATGCATGTTTGATTCTCATTTTTACTTGATAATGCTAATGTGGAGCAGAATTTGCACAAGAACATGGGGCGATGATGCTTGCTCTGCTCATATGTTTTTGCTATATATTATCTCCCTACCATCATCTTACAAGGCCACCATGATTCTACTGAGCTACATTCTTCCAGTTCTCTTGGCAGTATTTCTTATTACAGAAAGATGGTAATATGGTAAAGGAAGAAAAATATACAGTATCTGTAGGGGCTCTGATATACTGGAGTCATGTTTTAGCAGTTTTATTTCTGGGCACAGACTCTCTGAGATAAGCAGGGGATCTGTCCCCATGATTGCTGTTGCATTATTTCAGTAGAGATACTCTAACTGAACATTTCTTGGTACATCTTGATCTGATGCGTTCATTAAAATGAATGTATGCAAGGTCATGAGTGTAGAATTGAAGTATTGCTCAAAGACTGAACTTTGCTTCCCCCCCCCCAGTTACAGTTGGAACAGTGGTCTCCAAGAGACCACTATAAACTGCAAAACCCTTCCCTAGCTTACTTACAGAGCTTACTTTCAGCTGGGTGGTCTCCACTTTGTGCCTTTGATTACACCAAACTTCATGATGACCAATCATGTCTACTCTGAATTTGGAGCACAAGCATGCTGGGAAAACAGAATGTAGAAGCAGCTGTCCAGTGCACAGTTTGGGGAAGATTGGAGGCACAATATGGAGTTCTGTTCTCTTGAAAGGAATGATTATGGCAGATACCAGATCCAGCCTGTGGGCTGGGGTTTGGAGCCCAATGACTTTAGGAGACTGGTGAGAATCTTGGTTTCTGCCAGTACTATTAATCTTGATGACCCATGCCATTCAATAGTTTGGGCAAATAGAACTCATAAGGATGTTTGATTCATTCCTATGTAGGCAAAAGTTCTTAAAGTTCACTTGAATATTTAATTTAGCTAGACTACCATCTCATAAAATTTATCATGTCTCCAAGGGAATTAAAATATATGGTTAGTATATTCAAATTCAGTGAGAGGTAGAAAATATACAGTGAACTATATTTTTAAAAGCAAGTTAGTATATGAAACTGTGTTTTTCTTCAAAGGCACTATATTGTACTTCTAGCAAGTGCACCAACAGAAAAACAGCGACTAGAATGGTGAGTACTCTACCTTGAAAGCTTAATTTTAAAAATTATATTTAGATTTCTCTTGGATGTAAGGAACCCTTTATTTGATATAAAAATAAATTGCTGGTACTCTAGGTACAAACCAACAAATAGACAAATTATCATATAAATACAGTGAGAAAAAAACAAGCTGCAGTCAATTGTTTTACAACTGTACTTCAACAGTTAAAAATGGCTCTTGCGTCAGCACCTTGAAGAAGAATTGACTTCCCAGGTTTTTTCTTATTACTTCTGCTCTTTCCAGAGGGATTATTTTGTCAGATTTGAGATGATACCTTGCATTGGGATGGTGTGGTCTTGTGATAGCAGCACAGAAAGCATAATGTACTAAGAGCCTCAGCTACAAAGTGAGACTTCCCTGGTTTGAATTTCACTTCCCACTCACTATGTGGCTTAGGCATGAGACTCATTTTTTAGGGCCACAGTTGCAGTATGTGGATAGTCTTAGCTTTCACTTTACATGATTAAGGATTACAGCAAAATCTGTATTATATATTGCACTTTTGAATTTGGACAATTGTAATGAGTCTGCTACAAATCTTTTACTATACTGTAACATAAGTAAAACTCATACCATCACAGGTGCTGAAATCCTGATGCAGGGGCCAGATGCATCCTGCGGTGAGCATCTTCCTTTTAGCCCACGGGTTGAGACCTGTAATTTTTCTGAGGCAAAGGGAGCTCTGCTCACTGTCACAGACTGTTTTAAAGGCCAGGGAATTTCTGAAATCATAAGTTGGACATAAAAAATAAGCTGGAACACCTTGTTCCAAACATTATAATTTTCATGGCCCCTGGATACTTGTGGCAATTTAGACATATTTACTACCGAAAAATCATCAAATCCTTGAAAGTTGGAAGGGAGAATTTTGTGGATATATAAGATCCTAACATCACATGGTCTTGAGGGTGACAGCCTGTGTATCTCTTAAATTATTTGACATTCTGTTAAGAATTCCACCAACTTTAGCATTTTCAAAACGGTCACCATCCTGTCGTGTGTTGATGATCTGTAGATGACTGTTTGCTGAGCCAAGGTACAGTATATGCTGAAATATTTAACCAAAATGGAAGCTGGAATGTATTAAAATGTTCTCTTTTTGGTCACCTGCTTAGTCAAAATTATGCTTCACATTTTGGGTATGCACACATACATCCATTTTTATAAGTTCAACTCACGTTGAATTGGAACAGCTTTTTCTCAGGTGGGAAATTGGTATTTTCTGCTTGACTTCATCAAGTATATTTTTTCATTCAGGGTTGGCTTAGTGGAATCAAAAATCCGCATTTTGGTTGGAAGTTTGGAGAAGAACGAATTTATTACACTGGCACATGTAAATCCTCAGTCATTCCCAGCACCCAAGGAAAATCCTGACAAGTAAGGCATTGCTTTTTAATGGGACTGTTGGAAGAAGCATTACTCAAAGGAGAGGTGGACGGGATCATATTTTTTTCTTGTTGGAAGTGGTCAGAAGATAAAGACAATAAAGAAACCTGGTGAAACTCCCCTTGTAAACTGACTCCCATACAGGCAATTAAAAATAATCTGTAGTAAGGCTGATACCAGTAGTAGGCACTGTGATCCATGGAGTACTTGTATCTTGCACTCTTGCACTGCAGAATTTAAAAGTGAATGGTCCAATTTAATATATCACTACTCTGTAGCATTTGTTGTGTTCTAGAATAGAGTGCAACACAATCTCAACTGAAAACTGAGCCATGGCTAAATTACAGTTGCTGCTGCTCATGTGCTGGCCCTACTCGGCATAGTTATTACAGCCATTCAGAATATATTATCCATCTGTCTGTACCAATTAGCATTTCCTTTCAAGCTAAATTGTTTATAAATGAAGAAGCAATTTTCAAACTTGAGAAGTTGAACACAATGGTTCCTAAATAACCTTTTTATATCTGAGAAAAAGAGCCAAATGTCATTCTTTGCATCTGTTTTGAAAAGGTGCACATGACATACAACCAACAAGATTGTACAGTTTGATGTATCTGAAAGAGGTTATGTGGGTTTTAAAAACACTGCATCATATTGAAGAATAATTGCTTAAGATATTTTACATTATTATATCAAGTCTGTTCTCTGTTTGGGAAAATACATTCTGCTGAATGTATCTCAGTAAAGAAACTTAAAAGTCCTCTAAACAAACAGTCTGCACTGTTATAATTCTAGGTAGCTTATTTGGATCTCAAACTGTCTAGGAGTTTATGACTCTTTGTGATGCTGGTATAACCACTCCTAGAATAGCAGGCGTGAATATTAGCTGAAAAAATTTGCTTACCCAAAACTGTAGAATAACTGTTCCTGTCACTATGTGATGGACATATCACTTATGTGAATGTGTGCTTTTTTTTGTAGAGAAGAGTTTCGTACAATGTGGGTGATTGGGTTAGTGTTTAAGAAAACAGAGAACTCTGAAAATCTCAGTGTTGATCTTACATACGACATTCAGTCTTTCACTGACACTGGTAAGTTTTGCCCATATGAATTCTTGTACTTCTAAAATTGTTGGCTAAATAATTAGCTTTTCATTAAAAAAACCATAGAGGTTCTTATTGAAATTACAAGTAACTGTTAGCAAAATATTTGCCTGATTTATACTTGCTTGCCTAATTTTGCAGATCATAGAATCAATCATTTTCCAGCTTTAGCAAATTGTACTACAATCATTGTCAGCATTCTTGTGGAGCTTTCCATGCAATATATTCATTTTTGGTTACTAAATCTTATAAGCTCTTTAAATATTAATAATTTGTGATGGTAAAAATATGAAGAATATTCTGAATTCTGAGCCAGCAAAAGTTGTAAGAAATAATTTTAAACTTTTGGTAGTAATGAGATACTGCAAAGCAATACAGTTATGCCGTGTATCTGCAGGGGCTCTGTACCAGTTGCCCCTCTCCCATGATTATTAAGGCACTTCCCCCACTTCTGGATGCAGGTTTGAAAACAAATCACACCAGGTTTATTCATGAAGCCTCCCCAGGCCTCCTAATGCCTTATGGCATTATAAATGTCACATCTGGGTTCACAGAGAAACTAGAAATTGCCTTTTTTAACTGTCAGCCTCAGACTGAACCGACCACAGACATCTATGGCCTCTGCTGGGATCACAGGACCCTCGGGAGTGCATGTGGGTGTTCTTATGGATCCAATCACAGATACAGCCCCTTCCCTGTATAAAGAAGAATAAATGTACAGCTTGGTGAGGACTGGGAATGATGCATTTACAGGTAGAGCCTCTGTATCTGCATATCATGTATCTGCAGCTCTGGCCCAACATGGGTCCTCTTGTGTGTGTGTATGTACTTCCACTGTGAGAACCTCAGGCTGGAAAGCATGTGGAAGCAGCTTAATGCACTTCTGGAGGGATTAGGCCAGTTCACAAACATCCACTGGCCTCCCCAAACCACTGCTGAATTGGAGAGGTGGGTGAGTTGTGCTGACCTAAATTAGTTAAGATTGCACCCTCTGTGGCTCCCTCCACCCTTAGTTATCCCCTCAATTCCACTGGATAGCTAAGAGAAAGTGATAATTGTGATAATTGCTGCCTCCACCTTGCATTTCAGGAAAATGTGATAATTCAGGATAATTGTGATAATTGCTGCCTCCACCTAGCATTTGTGGCCAGGTATTATAAATACCTTCATACTTGTTTTGAAAAGTTAAGAGAAATACCTATTGACAGTATTTTAGGATGTGATTTTGTGATACTCGTTTTGTTTTTCTGAAGATTTACATTGTGGTTTTTCTCAAAATAAGAATACACAAAAAATGCAAATTTCTTCCAAGGCAAGTAATGGCTTTCCCCACATGTTAAGTGTCTTAATTTTCTTTAATTATATAGTTTATAGGCAAGCAATAAACAGCAAGATGTTTGAGATGGATATGAAAATTGCTGCAATGCACGTTAAAAAAAAGCAGCTACACCAATTGCTACCGAATCATGTGCTTCAGAAAAAGAAAAAGGTAAAACTTCAAATATACCCTATGTGTAACATTGCCACAGAAGTAGAAAGAATTTCCTTTAATACCCAGATAATACATTAACTTATGATGAAGTAGTCTTATGGTGACATGGATAGATTTCTTACAAGGAATCTCCTCTTGTCCTTTTTCATATGACTATTGAAAGATTATTCTTTGATTTGTAGTGAAGTTGGTAACTCCTCAACATTGTTAAAAACCTTCCATATCTTGTGGAACTCAAAATTTTGAACAGTTGGTAGTGATGAAAAGTAACAGTGTTGCTTGGAGCTGTTGGCCAATAGGCAGATCCAACATCTATTGAAGATGCTTTCAGGTCTTACACAGCAATAGCCAGTCATCCAGACTTATGAGAAGCTATCTGAAGTTGTCCCACATTTAAAATAACAAATCCTATCTTAGTCAGTGTATGGTTTCCTCACTATTTTGGAAACTGGCTGGTGGGAGGAAAGGTAAAAAGCCGACAACACAGGCCTATAGCATTGTTCAAAATAAATGAGATGCTGCACAAAGGTGGGGGATGCATGCATTGTAACTTAATTGGGAGAAATTGCTACCTTCTGTACTTGTGGAAATTCCTTCTCATGCTTCGGGTCCTTAATAGGTCCTTGCTTGGGGTCCTTAATAGGAGAATAACTTGTCTGATTTATTGTCTCATTGGTTGTAGCATTCAACAGAAGGGGTCAGATTGACAGCGCTGAATGATAGCAGCCTAGATTTGTCTATGGATAGTGATAACAGCACGTCTGTGCCTTCTCCTACGAGTGCTATGAAGACGAGCCCATTGAACAGTTCTGGAAGCTCTCAGGAGTAAGCATCTTTGTTGTTCAATGTTCATACTAAGAATGCGCCCTGGTTTCAGAATTCTTGGTGTTTGGGAATTGAGAATCTTTACATCCATAAAACTGCTGTGGTAGAAATTATTCTTAGAAACATTCTCTGCACCACATGATTGCCTTTGTTTCAGTGTTTCCTTCTTGAACCAAGGAATAGATGGCTCCCCCCAGGTACCAAAACCAACACAAATTTGTTAACTGTGTTGGTCCACAAGAAGAAATATATAGAATTCAAAGGAAAATGATACTTTGTAACTTTATTTAGAATTAACTGCAAGTGGTACCTTGTAAGACAAAAGCTTTGTAAGACCAAACTAAAATTTCTAAGGAATTCTGCCTTGTAAAACAAACAGTTTTACAATCAAAATTCATTGTAAAATGAACAAATTGATGGATCTGCATCATGAGCAATAGCAAGAGGAGATCTCATTTGCAGAGGAGGAAGATAATAAGGAGGAATCCCTCACATCAAATGAGATTAAGGACATTTGTAAACATTTGGAAATGATGCAAAATTTTGTAGAAAAGCAGTGTAACCCAAATAAGGCCGTAGTAGTAAGATTGATGAATCTGTTTAATGACAACGCAATGTCACATTTCCATGCAATCCTCCATAGGAGCAAAAGCAAGTGTCATTAGACAGGTTCCTTGTTAAAGTTGCTCAAAAAGACACCAGAGACTCTTAGTAAAAATTAGACATCCTTGGCCATAAAGGTTTTTCTTTTCTGTTTTACTGTATAGTATATTACAGTGTTTTTATTAATATTGCAGTAATTGTGTTCTGTATTACATTACAGTGTTTTGAATTCAATTACAGTGTAACTCATCTGAGTTTCCATTATTTTTATATAAGCATTTTGTATAAAGAGTGCTTTGTAAGACAAACACGCTTCCGGAACAAATTATGTTCATCTTACAAGGCACCACTGTAGTTGCCTTATGATTCTAGAGAACTTTTCATATAGCAACTCTATAAACTCACAATTGGCAAAAGTTCAAAAGCACAGTTAGCATAATGTAAAATAATACGATCAGCCCTGAAAAGCATTTGTTTAATGCATGCATCCATAGTTGCTTAGAAAAAGGAAGGAAGGCAGAAATGGTTAAGCCTGTCTCCTGCCCAATCTGGAAGTAGAAATCTGGTGTGTGAACTTGGGCTGCAATGCAATACACTTACCCTACAATCCAGAGTAACTACAGGAGCATGTAAGAGACATTTACGTTAACGTAGTTACTGCACCACCTAGTGAAAACCTATGGGAAATTCATATTGCAATCCAGAGTAAATTGTTCTTACATCAGAGCAAGGACTCCCCATACTTACTCTGGATTGTGCCCTTAATCTGGGAATGTGTCCCACTGAATTTAAATGAAACATACAGTATTTCAGTAATAGGCAGAGGATTATGCTAAGACTGGAGTGCAAGCTCCAAATCAAACCCGAAACACTGCTGTAGTTGATGGACATGTTTGTTTTTACATTTCAGCAGAAGCAGTCCTGCTCTAGCTGTGACGGCAGCATCTGTGACCAACATACAGGCTTCTGAAGTCACTGCGCCACAAACAAATTCCAGTGAAAGCTCAGGGGGTAGGAAACTTAAACTCTTCTATCTACAGTACTTATATATCACTTTTGAAAAATTATTTATATATTGCTAACGAAAAAATTAATGGCTAAAGGCTCCCTGTCCCAAAAGAGCTCATAATCTAAAGTGCAAAAGAACACCAGCAGAAGTCACTATAACAGACATTGCTGGGATAGGGAGAGCTAGTTACTCTTTGCCTGCTAAATAAAAGAGGAACATCCACTTGAAAGAGTGCCTCTTGACCATTTAGCTGGGGTAACTTCTAATATTTCTTCTGCAAATATTTCTCTAAAGTTTTCTCCTCCTTACAGTTGTTGATGGTTCGCCACAGTATAGTAACTTATTTTGAAGTGCAAAGATTGCCATATATTTTGCAATACATAATATTGTGATATAGCATGCTAACCATCTTTAAATTACCAGCAGTATACATGCTGAAAAAAATTTTTAATGGTCTGTTTTGCTTTTCATGATGTACTACTGTATTCTGGTATTTGCATTGACTGTACAACTGAGCTCCAGTTTTTCCAGAAGGCATAGGTGACATTTTACTTTTGAAACAATCCAGAAGATAATTTTGGAAGATCAATAGTAATTTATTGGCCCTAGCATGCATTTATTCCCCCCAAATAAATTGTATAGAATAGAAAAGAGTATGTCAACTTGTTCAATTTTTCATAAGGTGTGTAATTCAGTTTCCCCTGATGCAGAATAGGGTTTGCTTGCACGTTTTATAAAAATAGAGGCTGAATAGTAATTGCTTATGTTGTAACTATATTCAAATATATTCTGTAGGTACTTCAAATGAAAGCATTCCTCAAACTGCCACACAGCCAGCCATCTCACCGCCACCAAAGCCTACCATCTCTAGAGTAGTTTCTTCAACCCGTCTTGTAAACCAACCACAGAGACCTTCAGGAAACAGTGCAGCAAAAATAACTAGCCCTGTGGCAGGTGTGAAGAGGACATCGTCTCCTCATAAAGAAGAGTCTCCCAAAAAAATAAAAACAGAAGAGGTATTTTGACTGTTATCAAGAGGTTGTTCCAATTTCTTCAATGTTAGCCTTTTAATGGACTTCACAAAGCAGTTTATTATTTACTTCAGGGATTTATTGCCTGCCGTTCTCATGCCACTGCATATGCTTAAAGGTAGCTTATAAAGCTTTAGTTCCTCCCTTCCTGCTGTCTTTGAAACAATCTTAGGTGGTAGGTAAGGCTGAGAAAGAGTGACTGTCCTGGGACACCCAGAATGCTTAATGCACATCTCCCAAACCATTAAACCATGCTGGTTCATGTAATCTATATTACACCAACATGTGCATTAAATCAGTGGCTTATATGTGAATATACCACATTTTATAAACCTCACCAGCTGAAATGATTTTCTCTCCATTGTAAATGTTAAGATATATGCTATGACGTTAAGATATATGACTCCATATCTTGTGGAACTCAAAATTTTGAACAGTTGGTAGTGATGAAAAGTAACAGTGTTGCTTGGAGCTGTTGGCCAATAGGCAGCCAACTTTAACCTCCCAAATTTATGGGAGGTTTTGGCTATAATTTATGGCAATTTTTGGTATTTGTCTTACAATCTGGAGAAGGGATGATAATGATGCACTTATGCATGACCTGAATCTTTCTGGATTCTCTGAGCTTTGCTTCCAGAGTTGTGTTCCTCCTCAACCCTAGCTCACCTGAATTAGTAAAGCTCTTTTTGAAAACATGATACAAGTGCCCCTTGTTAATCACTAGGGTTCTATTCCAAGGATTAAATTTGGGAGGCCAGTTTATTTGCAACTGAAACTATCCTTCGGATACTGTCATCCTACGTTGTTTGTTCTTATAACAAACACTGTAAATTATGTCCAGAAACAAACTGGCAGCCAGTGTTTGCACCGAATCAAAGACTGTTCTGAAGAAGAAGCCATGGCGGGAAATGTGTCGGTCATGGTCTTCAGCAGTAATAACAAAAATTCATGCACCCTTCTGAAAAAAGGTTCATGTATAAGGGTTGAATAACATTTGTCAGCTCTATCCTCTCCAGAAAAGGACATAGATGGCAACAAAAAGTGAGCAAAAGCTCAGGTTTTGTATCTTACTGTGCAGTAGTGGTTTGGAATAGCAGTACTGATTTTCAGAGTTTGGCCCAATATCTGCGTCAGGTTATGTCCAGTTAATCTTTGAGACAACACTAATCTATTAGTGTTAACGTACTTCTATATAGAAGACTCACGGAAAGCGTACCTGCGTTGTGGGAGTAAAATTCCCTCGTGCGCACTCTCTCCCCATGCGCATCAATCCTCCATGTGCATTAACCCCCTTGAGCATCATCTCCCCATGTGCAACACCCCCCATGCACAGCATCCTCCCCAGTGCAACCCCTCCCTCTGAACAACATTCCCACCAGGGCACTGAGCACCAAATTGGCTGGAGGTTGGTCAGTCTTCCATGTTAAGGATGTTGTGGTCTCCACCAAAGGGGAACGTTGAGATTCCTTAGAAATAGCATCTTCAGGAAGCCAGTTCTACTCTGAACCAGCTTTGTATCCAGTCAAGGCCTTCGGTTGGAGATAAGAAGCCATGAGACAAAAGTCCATCTAACACAGTTTTATTCTTCCAATAACAAAACACCACAAATTCTGCAAGATTATAACGTCCAACCATCCATCACAACAACCCACACCATCTGGTCAGCATTAATTGTTTATATACTGTTTTCCCACCAATCACAATCCTAATTGCTGACTCTGTTCAGCTGTCTCGCCATACCACATTGTCCATACCCAGGTGGCTGCACTTAAACAACAGGAATCTGCACCTAACTAATTTCTTTGGTTTAGGCTTTTAGGCCTCTATAAACCTTAACAAAGTATAGGACAAAAACAGGTTGCACCCCTTTTCAGCCTCTTAAGGGTTCTCCACATTGGTTCTTGGTTGGGTGTTCATGTGGCAGAAGGAACACCGTCCCTGAATTTCATGCTTTTAGGTCTGGGGGATGGGCAGAGAATTCCTCAGTCACCAAATACATTGCGCCCCTTTTCACCCCCTTCTGGTTGGAATTTCTGAAAACTGGTTATTAGTGCACCCCTCAGTCACGGAAGGAACACCCACCCCAAATTTCACGCTTCTCGGCCCAGCTGTTTGGGTTGGGCGTTGATGAGTGAGTCAGTCAGTGACTTTTCTCTTTTATATATATATGATTATTTCTTAGCTGTTGGTTTTATTTTTGTGTTTTGGCTTTAAAAGTTAATTTTGTTTTTGACAGGATGAAGTGAGTGAAGATGCTAGATGTCTTGATATGAGTGATCATGATAAAATGGAAACTAAGGTACATTTCTTAAGATTTTGTAAGTGTAGTACTGAGATGCTGAAAGCTAATTAGTCTTGGTACATCCATTTATTGGCTAATTTTTTGTTTTGCTTGTGCCTTATATATGACTTTCCACTGTGCATAGACAAACATGCAAGAGAAATGAAATCAGCAATGAGTAAAAGAAACCTAAAATTTCATGTATCTGTCTGCCCCGCAGTGTGGTTTAGTAGTAATTAAAAATACACAAAGGTTATGGTTTTGGAAGTTGTATATTTTATATTTATATTTATATGTATTTATATTTAAGTTGTTACCCCCCCCCCCCAAAAACAACTTAGTCTGACATTTTACTTCTGATTATTTGCATTTACTGATGAACGTTTTATACCCAACTAGCAGTAGCTTGATATGGAACTGCTTTTGGAAGATCTGCAGTAGGTTATTGTGCATACTCTGGTCCAGTGTGTAAAATAGTTTGTACATTTCAGATTATTAATCAGCTTTTAACTTTCTCAAAAAAAGCAGCCTCACTGCAAGGAGTGTGTACCATTTTTTAAAATTCCTGATTTGAAATAGCATTGTGAATGGTATAAAAATAAAAGTACTTTACTCATGATGACAATGTGGGAGAAGAATGCTATTAGTTCAGAAAATTCTGAACTATGTTTATTCAGAATGAAATGTGTGCTACAACTTTCTGCAAACTGAGATAAGATAAAATGCTTATTCTGTTCTGGGCAGTGATAGACTACACCTGTAAATACAATAGCTATATATATTATGTGCAGGCCAGGGTTCGAGACCCAGGTCAGCCCCACAAGATAGGGTGAGCTCCTGTCCCTAGCCCAGCTCTGCGACGCCAGCTGGATCCAATCGTATTGGCTCTGCCTTTCTGTTGGACTAATTCAGTGGCGTGGAGAGGGGGGATTTGCTGCTTGGGTAACAGCCTATCCTCCATAACAATCCAACCCAGGCTTTCCTGCTTCGCATGCAGCGTATGCAGCGCCGAGCATGATACCATAGTCTTCCAAGACTGACGGAGGCCTGCTGTTTATTTTTTGAACATCCAAGAAACTCATAGAAATAACACAAGCTTTGATTGAAGATTGCTGACATGCTCCTACACATGATATGCAAGCCTCTTTTTGCTTCTGCTTTTCAGGAACTACTTGATACAGAATTGGATGCAGCATCTCAACCAGAAACTCTTCAAACAACAGTATCTCTGCAAGCTCCTCAGGTAATAGTTTGGTTTATGCATTTTGGAATTGTATTTTGTATAAGGCTAATATATATAGGAGGAGATACAGCATTCTTCACATGTTATAGCAGTGTGAAGGCCTATACCTTATTCATTTAACGATGCGTTGTTGAGGTTTTGCTGTACAGAATACAGTAATTGAAAGTATCCTTACTGTTTTAGTTAGATATCTAGGCTTCCTTGCACAATGGGGGGGATCAACACACTTCTGGGGAATGACTAATTTTGTCAGGATTTCCTGTACATTAGGAGGGTAGTAGTGGGGTAATATTTTTTGAGGTACGCATTAATTTATTTCTAGCCCCCTCCCTACAAAATAAACATTAGTCTTGTGTTTACACCATGTGTTTACACCATAATGCCCTATCTCCAAAGTAACATGCTAGAGATTGAACCAATTACAACAGTGGGAGAACCGAGCAAGAATTGTGATGGCTTTGTCTTACCTATTCTAATTGACTTCCCTTTGTCTTTGTCTTGCCTATTGTCCCTTTGGCTTTGTCTTACCTATTCTAATTTGTCTTACCTTTGTCTTACCTATTCTAATTGACTTCCTTTATGTCTGAAAATCTAATGAGTCTCTTCTTTCCTTTCTTTCAGAAAATGCCCAGTACAGACCTTTCAGATATCCCTGCTCTCCCTGCGAATCCTATTCCAGTTATCAAAAATTCAATAAAACTAAGATTGAATCGGTAAAACCAACCTCAGGGGTCCATAAACAGTATCTGCCAATTCAACCCGTTGTCTTCTAACGCTGAAACAGAGAACGGAGGGTGCAAGACAGGAATGTGAACACACATGAATTTAGGTATAATTTGTGCACTTCCCTTGCTGGGCTATAATCACTTGATCTGGAAGTCCAGGTTAGTATGTGAAGCCAGGAGTACTGTTAATGTGTTTGCAACAGTTGCATTAAATACTTCAAAGGATTACTGCCTTTAAAAAGGAATGGAAATACTATTTCTAGCCATATTTGACTTACTGATTGGGTTTATGTTGATGCGTTATTTGGAAAAATGGAGATAAAACCGGCAAAAGAATCCCTTAAATGCACTTTTATGTACTTTTTTATTGGAATATGACTAATTTTAGTGCTTCAGCTTGATAGATTTTATTTTTATTGAAGAGATTCTTCAATATCTGTGACCTTCAAATTAGAAGCGGCCTGATATATTGTGTACTGAAGGCAAAAAGTATGCACTGTATCAAGTTCAGTTACCATTAAGCTGCAGTTAATCTTCCAAGAAAATGTCAAATCTTGAGGTTGTAAGTTTAAGAAAACAAGTATTGGGTATTTGATGGGGCATGATTAAGAAGTGGTCTATTTTTTATTTATAGGATTATTTTATGGTGCATACAAATCAGCTATCACAAAAGCAAATAATTTGTTTTGTTGAGCTAATCAAATCTCCTTTTTCCCCTCCCTGTTTATGTCACCATATTTCTCTGAGGGGAAAAATGCTTTTTCATTTAACTTCGCATTTCAGTTTGTATGCACAAAATAGGACTAATGTTGTCAGTCAAATGCTGAGTTTTTTCCTTTTTAACTAGTCATAATGGTTCCATAAGCCCCTACAACTTTGTGGCCCTGAGGCACATATGCCACTTTCCCCCATGACTGAACCTGAGTGAATAAAGTGTGCCTGTGAAGCATAACACTGTCTTGATGGCCTTTTCATCACTAAATATAAGAATTTTGTACACTCCATCAAAATCTTGTCTGCATTACAAACATCTCAGATTTTAAATATGAAGGCAGATCTTACCCTACCCTACGATTTTAACAGTTTTATTTTTTAGATAGCTCATCTGAAAGTAGTTTTACATTTTTGAATGTTTAAATTTTTTAAAAATCACATTTCTAGCAGGCACTTACAAGATCGGAGAAACTCTCCCTACCCAGTTGTCTTCGTTTTCTTCTGTAGAGTTATCAAAATGATTAGCAGCAACTTTTGTTTTAAAGAGATTGAAAAATCTCTCATGACTAAGCAGCAGAACGTGTGGAATGCCAGTGATTATCAAATGGAGATAACAAACTACATGTAACTTAATTCAATCAAAATTAAGTGGGATGGTTAAATTGTCATTCCCATATTTTCTGATCAGCATGTTTAATGACTTCCTTCCCTGCATTGTGCTCAGTCCTCCTACATGTGCATTTCCATGTTAAAGTAAATACTTGGCTCTTCCCCTTTCCCTATAAGTTAATTTTCCAAAGTCAGGAGATTGTAGCTTATGCCCTACCTCCCCAGCTGTGCAGTAACCAAGATCTTATTTTCTGCCATTTTTGTCTACAATGTCTAGTATACAAATTCTTGCCCTTGCCCCATGCGGTCCCTGTGATCCCAACATTTACCTCCCCTTAACATACTCCCACATGCCCTTTCCTTTTTATTCTTTCCCACCACCCAGTCCAAAAGGTTTAACTAACAGTTGAAGTGTACAAGCTGTCTGTGTATTTTGTGTAGCTATGGAGTTTAGATCGAACTTGCCAGGCACAAATTTAGTCTTGTTTTGTTTACACATCAGGAAATCTTTTTTCTTTTTTTTAATTTTATTAAACGTTTCATGTATCTGCACCCAAGTTTTGCAAAGCTGGGAACTTGGAATCTTTTCTGTATAGTGACTTTTTAATTCTAGTTTTCATAACCTGGAGATCAGACTGTTGCTTTCGCATGATGTACGTAGGTGTCTCATGACTGGAGTTGCTTTGTTTTATAGTATCTGTACTCCTTGTATTTTTCAAGAGCTATTTTGTAAACAGATGATGTATTTCTCCATGGAAAACAATAAAAAAACAGCACAATCCCACAGTTGCTTGTTTTCTTTTGAATGTCTAAAGGTTTAAAGGTCTTTGTGCTCAGTATTTTCATTTCCCCAGGTTTAGACAAAGATGCTCAGGTTGAGTGTTAAAAAGGAGAAAGTATATTGCTGTCACTGTTTAAAAAGGACAAACCTCTTACTGGCTGCCTATTCCATATACAAAAGAGTTTGATATAACCCTGAGTACATACATGGCTAAAAAACAACAACAAAACTAAACCTTGTCAGGGAGGGCACCTGGATGCAGGTGTCTTATGTGCTTTCTGAGGCATCTGATGGGCCACCGTGTGATATAGGAAGCTGGACTAGACGGATCTTTGGCCTGATCCAGTGGTGGCTCTTCTGTTCTTTGTGTTGTGGCTTATGTATAAACTTCTATCTGTGGAAATGCATCTTGTAATTTTTTTTAACCATCAGGTGGCACTGTTTTAGTTTTAATGGCTAAAACAAGTACATAGAATTATAAGAGGCAAATAATGTACAGTAAAACCTTGGATTGGGAGTGTTTTCGCAAGACAACAAAACATTTCTAATAAAATTTTGACTTGATAAACAAGCAAAAAAATCCCTTCCGGGATGAGGCTGGTTTTGGCACTCCATCAGCTTCTGCTCAACCTTTCCTGAGAGACCAGCCTATGCATGTCTACTCTGAAGTAAGCTTATTACAGTCTATGGGGCTCACTCCTATTAACGGGAACAGTGGAAAGAAGCATGAGATATTGTATGTCTACAATAAAGTAAGCCCTATTATAATCAGTGGGGTTCACTCCTGTGTAAGGGACTACACAGTATGAGAGACTAAGGGCACAATCCAGAGTAACTACAGGAGCATGTAAGAGACATTACATGCACCCGTAGTTACTGCACCACCTAGTAAAAACCTGTGGGAAATTTATATTGCAATCCAGAGTAACTTGTTCTTATTCTGGAGCAAGGACTCCCTGTAGTTACTCTGAATTTCACACTAAGGCTACAATCCAGAGTAACTGGGACTTTTTACACCGACATAGTTATGGTGCCACCTATGGGAAATGCATAGAGCAATCCAGAGTTCCTCTTAAATCTTCCCGTAGTTACTCTGGATTGTAGGGTAAGTGCAAGATAATGTTATTTTCTTTATTTTGTATTATATTACAGTATTTTGATAGGAATATTTTTGGGTTGTGGAACAAATTGTCTGAATTTCCATTATTATGGGAAATTTGCTTTGATATACAAGCATTTTTTATTACAATCATGCTTCCGGTACAAATTACGCTCGTAAACCAAGGCACCACTGTACAATTTATTACCTCTCTCAGCCAATTGGACAGAAAGACACCTGATAACGTTTAGTGTTGACAAGTCAATTTATTTTGACCTGCAGAATGCTTCAAAAGTGAATAGTCTTAAGCCTTAAACCAGTCTCACTGAAGTAACTAAAGTATTGCATCTTAAAATAATATATTTTAGGACAGTTTTTAAAGTGAAACACAGTGGTTTGCAAATGAAGTAGAAAGTGGACAGCCTTCAAAAAAACACCTAATATATATATCTCAGGGTAGTCCAGCTTTTTCATGCTGTATAAGAAATCAAAAATGTAAGGCAGGTGCCCCCCTTCTCCCACAGGTTGTGGAGTTGTGACTGACTACTTTTGACTGACTGATGGGTGTGGTGCTCATCTCCATTTCTAAGCCGAAGAGCCAGCATAATGTATAGCTAAGTGTTGAGGAGTCAAAATAAGGGATTATTGTGGACATTGTTGCTTCAGAAACCTCATAGTATGAATAAGAACAGTGGGATATTGAAGTATTTCAGCCTGGGACCCCTTTCAGAGAATGACAGTCTGTTTGGGACTCCCTAGAAGGAATGTCATAGCCAGAAATGACATCAACAGGTTATGTCACTGATGCCATAGTTCTTCCATGTCTATTCAGAAATAAGTCCCAATATGTTCAATGAAACATACTCCTAGGAAAGCAGACTTTGCACCCCATTTCAAGATGGCAGCGCCCTGGGCCAGATTCCAAGACGGTGGCAAACAGCTTTTTGGGATTTCCCTGGAATGAAGTCACAACCACTTTGAAAACCACTGGATAAGAAGCTTCTGAGCTCATGATCTTGAGACTGCAAGAGCTCATGATCTTTGAATCTGATATGGCATTCTCCATTTGCTATTTGAATAGATTTATAGGAAGATTTATATGTGTTTCTCCATCTACATGTTATACAGCACATGCATGTCCATTTCTCACATTTTTATGCCACTCTTCCAAGAAACTCAAAGGTACATGGTTCCTATGAATGTTCACACCAACTACATATTTGAGTTTTGTGCAGAAGTATTGGCAAAATCTGAATGAAGTTTCAGGCTTTAAACTGTTTTCCTCTTTGTTTTCTCATCAAATAGGTTACAATTGTTAGATTAGTTAGTAACAGCAACAAAAATGGTGTTCGTGCTATCGAATAGAAATGTATTAACAATTATTTCCGTTGCTTTAATCATCTTTAAAGCATTAGTTCAGTATTCAGCAGAAATATCTCATCTCAAGTTTGCCGACAGAAGCAGATGCAATTTTGAGAAGGTTCAAACTAGTATTTGAAATCTATAGGCATCAAACATCTGCCACTATCACCACCAAAAGAATAGTGCTAACTTTGATATCAAACTTCAGAGTCTGCCTTGTTATGAAAAGATAACATGGTGAACCACTGCTGGATGCCCATCTGTTTTCGTTGATATTTAAACTCTTAATGGTTTTTAAATGAGGTTTAGGCACATCAGGCTCTTGGTACTAAATTCTACAATGTTTGGTGCTCACACTTAGAAGGTTAGGTCACGGTGCGGCTGCCTAAATTTATTTTTTCTATCCATGTATCTCCTCATCCATGTACTTAGTACTACTGGGAAATGATTTTAATTTGCTATAAGTACATTAAGAATTCCCTTCATGTTGCAATAAATATATAACAAAGTGAACTTTAAAGGCAGAGTGAGAAGGAAACTGAATTCAGATAAACTATTTTGTGATAGATGCAAAAGCTGTGCATTAATTAGTCTGTGGAGACATATCTATTAAATTATTGTTTTTAAATGAGGGTTTGTGCCCAGAGAAGAAAGTGTTAGCTATAATTAGGAAACGGAAAATTACAAAATCAGTGAAGTTTACAAAAATGTATGAGGAAATGATGGAAGATGCAAATATTAAGTAGCCAATATTGTAACTCACTACTCAATATTTACAATGCCAGCTTCGAGGAATCCTGAAGTGGAAAAACCCACTGTTGCTGGAAATGACAAACTTTTACAGCCCTTGAAGGGGTTCACACTTTGCCTTAAGTTAAGATTTCAGATTGTTTGGATTTTGTTCCACTCCTACCAGTCCTACCAGCAGCCTGCAATTCTTTTCCAATCTCCTGAATATGGTGTCTCATTTCCATACTGTGTCCTTCCATATCCTGTTTTCCCCTCCCCTGTTTTGTGTGTCTGCATCTTCCATTCTTCTTAGGATATTTAACCTCTCAATCCACTATTTTACATTATTCCCCTTCCCCACATTTATTATGTTTATTTACACATCTCATCACTATACCCAATTCCAGTAAGGTGTGTCAATTGCAAAAGGTCCTTAACATGTGAGGACTCAGATGTTATGACAGTGGTCTTAAAAGACATTTGGTATCAATACAAATCACTATTGATGCTGATCTCCATTTGCACACTTGATCCTTTTTAAAGAATAGGAAAGTGATTGAACTGCTGTTGTATGGAGGGGACACATCAGCTCCAATTCTGGTAATCCTTTGGGGTGTGGGAGTGAATGGACAGATGCACCCCAAGCTCCTTCCAATGCTTACAATTTTTTTAGGGGTCTCCGTCAGTCTTGAAAGACTATGGTATCGTGCTTGGCGCTGCATGCGAAGCACGAAAGTCTGGGTTGGATTGTAATGGAAGATAGGCTGTTACCCAAGCAGCAAATCCCCCCTCTCCACACCACTGAATTAGTCCAATGGAAAGGCAGAGCCGATACGATTGGATCCAGCTGGCATCGCAGAGCTGGGCTAAGGACAGGAGCTCACCCTGTCTTGTGGGGCTGACCAGGGTCTCGAACCCTGGCCTGCTGGTTAACAGGCACAGTGTCTGCCACTTGCGCCACCCACAGCCCTTACAAATAGCCATAACAATAATACAACAATAGCATGGTAGAATCAGATATGGCAAAACCAATGTGCACCCTAACACTTATATTTGATCTTTTTCCTTGCTTGCTGGTTTTCAGTCCTGCCTGTGTGTTTTGTTTTTGCTGTCAGACTTCTATTTGGAATGATGAAGTCTAATTGTAAAAGAAAAATGTGCACAGCTGGAGGGGCCATTGAGCTGCCTTGGGAGACCACATGCCCACTGCTTGTGTGCAAAACATGAATGGCTTGTGTCTGTATATAATTTAGCTTTGGAATCTCCAGATTGCCGCCCCTCTCTTGCGTCAAGGGACATTAGTCTCAGCAGAAAAAGTCAGGCCTCTTTGTTGACGGATCAAGTCTTTCCGCTTGTTCCAAACTCCACCCAGTGGGGGCCTGGTGTAATATGCACTTCCCCGAAATATTGGCAAGAGCGATGGTCGTTTGTTTAGCATTCTCCGTCTGCGGCGAAGTTGTTAATAAAGAGATTGATGACAAAGTTGTCAGAAAGAGACAGTTGGAAAGGTTTGCTCCCCAGGAGTGACAGAGGGCATGTTTTGTCTTCACAGCCAAGAATGCTGTCCCCAGCAGAGAATTGGCCCGGCTTAGACGTGGTGCCAAGACTGGTAGGTACTGGATGCCTTCAGTGCTGCCCTACAGTATTAATTTGCGCTCCCTTTTATTCTGGCACTCTTAGATTGCTCACCCACTTAAGGTTATTGTGAGTTTTTAACATCTGGAAAGCAAATTTCAGTTCTAAAGGTGATAACCCCTTTTTGAGTTGTGCAACCTCGGAATGATTCCCCGGAATGATTAATTTGCTTGGTTTTGTTCTGAGCAGTATTTCAGCAACATCTTCTGTGTCTTTTCATGTGATGAGTCCACAAATACAGAAATGTTGTTCCTCTGCATATGCACAGGTAGAAATTCCCCTACAGAAAACTTGCTTGTTTGACAATTCTGTAAAATGCTAGCCTGTAACTAAAATGCAACTCTGAACACTATCCTAACCATGTCTACACAAAAGTAAGCCCCATTGTGTTCAATGGGTCTTCCAGGAAAGTGTCTAGGATTGCAGCCTCAATCAGGTAGGGGACAGATTTTGGATATTGCTTACTTGTCCACATATCCTGCTCATATAGGATATAATTTGTATTGTGGTATATGTGCACTGATCCCTAGACATGGACTTGCTCTGATCCACTGTGCCATCCTGGTGCAATAACTTAAGGAAACATAAAACCAGAAAAAGAATGTCATATGCAAAAGAGCCACTAATGCATGGATTCGACAACCATTGGCCCCACAGTAGTGATGGTGACAGTCCCTGGTGCTGATATAATAAGCCATTCGTAACTTGAAAATCTGCCTAAAGAAGAAAATGATATCATGGTTGGAAGTGATGCCAGAGCTTTTCTGTATCTACTCAGAAGCAAGTCCATTGTGTTCAATGAGACTTAACTCTTGGGAATGTAAGAGTTCCTAAGAGTGGTCCTTTTCAGTGTCAGATTTCAAGATGTGGCACCCAAAGGGGTCCTGACCCCCACTTTGAGAAACACTGCTCTAGTCCGTACTTGTCAGAACTGTGGATTTTCAAGAGTGGCCAAATATTCCTGCCAAATCGAAAATGATGACTGAAAAGGCTTTCTTTGTGGGTGGAGGAAATGAGTTATTTAATGAAGGGCATTCAGTCTTGGGAATGCCCCATTTGCAGTCTAAAGTGGTAGTTTTCAAGCCCAGCTTTACCATCTCATTGAGAACTATCTCCAGAAAAGCATGCTTAAAAAAAGAGATACAACAAACAAGAAATCTGAGGTTGGGTCTGAAGAACAGATTCTGAATTTGTGGAGTAATTCTTCAAACTTTAGTTTTCCCTTTTTCCCCCTTGCCAATACATTTCCAATGTATTTGATATGCTATGCAATATACCCAAGTTTATATTAAATGGGGAAAAAAGTAATGATGATTCATTCCTGTAATGATGTTTCCTGCTCCAGCTGAAATTCGCCCTCTCCGTGTTCTTCTTTATCGTCTCATCCATTCGGCTTGTATTTGCCACTGCCGCAGGTTTGTCTTCAGCATCTACAAACACATCCGAAAAGTGGATTTTATTTACGGACAGGCCTGAAGGTCCAATTGCTGTCTTGCTTGTGGTTCTTCTCCCGGCCTTCTGTTTTCAAATCTATAAATGCTGGTGTCTGGTTCTGTACACAGCTGAATATGTATGAGTCCTTAGTTAAACAACTTTGTATATTTTTTACTGATAAACGAGAGACTGAAATATGGGCAACCCTGATACGAGGACGGTTTTGTCCAAGCAAATGTTCTGGCACGGTGCCATTTCCATCCCTTCGCAAGCAGGCGCACACACCTCCTCGTTGTCTTTGTCATATTCTGAACTTTATATAAGCACCTTCCATCATCTGATCTCAAAGCTTTGGGCAAACATTAATTAAGCTTCACAACAGCCCCTGGAGCTAAATAAATATTGGACCATAAGAGTTAGATGCATATTAGATGGGTAAAGGAAGATAGAGAGGTTGCAATTTGACCAAGGTCACCCAGGGAGTCAGCAGGAGGACTGAACGATGTGCGGCAATGGACATGGAATCACTAATGCTCCCACTTCATCCTGCTTCTGGGATTCCTGAATGTTACTAGTTATAATCTCCGTGCATTATAAATTAGCTGGGCTCTCTGTCTCAGAGTTGCATCTTTCCTAAGAGCAGAATGTGAAACTGAATAGCAGAAATCAATTTATTTCTTTTTTGTTGTAAAAAATTCAACTTTCTGATAACTGTGATTTCAGTAATAACTGAGCTCCCTTTGCTTCCACTCTTCTCCTCCCATCATTGACGTGGCTGCATCAGAACTGGAAAGTTGAATAGGATTGGGTCCTTATCCTCTTTGTCCAAGGGGAGAGGCAGCCTTTGCCACCCCACATGAGCAGGCTGAGAGTGCACACTTGCACAACGCACTGTTCTGTCTCTCACCCGACAATCCAGAGTAACTACGGGAGCACATAAGAGACATTACGTGCACCCGTAGTTACTGCACCATCTAGTGAAAACCTATGGGAAATTCATATTGCAATCCAGAGCAAATTGTTCTTACACCGGAGCAAGGACTCCCTGTAGTTACTCTGGATTGCACCCATAGTCTCAAGAACTCTGAAAAGACCACTTTCATTGCTGGGCACCCATTCTGTTCCCACAACAATCCTGAGGAGTACATTAGTCTAAGAGGGAGGTACTGTTCCAGGCAAGTCAGTACCCAGTTCATGAGTACAGTAAGTCCTCTACATACAAACAAGTTCCCTTCCAGAAGCTCATTTATAACTCAGTTTGTTAGCACATGTTTGACCCAATCAATGTAAAAAAGAAAAAATGAAAAAGTCGTGTAAATTAAATATATTTAGAGCACAACCCTAACCATGTCTACTCAAAAGTAAGCCCCAATGTGTTCTATGAGTTTTACTCTCAGGAAATTGTCTTTAGGATAGCAGCCTTAATGTTAAAAAGTACTTTTTACTGTTAATACTGTTTACTGTTAAAATATTTTTCATAACTATTTGCTATTAAAATACTGCTATTTTACTTCTGATTTGTTCATATCTTGAAGGAATGTTTGTATGTATGAAAGTTCGCATCTCAAATGTTTGTAAGTAGGGGACTTACTGTAAATCCTTAAAGCTTTTGATGAGTTGTTGTTGCTTAACACTTAATCATTTCTTTAACACAAAATGTTCACCACAAGAGGACTTCAAGCACTTATAGAATTTTGCTTCCCGACTGCAAAACCTGAAATGTGCATAATCTAGAGCGTGGTTCTCAAGCATTTCAGCCTCGGACCCACTTCTGAGAATGACAATCTGTCTGGGACCCCTCAGTAATGATGTCATCAACCTGGAGGTGATATCAATGTGGAAGTGACATCACCGTGATGCCAGAGATCCTCCATGTCTACACAAAAGGGAGTCCCAATGTGTTCAATAAGACTAAGGATCCAATCCTAACTTCAGCTGGCACAACTCACCTACATCCTGTGGTGATGTAGGAGGCAAGCGCATGTCTGTGCATTGGCCTAATCCTCCACCAGGCATGATGCAGAAGTGCCTTATGGCACTTTTATGACACCCCCTGGCCAGTGTGGGATTTTTGCTGGGGCTTAGGCCTAAACTCTGGAATGTAGGAATTGTAATCCCAACCCCCACTTTCAGAACCACTGAACTGAACAACGAAAGCAAGACAGAAGTTGTCATGAAAGAAACTTCTTGTCTACTTTGTACTTACCACCGGTTCCCATAGGTCAGGGTTTCAATACGTTGCAGTACCCTTGCATTTTGTGACCTGCTCGCCACCCAGCAGCAAAACTGCAGTGTGATGTTGCAAATAACGGTAAAAGACTCAGCTGAGCTGAGCCAAGCCAAGCAAAGCACCTGTGCATTGGTTTTGCATGCTGGAAAAAAGTTTTCATGCTGGCTCAGAGTCTCTTACCAGGAGTAACTGGAATTATGGCTACAATCCAGAGTAACTACAGGAGCACGTAAAAAACATGTGCACCCATAGTTACTGCACTACCTAGTGAAAACCTATGGGAAATTCATATTGCAATCCAGAGTAAATTGTTCTTACTCCAGAGCAAGGACTCCTCGTAGTTACTCTGGATTGTGCCCATAGTCATCACCAAACACTTCCAGGAGTTGTGCGTTGTGTTTGTAGCACAGGGGAAGAATTATTGCCAGGTGAAAGGGAATATTACAGGAGTAGGGGTTTCAGTTGCTGCTTCCATACAAAACAGATTTTTTTCCCATTGGTGATGAGAGAAGCCACAGAGAATAGGCCATGAAGCAGAACCAGGAGTAAAGGTGCAGGAAGCCATGTTAATGGGTATGTGTCTCTTAGCCACCGGCAAAGTACATGAATCCCCCGTTTTCTCACAGTTTGTTTTCTGACGATCCACTCTTTCATCACCTTTTAATGAACTTGTTCATTCAACACATGTTATGCGCTTTCAACCTCTGTCCTGTTCTAAAGGCCAAAATTGCCCTCCCCCATGTTGTAGTTCCTGGTCTAATTCAATTCCCAAAGGCGTTAATGAGAATCCATTTGCAGAAATCTTTCTTTGGCAGCAGGAATTTGCAAGATAAAATGCACTTACTGTGTGGTTCAAACTCCCAAGGAGTTTGAGAACCACTGGTGGAAATCTCTAATCTCTACAAGACTTTACGAGTCTCTTGGACTAGAGCTTGTGACAACAATACCTTGGCCTCCCCTGTGATTGCACAAACATACAGAAACTGGTACTGCTATCCTAGCCGCACTTACCTGGGAGTAAGCCCTATTGACTGTAATGAGACTTCTGAGTAGACATGCTTTGGATTGGGCTGTGGGTGTAGCATGTGCACAAACACAGGGGAGGCTGAGCTGTTCCTACCCCATGCTCTAGTCTCTCTCTGTATGTGAGGCGATATTCATTGTAGGCATGTGAGGCTTTAATTTAAAGCTCTTTTCATTGGATCTGGACAGGAGAGGGGAGGCATTGCCTCCCCTGACCACACATCTCTGTCTAGGAGTTGCCTTAAGATGTGAGCCACTTCAAAGAAGGATATAGAAGCTGTTCCTTTAGCTTCTCCAAGAATAAGGGAGGCAGTCTTTGTAAACCACTTTGTGAACTTTCTATTGAAAAGCAGTTTATAAAGACTGTTGTTTGATGGATTTTTCTTCAAATGGCCAACGAGAAGAGCATCCTTGCCAACTGTACCCAGCACCCAAGGGAGATCATCAGACATTCAACAGTTGGTCCTTTGTGGGCTTCCCAAAATGACAGAGGAGACCCATTTCCCGCATCTAAAAACAGATACTAATTTTGTGTCCTTATTTGCCTGGCAGCCATGTGAATGTAAATGTAACTTTTGTGAACACTGGTTGTTATTCTGGATGTGGGGAATATTTGTCTTATGCAGATGAGCCTCCGGCTCCTACAGCTGATCGGGACACTGTGTGTGAGCAAGTGTGTGAGCGCATCCCCGCTTCTCTGTAATTATGCCACGCACAATCAACTTTGACATAGTTCTCTTTTCAATGCGCCGCATCTCATTATCAAAGCCTTCCCATGGAATGTGTGAAACTTTTTGACCAGGCCACAGCAATTGCAGTAAACACTCTGGTCTCAAACTGGCACCGCGCCATGAAAGCTATGGTCCGAGCTGGAAGATGGCCACGAATAGGATGCTCGATGTTTGGCACGCTCGAGCCTTCAAAAGAAAACAGGTGCCCTCCTGGCATTTCATAAAGAGAGTCATTTTTGAATGCAAGAGACTTGTATTTTGCATATTAGCGTGAGTGCCAATATAAACCCAGCTGTGTGCGACATAAAGTGAAATATATATTTCAAAAACTAGGACACAGCTTTTCTATGGAGTAATCGCAAAACATTTGCATATGGATAAGCGGTTTCTTTTAAAATGTTGGCTTTTCTTTGTTTTGGGGGGAATTTTTTCCCCCTTTTCCTTGTAAACACGGAGAATTTTGAATGTTTATCCAAGGTGACAACACAATAGCTTAGACATGAGATGAGCATAATGTGAGCAGGTGGTGTGCAGGTTTCGGTACTAAATGCTGAAATCTGCACCTCTGTGCAAACCTGTAGTTATCAGTGCACCATCACTCCCCCATCTTCTAATTGAGAGGAAGGTCTCTTTTTGAGTTGCCTGCATTTAATATTAGATTCACTTCACAAGAATGGCGATAGATCAGTGGTAAAACAATGTTTTTGTATGCAAGGAAGGCCCAGATTCAACTCCCAACAACTCCAGGTAGGACTAACTAATAACTCAGAGTCATCACCACTCAGAAGAAACTATGTGGACTAACAGCCTGATGAGGCAATTGTATAAGTTTAGTAGATTTTCATTGCTGGACAACAGTGTGTGTGTGTGTGTGTGTAATTCCAAAACTGTAACAGAATCCACAATCTTACATTTTTCTGATGAAAAGAGGGGCACAATGCTTGTTGAGGGGAAACATGATTGAGACAGACCCCCAAATCCAGAGTAACTACAGGAGCACATAAGAGACTTTACGTACACCCACAGTTACTGCATCACTTAGTGAAAACCTATGGGAAATTCATATTGGAATCCTGAGTAAGTTCTTACACCGGAGCAAGGACTCCCCGTAGTTACTCTGGATTCTGCCTTTAGGCAAGGGATACAGAGGATAGAGAGATGCAGTGGTGTAGCTAATGATCATGTAGCCCAGTGCAAAGCTAAAAATGCAGCCCCCAAAGTGAAGTCACAATTGGAAGTGCCATCTTTTCTGGGTATTTTTCAAATGAAAATTAGGGTAAGTAGTAAGTGGGTGGTGCAAGCGGTTAAGACGCTGTGCCTGTTAACCAGCAGGCCAGGGTTCGAGACGCGGGTTGGCCCCACAAGACATGGTGAGCTCCTGTCCTTAGCCCAGCTCTGCGACGCAGCTGGATCCAATCGTATTGGCTCTGCCTTTCCACTGGAGCAATTCAGTGGCGTGGAGAGGGGGGATTTGCTGCTTGGGTAACAGCCTATCCCCCATAACAATTCAACCCAGGCTTTCGTGCTTTGCATGCAGCGTATGCAGCGCCAAGCACGATACCATAGTCTCTCAAGACTGACGGAGGCCTGCTTATTAGGGGAAAAACCTGCCTCCTCCTCCTCAGCAGTTCACCAACCATTTGTTCTATTAGTGGCATAGCTGAAGCATCTATTTGCTGTCCGGAGGCTTTTGGTTGCCCCTCCACCCACAACAATAAAATGAAATTTAATTAACTAAATAAAATGAAAATTGTGTCCATTATTGGTTAGGGAAACAGTGCTGGGACAAAGAGGAATGGTTATTCTTTCCCTGCTAAATAGGAGCACCACTTGGAAGTGCCTGTGTACCCGGTTAGCATGGGGTAACTGTTTTAACTATATATATGTACTGAAAGCTGACTTATATTAACAATTAATTAGTTCCATACAGTACCAGAATTACACCTCATGGGCTCTCAGAGCCATCAGTAACAGTGGAAAGTTTGATTTAAGAAAATCTACTTTTGTTCCATAGAGTTTTGTGTTTTCATTTTCTGGTTAATTGGCCATAACTTTTGATAGAATATAGATATTCCAATAAAGTTTGTTTCATTGTACTCTGCATACAATTACCTTTCCAACTATGTATAACATGATGGTATTACCATTCAAACATGCCCCATTTTTCACAATTTTAGTCACTAGAGTCAAGCTCATTTTGTAGCCCCCCTAAAGCTTTTAGCCTGGTGCAACTGCACCCCCTGCTCTAGGAGGAGTGCAGGGGGTGTAGGTCACTGGAGAGATGCTCTTTTTCCTTTTACATAAGGGGACATATTGAATGTTGGGAGGGTTAGGACGGATAAGATATTTCTTTACCCAGCATGTAGTTGGTCTGTGGAACTCCCTGCCACACGATGTAGTGATGCCTATAAGACTCAATGCCTTTAAGAAGGGATTGGATGGAGGAAACGACCATCACGGGTTACAAGCCATAAGGGGAGTGTGTAGATATGGACAACTGCCAAATGCAGAGGAGGGCACCTGAATACAGGTGTCATATGTGCTCCCTGAGACGTCTGGTGGGCTGCTGTGTGAAACAGGACACCTTTGGCCTGATCCAGTGGAGGCTGTTCTTATGAGTGGCCAATTTTCATACAAGGGTTCATCTCCCACGTCCTCCTCCATCTTGCCTCATCCTTACATGTTATGAAAGGTTTTTCTCCAATGTCTATATATTGTTCCAATTTTGGCTCTATCCTTTTGCTTCTTGATTTTATTGTTGGATTTGATTTTCTTTTTAGATGCTCATAATCAATTTAACTTCTTTTGTATTACTTCAGTTGGTTTGGTTGTTTCCTGAAGGAGGGGAAAGTGGGATGTAAATGTTGATTTTCACCTCGCCATACATTTATTTTTTAAAAAGCAATTTTTTTTTTGAAAACTCCATGTTTCATAACAGATCAGGTTGGTATGTAGATTGGTTGGTTGGTTTTTAGAGCAACTGATCTGAGGTGCCCAGAGCAATGTTAAACAACAATGTTTAATTTTTAGAGACCTGGGAGAGGAACTGTAAATGTGATGCATATGTGTGAACCATAGGTTTTAGACATGTGCACCATGCCCTTTCACCGCTGAGAGGCATTCCATTCCATGGAGTAGAATGGAATGCCACTCAGTACTACTAGTAGTATACTGTACTAATCTCACTCCATCTGCTGTTTCTAAGGAGTACAGTGTTTCACTCTAGCCATCCCTCAATGAGTGAGTTTATCCCCCAAGCTGCTTTTCAACTCTGAGTGCATTTTTGGGTCCAGAACGATCCATTCAGTTCTGTTTCGTCAACCAATATGCAATAACATAATGTAATTTCTTCCATTTTCAGTGCTCTTTGTTTGGTCCAACAGTCACTGTGCAGAAACAATTCTATCTGTTCTTCCATTTTAATATTTTGGACTAATTGGCATTATTGTTTTGTATTTGGGACAGGGTGAGAATATGACTGGATTTTTCCAGATTTGTCCTCTTTTTTAGCCTTCTCTCCAGGTGTCCTCCAAAAGGGCTTCATTGTCCTCCATTTTGGCTTCATTCTGGAACTTTGCAGTGGTGTGCAGAACCCAATCATGTTATAGGTTGATGGATTCGTATTGAAGAACAGAATCCAATGCAAAAATCAGTTTTGAAACATCTGCTTCCTATCAAAAGTTATGGCAAAAGAAAATAAAAATATGCATTGAGCTCTATGGGAAATGAAAGTGCCCAATGTTGTGGCTTTACTCGTGAGTAGGCAAATGTGCCATTGTCTGCCAGAAAGGCCAGGCTGAGAGGAATTTAAGACCTTGTCCTCCCTTTGAGGTTCAGGCATCTGGTCACTCTAATTTGGGGAATTTTTTTTTTCCAAAATACACCTTTTGCTAACAGGTGCTTGGTTTAACAATATTCACTCCCTTTTCAGTTCTGGTAGATTTAATAGCATAGTAGCTAAACGGAGTTTATATAGCTTATCCTGTATATATTTAGAGATAAGAAGTTCATTTAGGGATTAGGGAATGCTTCTTGTATATGCACCATTAAGCACAGCACATCTGCTACTGAGCTGGCAATCAGCGGAATATTGAGAAAAGTTATAAAGAAATCTTTTTGTACATTCCAACACTCACGCTCTGGCAGGGAAGGCATTTGCATACAGGAGGCATCAGATCAGAGATTTCCAGCTCAAACCCATAAGGAGAGCACCAAATTCATACACTTTTCAGAAGGACAAGCGGGTGGGGTGGGGGTGGTTGTGCACATGTGTGGTATGCGCACCGGGGAAGGGGGATAGATTTTGAACTTTGCAAAGATCTCTGTCTGTTTGGGAAAGTGGGTCAGCGAGATGGAGAACAACAACATGCATATTCCGCCGACAAGTTGAGGGCTTCCTTTGTAATGCCATGACAGGCTGCTGCTTCTGTTTTGCAGGCAGTGTGATGAAGCAGAATAATAATATTGGAAGGGGAAAACAAATAATAGATCAAGGGTCTCCTTCTCACACCCTTCTTGGTTAGTTCGTATTCAGATGATGTGAACGGCCCCTAGCAATGGCCTTTATAGTCATTCAAGAAAGGAAGAACTCCTATGCATTCATTGCTCCCGGGCTCCCAAGGGCCACTTCTGATGAGCCATTTTGTATTTGGGAGCCCAATAGTGGACCTAAGTTTGAGCGTCACGCATATCATGTCTGTTATAATTCATGCAATTGCCAACTGACCAGGGGTGGGATGGGGAAACTGATTATGGGTGCAATCCTAACTTATGCCAGCACAACTCATCAGTCTTTCCATTCCAGTGGTGATGTAGGGAGGCAAGTGCATGTATGTATACTGGCCTAGCCCTCCCTTAGGAGTGGCACAGAAATGTAATTTGGCACTTTTGTGACACCCACAGGCCAGCACAGGGCTTGTGCTGGGCCTTAGGACCGCCTAAATGTGGGTTAGGATTGCAGTCTAAGACTTGGAAAGCAGAAAAGTTTTGGAACACTTGACTATATAGGAATTTGAAGGGTGATGCTTTTTGCAGGATGTCAATCCACAGAATGCCTGATTACATCTGGAGATGGTGTTGCTGGGAAAGGTACCATAACAGAGGCTAGTCCAAAAGTTGGCAACTTGGATGCTGAAAGGTGTGTGTGTCTAAACAGAAATGGTGTGTATGTTTTTACTTTGGAAAACACATTAACAGTTATCTAGCTGTGTTTGGAGATGCAACATTGTACATTATAGGTATGTATACCCTAGGCAGGTCCAACAATGGAATAACTTCTAGTTGATAAATCATCTGCTAAATTAACTGACCATCGAAATGTATATGCTTTTAAAATATATTTAAGTACTGTAAGAGAACTTAAAATTTAACACACACATGCGTATCGGGAGGAAAAGACCCTTAAAAAAATTTCCAGATTCATTTGCACACTACGACCAAGGCTTCTCAACTGCAGGATGTGGCACTTGTCCCACTGGCACAGCTGTGTCACTGCTAGAAAACTGATTAGGATTTGGGCCTTAGCTAGCTAAAGATTATGTATTAAAATTAATTTATATATTCGCATACTCTTGTTAGGTTTGGTCCAGTATACAATAGGTCCCAGTTCTATTTCACTAGTATTCTAGGACAGTGCACAATCCTAGCACAGAAAACAGGCTGCTTGGCAGGCTTTAGGGTCATCGACCCAAATGGGCAGTGGGGCAGTATGAGCAGCAACAGATCTAGACATCTCTGTCAGCACTGTAAGTTGGTGAAGGAGGTATGTTATGGTGGGGAAGTGGAAAGCAGGGAGTTTGGGAAGCTGCAGAAGGAAAGTAAAGTGAAGATGCTCCTGCAAGTTATGGTGTAATATATGTATCCCCTTAAAGGGCCCACTGCCCATTAACTCTGGGTCTCCTCATGGATCCTCAAACTGGATAGGGCTTCTCTGGGATCCCTCCTTCCCAGCCTAGGAGGGAGGGGGATCCCATGGAAGGTGCTCTGCTGCAGCTGAGCCAGCTGGGGCTTGGGCAGACCTCTCCCTCAAACCTGGAATGCCCTAGAGCCAGGCAGCAGTGGCTGAAGTGTGCCCACTCTTGCTGCCCAGCCTGGACTGAGATGGAGGATCTGTGCTCCCAGGCAGTGAAGGGCTTGTGCTTGGAGGGGTGAAGCATCCCCCTCCAAGTCTGGCAAATCAGCTGGGGCTTGAGCAGTGTGTGGTGGGGGGTGAAGCATCCCCCAGTCCTCTCATCCAAGCTGTGAGAGGGATTGTGTGCCTGCCAGGTGCTGAGCAGAGATGGTAGGCTGAAGCATCCCCCCTGTTGGGCAGCCTGACCATGACTGCTGCAGTCCAGTGGCACCAACCCCAGCACTGGTGGAGGAGGTAGGCACATTGGGGTGGGAGTGATGTTGGAAGCTCTGGTCCCAGCCATCACCTCCCTTGACTTCCACCTACAGATGTGTGGGTTCCTCTTCCTTCTGCCCTACCACTAGAAAATACACTATATGTACGCAAATGTAATGCGCCCACAAATGTAATGCGCACTCCTTTTTCAAATTGCCAATATGACTGAAAAAAGTGTGCATTACATTTAAGTAAATACGGTACATGAGTGTTTTTAGGTTTTATTTTGTCATGTCCTACATTTTTCTTGGATGTCCTACATTTTGGGAGGCCTTGTCTTCTTTTTGGGTTATGATCAGTGATGGGCTTCAAAGAAATTAAGAACCGGTTCTCTGTCCATCTGGCAGCCACTTTTAAATGGCTATTTTTAAACTTTATATGTACTATCTCTTGTTAAGAACCGGTTCTATAGCGTAGGTGCGAACCTGCTGTTGCCCACCACTGGTTATGATATATGGTCACCCTGTGTGCATCCCCTCTAGCTAGGCCACTTAATACTGAGTCAGATTAGCCTTGTTTTGTTTAGTCTGGTACAACAAAGTTGAGGAAGCTCTCCAAATGCTTATGAAGATTGAAGTCGTGGTTGACCACTGAGGTTTGGCCGAAACATAAAGGCCAGTTGGATCAGGTCAAGGCCCATCCGCCCTAGCCGCATCTTTTGCAAAGTGACCCACCAACTGCCTCTGGGAATCCTCCATGCAATAAACAAGACAGGCTTCTCCCCTGCCTTTGAACCCGCTGTAATGATATTAGAGGCAACTTCACACCCAGCCTGAAACCTTTTCTTCTCCAAATCCAACTGAAGATAGTTTTTGTGACTTTTGATATACATTGGAGACAATTTATTTCCTTGGTGTAAATGTGGGAGTTAAATCACTTGAGTAGAAGATGCTCAGGTTACCAGTAAAGTCTTGGTGTCCAAGTGCAACAAAAAAGATGGCACAAATTGCCGTAACATCACCAGAATCTAACACGCAGAATATACATTGGCTTGTTTTTGGAGAATGATTTTGTGCGTGTCAATGAATTGGACTCGACTGCAGGTGTCACTGTTAGATCTGAAATAAGAGCTTGCTCTTTTCCAGTTCCTATCATTTACAGTAATTTTTCTTTTCCTCCTCACAATTGTGAAAGCAATGGGGGGGGGGGGAAATGAAGGAAGGGGCATAAATGTATAATTAACCCTCTGAATGCATAGGTATTTGCAGGCACGATATATGCGTATGTAAAAACATATCTGGCGCGACGTCAGGGCTTTTACCTCTGAAATTTCCAAGCTGCAGACGGGAGGGGCAGAGAAGACAAAATTGGGTGCTACATTTTGAAAATGTTTCGAAAATGCCTACTCCGTGGTGTATCTGAACTCCTACCCCTGACACTTTTGAAGTGATAGTAGGCGATTTAGCGTGACTCAGTGCAAAAATACTGACTGGATATGAAATCACAGGTAGGATTTATGATGGTCCAGGAATTCACACGTTTACAACCACCAGACTACGTAGAAATCCATTTTTTGTTCTTTGAAGTCTCATTTGTTAGAAAGCACTAAACAGACATTTTGGGAAGAAACAGGCCTAACTTGCAGGTAAAAACAATCACCCTGGAATCATTGGCCTGTTCAGAGAGACCTTTCTTGTAGGGAGGCGGATTCACAATGGTGCGAGTTAGCACCGTAAAATCTCACGGAAAAGAAAATTAAATGTTGCATTTTAGAATTCTTTTTGCTGTTATCCATCCAGAGCCTCCAGGAAGAAGCCAAATGAACAACTCAGCAGGTAAACATTTTCTTCGAATGACAACTAAATAAATGCTCCGATTCTTTGCTTAAAGCCTCAGATCCACAAAGGAACTTGTATGCTTATTGTTGGAGAAGGGGGCAAAAATACAAGATGTGGTAAGCAATTGTAATTACTTTATTAAACAATTGTATTTCCAAACAACGGACTGAAGCCTTTTCTATGAAAGGCATTTCAACAGAAATTCTCGGCAAGAATAATTGCCGGTGTCTGCTTAATTCCATGCACCACGATACACTGTTTCTAAACTATTAGCCTGGTCTACGATGATCATACCCTGCACTGACGTTTATGAGACTGCCAGTTTGCTTCTGATTCTTTTGATGGCACAACTCCCAGTATACTTTCTGGGCAGAAAGAAAACATGTCTTCAAGCTCATTTGATTTTTAAATATTTCCTCTTTAGCATCCTGTATTTTAAAACAAAATGTTTGATATTCTTACATAGGTATGTTTCTAACACCTTTTCAAAGTGCTTGATCTTTTCTGTGATGTATTATCGTAACACACTTTCTCATTGCAAGTGAACAATGGCCTATATGCATTCTTTTGGCACATGGCTATGTACACTGTCTACAAATAATTGTTTTGTGCTCCTTTAATTAAAAACAAAAACTATGACTTATGTACATGGTCTCCGGGTTTTTGTGTTTGCTTTTTTCAATTTTGCACAAAGTGAGAAAAGAAATAGTGAGAGGGGTGGAAGAGACCAAGGGGAATGGAGAAAGCAGACCAATATATTTTTGAATAAGAATGGCCCATGTAGTGTAACCGTAGGGTAAATGCAAATCTCTGTTTTCAAACACAGCGTTGTGAATTCTTATTAGGGGTTCGTGACTTCAACTCCAAGTGCATCATTCCATATTTATAAGTGTCGAGGAAAATAGACTCCTTCCTCGTTCAGGTGTGTTCAGCTAAATGCTGCCCCTTTAATCTTAAAGAACGGCTCATCTGGTATGTTTTCTTCAATTCCCAAATTGTTAAGGGAATAGAAGATAAAAGATGCGCGCGCGCACATACACACACACAAAAAAAAGAAAGAAAAAGAAAAGGAAAAGAGGAAGCAGCAATCCTCACAAAGATCTTTTTAGTGTCAACTTAAATGCACACAAATAGCAGATGATGATCTCTTTTATTGGGCTAACATTTATCCAGTAATATCCACACACTTTTAAAACCATTTGAGACCTTCTCTTCAGGTGTTCATTTGAATAGAAATAGCTGAACGAGTGTTTTTATAATTGATCCCTTGAGTACTGAATGTCTAGTGCAGCAGAACCAACATTTTTCCCCCATTGCTGATTTTTTTTTCAAATTACAACTCTGCAAAAATTAGGATTTTTGTACACTTTTGATAAGAAAATTAACCTCCCAGATGCCAAATCCCTTCTTGATCCTGATCTTGAAACAAACAAAAATCTCTCCAACAAGATGTCCAGCTAGATTTCATTTTCTGCTGAAATCAGAGAGAGAGAGAGAGAGAGAGAGAGAGAGAGAGAGAGAGAGAGAGAGAGAGAGAGAGAGGCCAAACAGGTTAAATGAATTTATTTATTATTTATGAGTATTGAGAACTTCAATGTTCAGAGAAAGCTTAACTAAACATTATTTTTTAAAAAACAGTAGTTTTAAAATTTTTTCCTTCATTTGGATCAACAATGTTGTCAACAATGTTAGTAATGAAACCATCATTTTTTTAAATTCAAGTCTCAATTTCCCTGCCAAACTTCCGCTGATACAAAGAGATGTGGAACAAGTGATTCTCTTTATCATTTTTTAAAAAAATCCTTTTGAAATAAAGGACGTTGGCACTGTAAGGAATGCAATATCAAAAGTTGAACATCAGCTTTTACAAACAGCCATCCCTTCTAAAGCCAGGCAGTCGTTAGCTGACGCTTGAATTGCCTTCATGTCGCAAGACTTACCTGAATAGCGTTTAAAAAGTAATAGAGGAAGGTATTATAATGAGCGTGTAATAAAACCAGTTAACGTTTGTGTGCTATACTAAAAGCTCGAGTATAAAGAAAATACTAGCCAGCCACTAGAGAGATCCACTTATGCTCATGTTACAAGCACTACATACTCTGGTTCTATCAAACTATCAAAGTACAAGATCCATCTTTAATTTAAATCTGCTGAGCTGAGACTCATTTTATTTGTGATGGTGTGGAGAGAAATTGCGCTACTCCGTACTTGCCTTGAACTTTACCCTCACCCTTTTCTCTCTGCGCTATTGAACAGCACAAAAGCTTGCGTTCACAAGTACGGATTCTTTATTTTTTTCTTTGTGTGAGATTATTCAGATCAGCCTTCACAAGGTTCCTCAGTGCATTTAGCTGAGAGAAAGAACTGGTGCAATCCCTTTTTCTGTCCACCTCACATCAGGATCTTGCGTGGCCACAGCTCAGATTAATAAACTGGAAAAGGGCCAGTTTATATTCTGGATCCCGATTCTCTGGCACCTATGTGCCAGAGCCCACCCCTCTCTCTCTTTTCTCTCTCACACATACACCAATTCAATTGCCCTATTAACATGAAATAATCATACAGGTAATTATAATTTTATTTTCCTGGTACAGATAGTTTGACTCGGCAATGGTGGGTGAAATTCTCAGAGCTTTGGTAGTAAGGTTGTCATTTATGTGGGTGGAGGGTTCTCTCTCCATCCCCCCCCATTTCACAGCACATGCAATCCCTCCAATCGGTTGTACATACTAAGGATTTGAATCTTATGCCTGCTTGTTTGAGACTAGCCTGCATTGAATCTTGTTCAGAGTGACCAGCATTAGAGTAGGTTGCATTTTACTATAAGTAGACATTGGGTATCCCTTTTCTGAAATCAAAAGAGAACCCAAAACCATAACTTTTTCTGAGCACATACCACCACATACGGAAAACTCCACACCCAACTTCATGTGATGGTTTGCACAAAATACACAAAATTATTTAACACCATTGTATAAAATTACCTTTAGGCTATGTATATAATAAGGTGCATATAAAAATAAATTTTGTATTCTCAAGGTAACTCATTACATATATTCATGTATTCCAAAATATGGAAATTAACCTGATATCCAAAGCATTTCTGATCCTAAGCACATAAGATAAGATAAATTTATTGTCATTGTACTCAAGGTATGAGATACGGGTTTAATAAATCCCATGTTAGATAAATCCAAACTTGTAATTAAGAGCAAAGAAAAGCTCTAAAGGATAAGAACAAAGGTATGAGCAAATGTATGAAGCTGCCTTCCTGAATCGTGCATTGCAAGGTCACTGCAAGATAGCCAAGATGGTGTAGCTAGGATTTGGACTGAGACTTGGAATATCCAGGTTCAAATTCCTCCTTGACCTTGACCACAAAAATTCCTGGGTGACTTTGGGCCAGTCACTCACGCTCAGCTTCACCTACCTCACAGGGTTGTTGTGAGGCCAGCAGGAGGGGAGGAACTAAAGCTATGTAAACTGTCTTGGGCATTTACATTGGAATGGGAAAGGCGGGTTATAAATCCCTTAAATGATCACATCTGATCACATCATTCCAAGAAGCCCACAAGCATCTGATCACATCTGATCACATCATTCCAAGAAACCCACAAGCAGCTCTTAAAGACAACAGTCCTCTCCCACTACATTCCCCCACCTCTGGTATTCAGTGACATTTTTCTGTAAGAATGGGGTTTAATGTCTTCATGATGACCAGGAGCCAAACTATATATTACATGCAGCATGTGACTTGCCTTTCCCTGCTTGTTTTTTAAATAATGCCAATTACATCTTCAGAGATGGACCTGGATTCTGATCAAGTGGAGGTCAAGTAACCCTTACTTGTGGTCCCAATCCAGTGGTCCCCTCTTCCTGGCACTATATAGAATAAAAGCCAACCATTCCAAGGTTAAGCACGTACATAGCATACAGGGTACTTTTGCTCTAATAGAAATAGGCCAAACCCATTGATCTGTTTAATGAAATAGTTCTATGGACTACAAATGCATTCCAAAGGAAAATAGGTAGCAAACAGCCCAATGCTATCTGTCCCCCTTGATTCAGAGGTGCCTAAATGGCAAGTGCTTTATCTGAGGTGAGGGGGGTGACATCCTTGGTGACATCTTCTGGTTAAGGGAACAATTGTAAAAGGATGCGGGCCTTACAGATGCAGGTGGGTCTACTCAGATCTGCAACAGCTAAATATCTGTTGCAAGTTCATGTGTATCTATGGCACAGGTTCTGATCTGAGAAGGGGATCACCGGCAATAATTTTTTTCAAAACTCATGCCCTCTCCAGAATAGATTAGTTTCTTAAAGATTTTGATGTGTTGAACACAAATATGAAAATGAAAAATGGGTCAGGGGTTGTGAGAGATTTGCAATAGACAATTCCTCGTACATACGTAGCACTGGTCCACTTCTAAGCTAAGAACTGTGGGCACTTCTACATCAATGATGCAATAGTTCCTGGGGTGGCATGTATGAAGGGCTAATGCAATATGATGCAATTTGTTGCTGTTAGCAGATTGAAATACAACACTGATAACCTATGTACACAATGTGGATGGCATTTCTCCTAAGCTAGAGGCAATGGATGTAATTTTATTGTTGTTCACACGGTCATTAGTGGATCATTTTTATTATTGAGGCAAATTGTGTATTATTATTTAGTGGATCCACTAAAATTAGTGGATCATTTTTATTATTGAGGCAAATTGTGTGTTGTCCACTGAGATTAGTGGCACCAGCAACCCGATCCTGCTCCCATCCAGGTCCCAATCCTTCCCTCCTCTCCCCACTCTCCTCTGTTTTGCCCCACCTTGCATCTATCACAGGAAGGAGGGTACACACCTTCTTGGCAACTCCCCTGGCAGCATGTTCTTAAGTGCTTTGATGTAGCACATTTCGCAACTGGTGCTGACTGCTTTATGGTCAGTGAAAACAGAGGGTCTCACCATAGACATGCGGTAAGTATTAAGATTGGGCACTGACATTACTATATTGCTATTGTGAATGCAACTTATTTAAAACATTTATTAACTATTATTAAATATTTAAATATTTATATTCCATCTTTCAAACTTAAAAATGACCTGGGTAGGCTTATCTGTATATAAATAGAACAATGCTAAAATAACACTATAAAACAATTCAGGGACAAGTTATTATACAGGTTGTGCCTTGTTATGTGCCTAGTGTTTGGTTCTGAAACTCCTGGTGGATGAAAAAAATAAAAAATAAAAAATGGGTAACAAATCACTGGAAAAATAGCTTTAAAGAAGACCCACTTCTAGTTATCTTGCTCCTCCATTGTTGCCCCAGAATGTTAGTATAGGTGCTATAACACATTCAGCCACTAGATGGAGTGAATAATTGAATCTAATGGAATCAGTGGAAAGTTAGGGACCTTAAAGCTGAGAATATGATGGAAGGATGAAGGAGAGAACATGGCTACTCATGGCTGGACATTAACTCAGACACTCATTATAAACAGTTTGAGGAGATGAAGCACATGCATGGTGCAGTTGCTTTCCCATCCTTGCTCAGATCAACCAAAGCTGAGCCTTCAGCTAAAGGGCAGAGGCAACATATACATCTTTGTATTAGGAAGAGTTCTTGAACATCAACAATACAATTACAATAAGCAAAATTCATGGCCAATAACCTAGCTATTGGGTGCAGTGGAACAGTAAGTATTGCAGGTGTCACAATGTGCTATGTAACGGTTCGCCTTTGGAACCATTTGGGGCAGTGAAAGCGATACGTGTTGCAGTGGATGTCTAGAATGGCTCCCATGATGATTACACATTGTGTTGTGATACCTGCAATACTTCCAGCACACCTCTCCCCTGGTAGCTATGCTACTATCCATGGCCAAATTTGAGATGTTACTTTATCAAATTGGACTAAGGACAAAACTTTAAAAGGGTTTTTTTCAAAATAGTTTAGGGGTGAAATGAAGATACTGAGATTTATTTGAGAAGAACATGTGGATCCATACATACTGGGTGCCCCAGTTAGAGCTGTCCAACCTATTGACATCACAAGGTATGGATGGCCACATCAGCACTTTCACAATTACTCTACTCCTCCCACCCTTCCCCCTACTTCTGCCCTACCCCCAGTGCTGTCAGACTTAACTGTCTGAGTATAATGGTGGTCCTCCATTTAGCATTCTAAAAATGGTGGGATGCCACCAAATTTAATTTCACAACAGCAGAGCTGCATTCTACTGCCACAAACTCCTTTGTACGCTCAAGATAAGGAACTGCACGGTACACAACTCCAAGGTAAGGGAACAAACAATTGCCTTACTTTGAGGAGGCCCTCCTAAATTGCTCCCTCCCCCAATGGCAGGATGCAACATGTGCCCCATTGGCACAACTATGTCAGTGCTAGAAAGTTGGTTAGGACGGTGTCCCCACACTACTACTACTTCTAAAGGTGCAATCCTAACCTAGACTGTGACATGAGTCTTCCCATTCCTCTGGTGATGTAGAGAAGCAAGCACATGTCTGTGCATTTGCACATGTCCCCCTCCCCCAGAACTGGCACAGAAGTTCCTTACAACTCTTTTGTGACATCCCCAGATCAGCACAGGACTTGTGCCAGGGCTTATGCTGGCCTAACTGTGGATGAGTATTTATTTATTTATTTATTTATTTATTTATTTATTTATTTATTTATTTATTTATTTATATTTACTCAATTTATATCCCACCTTTCTTTCTCTCTCAAAAAAGAAACCCAAGGTGGTAATAAAAAATACAATACAGTTAAAATTAAATAGAAGCAATAAAATCAAATATTAACATGCAATATAAAGCCAGTAGAAACCCAGGTTAAAAACAGGTAGAATTTGATAAAATGAACTTCTTTAAGAAGAGCTTTCATAACCCTGTCTAAATAAAACAGTCTTTAGGCCTCACTGGAAGGACAGTGAAGAGGAACATTTCCTTAACTCAGTGGGGAGTTCCACAAGGTCGGTGCTACCACTGAGAAGGCCCTGTTAGGATTGCAGCCTTACATTTACTATTACAACTACTACTGCTATTGTTGCTGCTGCTACTTCTATGTTAATATTGGTCTAACCCTGGATAGATTTGGGTCCTGAGTCAGTCTGTTAGTCTATCTAAGCTCATCAACAAACTGTCTCATGACACCAGTAGGCTCTACCTCAATAACTAGCAAAATGTACCCGTTTTGCAGGAGTAAAATACTCCCCGCATGTCATGTCCCATTGCACACCATCCCCCAATGCACCATTCCTCCCCGTGCATCACACCCTGTGTGAAACCCCCACACTTAACACCCCCCATGCATTACTCCCCACACAATATCTGCCATGTGCACCATCCTCCCCAGTGCACCCTCCTTCCCAGTGCATCAGGCACCAGGTACCAAATTGGTGAAATGTTGATCCATCAGTCTTCAATGTTAAATATTGGCTGAAAATGCATTGCACTTCTTTTCAGCCCCTTAGGGGTTAAATTTCTAGAAATTGGTTCTTGGTGGATGTTGATGTCACATAAGGAACACCCTCCCTGAATTTCATGCTTCTTGGTCCAGGAGTTGGGGCAGAGCATCCCTCAGTCAGGGATTCTTCAATGGAAAGTATAAGGAGGAAAACACGTTGCGCCCCTTTTCACCCACTTCTGGTTGGAATTTCTGAAAACCAGTTCTTAGTAGGTGCCTCCATCAGGGAAGGAACACCGTCCCCAAATTTCATGCTTCCAGGTCTAGCGATTTTGGCTGGGCGTTGATGATTCAGTCAGTGACTTTTCAGTTTTATATATATAGAGATAAAAAATGCACATGACCTGAAAACCATACAGGTGAGCATGCAAGGTAGGACCTCCTCAGTGACACCTCTTATAAAAAAATTCAGTCCCAGCACTACCTACTTTCCAGAGTTTGTTGAAGATGCACCAGATATTGTCTTAGGTTGGACTGGTACTTAATCTCGCATATCTGATTTTATTCTGTCTGTATATAGGTGCACCTGGCTACATTTTAATCTATATTATTTTAGTGTGCTGATTTTAATGCCATTACCGAAGACCTTTATAACCCATAAGATTATCCTGGGGGACAGCAGGAAGAGTGTTGTTACTTTTATACTGCTTTCAGAAATGAGGCATCTGATTTCTCAAGGTCTCTATATACACACCTGGCACTGTCAGCTCCCCCAGTTGCAAAATTTCCTTTTTTACCTGGGGGTGAGAGGTGGGAATAGAAATACCTTGCAAGATCCAGCTGAAACATCGCTGGTTACACTTGAACCAAATAGCCATATCTGGTATTTTCTGCTGATTGAGCTGTCCAGTTGACTGGAAAGGGTTGACAGCAGAGAGAGCCCTGGTCTGAGCGGAGCAGCTCCCCGGCCAGCTGGCGAGGGGTGGGCCGCTGCCAGGCAATTATTGCCTGGTGCAGAGGTCGGAAGCCTCCGAGAGGCTGATGTACTAATGAAACACAAATGGGACATCTGTGTTCAGGAGTTCAGCAAAGCAGAGACAGCAGAACTTGGCCAAGAGTTTATGTTTTTCGGAGAGCAAACGCACTTTCTGCACAAGCCAAGGAAAAGCCTCAGAGGATCAGACCGGCTAAGGAAGAATCTTTTGCTCTTTTACCTATTTTATTTAAAGTTCACCTATTTTATTTGTATATTTTCAGAAATTTTTAATCCTTTATAGGAATTTTTCCAGGGCCAAACTACACATGATATTAAATCTGCCTTTCCATTGAGTTGTAAACCGCTGGCTCTTCAGGGAGGGATTTTTATGTGAAACTGTCCCAGAAGGAACATGCTGCTAATCTCCCCCTCACTTGCTACTCCACCACAGTCCTGAGCTGGAACAGACCCCTCCACAGCAACTGTTCAGAGGTGAAAGGATCACTTCTGTTCCCCTTCCACAGGTAGACAGGTTTATTTTTATTTATTTGATGGATTTGTATCCTTTCTGTCTTGAATCAGATTCCAGACAGCTAACAACACAGAATTAATAACAGCACTTTAAAACATTATTTTAATGTTAATATTAATTTTTAAATAATGTTTAATATCCTGTATGGTTTAACCTAGAAACTTGGAAACGAACTTGGAAACAAACAGAATAGGGTGCAGGCAGTGTTAGTATTCAAATAAATTAACAACAGGTTCTATGTCCTAATAACCTAAATTAACAACAGGTTCTATGTCCTATTAGCAAAGAGTTCTATAGAACCTGTGAGAACCCCCTGAAGCCCACCATTGGGTGTAGGGCTGAGACCTAACCAACTTTCCAGGACTGGCATAGGTCAATGCAACACCAGGATAAAGGAACAAACAATTGCCTTACTTTGAGGAGGCCTCCATGACTGCCCCCCAACTGCAGGATGCAACATGTGAACCACTGGAGCAGCTATGTCACTGCAGGAAAGTTAGTTAGGATTGTGTCCACACACTACTACTTCTTACACTTAGTACTACACTTAACAGTTGCTGCTAATATTATGTTCATAAGGGATCTGAGATAACATTGTGGGATTTAGGATGATGATTATGGTAGGGGATTACAGTACTGAAATTAAGTACATAAAAAATAAAATGGTGCAAGGGTCTTTAATAAGTCCTGGACATGATCTGAGGATACCTGATACAGCTGTCTTAAGTAGGTCTAGGTTTGGTCAGTGACCATCAACTCATGAATGCCACCTTAAGCAGCATGGAAAGATGCAACCTCTCCAATGGAGGTTCTCCATTGGTCTTTGGTGCCTTCACCTTCAGAAATGGGGAGGCTACTCTAGCAGCTTGCTACTTTTTCTGAGACTCAAAACAGTGACTAATGGTGTCATCCCATGAGTACAGAAACATGGAAGAACTGTCACTGTCGATCACATGATGACCACACGATGATGATGTGGTAACATCAATTCATCACCACAAATTATTTCTGGCCTATGAGCTGCTGTAGAATTTTGAATGGGGCTGCCATTCTCCACTTTAAGTTCAGCAATGGCTGGGCTTGGAGTGACTTGGCTTGGCTTGGCTCAGGGTAGAAGAAGGGGCTGTTCCATGCCAAGGCTATTCAGCTGACTTGGTTCTTCACTATACACCATGTGCCATAGTGCCTGGGTGCTCCGAGCCCACCTAACTCAGCCAAATTGCTTCTTCTTATTCTTGAGCTACAACTTATGTAAAGAGTAAGCAACTCAGAGTGGCCAAAGATGGCTGAAAAAGGCTGATATACTTTTGGGGTGTCACTCCATCTTGTCCTTGGGTGTCTTTGGCTACTTGAAGCCCACACAACTTGACTGAACTGCTTTTTTCTGTAAAAAAGACTCTTTAAAACTCTGGCTCATCCTCAGGAGAGGATGGCTGTCTTGCAATCAGGTGTAGATGTAGATGTGGATTTTGGAGGCTGTTCTTACGTGGAGACAATTCTTAAGTTCTTATGTGGCATTCCCTTTTGACCTGGTACCTGGGCATAGGGCCCCCACCCCTTGCTTGCTTACAGTCAGTGATGGGATTCAAACAAATTAACAACCGGTTATATGCCCGTCTGACATCCACTTTTAAATGGCTATTTTTAAGCTTTATATGTCCTATCTCTCGTTATCTCTCCGTTCTATAGAGTAGGTGCGAACCTGCTGGAACCCACCATTGCTTACAGTCACTAGCTTGGGGTGCTCACCGGCTTTGTGAGCTCACAAGCAGGTGCCTACTGCATAGTGGCTCCTTTTTTAAGTACTTTATTCCCATTAAAAAATACTTTGTGTGAAATTAAATGGTTTTCAAGCACCTGGAAAAACAGATGATGGTTTTCTTTGGCTCCAAATGGCTTTTAGCTTGATTGGTTTTACAGTGGGTTTAACACTGGTGTTCGTTTTGCATTTTAGATTGTGAGCCCTTTTGGGGCAGGGACCCAAATTAGCTATTAACTTTTTCATTTTCTTTGTAAACCGCTTTGTGAACTTTTTAGTTGAAAAATAGTATATAGGTACTGTAGACAGACAGACAGATGGATGGATGACTAATGTATTCTCCCTTATCATTTTTTTTCTGAGCAATTGTTGAGTTGAAAAATAACAAAGAAATGTCTTCAATCAGTCAATCAGGGTGCAATCCTAACTCAGGCTGGCATAACTCATTGGTCTCCATTGGTGAAGTAGGGAGACAAGGGCATGTCTGTGGATTGGCTTAAGCCTCCCGTAGGAGTGGCATAAAAGTGTCTTGTGGCACTTTTGTGACACCCCCAGGTCAGCATAGGACTTATGCCAGGGCCTAGGCATAGTTTAGGATTGCAGCCTCAGCCTCAGTCAGTCAATCAACCAACCAACTGTCCATCCATCCATCCATCCATCCATCCATCCATCCATCCGTCAATCAATCAAAAGTTGTAGCTGGATTTATTGGCACAGTTAATTTGCTCAGCTGGTGTAGAAGTTCAGAAGAGATAGCACTTTTCTGTCCATTTTAAATGCTGCATTTCCTCTCCCTAACTAAAGATTGTCCTAGAGAAAGTGCCAACTGACCTTCTTTGTGCCTTTCATAAGTTGAGGCCAAATGTGGCAACAGTTTGAATGCAGTAATTCTTCCATGATTCATGCCTGACAGAAGCAAACTCTGTAGAGTACAGACGTGCCACTCTTGTTATGGATGCAAATTGTTTGGTTCTGCAGAGAGGGCATGTGGGCCATGCTGCTATGTTCGCCTTGCCAGCTCTCTTGTGTTACAGACACTGCTCCAGTACAGAGGGCCAGGAGAGATTTTGGCTGGTTTCTGTAGAGCATCTGAAAGCCGAGGAAACAAAGGCCTGGGTCGCAGTTTTATATGTTCGGTGGAAGCCTTTCACCTTCTGTAAATCACATGAGGAAAATGGGTGAGCATCATCTTAATCCTCAGTGGAAGCAAAGGATGAAAGCCCCCTATCTACCCCCTGCTTGTGCGCTTTCCTGCATTCTCCCTCCCCCAATATTTTGAAAATATAATCCAGAAATTATGTGTAATATAATTTCTGCTTTCACAGTGAAAGTAGAAAGTAAGTTAGAGCATCTTTGTGATACCAGGAAAGGCCGCACAATTGTGTTTCCATACTGACAGCAATATGAAAAGTGCCAGGTATATCTCATAATAAATTATTGAATCATAAAAGCGGGGTGACAATCTTTAATTGATTTACAACCCAGTCTTCTCTATTTAAAACTCTTCCAATCCTATCATCCAAAAACTATCCATCAAAACAGAAAGTGTTGCATATTATAGGTGGTGACACCACCCATAAGTAAGGGGTAAAGAGATAAAGACCCTATTTTTGACCCAAGCTAGGTGATTTTAGGGATGAAAAAATGCACTCATTATCCACTAGGGTTAGGTTCCAGGAAAACCTAGTGGATGCTGAATCATTGTGCCTATGGCACACATGGGGTTAGGGTTTTTTTAACCATGAAATCTATGAACTTTATGGAAGTGTGCAAAGTGAAACCCGAATCTTACTTTGAAATCTGTGGGACTGAAGGATAGCAAGGACTCAACATCGCCAACATCTGGTGCTTCCTCCTTTGTGCTGGTGATATATCTCTTGACTCACTCGCAGGGTGACCATATAGAAGGGAGGACAGAGTGCCTCTTCCTTTAACCATTGCATAGAAAAGGGAATTTAAGCAGGTGCTGCTTTTTAAACCCTTCTGTGTTGAGCTACACCTGCCTCCAGTCCCTCTTCTATGTAATGATTAAAGGCAGAGGCACTCTGTCCTCCATTCTATATGGTCACCCCACTCACTGCAGGCTGCTGACCTACAACAAAGCCTGAGTTTAGCAGTCAGGAGTAGGTTGCTTCATCTTTCTCCTCCACCCAACTTGCCTCAGCCGCATGCTATCCACAGTTAATGAGTTGTGGATAGATAACAAGAGGCCAGTGGTGGTAATTCTGCCTCGGATGTATAAATAAATTTGCAGATGAAAAATAAGCATATAGAGAACTGCCTACAACACTACATACATCCAACTGTGAACCACTAAAGCGATGAAAAATCATGAGATTTCATGAAATCATGAAAATAATGCATCTGTGAATTAGGGCACAATCCAGAGTAACTATGGGAGCACGTAAGAGACATTACGTGCACCCGTAGTTAGTGCACCACCTAGTGAAAACCTATGGGAAATTCATAATGCAATCCAGAGTAACTTGTTCTTACTCCGGAGCAAGGACTCCCCTTAGCTACTCTGGATTTCATCCTTAGTCCCAAGTCCTTTTTTTTCAAAGTGATTGGGATATGAGAAGGGAAAGTCATTTGCTCCTCATCCACAATACACTCCTTCATAGTCTCTGGCACTGGAAACATGTCCCAGGGAAAAATTGGAAAAGCATTTGTGTCTTTATCAGTGTGCCCAGTTTGGAGATGTACAAATCCCAAAGAACTAACTGAAAGTGGCTGCACATGCAGAAGCAGGGCATTTTTGTGGAGAAGCAGCCTTCTCCTCCACCTCCATTGACTTCCAGGTAAAGGAGGAGAAGGAAATTTAGGTGTCTAACGGTGCAATCCTGAGGCTGTCTACTCAGAAGTAAGTTCCATTATATTCAGTGGGACTTACTCCCAGAAAAGTGTCTTAAGGATTGCAGCCTAAGTTATACATTATGGCTCCAATCCTAAAGATGCTTTCCTGGGAGGAAGACTCACTGAAAAGAATGGGGCTTACTTTTGAGTAGATGTGGTTAGGATTGGGCTCTAAGTTAAAAACATTACTCAGTGGGTCTTCTTCCTTCCAGGAAAGTGTGACTTGGGTTGCAGCCTCTGTCTCCCAGTCTGAGCCCATCCTAGTTGTGCCTACTCAGAAGTAATCTCCATTACATTCAATGGGACTGCCAGGAAAGTGTGGCTGGGGTTGCAGCCTCTATCTCCCAGTATGAGCCCCATCTTAGGGTTTGCACGTAACAAGCGCCTCATGTAAAGTATGTTCCACGTAACAAACAAAAATTTCTCTAGGATTCTGCTTCACGTAACAAATTGTGCTTCCCGTAACAAACACTCTTGTTGACGGTTGGGGCAGACACACTGGCCAGCAGCCCTTTTAAAAACGTCAGGGCTGCTTAGTGTGCCTGCCCATAGCGAAAGCAACACTTCTGCGCTGTTCCAGGAAAGTGTCTTTAATTGCAGCCTCGTAACCATGTTTTACAGAAGTAAGCCCCATTGTGTTAAATGGGTCCTACTCCCAGGAAAGCGTCTTTAGGATTAAAGCCTAAGTAGACTTCATAGGATTGTGCACATTGAATGCATGTTTTGAATTCAATTCCAGTGTTTTGTCATCATTTTTACATCCAGTTAATATTTTATATGAATATTTTTTTGGGTTGTAGAACCAATCATCTGAGTTTCCAGTGCTGCCAGTGCTGCTGCGTCTTATCTGCCTGGAGGTGCCAGAGGCAGCTGTCCCTAACTGCTCCCAAGTGCCCCCACCAACCACCTTGAACCTCCAGCAGCAGCCCAGGTAAGCCTCCCAGGAAAGTGTCTTTGATTGCAGCCTCTTAACCATGTCTACCCAGAAGTAAGCCCCATTGTGTTAAATGGGGCTTACTCCCAGGAAATTGTCTTTAGGATTGCAGCCTAAGTAGACTTCATAGGATCATGCACATTGAATGCATGTTTTGAATTCAATTCCAGTGTTTTGTCATCATTTTTACATCCAGTTAATATTTTTATATGAATATTTTTGGGGTTGTGGAACCAATCATCTGAGTTTCCATTATTTCCTATGGGAAAATCTGCTTCACGTAAAGAACATTTCATGTAACAAACATGCATCCGGAACTAATTAAATTAGTTACGTGAGGCACCACTGTATATAGATTAATAGTGAGATTAATAGTGGTTAAAAAAGGAAGGAAATATATGACTATTTTGTGATTTTTGTTAAAGTTCTAAAGTTTTGTGGAATGTTGTGACATGCATAGGTCTCTGTGGATCACAAACCATGAGTCAGGGCTACCAAACCAATTTTAAATAGCAGGTTAGCAGCTTTCACAGCACCTGCTAAGGGCCAGAAGTGATATCATGAAGCTGGAAGTTATGTCATCAAGCAAATGGTGGCCACTTTTGTTCTCACATAGAAATTCATGAGGTGCAAATGGCAGACCCCTTACATTGGCTACCCTTTCAGCAGGGCCATTTCCCCTGCAGCATCATTTTGCCTTTCAGCAGCTTAGCATCCAAAATGACACCTTGGCAGAATTGGCACCACTGAAAGGACAGCTTGCTGGCACCACGGTAAGGATGCCTGGTGCCCAATGGTGCCTAGTGATGCCCATTGCCCACTGAGAACTGGTGCCAATGCTCAATTATCACTAGGGATGCACACTGCCCATTGGTGCCTGATGGTGCCCGCTGCCTAATGGTACCCTGTTCTTGCTGTTCTTGCTGTTCAAGCAGGATACCTGCTGATACTTGCTGGTGACCACTGCACGATGGTGCACTGTCGTTCCTGCTTCCCACCGAGCAGTGATGCCCAATGTCCAGTTGTGTCCGGGAAGGATGCCCGGTGCTCACTAGGGATGCGAAGTGCTAACTGTCCACTGGTGCCTGGTGGTGCCCACTGTGTTGGCCTGTTGGTGCCTACTGCCCACTGATGCTCAGTGGTGCCTGCTGCCTGCTGGTGCCCAGTGCCCTCTAGAGATGCTCATTGCCCACTGGTGCCCATTGATGTCTGCTGCCTGGTGGTGTCCACTGCCTATTGGTGCCCGCTGCCACTGAGTGGTTGTGCCCAATGCCCAGTGGTGTCTGGTAAGGATGCCCACTGCTCACTAGGGATGTCCAGTGCTCACTGGTGCCTGCTGCCCAGTGGTGCCCAGTGGTGACCACTGCTGCCCAGTGCTACTTGCTGCCCACTGTACAGTGATGCCCACTGCTCAATGTGCCTTATAGGGATGCCTGGTCCTGACCAGTGCTGCTGTTGCACACCACTGCAAACAGTACCCTTCAGTACCTGCTGACTGTCGGTGCCCAGCAGTGCCCAGAGTATGCTGGTGCCTGCCACCCAGTGCCAGTGCCCAGTGATGTCCAGCCATGCCCAGAGCCCACAAATATTCTGGAAATATTACTCCCACAATATCGGGTTCAGTCTGCTAGTAAATAAATAAATATTGAAGTTGGAAAGTTGGACAGAATTGGGCCCATAATCTATCTCTAAGTGCAAATGATCTGTAATTCCGTATGAAAAAGGCAGGGAAAACACACACACACACACACACACACACACACACACACACACACACACACACCTTTTAACTAGTGAGCAATTTAAAGACTAATAGGATTCATCCATAATTACATAGTTAAGTAAAATTTATGTATGAAGGAATTAACTGATTTCCCTCAGGGCAATATAAACCATGGAGACAGCGCTGTGGTGGAGGACAAGAGAGAAAAAGTACCAACTCAATGTTTAAAATACTACTTTGTCATCCTTCTGCAGAGTCTGTGTGGTGCTGGGAACTGAGAGGAGTACGCAGAGAAGTTTATTTACTGATCCTCAAATGACTGATATAACAGATCTTTGCTTTGTTTGGAATAGAAAACTTGAACAGCTTGTCCGCACCTCTCCGCTCGGACATTAAATCAACACGGCTCTATTAGTGGCCGTAGGATGCCAGCTGAGCCATCTCCGAGCCTGTCACCGTGATGTCTTCATCTGTAACCAGAGCAGACGTGAGCTCCTGGCAGCTTCGGGAGGTGACAACAAATCCAATTAGCTCCTCTCCATGGCGCCACAATGCTACTGTGAAACGGCCTGACAGGGAGGGTGGCTGCAATACCCTGCACAGTGGGGCATATCCTTCAGAAAGGGGGAGAAACATTGCTACCCACACTTAATTGCTGGAATGACTTTCCAGGCGACTGTTGGAACCTTTACGCACAATCTGGTCAGAAATGTGAGCTATCCTTGGGGGTTCATTGTTGCCGCTGTTGCTGCAAAGCGGGGCGTGGAGAGGGCACAAAGTTTGTGGGAAAGGGAGCGCCACGAGGCCTAAACAGATCGTCCTGCAAAAACATAGCACCAGCACCAGCAACTTTAAAAAAGTGTGTGATCTTTAAAAACCGTACAAAGAAACCCAAGCGCCTTTCCGTTCCTTGTCAGTTGCAAAACACACGGAGATGACACCTTTCTGCGCCGTCGGTGGTAGGGACTCCGTGTTATCTGGGGTTGCAGCCAAAAGACAGACGCAGACCCAGTATTCCAGATTTTGTCTCTCTTGGAAATTTGGTGGGGAGGAGTGAGAAAAAGGAATTGGAAGAAGGCAAGGCCTCTTGAAAGCTTGCATGTGTGGGATGTGAGAGGGTGGTGGTACCGTTCCAAAGCTGAAACTTGGCTGCCTGCGTTTGGACAATTGTTACCATGCAGACCTCTCTCTCTCTCTCTCTCTCTCTCTCTCAAAGAAATCTGATAGCAGGAGAAGACACTTGGTGTGTTACATTAAAGGTTGCCAACTTTTTTTGAGGCACAATATATTAACTCTTTGCAATGTAATTATTTCCCTTCAGTGGCACAACTATGCTCTAGTGGATTTTTAACTAGCTTTTCAACATATTAAACAGTGTTAATACTTATGCTTCAAACTTATATCCATTTGATAAGTTTTAACTGTAAATCAGTGGTCTTCAAAGTTGGGGTTGGGACCCCCTGGGGGGGTCATGACCATTTCAGGGGGGTTGCAAAAAGCTGGGTGCAGCCATCTTGGAATCTGGCACTTGGCACCTGTACAGTCACTTCCAGCCATGGCATCACTTCCAGGGGGTCCCGGATAGATTGTCATTCTCAGAAGGGGGTCCAGGGCTGAAATGCTCAAGTAACACTGCTGTAAAGAACCTTGGGAATTGTATTTTATGACAGATCCAAGACTTGAAGCACTGTTTCTCAGATCATGTTTTCATGTGTTAAAGCCAGTATTGGGAAATTGGTAGACACAGTCTTGTGTTGTCAAAATTCACATTTTTTTCTGACGCAGGCTGCAGTCATTCTCCATTGTTGCCCCAGAATCCATTGGTATAGATCGGGGTGTCCAATCCCTGGCCTGAGGACCAGATGTGGCCCATGCCAAGCCTCAATGCAGCCCATGGCATGACCCTTCCAGGTGGCCCATGGGCAAGTATTGCAGTCCTCCAGGTCTGTCCCTAATACACCCTTATCTGTAAGGTTATGTACATTTTTTTCTAAATTTGTAACGTCAATCATTTTTCTGGCCCCAGACTAAGGGCAAAATCCAGAGTACGGGGAGTCCTTGCTCCAGAGTTAGAAGAACTTACTCTGGATTCCAATATGAATTTCCCATAGGTTTTCACTAGGTGGTGCAGTAACTACGGGTGCATGTAAAATCTCTTATGTGCTCCTATAGTTACTCTGGATTTGGGAGTATGAGTCAGAGAGATGATGTAGCCTTCCTGCCAAAAAAAACTTTGGACACCCCTGGTATAGACGAATGTTTTTCAATCTTTTTTGTATCTTGGCACACTAACAAAGCAATACAATTGTCAAGGAACCCCATCAGCCTTTTGACAACTAACAAGGCACAGCAATGCTACTGGCGGGAATGGGTGGGTTCACTCAGTGGCCCTTTTAATAAATGATATTTATCTAATTAATAAATAAATTCACCCAAACTCCCATGGCACATCAGTGTGCCATCGGACATTTGTTGAAAATAGTTGGGACAGAGACTATACCATATTCAGCCATTATATAAGCTGAATAATGGAATCTGATGGAATGAAATTATTCCATCAGATTGCATTATTCACCTCACCTAGTGCCTTAATGTTGTATAGAGTCTATAAGTGATGCAGTCTGGGGCAGCAATGGTGGAATAGTAAACCCCATAGTGGGTCTTTAAAGCTATCTTTAACCCTGAGAAGCTTGCACTTGGTAAAATTTAACAGCTGAAGTTAGAAAATGGGATTTTGGTGATTTTTACCTTTCCAAGTCATTTAATGGTCGACCCTGTTATCAATAGTGAGTCAGATCTGTGGATACCAAATCAGTGGATAATGAGATACAGTCTGTAAGTAGATAACACTGTATGAAGTAAATACTTTGCAATGTTTCCCATTCATGTGGCAAGTATACTTGTCAATATTGTATTATATTATTCAGTGGTGGGCTTCAGGGGGTTCTCACAGAACCTATAAAACCCTTTGCTAATGAGTGCCTGGTTCTGAGAACTGGTTACTAATGGGACATAGAACCTGTTGTTAATTTAGGTTATTAGGACTTAGAACCTATTGTTAATTTATTTGAATCCCACCATTGATTATATTATATTATATATCCGGGTCCCACAAGACCAGGTGAGCTCCTGTCCTCAACCCAGCTCCTGCCAACCTAGCAGTTTGAAAGCATGCCTGTGCAAGTAGATAAATAGGTACCACCTTGGTGGGAAGGTAACAGTGTTCTGTGTGTCTTGGCATCTAGTCATGCCATCCCCATGACCATGAAAGTGTCTTTGGACAATGCTGGCTCTAAAGGCTTAGAAAAGGGGATGAGCACCGTACCCTAGAGTTGGACACAGCTAGCAGTTAACCTGCGGGGATATCTTTTCACCTATATTATATTACATTGGCTGCAATCCTAAAGACACTTTCCTGGGCGTAAAACCTACTGAACACAATGGGGCTTTTTTTTAGTAGACATGGTTAATATTGTGCTGGTTATATTACATTGTATTGTGTTACATTATACTTGTCAGTATTATATTATTACCTAGTCAAAAAGGCATCCCAGATTCACTGGGCACACAATTAAGACACGTGGCTCATTTACAAAGCAACCAAACACTCAGTGAGTCTTGGAACTACTCAGCTTATTTTTGGAAACAAATGCAATGCTGCCAGGCCCAATTATTTTCAGCAAACATCTTTCTGCTACTGAAATGCCGAATGGTAGATTTTGGCCGGCTTGTTCAAGTATGGTTTGGCTTTAGGTGTTTGCAAAATTGTCATGGTTCCATGACACGCGTGATGGCGTTGGGGCCCCACACGCGTGATGGAGTCGGGACCCCACTGCACCAGAGATGCCCTGCTTATTACTCTTGAAGACACCTTTTTAACCTCTATTTAGTGGCTGCAACAATTTTTAAAAACCAGGGACAAAGGAGCACAATTGGTTGCTTCCACTCCAGAGAATGAGAGAAAGAGAAGTTATCAATTCTGTAAAGATTAAAAACCACAGCAGAAAATACAACAGTGTACTGATGCCTTATCACCTGTATGCTCTTCTGTTTTTAATCTGTGTGGATGACTCCTTTGGGAGTCAAAGGCACTACGCTAGATTTATGCCAGCAAAACCCAGAGAAGAATCCATCTTGCTTTGGTATGCTGCAGTTGCCCGAGGCATGATGCTGTTGATACAATGGGGTGGGAGTTCAGAGAATGCTGGCATATAAGATTTTGGAACAATTTGGCCACAGTGCTTGAGTGAGTATGGGCCAGTGTGCACACATGCGTGCATCACTTGGTTCCTTTCTGCTGAACTGGTGAACTGATTCCAGTGGAAACATATCTATGCTGTTGAGCTGTGATTGCTCATGCATAGAACATGTCCACCACACTGGGTTGGTCTCCGCAGGCACCAACCAAACAAGCAGTTGTTCTTTGGGAAATGCACCCATGATGAGTCACATCTGAATGTCAATGCACATGGGACTTGCAACCACATGCTCACTCCAGTTTCGGGGTTTCTTCATTGCAAATGTTACACTACTCCAGGGGTATAAACTCATTTAATATATAAGGCCAAATAACACTCATGGTGCTTGCTGTGGATCCCCAAGTGACATCACTGGGCAGCAGGGTGATCTGTCAACCTCTTTTTCCAGGACATGTTCTCATTTTTTAGCCTTGTATTCTGAAAAAATTTCATCGTCTTCCATTTCCTTGTGAGTAGGCAGTATGTAGCCTTCTTGTAATTAATAAATTTATAACTAGCGGAATTTACCTGTCATTGTGGGAGTAAAATTTCAAGAATATTTGTGGATACCAGGCATGGCTGGGCACCGCTGGGCACCAGAGTGTACCAGGATGTACCAGATTGTACCAGGTGGGCATCAGTGGGCACCTCTACTGAGCAATGGGCATCACCAGGCACTAGCAGGCACCTTTGGGCACCAGTAGGCACAGGGCATCCCTAGCACACACAAGGCACCAATGGGCAGCAGACACCACCAGGCACCACTAGGCAGCCTGCACCAAAGGGCAGCAGTGGACACCAGGAGTCACTGGGCATCCCTGTTGGGCTCCACTGGGCACCAGTGGGCAAAAGGCACAAGTGGACAGTGAGTGTGTTAAATGGGGCTTACTCCCAGGAAAGTGTATTTAGGATTGCAGCCTACGTAGACTTCATAAGATCATGCACATTGAATGCATGAATGAATTGAATGAAGAACTGGTTGATCAGGTCAACATAGTGGGAACTTTAGGGGAAAGCGATCATGAGCTGCTGGAATTTAGAATAACGTGGGCAATAAAAAGAGTGCAGAGTGAAACTTATATGTTGGATTTCTGGAAAGCTGATTTCAACAGGCTTAGAGGAGTCATAGGTGGGATCCCATGGGTTGATGATCTAATGGGGAAAGGGGCCCAAGATGGGTGGGAGCTCCTTAAGAGGCAGCTTCTACAAGCACAGTCAGAAACAATTCCAATAAAAAAGAAAGGGGGGAAAATGCTGAAAAAACCAGGTTGGCTCCACAGGCAACTTGGGGATCAGCTGAAGTTAAAGAAAGAGAAGTATAGGGAGTGGAAGACTGGAAAGATCACCAGAGAGGAGTACAGGCAGGTAGCCCGGTCCTGTAGGGAGGGGGTCAGGGATGCTAAAGCTCAGTATGAGGCTGGCCAGGGGAGTCAAGGATAACAAAAAGAGCTTCTTTAGATATGCCCAAAGGAACAGGAGGAGAGACGAGGGGCTGGGGCTGCTCTTGGACAAGGATGGACAGCAGGTGTCTGGAAACCAGCAGAAGGCAGAGCTGCTCAGCTCCTACTTTGCATCCATCTATTCACAGAAGGAGGGCTGTGCAAATGGGGGTGCGGGATCATTGACTGATTCGGGGATGTGTTTACATCCCCTAAGAGGTAATGAAAACATGGATGGTGCAGAACAGCAGATTAAGATTGACAGAGAACTGGTTCGAAACCACTTAACTGGCCTAAATGAATTCAAGTCATTTGGACCGGATGAGCTGCATCCTCGAGTTCTGAAGGAACTGGCAGATGTCCTTGCAGAGCCTCTGTCGATCATCTTTGAGAAATCCTTGAGGATGGAGAAGTGCCACTGGACTGGAAGAGGGCAAATGTAGGCCCAATTTTTAAGAAGGGGAAAAAAGAAGACCCGGGAAATTATAGACCAGTCAGTTTGACTTCAATCCCGGGCAAGATATTAGAGCAAATCATAAAACACACAATTTGTGCACATCTAGACAAGTACTCAGTGATCAAAACAACCCAGCATGGATTTACCAAGAATAAATCTTGCCAGACAAATCTGATCTCCTTTTTTGATCGGGTTATGAGCTTACTGGACAGTGGCAATGCTGTGGATGTCATTTATCTTGACTTCAGCAAAGCATTTGACAAGGTCCCACATGACATTTTAATTAGGAAGTTGGAAAAATATGGGCTAGACAGGGCAATTGTTAGGTGGATCTGCAACTGGCTCGATGGCCGCACTCAAAGGGTTTTAGTAAATGGTTCTGTGTCAACCTGGAGGTCAGTTTCTAGTGGGGTCCCCCAAGGCTCTGTCTTGGGACCGGTTCTCTTTAACATTTTCATCAATGACTTGGAGGAAGGGATACGGGGGAGCCTGATCAAATTTGCAGATGACACCAAACTGGGAGGAGTAGCAAACCCATCAGAAGATAGGAGAAACCTCCAGGAGGATCTGAATAAACTGGAATCCTGGGCTGTAACAAACAGAATGAATTTCAACAGGGAGAAGTGCAAGGTTCTGCACTAAGCAATAAAAACCAAAAACATAGGTATAAAATGGGGGATACTTGGCTTGGCAGCACAACATGTGAGTGGGATCTTGGAGTCGCCGTGGATCACAAGCTGAACATGAGTCAGCAGTGTGATGTGTCTGCAAAGAAGGCAAATGCCATTTTAGGCTGCATTAAGAGGACTGTAGCTTCCAAGTCACGAGAAGTTCTAGTTCCTCTTTATTCTGCATTGGTGAGACCTCACATTGGGTACTGTGTTCAGTTCTGGGCACCTCACTTGAAGAAAGATGCAGCCAAACTGGAGCAAGTCCAGAGGAGAGCGACAAGAATGATCAGTGGGATGGAAGGGAAGCCCTACGAGGAAAGGTTGGGGGAACTTGGGATGTTCAGCCTGGAGAAGAGGAGGCTGAGGGGAGACATGATTGCCCTCTTCAGATACCTGAAGGGCTGTCATAGGGAGGAAGGGGCCAATTTGTTCATAGCTGCTTCTGAAAGTAGAACTAGAACCAATGGGTACAAACTGCAAGAAAGGAGATTCCGGCTGGAAATCCGGAAAAAATTCCTGACGGTGAGGGCGGTTCGGCAGTGGAACAGATTGCCAAGGGAGGTGGTGGACTCTCCCTCACTGGGGATCTTCAAGCAGAGGCTCGATGAGCACCTGTTGGTGATGCTCTAGGGGGAATTCCTGCTGCAGGCAGGGGGTTGGACTAGATGACCTACTAGGTCCCTTCCAACTCTATGATTCTATGATTCTATGTTTTGAATTCAATTCCAGTGTTTTGTTGTCATTTTTACATCCGGTTAATATTTTTATATGAATATTTTTTGGGTTGTGGAACCAATCGTCTGAGTTTCCATTATTTCCTATGGGAAAATCCGCTTCACATAAAGAATGTTTCACGCAACAAACATGCCTCTGGAACGAATTAAATTTGTTACGTGGGACACCACTGTATTCTTAGTGGGTGCTTACATCATGGAAGCTATACCATCCCCACATTTCATGCTTCTAGGTCTGGCAAATTTGGCTGGGCCTTGATGAGTAAGTGAGAGCGCAATCCTAACTCATTTAGGCTGACATAACTCAGATCTTCCATGGTGGTGTGGGGAGGTATGTATATGTATGTGTGATTTTAATGATTTTTTTCATTTCAGGGTACAGTGTCCCCTGTTAGTCAGAGAGGGGAAGCTCCTAGAGGCACACCAGGGACATTTCATTCCTCAGACTGCTAGTTGCAACTTGAGGGTGGTGGTGGGTGGTTTTCATCTGAACTTATATGCATAGGGAGGATGTCTCCTCCTGGCTCTAAACCTTGATTGTCCCCTCCATAGTGAGATTCTAATTTTTTTTAAATAGATCAAACAACTTCTTTTATCATCAGCTCTTTTTCTTGTGCCACATAAGTTTTTTTGGTAACCATTTGTGAGTATTGCGGGAACAGTGGGTACCATTCCCATTTCATTCTCACAAATACACTTGTTTCTCTTATGTGCAAATACCAAAATAAAGCAGCAGTGCAATGAAAAAAGCATTTTTTCTGCTGCTATTAGTTTATCTTCAGCCATTCCCCACCCCTTGGAATCAACCTGTTTGGGATGTATAAAGTTCTCCCATCAAGTCTAATTCAGTGGGTCCCAACTTTTTTGGCACCAAGTTTGGACTCAGCCATATTTAGCAGCCATTTAAAAAGGAGAAAGAAATATTTTATAATAATAACCAGAAAATGACCCTCTCTATGTTCACACATGTGTGCAAACTGCAGGAGCTATTCCCAAAGACAGTTATGAAGCACAGTGGCGGTCAGAATGTGTTGGCAAGTTTCTGCTATTTGATGCACCAATAAGTTTTTCCAGTTAAGATGCTATTTGAAGAGGATTATACCTGACAACCCGATCCTAGCATTACTTACTCAAGTATTACTTACTCAAAAGTAAGCATGCTTAGGAGTGCAACCTAAGTCAATTCCCATCATTCCACCACCCCATTCTACCATGACCAAGAAAAAAGTCAGAGCAGATAGTTGAAGATGAAGATGGACATTTGCTGATTAAGGCAGGTTTGGTTCCCAACAGCTCCCATTGAATTCTATGGGACAAATTTTTTCTCCACTTGAAGTGTTGGCATTAGTGATGGACAGGAAGGTGGGCAGAGAAAGTAAAGAAAGTAATTCTCTATTCTTCCCCCCCAGTTGTCCAAACTGACAGGTTATGATCAAGCTTAATACAAAAATAAATACACCTCTTAATTTCTGGTTCATTGTGATCGCTCACATGCCATGATTTATAAGAAATGTCTACCTTTGGTAAGAACTTTGTCAAAAGAGCTCGTCCCACTGTTCAAAATGCTGACGGCAGGACTTGATGTCCCAATACTTCAGCCTCATCTGAAACCCTTTCATTTCCTCTAAAAAGTGCCACTCGGAGTGTTCACAGGCAAAGTATATCTCAGGATCCTTCCATGTATCTTTGCAGAAATCTAGATAACAAGCTGGAATCCCCAAGGTAGACATTTTGGGAAAGCAACCTGACAGTATGATGTGGATAACAGCTAGCAGAGATGGCATGTGCGCCAACAGAATTCCCTTCCCAGTTTTTGGCCAACCCCCACTAGTGCTTCCATGTCTGCCATCTGGCTCTTTTCTCTGTGGGTACCATAGCCCCCATAGGCTCCAGGGCCCCTCCAGGCAACCACTTAATTGAACCAGGAAATCAGCAGCTTGCAAAAGGTAAAAGTGAGTTAAGTGCAGGACAGCAACTTAATAAAATCTTCCCCTACATTTTGAGATCTGCTTCTTAATGCTATAAGGCAGTGGCTCCCAAAATGAAGGCTGTGATCCCCAGAGGAGCCATGGAATAAGAGGGTTCCATAAGAGGGTTATGGAATCTTCATGAAAAACCTGTCATCCTATACAATGTGTAGGATGTAATAAAGGGGTCAGCCGTGGCCAATAGCCCAGTAGGTCAGAGGAACCACTGGTATGAGTTTGCCAGGTTAGACAAACGTTGCATTTAACCCAACCATGGCAGCCCATTCTTGCAATGAATGTTTAGGGGCTTAAAGTCTCACCTGTACCCTTTGCTACTTGAGGCCTTTAACAGGACATATGAGAAACTGAAGCAAGGGTGCTCTGCACACTGCTGGTTTGTGACATTTTATTCCCTGAAGTTCAGCATCAAATAGTGTCTCTTCTCTGCCATCCTTTGTTCCTTATTTCTATGAAAATGAAACACACCCTGTTCCTCTCTTCTTTCACATCGCCCCTTCCCCTTAGTTTCTTATTAGGAAAGGGAAGGAAAAGTATCAAAGTGCAATGTTTCCAGTTAATTCTTGATGTTCCTTTACTTTTACAATTCAGTAGAATCTCTTTAGGTTGACCACCCAAGGGAGTGGAGGAAATTGGTCAACATAGGGAGGTGGTCAGCATATGGAAAAATATGCAATACTGTACTTAGAATATTTTTTGAACTTTTATTACTGAAAAGGTGTTCAGTATAGAGAGGTAGTCAATATAGAAAGGGTCAATACAGAACTTTGGAAGTTCTACTGTATCTTTAAAAAACAAACATAAATACCTGCGCAAGACCATAAGATAATCCACTTTGTAATTTCAGTAATATCAGTTATAACCTTCCAGACAGTTGTATGTCAGCCAGTGATGCTTAATCACACATACTGCTAGAGCTAAGATCTGTGAGTTATCAGTCCACACCTTACAGAGCATCCCATGAATGAATTCTGCATCTGCTGAGAAGCCTGTTCCATTTAATATCTGAATGTGTCTAGGAGTGTCATATAAAGACCTCTTCCCTGCCCACAGAAGATGGCCCGTGTCTATCCAAAGGATGTAACAGCAGCCACGTTTCCACCTTGGGTTTCTCTGTTGGTTGCATTTTCCCCACCAAATTTCACTTGTTCTAGCTTTTCTTGAAAATTCTCACAAGTTTCTCCACTGGAGCCATCCTTGAAATCTGTATTTAGGCTGCAATCCTAAAGACACTTTCCAGGAAGTAAGACTCATTGAACATAATGGGGCTCACCTTTGAGTAGACATGGTTAGAATTGTCCTCTTAATTACACTTTTTTGAAATGTCCCTAACCGTGCAATCCTAAGCATGTCTTTCAGAAGTTAGTCCCATTGTGTTCAGTTGTACTTACTCCCAGGAACGTGTGGTTAGGATTTCAACCATGACTATTTTATTTGGTCTAGGGTAGTGTTTCTATCTTTCTGTTAGCAGTATGGCGGTATGGGTACCACCAGTGGTACTGAAGGTATCTTGTAGTACTTTGATATCAGATACTAGATTTCAAAGTACTACCAGATATCTAGTAGTATCAATCTGGTAGTACTTTGCAAGACCCCTGGACACCTGTTGCCTAGCAGTGAGACCAGGAACATGACATAACAAGCAGGAGTAGGGGGCTCAATGCTTTTCTGTGCTCAGAAGAGCCCTCCTGTTGACACTGAACCTCTCACTGGTGTTTTTGGTGCCACATATATCCTCCCAACCAAGAAGTAACTGGAAATAATGTCATCACTAGTTACTTGCAGCGGTATTTTACACAGGTGAACCATGTGAAGTGGTATAATGTTGAGAAACACCAGACTGCTGCCATTGACCCAAGGTTGTTTTCCTCACTTTCCAGCTCTTAGATATCTGAGAGAGAGAGAGAGAGAGAGAGAGAGCAGAACTGAGAGACAAGCCAACAGATCAAACACGACACATCAAAGGGAAGAAGAAAGACAAGAATGAAGCACTCCAACATTATAGTTCCCCATGCTGCAAAACAAAGCCGACAACCCTCTACACATGGCCATTACTACCATCCAGAGACTGAGACAGTGTATACACGAGTTCTTCCCAAAAGCTCAGGGAGAAGGAGGAGGGGAGGGGGAGTTAGTGAATTGGGGGGGGGGGAGAGAAGGTGGTCTCTGGTGACTACATGACCAGTTATTGCACTATTCGTGCTCAGACACTCTGAGGGGCTAATTAAGTGCTTTTAATATGCAAATCAGAGCCTGAGCAGATTAAATCTAGGGGAAAAAAACCAGCTGGTGAATATGTTATTTTAATTATTGCTCCAAAGAAAATATGGACATATTAAGATGATGACAGAGTAAACTCTCCCATCTACCTGCACTCACAAAGTTGTCACAGACTTGTGCACTGCCAGTCACAGGACCCCAGCAGTGATGATGTGTCGGGGAGCAGAAATCCTCGGAGGGGAGCTTGCCACTAAACTCCACAAAAATAGATCTCTGGCTTGGAAACTAGAATCTCTAAACATTCACTTTAGTTGGTTTATAGTGTAATAGGACCCTCAATTAGGATTCGCTGGTTGCGAAAGGCAGAGTTCAGGAAAAATAGGGGGGGGAATACAGAGTTAAGGCAACAGCAACAGAGTCCCAAACTTGTTTTTACTGTTAAGAATGATTTAAGCAAGATCAAGGTGTGTTGCTTCTCTGTTTGTGTACTGATGTGCTTGAACTTCATTTTTGCAGAGTATAAGAAATGAAAAATTCATTCCCCTTCTCATCCAATCAGCTTTGCCAGAAGGCAAAAAATGGAAGCTCTGCATGGGATCAAGAGCATGGGATTCAAATAACAACAGGTTCTATGTCCTAATAACCTAAATTAACAACAGGTTCTATGTCCCATTAGTAATTGGTTCTCAGAACCAGGTGCTAGCAAAGGGTTCTATAGAACCTGTGAGAACCCTCTGAAGCCCACCACTGAAGAGAGAGAGAGAGAGAGAGAGAGAGAGAGAGAGAGAGAGAGAGAGAGAGAGCATTAGAGGAGAGTAGAGGGTGGGGGGCAGAAGAGAGGAGAGGAAAGCATCTGTGTGTTTGTGAAAGAAGATGGTAGAATCACTGAAAGAAGGGGTGTCTGAATCTGTAGTGTAGCAATGGGGGGAGGTTTTGGACCAGCAAATATTTCAGGAACCACAATGTACCATGTAAGTGGCTCCTTTGCCTTGCAGTAGAGTCCTGAAAAACAAGAGACAATCCCAATTTTTTGGGATTATGTTCACAAAATAGCAAATGGGACAGAGGGTCCGGTCCCGATTTTGTGGAAGAGAATTATGGCAACTCGCCATAGAAGGAGCCCCTCGAATGGCACATCATGGCACCTGCTGCACTTACTGTGCCACCCCAATACAGTGGCGCCTCACGTAACAAACGTCTCACGTAAAGTATGTTTCACGTAACAAACAAAAATATCTTGAGGATTCTGCTTCACGTAACAAACTGTGCTTCACATAACAAACACACTCATTGGCAGTTGGCTGACAGCTCTTTTAAAAAGTGTCAGGGCTGCCTGGCGTGCCTGCCCATAGCGAAAGCAACACTTCTGCACTGTTCCTCCTGTGGCCGGGCATCCGCTGGGCAGAGAAGAGCAGTGGAGAAGAGGGAAGCAACTCAGGGCTAGCCAGAAAGGAGGAGAGAGCGAGGCTCAGGATGAAGAGTAGGAGAAGGTGGGGAGGCACTTGGAAAGTGTCTTGGAGACACTTGTCTTACAAGTGTCTTACACTTGTCTTACAAGACAGAAGAAAGTGGCTTTGATTGCAACCTCCTAACTATGTCTACCCAGGAGTAAGGCCCACTGTGTTAAATGGGTCTAACTCCCAGGAAAGTGTGTTTAGGACTGCAGCCTAAGTAGACTTCATAGGTTCATGCATACTGAATGCATGTTTTGAATTTAATTCCAGTGATTTGTCATCATTTTTACATCCAGTTAATATTTTATATGAATATTTTTTGGGTTGTGGAACCAATCTTCTGAGTTTCCATTATTTCCTATGGGAAAATCTGCTTCACATAAAGAATGTTTCATGTAACAAACATGCCTCCGGAATGAATTAAATTTGTTACGTGAGACGCCACTGCAGCTACATTACTGGACAGAATGCCAAGTGGGGCCGGCAGAATCCTTCATTTGGGAAGACCAATACCATTCATGGTACTGGAATGGGAACATCGTCCTAGGAATGCCCAGATTCTCACCATCTTTGCCAAACCCAAGTTGAGAAGACAAAGTTAGGTTTCGAAGGAAAGAGTTTCCAAAAAGAGGGCATATGTATGCTCCATAGGCCCCTCATATAATTCAAATCAGCACAGTCTTCCAATCTGCCTGAAGGAATTCAGATCAACTCCTCTTCGTGTCAGACGCTGAGGCTCTCCTGTAGCCCCCAGGAAAGTTAAACATTCGATGTGTTTTTTTCTTATGGATCAATTTTTAGCTTCTGTCAGTAGCGAAACTCTGAACTTTCCAGAGATTGAGGGAATAACAGCTCATTATGTTCCCTTTGAACACACGCTTGCCTCTTTTATCTCCTTCTCTCTGCTCTCTGTCTTGTTTGCCTGCTTAGTCCTGTATCATAATAAATTATTAGGCATTGTAGGAAGGGCTGCTTGCCTTCAGCTGTCCTCTGTCAGCCTGGTGGGAAAGCGCAGTTCATTTTGTGTTAGGCTGTGAGATTAAAACATGATCTAAGGGGCCCGTGCCCCTATAAACACATGGGTTCTCTAAGTGGGTCTACGCACTGCAGGGGGGCTCCTGGGCCAAATAGTGTTGCAGTTACTTTCCCTGTTATACCAATAGGAATATTGTAGGCCACAAACTTTTTTGTGCTTTGACCCCAGCAAATGAAAAGAGGCTCTGGGCGCAATCCAGAGTAACTATGGGGAGTCCTTGTTAGAACAATTTACTCAGGATTGCAATACGAATTTCCCATAGGTTTTCACTAGGTGGTTCTGTAACTACGTCGACGTAAATGTCTCCTACGTGCTCCCATAGTTACTCTGGATTGTAGGGTTTGAGAATTAAAGAGGATCCTGTTTTGGTAAGGTGTTACCATTACTGGATTGGATCCAAGCCCAAAAGCTTTGAAAGGTTGCCATGACCCCCAGCCCCAAATGAGGATTTGTTATCCCATTGGGGCCATGTCCAAATAGCAATTGTTGCCATATGTTCTGAAAAATAAGGACAATCCCGATTTTTAGGAATTGTGCTGGCAAATGGGACAGAGAGTCGTGTGCCAATTTTGTGGAAAGGAATTATGGCAATCCTATGGAATCAAACACTCTTGAGATGAATCTAACTCTAACCCTAATCCTAAACCCAACCACCCTAACCCTAACCATCTATACTTGAGATGGAACTTTCAGAGTCTGGTTTCATGACCGACCCTCAGTGCCTCCCACGCTGGAACAGTAAGGATGAATTATCTCATTCTCCATGCATTTACTGAAAGAACATTTACTGCATTTGCTTCTTTCAGAACAAGATAATTCATTCTTACTGTTCCCCCTAAATCAATGTACAATTATGAACCTTGTAGCTGAGCTCCATGCAGCTCAGAGCTTAGCTACCTGGAAGTCCATGATGACGTGTGAAATTATTAAAGGGAACACTGTTCATCATTGGTGCCCACCAAAATATCTTCAGTCGCACATATGGGCTACAATCAAACTATATTTTGGATCTCTGAAGTTGGAGTTATTAATAGTTTCACCTGTTTTTCACTGAACTGTTTCTGGATGCAGTGGAGCATCTATGGTATGGCAAGTGGGTACATCTATTCTGGGCACCACATGAAAAGGGGTGCAAGGCATAGACCTACACATATTCTACAAGTAAGGTTGACAGGTTGGCAGTGAAAAACCTAGGTGCCATACAATGGAGAAAGCTCCTGTTGCCTCCCCAGCTCCTACTAATTTACCAGTTCAAAAGCAGGTAAATGCAAGTAGATAAATAGGTTCCACTTCAATAGGAAGCATTCTTTGTGCCTTTGTCATTTAGCCATGCTGGAGAATGTGATCACAGAGGTGGATGAGTATAGAAACAGTACTAGAAAGCAATCCAATAGCAAGAGTCTCAATGTTGTGTTGCTAAACAAGGTGGTAAAAAGATAAGTTATGGGACTGAGCTATAGCGATAGCTCACCCGCTTTGAATCTCCCAACTTCAGTCCTGCTGTATTCAGGCTGGGGTGGGAAACACCACATCCCAAAACTTGGTGTAGGTCTGTGGTTCCCAACTTTGCACCACAGAGTGTCCAAAGGCTCAACAGTGTCAAACTCATCGGGATGCTATAGGATGTCTCTGATGGCCTCTTTTTACCAGCACTTCTGGGCCCTGCTATCTTGAATTGTGCAAGATTGCACAAGATCTTGTGTGGTTCAAGATGGCAGTACCAGGCACAGTTGGATGATAGCACCACCATGACAGGATTCTGTGACCGCATGGTGCCATGACTGTGGTGTGTTTCATATGCTCATTTTGAAAACCACTTCAAATAAAGTGATGTCTACCTTGCAAGGACATGAGATGAGAAAATATAAACACTAAGATTTATCATTTAAAATGAATATTTTTCCCCTTTTTGGCAGTATAGAAGTAAACCTTCTTTTAGGCTCTTGGGCAGACCAGTGAAATCAGGAATCTTTCACTTTTGCATCTTTTATTTTTTGGAGTTTTTTCTCCCACTGAACACTTGATATGTCAGAAGACATCTACATGCACAGCATTTTCTCTGATAAGGCTTCTGTTTCCTCAAACGCTAAGGGATGTATTATACTTCCTGGGAATTGTATTTTTTTTTGGCCTTGTATTACAAAACTATAGAAAGCATTGCTGTATCTCCAACTGTGAACTATTTCATGCTCTAGCATAGCAAAGTGTCTGCAGACAGAGATAAGGCATGATTTCCCATTTTCCTCTACAAAATTAATGATCTAAAAGTACAATAAAACCATCATCTCATGTCACCAGTGGGGATACTGGAACTCACTTTAGCTTTCTTGGGGGAAAAAAATATCATAATGCAAATATGTTTGAACTTGCAAGTAGTTTTAAGAGAAAAAAGATAGGTCTGAAATTAAGTAGAAGGAACTATAAAAATAACACTAATCCTAGGAAGAAAGGGGAAGGAAAAAACAAGCAGAGCATCGGACTCTGAAAGGTAGACAGCAGGAAAAATTAATGGTTGAATTGCAGGCTACGTTAAAAATAGGAAGTGTTGCTAAAATTTTATTTATTTATTTATTTTTCCTTATTTTTAACTTTCACTGTATGGTCCCAAGGCAAAGAACAAGAATAGAAAAGCAGAAAAAATAATTCAGATCACAAACAAATTGAAAGGTGATTGGCTCCACAAAAGGAAACACATCAAAATAATAGGGCAAGTTGATGTTTGGGGCATATCAGACCCTGCTCACTCCTGCTAACTGGGCAAGAGGCACTCTTTCAAGTGGGTGTTCCTCCTTATTTAGTGGGGGGGGGGGTAACTGGCCCTCCACACCCCAGCAATGTCTGTTCAAATGGCTTCTGCTGGAGAGCCTTTTTTGCATTTCAGATTGTGAGCCCTTTTGGGACAGGGACCCATTCGCTATTATTATTATTATTATTATTATTATTATTATTATTATTATTATTATAACATAAATGCACAGCAAACAATTTTGTGCTGGTTTCATTCACTTCACCAGTTGGACCCTTCCCAAGAGTCTAGGACTGTGTGATGTAGTGGCGTATAATTTGTGCTGATCCCAGAAGAGCGGCTTTCTGCAGTTGGCAGAGTGATATTTTGTCAATGCCAAGAGTTTTCAGGTGCCTGCCGAGGTCTTTGGGCACTGCACCGAGTGTGCCAATTACCACTGGAACCACCTGCACTGGCTTATACCAGATACGCTGTAGTTTGATTCTTAGATCTTGGTAGCGGGAGATCTTTCCAGTTGTTTCTCCTCAATTCTGCTGTCACCTGGTATAGCAATGTCCACAACCAACACCTGACTGCTTTCTATGATGGTGATATCTGGAGTATTGTGTTCCAAGACCTTGTCCGTCTGTATCCTGAAGTCCCACAGAAGCCTGACCTGCTCATTTGCAACCACTTTTTCAGGCTTGTGGTCCCACCAGTTTTATGCCACTGGCAGATGATACTTTTGGCATAGATTCCAGTGGATCTTCTGGGCAACAGATTGTGCCTCAGTTTGTAGTCAGTCTGTGCGATCTTCTTGCAGCCACTTAGAATGTGGTTGATGGTTTCATCCACTTCTTTGCAGAACCAGCATTTTGGGTCATGGGCTGACTTTTCAATTCTGACTTTGATGGCATTTGTCCTGATTGTCTGTTCTTGGGCAGCAAGTATCAGGCCTTCCGTCTCCTTCTTCAGTGTTCCACTCGTGAGCCACAACCAGGTCTTATCCTGATCAACCTTTCCTTCAATCTTGGCAAGGAATTGGCCATGCAATACTTTATTCTGCCAACTGGCAGTCCGAGCCTGAATTGCACTTTTGCGATATTCATAGTTGGTCTGCTGCACTTTCAACAACTTTCTCTTGCTAACTTCAATCAAAGCAGATTCCTGGCTCTCTTGCACATAATCTGCTAGAGCATGTTTTTCTTCTTCAACCGACTGCTTCACTTGCAAAAGTCCTCTGCCCCTTGATCTTCTAGGCAGGTACAGCCTGTCAACATCACTACGTAGATGTAAAGCATAGTGAATGGTCATTAATTTCTTTGTTTTCCTGTCCAAGTCATCCAGTTCCTTCTGTGTCCAGTTGACAATGCCAGCAGTATACCTAACTACATGTATGGCCCAGGTATTTATAGCCTTTATACTGTTGCCGCCATTCAATTTGCTCTTCAAAATTTTTCTAACCCTTTGTATGTATTCTTTGCTGACCACAGTTTTTACATGCCCGTGCTTGATATTGTCCAGGTGCAGTATGCCCAGATGGGTGTAGGCTTCAGGCTGGTGGCATTTAATGGTTTGACCATTCGGCATTTCAATGCCATCGCTTTCTGTGATCTTCCCTTTCTTTAGTGCCACTGTGGCACATTTGTCCAGGCCAAACTCCATGTTGATGTCGGTACTAAAGACTCGGACTGTATTGGTGAGTGACTGGATTTCTGCTTCTGACTTTCCGTAGAGGAGGAGTTGTTGTTGTTGTTGTTGTTGTTTTCTTTGTAAACTGCTTTGTGAACTTTTTAGTTGAAAAGCAGTATATAAATATAGTAGATAGATAGATAGATAGATAGATAGATAGATAGATAGATAGATAGATCACCCATTATGTCCACTGCCTCGGTCTGCTCCTCATTCCACAGGCAGGCAGAAATTCTATAGAGTTGCCAAGCTGGTTAAATCGAGAGAGCCCTCTGAAAGACAAGCTTTCTCAGTTTCCTTGGACGGACTATCCTCACTACTCTTCCACCCTGTTGAGATCGGAAATGGCAAAGCATCTAAAACTGACTAGATCAGCGTTTCTCAAAGTGGGGGTCGGGACCCCTTTGGGGGTCACCTAGAGCTTTCTTGGGGGTTGCCTAAAGACCCCTGGTGCAGGGGGCCAGGTCAGGCTTGCCAGATCTCTGGCTGTAGCTGCACACACACTGGGGCTGACTGAGAGCCTCAGGGCCCAATCCTATGCATGCCTACTCTGAAATAAATCCCATTATAGTCAGGGGACTCTTACTCCCATGCAAATATGGATAGGATTGCAGCCTCAGGGCCCAATCCTATGCATGCCTACTTTGAAATAAATCCCATTGTGTTCAGTGTGTGCATAGAACACACATTTCATTTGTAACAATGAAAATGCATCCTGCATATCGGATATTTACGTTACGATTCATAACAGTAGCAAAATTACAGTTATAAAGTAGCAACTAAAATAATTTTGTGGTTGGGGTCCCCACAACATGAGGAACTTATAAAGGGGTCACGGCGTTAGGAAGATTGAGAACCACTCGACTAGATGGTGACCTCTCCATTACAACAAAGTTACCATAAACTCTCTCTCATACCTGAGGACAGTGTCACTCGCATCTTAGCCTCAGGAATGAACTGGTTTATGAGTACAGGTGCAATCCTAACCTAGGCTGACATAATTCATTGGTCTTCCTGTTTGCATGGGATGTAGGCAGGCAAGCATATTTCTGGGCATTTGCCTAATCTGCCCCCTAGGAGTGGAGTAGAAGTGTCTTGATGTTACTTTTGTGACACCCTCAGGTCAGCACAGGACTTGTGCCAGGGCTTAGGCTGGCCTAACTGGAGAATCAGATTGCATCCTATGGCTCAATAGTGACAAAAGCTCATTGTGTTGATCCACAATGTCCAGAGCTGCTCCCTCATCAGATCCTCAGCACTGGATGTTGGAGGCAATAAGACATGGGAAACCCTATGGTACTTCCAAGATAATACCTCCAGGTCAGAGAGGAAGACTGCTGTGCAAAGAGGTGACTGGTACTCTGATGGTATCCTAATGCTGACTTGGAGGTCCACCACCAGACGTAGATATTCAAAGCTTTAGGACTGTTGGATGGGGAATCTTTTGTTTGTGCTGAGACATGAGTTAATGATAAGAGAATAAATATGGCTGCAATCCTATCCATATTTTCCTGGATGTAAGCTCCATTGACCATAACTGGACTTACTTCTGAGTAGCCAGGCATAGGATTGGGCTCCATGAAAATTAAAAAAGCAGGAAAAGAGTCTGGTCACTAGCACAGATGAGGGATACAGTGCCTCAGGCACCACACTTTGGGGGATTGAGACATCTCCCATATGTGACCTATAGAGCCCTGTGGTTCCATCTGGGAGGTTCAAGGTGGACTTTCAGAAGATCTCAGAAATGTGTTACGGATTTGCCAGAAACCAAAAGTGTTTTTGAGGCCTTCTGAGATTTGGTGGTTAGGATTGTGCCTTGGGGCTGATGAAAATACCTCCCCCAGTTCCTTTTTTCCCCTGTAGTCTCTATTCTGTAGTATGACATGGTGTAAAATACATAATGGTGGACATTTCCCCCTAATACTTTACCAATGATATACCACTTTTTGGGACAGGAAGGTGTTACGTGTGACGTCCCTTTTACTCTCCAGGTTCCACATGTAGCATTCCTGATGCTGGTAGTAGCATTTATGGCCACGGATCTCCATCCTCCCACTTTTTCCCAGATGTGAAATTCCTTTCTGAGCGCACCTTTTTTTCCTCCCTTCCCGAACAGCGTATGCATGTAAAACTTTCATTTGAAAGATGCCAGCTGTGGTCCTACCCCAGGTTTATTCATGTGGGACCTTTACTAGGTCAACTTAATACTTGACTACTGCTTATTATCCCATCAGTCTTCAGGGACAACCCATGATCTAATTGCCCAGCATTTATGTTGCTTGGCAACCATAAATACAGAGTAATAATCCTTAAAGGGACAGTGTAGAATTTCATGCCCCCGCAGTGAAGTACACTTCATTTCCCAGAGCACCCTGTGTTTTTTAATTCAGTGAATAAAAATGTGTAATGAATAATTAATTATGTGCTTGGAGGCACAATAGCTGCCTACTTTTGAATATTCATCAGCGGCATTATTAATTCACTAGAAATCCCAGTGAGCACCGAGATCGGCTTTTAGCCTAGCTGGAGGACTTAACAGATAGAGCTTTGCAACACGAGCAAACTTTTTTTAAAAGCAGACTTTTCTTGGGAGATATTTTTTTAAAAGTTCCATTTACATGTTTTGGAAGAGGGGAAAAAATCTTTGTTACTAGACGAGCAGTCGGTGAAGTCAAAGAACAAGAGTAGATGGGTAGATCAGTGCATATCTACCAAGCTTCTGCCCTAAAGTGTGGGGTGCAAGGTTGGGAAATTTGGGGTGCGATTTCAGGAAAGGATGGGCTCCTATACTCATCACAGCTGTTTGATAGGTGAAGAAATCTAACAAGTGAATCTTCACCTAGGAATTCATTTACATGCTCATGAGGACAAAGTTCACCTACTAAATTTTGTTGCTTCTAGCAGCTGCTAAAGGCACAGAAGCTTTGTCTGAAAAATGTTGGCAACCACACTGAGGGTGCAATCCTAACCGATTTAGGCCAGCACAACTCATCCTTTTCCCTGTTCCTGCAGTGACATGGGGATGGGTTGCCATAATTCTCTTCCACAAAATCAGGACAGGATCCTCTGTTACACTTGCCTGATCGTGGATGCAATCCTCAAAAGTTGGGACTGTCCCTGTTTTTTGGGACATATGACAACCCTACATGGGGAGGCCAATGCATGTCTGTGCACTGGCCTAACCCTCTCAGGAGAGGCACAGAAATGCCCTACAGCACTTTTGCACCTTCCCAAGACCATCACAGGACTTGTGCCAGCCTTTATAGGGTTTAGGATTGTATGTGTCTAGGATGACTAGGAAGTTTCTACCCTAGATCCATTTACTAAGGCTTAACACTAACAACTTAGGCTGTAATCCTAAAGACACTTTCCTGAGAGTAAGACCAATTGAACATAATGGGACTTACTTTTGAGGAAATAAGTTAGGATTGTGCTCATAGTTTTATCTGTGAGAAACAGAAATGGATAGGTATAAGGATCAGTGCAGGCCAGGAATAAGTTGTGGGGTAGATCTTGGCAGTATAGCATCCTGAGATCTGGAGCCCCAGCCCAAAAGATTGACATGTTCTCTTCAGGCCAACTGATTTACATCAGCAAATTAGATGAGGCAGATCCTAGCAGGTCCACTGGGAATTGTTTTATTTAGTTACTAAAAAGTTTCATTACTCATTGCCCTGGCCCCAAATGCAGATCGCCATAGTGTATATACACCAACAGCATTGTATTGTACTGGCTGCCTGAAGATAGAATTGGGTTCCAAGTTCCGTTGCACCCAGTGGAATTTACTTCTGAGTAAAGCCAATTAGGGTCACATTATTGTGAAAACTAGTGAAAAAACTGCAGTAGTCCCAAGAATCTACTTCTCTTATTTAAATTATTTATTCAGCCCAATATAGCAGAATAGCCGGTTATTAAATTACTGTATAAAAGGATCCAACATGTATGCTATGAAAAAGGATATGGGCAATCCTTAAGGTGATGCCAATGCTGGATTTAGCAGCATTACAGCAGCTACACATCCTGTAGCCCCACAGCTGCTGCCAGAAGTCCGCTTCCCATGAGAAAGCCCCAAATCCTGAAATGGGGATTCTCGAGTCTGTGCTGGCTATTTTGCCAGCACAGTCTTGGCAGACTCCATGTTGGGCCATTCAGCATGACACAGAGTTCAGGACCCAGCAAAGCCTATGCCTGTCTACTCTAAAGTCAGTCCTATTAAAACCAGTGGTGCTCACTCCTGGGAAAGGGGGGCAGATTGCAGCCTGAGAGACCTGAAAGACTAAGTACAAGTTAATTTGTTTTATTTTTCTTTATAGTTTGCATTTTCGTTATTTTCTATTATATTGCAGTATTGTAATCATTTTTATATGAATATTTTTGGATTGTGGAATGAATTGTTTGAGTTTCCATTACTTCTTAAGGGAAAATTTGCTTTGATATACAAGCATTTTGGATTACAAGCACACTTCTGGAACGAATTATGCTTGTAAACCAAGGTAACACTTTACGTAATTGTGGGTTCATTTGTGTTTTCAAGTCAGCGAACAGCAAGTCAAATTTTCAAAAAGACGAACAATATAGAAGAACAATACAAACTCAAACAACAGAAAGGCCACCCAGTTCAGACTCTAGGTCAGGGGTGGACTTCAACAACCTTCAATTCGGCCCCGCAGGGAGCCACCAGTCCAATGAACTTCTGCCCCACTGAATACTGGCCAATGGGCATTATTTATACCCCTCCCAGTCCCTCTGAACAATTTATTTCCGTGTGTTTCAATTTATCTCCATGGTTGGTATGTATGTGTTCACCATGCAAGAGTGAACACCATGCAAGAGTGTCAAACAGTTCATAGTTTTCATGTGGTTCTACACACCTCTTTAGGGTTCTCATGTGTATTATAAATACCGGTAAGCTCAGAAAAATTCATTCATATTTCTGTCTCTAATGTATTCATTTCTGTAAATGTATGTATATTTATTCAAATTTGAAATGTAAATTGTCTTTTTTCCCTAGACCCGGACACAGTGTAAAAGAGATGATGTGGCCCTCCTGCCAAACTACTTGCCCAGATTGGCTCTAGTTTATTTATTTAATCATTTGAATATTTATTTATGATAAATGTATTTATGATAAATGTATTTATCATTTTATTTATCACTATATATAAAATAGCTGGTTATGGCTAGGCACTGGCACTGGGCATCGGTAAGCACCACCAAGTACCAGCAGGCACCGATGTCCACCAGTGGTCAAGGAGCACCTGCACTGACAGGCAATGGGCACCAAGTATCGGGCACGGCTAAGCACCAAACACTGGACAACTGGTGTCACCACGCAGCTGGCACCAACAGGCACTGGGCACCTCTGGACACTGACAGGCATCAGGTGCTGGGGTACCAGCAGGTATTTGCATGCAGTAGGCACCAATGAGCACTGGATACCTGTGAGGCACAGGGCACCACTGGATACCACCAGGCAGTGGCCAGCAGGCAACACTGGGCCTGCTGGTACCCCAGCACCGGGCACAACCAGTGGGCACTTGGCACTAGGTACCACTAGGTACTTACCAGGCACTAGGTAATGGTGGCCGCCAGCAGGCAGCAGGGCACACTTGGGCACTACATACCACCAGACACCACTAGGTGGTGGGGAGTGGTTACCACCAGGTCCTGAGCTCCACCAGGCACTGGGTGTTCCTACTGGGCATCAGGCACCGGATAACATTGGGCAACAGTCACCACAGGCCCTGGGTACTGGGCACAACCTTTGTCACTCAGGGCTGGATGTTTCACTTCAGAGGAACAGACTGCATGTGCCAAAGTCATGCATGCATGCATGTTGCATATCAGGCCTCTCCAGCCTAGCATTGGCAAGTGCTCTTCACTCTTCAATAAGCTGTCAGACCTGTCTGGTGTGTCACCTCACCCCCCCCCCCCCCGGCACATCACTTTCACCGCACCCCCCTAGCAACATCCCTGCCTTCAGTGCTTGCTGTGATTTGTGGATCAGCAGGAAGCACAACAGCATCAACTATTGCAGGAACTGAAGCACAGAAGGAAAGCTGCGCCATTGATCATCAAGCTGAGCCCCTTGTCTGTGCATTGTATCAAGATCACAGGTTGATGCAAAGCGCGAATAAACCTACCTTAGTAGATCAGCACATCCGAACTCCTACTTTCTATGTTTGTGCATTTGGGTGCATGTGTGCACCAGATTTTACCATAACAATCGTGGTTTCATGGATTGTTTCTTTCTCTGCAGCACTACACCTTTAACAACAGTACTAATAATATCCAGCTTGGTCACAGGTTAAACAACACTCATTTTGCTCAGCAATTCAAACTTCCATTGCAATTTGCCAGGCAGCCGAGTGCATGGACTACAAAGCCATTTATTGCAGTGATTTGCATTAAAAGAGGGTGTCATTGTATTACCTCTTAGCTTTGGCTGGAATTAGAAGTAATATCTACATTTATCTTTCATTCCTAGGAGTATAAAATTGTGCTAATAATAACAATAATAGAGCGAGTTCCTAAAAGCTGCGCGAACTCGGCGCCGATTTCTCTCTCCACCCCCACCACCCCACCTCAATTCCCCCCTCCTGCTCAAGTAGGGGAGTAGTAAGATCATGAATAATAAACACAGAGATAAGAGAACTGAAACTGGGAAATCAATTTACTGCAAAATATTTGCATATTTTATTAAAAGAAACTGTGCATAAACCCCACAACAGGGTGGAATGATTTATATTTTGATTTGATTTGTATACATTATACCTCTGGGAGAATGGATGCAACGTAGCCATCCCTGCAAGACTTTTTATTTTTATTTTTTTCTCCCCTCTGGAAGATTGTTGTTGTTGTGTTGCTGTTTTTCTTTTAACAAATGCTTCAGATGTGGGAGTTGTCAGCCTCCTTGATGGAGGCAGTTTGAAGATTTGTAACATTTTGGCTCTTCACATATTTGGAGCACCTGGGAGTAGTACTAGGGCCTAGGAGTTCTCATTTGATAAAGCCAACATCTGATGCTATCGTTTGGTAATTTTTCCCTCTTCGCTATTGATGTACAACATCAGCCCTGATCATGTTTCCTTGTATAGTTATAGTGGTTTGGAACACTGACCAACTAGTGGGAGCATCAACATGCTTTGACAGCACATGCCTGCTCCCACCTTGACATGTTCTATGTTCATCAGCTGTGGGTGGCGCAAGTGGTTAAGACACTGTGCCTGTTAACCAGAAGGCCACGGTTCGAGACCCGGGACCCCACAAGATAGGGTGAGCTCCTGTCATTAGCCCAGCTCTGTGACGCAGCTGAACCAATCTTAACGGCTCTGCTGTTCCATTGGGCTATTTCAGTTGCATGGAGAGGGGGGGATTTGCTGCTTGGGTAACAGCCTACCCTCCATATCAATCTACCTAGGCCTTCGTGCTTCACATGTGCGTCGAGCACGATACCATAGTCTTTCAAGACTGATGGATGCCAAGATGCTGCATTAGAATCAAGTAAATCAAGTATATCTTGCTTTCAGTAAAGCATTTGATAAACCTGGATAAAATGGAGACATGTGGGCTTCAAGGATTTCTGTTAGGTGTATTCATGGCTTGTTGAAGGACAACCATTCCCAAAGAGTGTTTATTACAACTATAGATAGTAGAAACTCAAAAAGTATTCTAAAATGCTCCTTGGAAACTCAAAAAGTCCTCTACAATGCTAAATATTATTGCTTTCCACCTTTTTCTCCTTTCTCATTCTAGCACACATGCCAGCAGAATCTAATGTCTCAAGTCTCTTTCTGTAAGTAATAAAAATAATTATTTAAGAATGTCCTGATAACCAGCCAGAGAATGTCAGCTTTTTGTATTGTATCTAAAAAAAGGGACATTGGGTGCAATCCAGAGTAACTACGGGGAGTCCTGGCTCCGGTGTAAGAACAATTTGCTCTGGATTGCAATATGAATTTCCATAGGTATTCACTAGACGGTGCAGTAACTACGGGTGCACATAATGTCTCTTAGGTGCTCCCGTAGTTACTCTGGATTGTAGGGATTGTGTGAATTCTCTCAAAGTTCTTCAGGGTATTTGGAATGACTACTGTAGCTAATCTTGCAAAGGAAACAGAATAGCCTTGAGTTCCCAGGCATTTAATTGCAGTGGTAGGTCTTGGCATCTATTTATCTTACTCATTATCCGTTTGTTGTCATTGTTACAAGTGGAAGATTTTGCAGCATCAACTATGGCAGGTAGTTTTAACTTCTTATGCCTGGATCACTGGAATCTAAGATCAGTGCCATTGAATCAGAACTGCAGTCTTCCTAGTACAGCTTCTTCTTGAGCAACAAAATGCCTCTGGGAATCCTGCAAACAAAGTACATTAAGGTACTAGCCCTCTTCAAATGAAGTTTCCAGGCATACTGCTTCTGAGACTGGAAGTCACATCTAGTCCCTCTCAGCACCCAATAGGCAGCCTGAGGCAGACTCTCCAAGTGGTAGATAGATGAAGAATATAGAATCATAGAGCTGAAAGAGCCCTAAGAGATCATTTAGTCTAACTGTAGCAGAAAATTCTCCTAGATCATCTCCAACGGGTGCTTGAAGAGCAAACCTCTGCCTGAAGATCTCCAGAGAGAGAGAGAGAGAGAGAGAGAGAGAGAGAAAGAGTTTACCACATCTCTTGGCAATCTATTCCATGCCAAACTGCCCATCATAGGATCGAAAGGACCATCGAAAGGACCATCATGGGTTACAAGCCATGAGGGGTGCGTAGAGGTGGACAACCTCAAAATGAGGCATCTGGTGGGCTGCTGTGCAATACAGGAAGCTGGACTAGATGAGCCTTGGCTTGATCCAGCAGAGGCTGTCCTTATGTTCTTATTGAAGAGGCAAAAGGGCCATTGAGATGCTGGAAACGGGGTGGTGGTATTTTGTGATATTGTACCTCCACAAGTGGCAGCTGTGGCCTGTAACTAGTTAATATATATGGGAATAAAGAGTTGTTTTCTGGAATGTATTTTGGGATTGGACAAAAACAAAATAAAAATCTTAACATGTCCAGTGTTTTGCAAATTCCACTGCTGCACCTCAGCCAAGAATGATGTTACAGGAAGCAGTTGCCTGCCAAATGCTGGCTGCATTATTATTATTTTATCATTTGTATTTTGGCCCAAACATTACAGCCACCATCCTGTATTTTCACTTCTGACTCAGTGCCTTCCAGCCATGCAGGCCTCCTCTAGTATTAATGAGTTGGTGACTTGAAAACTTACTTCAAGTTATCGCGCAGCCTTTGATTTTCACAAAGCTCCTCTGAGTGCCTGCAGCTAATTGTGTTTTCAATAATAAATTGTTGAAGAAACCTTGGCTTAGTTGGGTTTGCTTCGATCTGACTTAATTAGGGGATTTTTAAAGCACTATCCTCCACCATTTGGGTTATTGGTTCTCGTATGTTATTTACAAGAGGACATGGCCTGGCAAACTTGACCTACGATTTATGACTTTTCCTCACACTGTACATCATGTTGTCAGGCATAATGTATATGAATGGTGTTTTCTTGCTTCTGTGCCAGATGTATTCTACTGATGTTAAGTTTCTGGCTCTTTTAATGTATCAAAGCAGCACTGTACACAGAAAGGGCTTCTTAATTTTTTTTGGGGGGGGGGGAGAGCTTCCAGATTTTGATTTACAGGCATCAAGTTTGCCTACAGATGGATATGTCAAGGAACGGATCACAAGAATTTACGGTTCTGAGATGTGGGTGCCATTTGTGTTTCTCCCCCAGCCAGATTGTTCATTATAGGGCCATGCATAGGGTTGTGTTGATGGCCTTTCCTACTTAAAAATACGAAGTACAAAGCATTGTATAACACATTCTGAATGGGGCACACATTTTACAGGTAGTGTTGCGACCAGGAGTAGAGGGGCCCAATGTAAATCAGTTTTGTAGGGGACCCAGTCCATGAAGCCCTACTTTGTGAGAAGTCATGGTAAACCTGATTATGAACCAATTGAACCAATGAATGGGTAGGAGAGTGCACACAGAGAGATACCAGCCTCATGAGTGTTAGTTGTGGCAGCTGGTGCTCTGCGCACATCCTCAGGATGGAACTCAGCAAAATTAGCTGAATCACCCAAGTTGTGATAAAATCTTTAAAACAACTCTGTAAAGTAATTAAAAAGTATTATTATCTCCATACTGGAATTGAGGCTGACTGAATTTCTAAAGAACACTTAGATTGCTCACATGAGAAATAGGGGCATCCTGATTTGAAATCAGTGGCTGAGCCACTATATTTTGATAACCATTAGAAGTAATCTTGGCAACTGCATTCACAGTTGTATGATCAAGAACCAATGAAACAGATTACATATTGACCTTGATGAGTTGTTGGCTGCTAAAAGCTAAAAGAAAGACTGACATAGGCTACATAGGTAACTACATAGGTACCTTTTACACTGATGTAGTTATGGTGCCACCTATGGGAAACCTATGGGAAATGCATAGATCAAAAAAGTGCTCTTACGTCTTCCCGTAGTTACTCTTGATTGTAGGGTTAGTTTATAAGAATGTTTATAAGACTGACATAATTATAAGAATGGGTTTTCTCACATGTGTACTCTTTGGAGTACAAATGATATCAAGAAACCCCCTTTGCAAAAACCCTTTTGCAGTGTGGGAATCAACTCATTTCAGTGAGAGGCAGCATAAGAGTTAAGATTATCTTTTTATTGGCTGTTGTTGGTGTCTCCTTGTGTTTTTAGGTCAAGGAAATATATAAATCATTTTTTTTTGTTGAAAAGCTAATAAATATTCCCATCCACTAGGACTATTATCACCATCATCACACCAAAGAACCCTCATACTGAAATCATTATCATAAATATGATTAAAATCACTAAGAAACAACAAAGGATATATTCTTTGGGACTTTAGGCAAATAAAAACTTTTTGAATACAGTGTGCCTTGTAGTAGTTGAGAGAAAGAAAACCAGTTTTCAGATCATTGATACTGCAATCCCTTTTAGCAAATTGATATTGCAAAAAAAGCAATGATGGTAGAATTGAAGATCAAGAACATGAGATGTTTACCAGATGATCAGCATGAATAGAACTTGGATGTGTTTGGGAGAAGAAGGTCAATATTGTGTTAGTTGTCACAGGAAACTCTTGAAGCAGTGCCCAGAAGGGATCTGAAGAAACATTTCAACCTTCTTGACTTTTACCCAGCTCAGCTCCAGAAACATTGCTTGGAACCCCAAAAAATCCTATGACGATTTCTCTCTGATTCCCAGATCTCAGACGATTTCTCTCTGATTCCCAGATCTGATTCACAGATCTCAACAGAAAAAAACATAGTTTTGATGAAGTATAATTACAACAACCCAAATCAGGACCCTTGTGGGGAGATAAGGAGACAGGTCAATGTTTTTGAAACAGATCACACTTCAATCACACTATATTTTTGGGTGCACATTTGGACTCAAAGCACAGAAGTGCATCTAAAAAAGTATGTTGTACAGTGACATTTCAGGGTGGGAGTTGAAAAGTCCTGCAACTGGGGCACAGAACTGTTTTTTAGAGCTAACATTGAAACAGAAGGCAGAATTGTTTCAATTCTCTTAATTACCAACAGTTGCAGAAACCTTCATAAAAGAATGCTTTATAAGAAATGCCCAGATGTCTGTTCTTAAGCAAACATCTGCTTGAAAGCAAAATCTCATCTCTTGCCCTTAAAGTATTAGAGAGGAGGCTGGGAAAGAAAAAAATAAAATAAAATGAATCCGTGGCTATAAGTTGCATTTAGCTCTCTCAAAGCTGCTGTCCGTAGTGTCAAAAAACACACCAAAAAATAACCCTCGGAAAGGTTAATAATGGCCTTTCCAGTGTCATATTCTACACTTTATGTGTTGTGGTAATTATTATCATTATAGCTGTAAGGATGTCTAGTTATCTTTCTTAATCACACGCTATAAAGAAGTGCTTCGGAACACATATCTATTATTTAATCAAAATTTCACAGTTATTGGCATTTACGCTTCTGGAAGGGCTGTGTTTATTTTCTGTTTGCAAGGGGGGGAACCGAGACTCCCAGAAGAAAAGGGAGACCTCCGTCCATGCCCACTTTAATCACTGTCTCATCATGTGACAAACAGGCACTATTAATATCAGAGACTGCTAATACATGTTATTAGGTCCCAGCGCCTTGTACTTTTTGCACTCTAGGAAAAGCACTTTTATTCACAGATCTGGGCCGTGTAAAAACCATACAAAAGCTGATCAGCCTTAACTAGGCAAAATATTGTTCAGAAGTTTTCCAGTTTGGTGGGGGAAGGATATGGCTGTGCTGGTTATATGCAAAATTCATATGACCTTAGATTGAGCTAAATCAACATAATCCAGTGCTGGATACTCCAGTTGGCACAACTTGTCTAAGCATCTTTCCTACTCTGAGATCTGTTTCACTGGTGATGGTCGAGAGTAAACCATGGATCTTCTGCAAATATCATGTGTTTTATCATTGAGCTACAAAGGATGCAATCCTAAAGACACTTTCCTGGGAGTAAGACCCATTGAGCACAATGGGACTTACTTTTGAGTAGACATGGTTAGGATTGTGTTCATAGCTATTTTCAAAGGTTTTATTTTTCTTATTTTTGGGCTTGCATGGTGCAGTCCAGAAGATTGTGCAAAAAGGATGGGATTTATAAAAAACACTAAAAAACGAGCATTGTAAAATACATACCACATACAGATAGGTATGTATAGGTATGTGGTATGTAAAATATATACCACATATGGGATTAAAGAAATTGAAACAATAGAGCATTGTAAATTACAAACCACATAAAGATTGGACGAAAAATCTAGTGGCATTTGGGAAATAGATTTTCCAAAGAGCTACTTGCTGGGCAGTGTTCACAGGTGCAGAATTATGTTGATGAATGGGGAGCAGGGGTGGAAGGATGGAATCTCCTTTAAGAGTTTGTGGAATCACTACATGACTGGAATAGCAAACTTTTGAAGGGTATGTACAAAGAGAAGCCTCCGGGGCTTGACAATGATTCTGTAATATTGATTTTTGCTTGATCACTACAGTTACAGCAACACAGTCAATTGACTAAAACATTAATTGGCATGCAACCATAGTGCAAATCAGGCTGTCCTATAGATATTTAGCAGTTATTTATGGACTTCTAGAACTGATATATCTCCTAAGAGGTTGTGCTGATTATCCTGTGGGTGATTTTCAATAAGTATGTATAGGCATTGCATTAAAATGGCTTCCAACACCGTGTTGCAAATTGCATGAAGCTGAGGATATAACCAGGTACAACCAAGAGTGTCAATGTTTTTCATTCATTGTCTAAATCTGTTTAAGGAGACAAGAGAGGAGATATTGTATTATCCCTTTGCCAATTTTACACTCAACCACCAATATCCATAAGTTTGCTATACAGATTTTCACTTATATGTGCAGCTGTGGCACCACGAGTGTCATGTTATCCATTGAGGGAGACCACCGTGTCACTCCTCCTTTGCAGTGGGTAGAAAATGCAGGAGCATGGGGATGATGGGTGGAAGGATTTTGGGTGGGGGAGGGCAGACAGTGATTGGTCCCATGGGCAGGTAGCAGGGTAGTGGGGGACAGGACCAGGATCCAGCACCTATGCCAGATCATATCCCCCTTCCTGGACAGCATGAGGCAGCCCTGGGCTTCTCAGATCTGTGTCACATCTTTAGGTGATGCAGTGTAGCCCCATTGATGAGTACCCCCATTGGGATTTCTGCAGCTTTATCCAGAGTGAGAAGTGATTCTTTTTGCTCCGGGCTGAGCCACTTGCAGTCCCAGGATCACTCTGTGTATGGGACATGCCAGCTGCCCTCCCTGATTCAGCAGAAGTTAGGATTGCACTGACCCCTTCTTCCCCTGGAAGATTCCTATGTTTGGCTCTGTTTTTCAACCAGTTATAAAAGAACGTCTCCTCCAATTACACACTGATAACCATATGCAAAAAATCCTTTGGTGGGGTCGGGGACTTTTTCAAAAGCTTTTGGTGTCAAAAGTGTATGGTGTCAACTGGATTGCCTCAGTCCATATGGCAATTGACCTTGTCAAAGAACTCTAGAAGGTTAATGAGGCAGGACTTTTGTTTGCAGAGACCATGCTGATTCTCCTTCATCAAGTTTTATACTTCTATATGCTTAATAAAGTTATCTTTAATTACCACCAGGTTATCTGATCTGTAATTAAGCTGGATCCCTTAAGCGGACTGACCTGCTGTTGCCTTGATTTCTTTTAAAATCCGTTTTACATTAATGTAATAAAGTTACATTAGCTAGCTGCATTCAGTTATTACTCTGAATTTTACATTAGCTAGCTACTACATTCAGATGCAGAGCCTGGTTTGGAGGACAAGCTAGACAGAGTATTTTTCTGTGGGAAGGCCATCAATTCCAGCTTTGATACCTTCATAATGGATACCATTTTTGATGGATACCATCTGAACCCAGTTCATTTTTAATTGTTAAGACTGTCTTAAAACAGTGGTTCCCAGGACCATGGATGGTCCGTTAGATCCGGAATAGTGGTCTGCAAAGATTTAGGAATTAAGAATGATTGCCTTCAATCACTTCCAGCATCTTGCTGAGTAAGCATTCCCTTATGGACCACAAGCAAATGGACTACTTGCAATTGTATTACTTTCAGTCTCACCAAGTGATTCCTCACAGACTACCAAATTTTTCTTAGGATTGTACCCTAAGAAAGGTCCAAACAATCCATTATTCTCTGCAGTCTCCATATTGTCTAGAACAGTGATTTTCAATCGGTGTGCCATGGCACACTGGTGTGCCATGGATAGTCCTCAAGTGTGCCATAGAATTCGGAGGTCATTAATTAACAGGAAATTGGGGGATTTGAACAGCCTGGGGTGCCTTGTCAATGGTAAAAACAACTGATGGTGTGCCTTGACAATTTCAGTGTCTTGTTAGTGTGCCATGAGATGAAAAAAGTTGAAAATCACTGGTCTAGAACCTTTTCTTTATTCTCTAACAGGCCAACTGTCTTCTTGGCAGGTTTGCTGCTTTTGATGTATTTAAAGAAACTTTTATTGGTTTTTTTTATGTACGCTTCCTTCCTTCCCCCCATCCCTAGCAACTTGAAGAGTTTTATTCGGTTTGGAAAGCCAGAAAAATCCTGGCTTGATGTTGGTGACTGAAAAATTGCAACATAGGCTTGTCATCCAACTCCCACTGGCTTTTCTACATTCAGCATCTGCCAGCAGAAGTCCACTGGGAATCAGATGGAGAACAGAAGAGCTAGCAAATGGACAATGAACTAGTCAAACTGTACTCATTATGCCTGGTCCATCAGGCTGCAACGGAAGAGGGGTAGATTCCTCCTTGAGATATCTCACTGTTGGAGATTTCGGCAGAATAGACATATCAGGCCAACGTTACTGTCAATAAAGAATAAACTTATAGTCCCATCCTATTTGTGTTTACTCAGAAGTTAGCTCCATTGAGTTCAATGGGGCTTACTTCCAGTAAAGTGGTTTTAGAAAATCCTAAAGACACTTTCCTGGGAGTAAGACCCATTGAACACAATAGGGCTTACTTTTGAGTAGCGGTTAGGATTGTGCTCTTAGTCATGAAAGGGTTCTGGTTTGCAAGAAGTAAACAAAAATTATCCAAATATTCTCAACCATTCCCTCCCCCCCACATTTTTCTGGAGAAACATTTACAATTCAGTCCAAGGAATGTCAGAAAGTACATTCAATTGAGTTCCGTAGAATTTGCTCTCAGGTTTAGTATTTATTTGCAGCCTTAAAAAACAAATTTTCTGAGTCAAATTTTTTTATTGCTTCTTTTTGGATCAATTTTCTTTTGTTTTCTTAAAAGGTCTGATATTTCGGGGCAAAAATTGCTTTCTTACGTTCCCCTGGCTCAGTCTTAACCAATTTTGCTGCTCCAGGATATGGACAATGCTACTCAGAGGTAAGGAAGCAAACATTTCCTTACCTTGAAGAGGCCTCTGTAATTTCCCCCAATTGCGGATTGCAGCATGCCCCTCTGGCACAACTATGCCAGTATTGGAAAATTGGTTAGGACTGTGAATTGAATTGCTTCCTGTCAAAGGGCACAATCCAGAGTAACTACGGGGAGTCCTTGCTTTGGTGTAAGAACAACTTGCTCTGGATTGCAATATGAATTTTCCATAGGTTTTCACCAGATGGTGCAGTAACTACGGGTGCATGTAATGTCTCTTGCATGCTCACGTAGTTACTCTGGATTGTAGGGTAAGATATATAAGCAAAGGCCTATGATTGCCATGACCTAAAAGCATGGTACCTTTTTTTTAGAAGACTAGCAATTTCAGATTTGAGATCCTCAGAACTCTTTGATGGATACCATTTGAACTTAGTGATTTGTTAATTTTTAATTGGTAAGACTGTCAAAAACAGTGGTTCCCAACCTGTGGTCTGATCATCCAGCATGGCTTAGTACCATGGCACATTTCACCAATTTGCAGTTCCATCACAGGTTTGGCTGTTCAGCTAAACATTAAATAAAAGCTGCTATGTATGTGTCCACAGGTATCAGAGTTTATCCTTCATTTGGAAACCTTCATATAGCATTGTTTACAATCTATTGAGAGTACAGCATAGCGATATATACCAGTAAATGATGCGGAAAGTTTGAATGTATTCCTACAGAGAATTCACTAAAATCTCTTCCAGCATCTTCTTCCCACCAAATGTTTTTAACTCTACGCCTGTATAGTCAACTGGAAATTAAGGAACATAAACAGGGTGGGTCTAGCTCTTACATTATAATTTTGATTATATATTTGTTGGTCAACTAAAGAAAACCATCTCAGAAAGCATTAATTAGCACATCAGTGATAAATATACTGGTAAAACCAACCAGGCTTGTGTGTGTATGCGCATGCATGTGTGTGTGTAAAATATATACATACACACATATCACCTCTTTGGAGTTGCTACATCAGATGTGGATGGTGTATAAAATGAATCTTTTCTGAGTTTGAGGAAGCACAAACATTTGCTAACTGGTAATACATGAAGGCAATTGGACTTAAACTGGGGTCCTGGAACCCCGTTCTAAGAAGGATTAGGATTAGCCCTGTTCTAAGTAGAGTGCTGTTCCTCCTTTATAAATAGCAATACAATTTCATGCTTAACATATGAAAATAAGAAGAGCCTCCACTCTACTCCCATCTAGTCCATCTTCGTATCACACAGTGGCCCACCAGATGCTGCAGAAAGTACATATGGCACCTGCATCCAGGTGCCCCCCACCCACATCTGGCATTTTGAGGTTGTCCACGTCTAAATAGAATTGAGGCAGGTGAACCTGCCGTTTGTCTTGACATAAGAAAATCTTCTCTGCTCATGTTTAGGTTCACTAATTACTTTCATACACTAGGCCCAGCACTCTTCCCTAGCTTTACCTAGTTCACAGGATAGGTGAAAGGAACCTGAACTCCTTGGAAAAATAATAGGATAAATAAATCAGAAAATTAAAGGATCATCTACATAAATGCACTCTCACATAAGGCACTAGAACATCTACATTTACAGTATTTATATACTGCTTTTCAACTTAAACGTTGACAAAGTAGTTTACAAAGAAAATGAAAAATAATAGCTAATTAATAGCTAATTGGATCCCTGTCACAAAAGGGCTCACAATCTAAAATGCAAAAAGAACACCAGCAGAAGCCACTTGAACAGACATTGCTGGGGTGCGGAGGGCCAGTTACTCTCCCACTGCTAAATAAAGGAGGAACACCCACTTGAAAGAGTGCCTCTTGCCCAGTTAGCAGGGGATAAGATCATGCTGAACATATTAAGAAAAACCCTGCAGGATCAAGTCAAAAGACCATTTAGTCCAGCTTCTGGTGTCTCCCAGTGGCCCACTAGATGCCTCAGCATGCACAACAGACAACAAGAAGTCAGCATATTCTTGCCAATCCCTTGCATCTGACTTTAAGAGATCTGACTTGCATCTGACTAATGCTTGGAGTTTGCTTATACAGTGGCGCCTCGTGTAACAAATTTAATTCGTTCCAGAGGCATGTTTGTTACATGAAACATTCTTTATGTGAAGCAGATTTTCCCATAGGAAATAATGGAAACTCAGACGATTGGTTCCACAACCCAAAAAATATTCATAAAAAATATTAACTGCATGTAAAAATGATGACAAAACACTGGAATTGAATTCAAAACATGCATTCAGTGTGCATGATTCTATGAAGTCTACTTAGGCTGCTTATGATCCTATGAAGTCTACTTAGGGCACAATCCAGAGTAACTACAAGGAGTCCTTGCTCCGGTGTAAGAACAATTTACTCTGGATTGCAATATGAATTTCCCATAGGTTTTCACTAGGTGGTGCAGTAACTACATCAACGTAAATGTCTCTTATGTGAGCCTGTAATTACTCTGGATTGTAGAGACTTTCCTGGGAGTAAGCCCCATTTAACCAATGGGGCATATGCCTGGGTAGACATGGTTAGGAGGTTGCAATCAAAGACACTTTCTCCTGCAATCCAAGACACTTTCCAAGTGTCTCCCCACTTTCTCCTTCTCTTCATCCTGAGCCTCTCTCTCCGCTCCTCCCTTCTGGCTAGCCCTGAGCTGCTTCCCTCTTCTCCACTGCTCTTCTCTCCCTCTGCCCAGCGGATGCCCAGACACAGGAGGAACTGCACAGAAGTGTTGTTTTTGCTATGGCCAGGCATGCTAGGCAGCCCTGATGCTTTTAAAAAGGGCTGCCAGCCAGCGCGTCTGCCCCAACTGCCAATGAGTGTGTTTGTTACGTGAAGCACTTTTGGTTATGTGAAGCAGAATCCTGGAGAAATTTTTGTTTGTTACATGGAACATACTTTACATGAGACATTTGTTACATGAAGGTGCCACTGCAGTTATTATGGCTTGTAACCTTTTTCTCCATCTGATACACCTGTCCAGATCCCTTATTAAAGACACCTATGCGTTCTCTTTAGGTGCCATCTCCCCATCCTGTGACAAGGAGTTCACCAGATTGTAAATGAATCATGATTCTTTCATCTGACTTCCTGAACTTTCATCAGCTGCTCCAATTGGTCTTCTCAAGAGCAAGCAGCAGAAGTATGTAAGGGCAGAACTTTGGCCTGATCCAGGGGAGGCTCTTATGTTCTTTACTTGCCAAAGTTTCTCTGGTGGTTCACACTGGAAGAACACTTGTCTGTGTCTTAACTTGGCAGAAACTGGCAAGATCCAGAAAAGTGTTGGTGGCGGTAATGGTGGGAAGGTTCTTGAGATGCTGACGATCAGCAAGGACCTCCAGTTGCTCTCTGTGCTCCACAGTCTACAAGATGAGAGAATATATCTTAAGACCAGCAGCATAAACTTCATCAGTCACACAAATGCTTATACATATGCTTGCCTTCTTCCTGCCACTTCAGAATCAGACTAATATCTCATGAGAGAAGCCATAAAAATGAAAGATTCAAGCTCACAGCTCACATGCATGTGTAGTAGCAACCAAGAGTGAGAGAGAATACAGATATTCATTTATTTCTAATGCAACCATCGAGAATCATTTATAAACACAATGTCAACTCAGTGTGTAGCAATGCTGTAAAGGGACAATTTTCTTGTTGCTAAAATGCTAGGGATTTTTATGAAAGGGATTAAATAAAAAATACAGCCAATATCATATAATTCTTTTATTTAAAAATATATGTTGCAGAGCCACATTTGGAATGCATAGTTCTAATGATCACTATATCTCAAAAATGATATTGTGGAGCTGAAGAAGGTGCAGGAAAAGGTCATCAAAATGATGTATTAGGGTCTTGCACCTCCATAATGTTCGGTCTGGCAGTGTAAGGCTTTTTGGGGGTTGTCATAAAAGTTGACAAGCCATCAGTGCAGCCTGGCCGCCACCACAAGAAGTGAGAGACCAAGTCAATGTATAGCAGTAGCAAAGGAGATTAGAGGGAGAGGCAGAATGGGGTAGAAAGGGGAGGAATGAGGAGGAGACAGACTGAAGAGGAGGGTGGATAAGGGCCAAGAAGACAGCAGTATCAGTGGCAGTGACACACACCAATAAACCTAACATCTTGGCCTCAATCCATCAACCTGGGTCTATGCAGACTTGCACAAGCTATACTGCTGGCACGGATCCGGATAGACAAATGCAAGGGAACAAATGTTTTAATGCCTGAAATCTCCAGAGGCTGAAACTCTCCCAAGAAAATCAGTGGGTTCCATGTTGGCACAGAAACATCACTGCATGGTAGACTGTATACGTTAGGGCTGTGCAGATCATAATATTATACACAGTTTGGAGAAAGTGAACAGAGCAAAATAATTCTCACTGTCTCATATTGTTATAAATTTGGGTCATCTTGTAAAATATATGGGCTGTTAATTCAAGGTAGATGAAGAAAGTTCTTCATACAATGCCAAATTAATATACAGATTTCACAGATGAGGATGATAGCCACAGGTTTAAATGTTCCCCAACAAAACTGACTCTGGCTCTAAAGACCTGGTGAAGTATAATTTGTGGGTACCAGGCTGCTGCAGGTTCTGGGACAAAGCACTAGACCGTCACTGCAAGTCTCACTGTGGGGATATAGGGGGTGCAGGCCTCACGACATGTCACCCTAAAATGGCATGTCATCTCACTGCCTGCGCCACCATTTGGCCACATCTTTGGCCCACTCCAAGCTGAGCCACCTCACGCTCTTGGCAGTGACTGTGTTTTTGCTGCTTGCCAGCAAGTACACAAAGTGAATGGGCATAAAGCAGGCTTAAGGTTGTTGAACAAAGGTGGTAATGCCTGAGGATATTAGGGAATGCCTGGAACATCAGTGTGACATGTTGACATAAGTGCTGCAGTGGGCAGCAGCACCTCAGGGACACCTCTGCATGAGATCTCCAGGTTTACTGGCAGCAGCAGGTGGCAATACCTTCCAGGCACCCACTGGGCCAATGGGAACATTCTGAGTGCCCCATAGTGATGGAAGGGCTCTTGGGAACACTTCCATTTGGAGATGAATGTGTTGCATGCACCAACTGTGCTAGCTTCTTAGCCCAGTTGTGTCACTCTTATCACTAGTTTTGGGAAGTTTTGGGAGGACAGTTCAGCTAAGGGTGCAATCCAGAGTATCTATGGGGAGTCCTTGCTCCGGTGTAAGAACAATTTGCTCTGGATTGCAATATGAATTTCCCATAGGTTTTCACTAGGTCATGCAGTAACTATGGGTACACGTAAGGTCTCTTATGTACTCCCGTAGTTACTCTGGATTGTAGGGTAAGTCAGGGTCACCATATGTCATAACTGCAGAAAAGGGGACAAGGTTCCCAAAATGTAAGTCACCCAAGAAAAATGTAGGACATGACAAAATAAGCACAAAAAAACTCATATATATTGCCTTTATAGGTGTCCTCCACTTTCTGATGGTTCGTTTTCTAACTGTTCCACTCTTTCAGCACCTTTCAATTATACCCAGGACTCATGCTCCACTCTTTCAACCTCTCTCTTCTGGTCTAAAGGCTAAAATCATCTTCCCTAATGTTGATTTGCATGTGACATGGTGATCAAACTGTTTTCTGGCATTTCCTTGTGACTTTTTCAATAAATAACCATCATTCAGATACATAAGATAGTCATTGCCGACACATGCCTTTGTTCATTTTACTGTAATTCGTTATGAATTTTGGCTATGTGTTTGGTGTTATTTAGGCTTTTGCAAATGATATTTATGTCTTTTTTGGTGGCCATTCGCATTTGCAAGCTGAAAAAGACTGTGTTCCACTTTTCAACAGTTTTCACTTTTGGATGGTGGTCTGTTCCTTAACCTGTCCAATAAGTGCAGAATGCCTGTATGTGGTTAATATAACACTATATTACTATTTATTAAATGTAAAACTATTACATAGAATTTATCGCATCTAATTTATTATTTACAAGAGTTCAACATGCTACTGCTCATTAAGAAAAAGGAGGACAATGAAGATTTTTTTAACAGGACACAAGGTTAAAAAAGAGGATATGGGAGCAATTCAGAGTAACTACTGGAAGTCCTTGCTCCGGTGTAAGAACAATTTGCTCTGGATTGCAATATGAATTTCCCATAGGTTTTCATTAGGTAGTGCAGTAACTACAGGTACATGTAATGTCTCTTACGTGCTCCTGTAGTTACTCTGGATTGTAGGGTATGTTCTAGAAAAACAGAACGTAAGGTCATCCTGAGCTAAGTGGTTCATCTGATGGAGGCATTCGGTCAGCTGCAAGTGGGAAATCACACCACTGAGCCCCATAAAAGATGTAAGCAAAAAGCTCCTATTTGGTTTGGGAATGATGTTGAGGAAAAAGTAGTAAAGTGTCTTGCTTGGTATCAACAACAGGCCACCAGAAACTGTCTGTGGGGCAGGAGATTGTTGTCGTCCTCCCCACACAAACATTGTAACTCCAATTCGAATCATCTTTCAGCTGCTTTTTTGAAACAGAGGCACTTTCATTCATCAGCATACCTCTAAACCAGTGATTTTCAACCAGTGTCCCGTGCAAATTTGGGGATTGACATTCATTAACAGGAAAATGGGGGGATTTGAATAGTCTGGTGTGCCTTGTCAATGGTAAAAACAATTGAGGTTGTGCCTTGACAATTTCAGTGCTTTGTTAAGTGTGCCGTGAGATGAAAGAGGTTGAAAATCACTGCTCTAACCAATGCAAATTGCTATATGTCTGCTTTGGTCTTCTGATAGCTTTCAAAGGAGTTGGACATATTCATGGAGAGGACCTACGGTATCTTGTAACTGGTATGAACCAGACAGTGAAGAAAGATGAAAGAAAGTAAAAACCTGCCAGACTGTGATTTTTTTTTTCTCCTTTTCAGCATATATTTGTTTTGTTTCTCATCCTTTTGCTTTGCTGATTCTGGGCAACAAAGCAGCAAAAAAGAATGGTTGTTGTGTGTGCCACTGGCCCATCCTCTGCACTGTTTCCCAATCCAATCTCCTGCATCATAGAAAGCACTCAACTTGCTACTTCTCTTCTCGAGCCTTCCTTTCTCTTCCTTTCACAAGCTTTTCTTCACAACTGTCCCCATTTTACTCTTTCTCTCTCTCTCTCCTTTTATATACTCTCTCTCTCTCTCTCTATGTACATATAAATAAACCTGAGTAACTATAGCAACTAATTTCATTGCCTCGGTAGTAGTGATCAAATCATGCAAGTGTCCATAGCTACTTAGAATAATTTTCCTTCACTTCCTGACCTCTCCATGCTATCCGGAACATTCTCACTACTATGGATTTACTTATTTGCTGACTCCTCTTTTAAGAAACAGTATGTTCTGTGTTATCCCCAGACTCTGCACCATTTTCAGCTATCCTAAAGCATTCTGAAGCATCCAAAAGCTATTGGTGGGTAACATTTTAATGGACTCATTGCCATTTTGAAGGTTTTGGTTGCATTCTGAATGCCACCAGAGAACGTCAGAATTCAACGGAGACCTTCAAAATGGTGCCCATCGTGCACATGGAGAGTCTTAAATTGGTTGTGGGAAACTTTGGAATGCCAGGCAGAATGATGTTGCATCATCACACAGGGATTTGGTTAGGATTGTTATCAATCACTCAGAGGATGGAAAGGTCTAGATGGTGTCACACCTTAGTGCCAAACTATTATATTTACTCAAATCTAACACTCACCTTTTCCAGCCAACTTTAGCCTCCAAAATCAGGGTGTGCATTAGATTCACTCACACGTTAGATTAAAGTAAATATGTATTTTGATTATAAGTATAGGTCAGTATTTAATTTAACAGTTTACTAAAATGTAACATAAACCCATTGTCATATTATTGTCACATAACTTGTTGTATATAGTAAAATGTAATTTTGCACCTGCTTTGCAGCTGCACATTACAATCACAGTAAACATTTTTTTAAATCTCAAGTGTTTTGAAATCGTGGTGTGCATTAGATTCAATGGCACATTCAAGTAAATACAGGTATAACAAAGAGACTTTTTGAGGAGGTACTCACCGATACTGAGTATTGGCACCTCTGTGGTCCCCAAGTAGACATGCCTATGATTACCAATAACATTTTCATGGTGAGTACCCCTACCTTTATTTCCAGAAAAAAGCACTGGATAGGCTATAACTTTTCACTTAGTGCATGCTTGGGGCATGGGGCATGTCAAACTGCCATAATGCCCGAGGATGTAAGTAGGAGAAACCATGGTCTTGGTCTGGATGGGAGTTGGAATGCTAGGCTGACAATCTGTTGTTTCATATTGTGGTAGAACGGATTTGCTGTTGAGTTGATGAGCCACTGCAACGAGAGACTGGATTATTAAAGGATTATTAAATGAATTAATGGTTATTAAAAACTGGAGAACACCCTTCAGAACAGCCTTGATATACAGTTGCCTTTGGAAGCTTGATGGATTCCGAAGCTTGATGCATCTAGAAGAGAAAACCACATCATGAAGGGAGCATTTGGTGAACTAAAGATTCTGTGAGTTTATTCCCCCAGAACATATAAAATCCCAGTTGAAAATTGGTGGTTTTGCTCATCCTGACTATGCAAACCAGTTTGAAACAGAGAAAGGTTATATATAAATACCTCTGTGCATGTGTGTGTGTGATGCATGTACATATCAGATGTTCTGGACTCTGATCCATCTTGGTTCTGATCAGAATGTGCCAGGAGATGTCCTTTAGAACAGAGCATGATAAGATGCAGCCTTAGCCAACTCAGGGGTGGGAAACTAGGAGAAGCTACACATCAGGGCTGCAGCCATAAGCAAACTTATCATTAAAAGTGTGAAAGGAGCTGGACCACACTCTTCAAAGGGCTCGCCAAGGGCTGCCGCCTTCATTTTCTCAACAGAAATAAGAAGCAATTAAAATCTGAATTTAACCAGTGCAGAAGTAACTTTGAAAGAAGCTGAAGAGCAGACCTATTGAGTAGGAAGGTGCTGTTATTACAGTCATGCTTTAGAATAGCTATGCAATCGCTAAAACATATCATTAGGCCCTCCATTTTCCCTCGGCTTTGTAGGAGCCTGCAGTCTTTGCTGTAGGAGGATGGCTGAGTTAGTACATGAAATTATAAGTGTTATTTCTCTCTATGTGAATTGTGCTTGCTACTTCAAAACCTTTCTTTTGTGTTCAGCCACGTCTATTAAAAGCAATTAGTCATTAATGGGAATATGCTATAGAGCTGAAGGGGACAGTCATTTATTGTAAGGAAAAAGTGTAAGGATGTTGTTGCTGGGGCTTTCGTACACGGAAGGTGGTTTGCGGATAATGAAATAGCCAGTTGTGCACCTTTACACTCCCCCCTGATTTCGAAAAATGTATAGCAGAGGCTGGTTGCAACTAATGGAACTTCAACATTTCTTAGCCCACTTAAGCTACCAAATAGTAAATAGGCCAGAGATGACCCCAGATGTTTTGGAAATTGAAACAGCCCTCCCTTTTCCATAGGTAGGTTTGGCACAAGCTACAAGAGCTCGCGGACATATAAAATACACTGATGTACATCATCCTACGTGTGGCCTGCATGAGTGAGATCTTATCAAGATGGACATCCTAGCTTAGCACCTACCAAGGATTGCTTCCAGAGTCTGGACTAAGGTTGAAACTTGTAGACTTCTGCATGCAACATTGAGATTTCTGCATTTCAACATTGTTGAAATTTAGTACAGTGTTACCCTGTAAGAGTCTGGTGCTGTCCTGGCTAGTAATTTTCAAACTTTTTTCCATCTCATGGCACATATCAGGCCTCCGTCAGTCTTGAAAGACTATGGTATCGTGCTCGGCGTTGCATACGCTGCATGCGAAGCACGAAAGTCTGGGTTGGATTGTTATGGAGGATAGGCTGTTACCCAAGCAGCAAACTCCACGCCACTGAATTAGTCCAATGGAAAGGCAGAGCCAATACGATTGGATCCAGCTGGCGTCACAGAACTGGCTAAGGACAGGAGCTCACCCTGTCTTGTGGGGCCGACCCGGGTCTCGAACCCTCGCCTGCTGGTTTACAGGCACAGCGTCTTAGCTTCTTATGTGCCACCCACATAAAGGAGATGCTAAAATTATCAAGGCACCCATCGGTTTTTGACAAGGCACATCATGTTGTCACATATCCCAGTTGCCCTACTAATGGTCCTCTCCTAAACTCTCACAGCACACCAATTGACTATCCATGGCACATCATGGACCATCTGTGGCAGACCATTGTGCCTCTGTACAGTAGTCGAAAATTGTTGGTCCACTTAAGAACATAAGAAGAGCCTCCATTGGGTCAGGCCAAAGGGTCATCTAGTCCAGCTTCCACAGTTGCCCACCAGCTGCCTCAAGGTGCACAAGATACCTGCATCCAGGTGCCCTCCCCTGCATCTGGCATTTTGAGGTTGTCTACATCTACATCTATCTATGCACACACATACATACATACACATCTCTCTTTGCCTGTCTTCTGTGATATCTGAAGTATATGTGCCATTCCAGGCGGTGATGGCAACGAGCTGGAGTTATTTGGTGAATGCCTGCATGTTGCTGCCGCTGCCTGGAACAGCTCCAACATCAAGTGGATGGGTGGCTTATATTGTGTGTCATGGTACCTGCAGTACTTGCCACGTTGTCTTGTTGGAAATGCTACTGGCTGGTGCAATGTACCATGCTCCAAATGTGGTTATTTGTGGCAAGGCAGGATGATGTATTTAGCACATCTGTAGACGATTTAATGACAAAGCTTCAAAAACAACATGCTCAATCCATTCAGATTCAAACACCACTTAATTCCACAAACCTTCCACTTCCTATCAGCTTATTGAAGGGGTAAAAAGGGAAAATAAACTCCTGGAAATATAAGTGTTCTGTGTTTTTTTTCTATTTCTTTTCCCCCTCAAAGCCTTTCTCCCCACCCCCATGCCTGCAAAGATGTATCACACATTATCCGAGGCAAAGATCTGACTTGAATAGAAACAGAATGTATACCTATTCATTTGGAGTGTGCGCTCTCCAGCTTTTCCGCATTAGGCAACCATAATGCTTGCAGACAATAAACACAATTGCAAGAGCCTGTGTGGCATCAAAGCAAGAGGCAAAGTTATTTACAGCATGTCAAGGTCTTCCTGTGATAGCGTGAGAACACTTTGATAATGATGATATAGCACTTAGAAGTAATGATGTACTTATAAGTACAGATGAAAAACCTTTAATTTATTTGATAAAGGGAAAACTGAAGTGGGCAGCTTCTGAGAAACGTACACCTCTGTACCTGACTTAGACGGAGTGTTTACTCTGAGAACATGTGAGCTGCCACCGAAAGCTCCACCATTGACAAAAGAACCTTTTAAAATACAACAGCCATGGAGGAATAAAGAGGTTTTGAAATAGGAAGAAGTAGGCTTGTGGCTAGCACAATGTGTGCATTATTTGTAGGTGGACTATGGCTCCCGGCTTTGAGAAGTCATCCTGTATCTGCCTGGCACAAACCCCATCTTACATAAACAACTTGCCGTTTTTCCTCTGCTCTTAGATATAGTTAGGGAATGTTTTAAGTAAGCCCATTGTGGGCTTGGAAGAGATACATAGGCTGAAAGTCTTCCCTGCATAAGGCAAGATGTGCTATGTTACCGGGCGTGATGTTGAAAATTTGCATTGTATGTGTGCACATGGGAGAAATCTGTTACATGTGTGCAAATCAGCCTGACCATATAGGTGACCATACAGAATGGACCATATAGAAGGTGACCGTATAGAATGGAGGACAGAGGGCCTCTTCCTTTAACCACTGTACAGAAGAAGGAATTGAGGCAGGTTTAACTCTAAACCTCTGTTTAGAGGTTTAAAAAGCAGCACTTGCCAAAATTGGAACAGATTGCCAAGGGAGGTGGTGGACTCTCCCTCACTGGGGATCTTCAAGCAGAGGCTTGACGAGCACCTGTCTGGAATGCTCTAGGGGGATTTCCTGCTGCAGGCAGGGGGTTGGACTAGATGACCTACTAGGTCCCTTCCAACTATGATTCTATGATTCTATGAATTCCCTCTTCTTAACAATACTTAAACGTAGAATCACTCTGTCCTCTATTCTGTATGGTCACCCTGAGCTATGACAGGGTGGCCAAACTATGGCTCTTTGACACATAATGTGTAGCTTTTGGAAATGTGTTGGCTTTATCACATCACATCATTTATCACATCTATATATATAAAAGAGAAAAGTCACTCACTGACTCACTGACTCACTGACTGACTCACTGATTAACTCATCACCACCCTGCCAAAACCGCTGGGCCTAGAAGCTTGAAATTTGGGGTGGGTGTTCCTTCTTTGACGGAGGGGTGCACTAAGAACCGGTTTTCAGAAATTCCAACCAGAAGGGGGTGAAAAGGGGTGCAACGCGTTTTCCTCCCTATACTTTGCATTGAGAATTGCTGACTCAGCAACATTCCACCCCAACTGCTGGGCCTGAAGCATGGAATTCTGGGAGTTCCTTCTGTCACCTGAACACCCACCAAGAACCATCTGGAAAAATTTAACCCTTCAGGGGCTGAAAAGGGGCCAACGTGTTTCTGTCCTATACTTAACATGGGAGACTGAACAACATCCAGCCAATATGGTGCTCAGTGCCTGGTGAACTGGGGGATGTTTTTCGGAGGAAGAGGTTGCACTGGAGAGGATGCTGTGCATGGGGGGAAGTTGCGCATGAAGGAAAGTTGCGCATGGTGGGAAGTTGCGCATGAGGGGATGATGCGCATGGGGAAGTTGCACATGGGTGGAAGTTGCACATGGGGGGATGATAAGCATGGGGGAAAGTTGCACATGGGGGATGATATGCATGAGGGAAAGTTGCACATGGGGGAAAATTGTGCATGGGGGAAAGTTGCACATGTGGGAAAGTTGCGCATTGGTGGATGATGCGCATGGGGGAAAATTGCGCAGGGGGAAGTTGCACATGGGGAAAGTTGCGCATGGGAGGATGATGCGCATGGGAGGAAAGTTGTGCATAGGGGGAAGTTGCACATGGGGGAAGTTGCGCATGGGGGAAAGTTGCGTATCGGCGGATGATGCGCATGGGGAAAGTTGCACATGAGGGGAAGTTGTGCATGGGTGGAAGTTGCACATGGGCGGAAGTTGCGCATGGGGGAAAGTTGTGCATGGGGGATGATGCGCATGAGGGAAAGTTGCGCATGGGAAAAATTGTGCATGGGGGTTGATGTGCATGAGGGTTGATGCGCATGAGGGAAAGTTGCGCAGAGGGAAAGTTGTGCATACTTTACAATAAAGTAAAAGGACCTGAACAGAATTTATTCAAAGCTATGATTTTAGCTGCCCATGCAGTCATTGCATATGGGTGGAAGGATGCATCAAAATGGACTTTAGAAAGATGGAATTTATACTTATATGAATGGATACAATCAGATATAGTGTCAATATTGAGACAGGATAAGACATGGGAAGAAAATAAATTAGAGATACGAAAGAAATGGTTGGGATATATAAGTTGGGTAAGAGGAGGGGGGTCAACAATGTTATTTTAGTTAAAATCCAAAAAGTGTGCTTGTGGTTGCAGTTATAAAATTAGATGGTTGCTTTTTCTCTGCTTTAAGGGGGGTTGGAATATACAGGGGGAAAATGATGCTTATGTATGATGATGTAAATATAAGATAAGTTGATATGTAAATATATAATGCATCAAATAAAAAAAAATTTTTTTAAAGTTGCGCATGGGGGAAAGTTGCACATGAGGGAAAGTTGCACATGGGGAAAAGTTGCACATGGGGAAAAGTTTCGCATGGGGAAAAGTTGTGCATGAGGGAAAGTTGAACATGGGGGAAATTGTGCATGGGGGAAAGTTGCGCATGGGGAAAAGTTGTACATGGGGGTTGATGTGCATGGGGGAAAGTTGCACATGAGGGAAAGTTGCGCATGGGGAAAAGTTGCGCATCGGCGGCTGATGCGCATGGGGGAAAGTTGCGCAGGGGGAAGTTGCACATGGGGAAAGGCGCATGGGAGGATGATGTGCATAGGAGGAAAGTTGCGCATGAGGGAAAGTTGCGCATGGGGAAAAATTGTGCATGGGGGTTGATGTGCATGAGGGTTGATGCGCATGAGGGAAAGTTGCACATGGGGAAAGTTGCACATGGGAGAAAGTTGTGCATGGGTGGAAGTTGCACATGGGCGGAAGTTGCACATGGGGGAAAGTTGCGCATGGGGGATGATGCGCACAAGGGAAAGTTGCGCATGGGGAAAAATTGTGCATGGGGTTGATGTGCATGAGGGTTGATGCGCATGGGGGAAAGTTGCACAGGGGGAAGTTGCACATGGGGAAAGGCGCATGGGAGGATGATGCGCATGGGAGGAAAGTTGCGCATGGGGGAAAGTTGCGCATGGGGGATGTTGCGCATGAGGAAAAGTTGCGCATGGGGAAAAATTGTGCATGGGGGTTGATGTGCATGAGGGTTGATGTGCATGAGGGAAAGTTGCGCATGGGGGAAAGTTGCACATGGGAGAAAGTTGCGCATGGGTGGAAGTTGCACATGGGCGGAAGTTGCACATGGGGAAAATTGTGCATGGGGGATGATGCGCATGAGGGAAAGTTGCGCATGGGGAAAAATTGTGCATGGGGTTGATGTGCATGAGGGTTGATGCGCATGAGGGAAAGTTGCACATGGGGGAAAGTCGCACATGGGGGAAAGTTGTGCATGGGGGAAAGTTGCACATATGGGAAAGTTGCGCATGGGGGAAAGTTGCGCATTGGTGGATGATGCACATGGGAGGAAAGTTGCGCATGGGGGGAAGTTGCACATGGGGAAAGTTGCGCATGGGGGAAGTTGCGCATCGGTGGATGATGCGCATGAGGAAAGTTGCGCAGGGGGAAGTTGCACATGGGGAAAGGCGCATGGGAGGATGATGCGCATGGGAGGAAAGTTGCGCATGGGGGATGTTGCGCATGATTTGTTTGGTTATACCCCAGTCTTCAGCCTGGATCAAGTCCCCAAATAACTTTAAAATTAAGAAAAAAAATCTGAAAATATTTTGTAGAATAAGAGAAGTGAGGTTTCGGCTGCAGTCCTACCAACGCTTTCTTGGGAGTGAGACCCATTGAACCCAATGGGGCTTACTTTTGAGTAGACATGGTTAGGATTGCGCTCTTCATCTTGTTTCTGATAGTCAATTATATAGGCCAAGTTGCAGTCTCTTCCCTCCAGGTGGAGGGTGGAGACGGGGCTGTAGATGGAATAAGAGGCTTGCCAGTGGTAAGGATTTCAGAATGAGTCCCTCCGTTCTAGCAGAGTTGACGTGGCTCTGATGTGGCTCTGAAGGGAGAGAAGCTCTCTGGAGTTGACCGTAATTGAGTGAGGCCTTGGAGTTTAATATGTATTTGCCCACTTTGCTATTGCAGTTGACACCTGCGCCCTGAGAGACAGTCTAGAGAGAAAGATGGATCTACTCTTGTTGGAGAGTTACTTAAAAGCCTCAACAGCCTGGCTACAGTACAGAACATTTTGGAAGACTCTTTAGGTAGGGGCTTGAATGTTTCTGTGAATCATCCTTTCTTCTCTCCTCAATGACTGTCAAAGTTGGTGTAGCCTCTTCAAGAGATTGGCACAAGATGCTGGCATCTTGGAATGGGGTACTCAGGCTGCTTTCCTGGGAGTAGGTCTCATTAAATACAATGGGACTTCCTTCCAAGTAGACGTGAAGGAGATTTGGTGTCACTTCCTCAGGGTGACCATATGTCATAACCCAAAAAAGAGGACAGGTCCCTCCAAAATGCAGGACACCCAAGTAAAATATAGAACATAATATAAAAGCTAAAAACACTCATATATATTGGTTTTGTGTGGTTAATTTGAACTCTATATTACTATTTGTAAGTTAAAACTATTATATGTAATTTATTACATATAGTTTATGAATTACAAGAAGACTACATGCTGGTGGTTCACAAGGAAATGGAGGACAAAGGTGATTTTGCTCCAGGCTAAAATCCAGGATATGTCCTTGAAAAAGAGGACATATGATCACCCTGTACCCTGCACATGTCTGTGCGGATCTGTGTCAGCAGATCAGGGCCAGGACGGAGATAGGATTTGTCAAGCAAAGCTACCACCAACCTTGCCCACACCTGGATCTGCCTTGCCCACACCTTCCTGGTTGCCAATCTCCACTCATTACACCTCCATACTCTGTGCTACCTCCATGCTGCTCAGCATGAAGCGTGCCTTCTGTGGTGTGTGCTGCTCATACTGCCAGTGTGTATGGGCCAGCATGGATCATCACACTAGCATCGGCAAGTGCTATTCCACTGCAAAGTACTTTACAGCACCTTTGTGATGGATCGCACTGGTACAGCATATGCTATGCCTAGCTGTGCTCTGTGAAGAGCATGGTCTGCTTTGCTGTCAGTATCTAACAGTACTAGCGTAGAAAAGGGATGGGTGGATTTGCAACATGCACCATAATCCAAGCACACATGACAAAAAGGGTTAGCAATTCTTAGGAATTAGGAACTTTTTTTCTTATTTTGTTTTCACTTATCATTAAGGAGGAATTTCCATGCCTCCTTATCTTATGTTCCAGTCAGAAATCACAATGCATTAAAACACGCATGTATACACCCAGAGAAAGACGCTGAATTGCTGTCTGCTTGCGACCTCAGCTCTCACTCAATAAAGTTCTTTGGGGCTATAAGATCATTATTATCTACATTTATATACAGGCTGCACTTGTAGATAAACTATCCTTTAACATGCTGACCTGCTCATCTAATAGCCTGACATATCTTTATAGTTCATGTTTCTAGCAAAAATAAATGCATTTACCGCCTTTCACATGGGATACCTTTTCAGAATGGGTTTTGTTTTATGAACAATTTCTTTTTAACCTTTTTCTCCCTAGATCAAAATCTAAAACACTTGTCATTAACGCACGTGGAACTTTTCTACATAGATGAGATATTTAGTTCCTCACATTCAATAACAATTTAGGGTGCAATCCTAAGCATATCTACTCAGAAGTAAATCTCATTGTGTTGTATGGAACTTACTCTCAGGACGTGTGTATAGGATTGCAGCCTTAAAACTATCTACCAAATCAAATCAAGGTCTCCCTGGAGAGAATGTAAAATCTGGGTGCACAGTCCTTGCAAGCAGAAGTGCATTTTTAACGGGTACTTCATTTTAGCCTTAAACTCTGAAAGAAAAGGTCAAGTTTCCTGAGTTTTTGAAATCTAATTTTCTGTGTAAATGTTCTTCAGATAAATGGATGGTTAAAAAAAGGAAAGAACTCATACACAGGTCATGGTGAAATAAGTGGCAAAGCTAGAAGGGGTGCAAAGTTTTGCAATCTCATCATACCATGAGCTCCATGCATCGTACCATGCATACCATGCGTCATACCATGCAAACGTCAACTCCTCCCCTTAGGAGCCATTGCTGGCATGTTCATTGCCACATGAACATGTCCATCTCAGATATGATGAGTCGGGGCCCTGTCTCAAGGGTTTTTCAGTCTTCCACACACACGACTCACAAGGCGCCAAGTCAGTGAAAACCTCACATTTTTGTGAATCGAGTCCGAGTCACCTGACTTGAGTTCCCTAAACTGTTGTTTAGGATTACAGCCTAAGGGAGCCTGAATTTGGCTATGAATAAAAATGTATTATGGGGATCTGCTGTGTCAGGGACCTGCTTTCAGTTTAATGATAGTGAATAATAATGACGGCTGCTTATAAACATAGATTTTGCTTAATAGGGCGGCATTGGAAAGTGCCAAGAAGCTGCATGGTGCATTGAATCTGTCAGGTCAAATTAGACTCAATTTGTTGTTAAAAATGAGTTTTTATAAACTGAAGACCACGCTAAGTGTTGTCATGGATTATCACTTTAATAAATAAACCAAAGGACTTGAGAGTTAAACCAAAATACCAGTCATCATCATAAGTGAAAAATACCTACATAAAGATACAGTCCATCTGGATCAGATCAAAAGGCTTAAGCCTACTAACATGCAGATAAAGGCTGCAATCCTAACCACACTTTTCTGGGAGTAAGTACTATTGAACACAATGGGACTTACTTCTGAGTAGACATGCTTAGGATTACATTGAAAATTTTTTTTTGTTGTTGTTGCTGTATAGTCATTAAGTTGTGTCCGACTCTTCATGACCTCATGGACTGCCGCACGCCATGCCACCCTATCCTCCATTAGCTTCCAAAGCAGAGGCTTGACGAGCACCTGTCGGGGATACTCAAGGGGTATTTCCTGCTGCAGGCAGGGTTGGACTAGATAACCTACTAGGTCCCTTCCAACTCTATGATTCTATGATTCTAAGTTTGTCCAAATTCATATTCATTGCCTTGGTGACACTATCCAACCACCTCATCCTCTTCAGTCCCTTTCTCCTTTTGCCTTCAGTTTTCCCCAGTATCAGGCTCTTTTCTAAGGAGATGGCCATAAATTTCTTTTTACTTTCCTCTTATTGGTCCCTTCCCCCCCCCACTTCCCACCTCCCCCCACCCCCCGAACCATGCAGAACTCATTCCATTGACACAGGTTCGGAGACAGGGGATAGGATTGGTCTGCTATGATCCCTAAAGTTTTTTTTACAGTAAATTTATTCCAGCTGATGAAATATTTGGAGAGAAAGGAAAGGATTAATTTTAATTTATAGATTTGGGAACTACAGTACTGTAAAATAGTCCACTCATATTGGCAACTTTATTAATAAGTTATTTGTTAACCTGGAAAGAATTAAATTGAAGTTTTACTATGAGGTGGTGGGTGGCGCAAGTGGTAAGGCACTGTGCCTGTTAACCAGCAGGCCAGGGTTCGAGACCCGGGTCGGCCCCACAAGACAGGGTGAGCTCCTGTCCTTAGCCCAGCTCTGCGACGCCAGCTGGATCCAATGGTATCGGCTCTGCCTTTCCGTTGGACTAATTCAGTGGCGTGGAGAGGGGGGGGGATTTGCTGCTTGGGTAACAGCCTATCCTCCATAACAATCCAACCCAGGCTTTCGTGCTTCGCATGCAGCGTATGCACTGCCGAGCACGATACATAGTCTCTCAAGACTGACGGAGGCCTGCTAAGTCTATTAGGTGAAGTAGACTCAAGCAATTGGGGGTTAAAAATATTGAACATCTGGGAGGAAGGCTTATTTCCATAGATAGGTCTGGTCTAGATGGGTGAGATGCTGTAAATTGCCTGAAGATAAGATCTGAAGGTCACAGGCTCGACAACTCTGGAAGCCGTGCATGGATAGACGTTGATGCTGGACTGTGGGATTGTATAAAGAAAGAAATGCAGTTGTGGTGGAGTCTGTCCAAAGGCATAACAGCGAGCAAGTGAATGTGAGACCGGACATAAAAAGAAACATCTAAGAATGTAGGAGTTCTTGAAATAGAGAACCTTTCTTTGAATTGTAAAACCCTTCTAGGGTTAGTAAGCCTGCCTGTGTAAACCACTTTCAGAATAGAGTCAAAAGAAAAATCTGATGACCTGAAAAGACAGTGTATAAATAAATATGTTTGTTTGCATTGCTTATTGGCAGTATTAAATCTTCCCTTACAGTCTGAAGTTAAAGAACAAACTGAAGGATTTTTTGCCCCCTCTTTTCAGAAGTGGTCTTTTGTGTCTGGGGAATAAAACGATCCGAAGAATACAGATGTTTAGCTCTTAATTTTTGTTTGTATAGGAATATGTATCTTTTTTTGAACTTTGAACATAACATTAAAAACATTTTTTCCCACTGTTAGAGCTGTCAAAGATACAGTGGCAGTTATGCAAGCTCCTTACAAGTAGAGCTTATACTAGACCGGAGAATATCGTTATGTGAATTTTTTCCTCTCTGCTCTTTAAGGAGGCTGTAATGGGCCAAAAGGCTTAGTTTTATCCTTTGATTTTGTTCCATTACTCTGTTCAGTAGTATCTAATCCCTTCATTAATTATCTCCTTATCTTGCTCCTTTAGGAAGGGTTGGAGTTATTTTACTATAAAATGTATTAAATATTTGTGGGGTGTGTGCGGGGGTGGTGCTGGTAGACAAATGAACGAAATGGAAGATATTGTTTGCCCCTTTTAAAAAGGGTAGAGGATTATGATGAACTTTTGTGAATTATGCATGAAAGTACAAAAGCGGTGTATAAAAGTATATATACGAAGTACTTTATACAAAAGGGCTGTGGGTGGCGCAAGTGGCTGAGACACTGTGCTTTTTAACTAGCAGGCCAGGGTTCGAGACCCAGGTTGGCCCCACAAGACAGGGTGAGCTCCTGTCCTTAGCCCAGCTCTGCGACGCCAGCTGGATCCAATCGTATCGGCTCTGCCTTTCCATTGGACTAATTCAGTGGCGTGGAGAGGAGGGATTTGCTGCTTGGGTACAGCCTGTCCTCCATAACAATCCAACCCAGGTTTTCATGCTTTGCATGCAGCGTATGCAGCGCCAGGCACGATACCATAGTCTTCCAAGACTGAGGCCTGCTTTTTTATACAAAAGTACAAAAGGGGATGTATAAAAGTAGCTTAATGTCTTCCATTCTAATGCATTTTTTGAAAAATTGATTTTAAAAATCTAAAAACAAAAATAATTCTTACATTCAAAATATAAAATCTAGAATTTGCTTTTTTAAAAAAAAATCACACAGCCCTGACAGCCAATAACGCATGTGTTCCTTAGAGAGGATCTTCAGTGCTTTGTATCTCATGGGTGTCATTGGATGTAATTGTTATCATGCTAAATATTCATGTTTGAATAATCTGAAATAAATTCTCTTGCAGAGGGCAAGTTACAACTGTCCTTGAGCATCTCCTTTGCATCTTCATTTTTGAAAGAAAAAAAACTGTCTCGCAGGTTTAGGCCTGTGCTGAATTGCAACAAAATATGCTTGGCTAAGGGGGAGGATCTGTGCAACAGCTAGCAGTCATGCTTCACATCCTGATTATTTACGTTTAAGCAGCTGTATGTAATAAAAAAGAAGACTTCAACAAATTTACTACAATATCCTCAAGCACCTTTAAAGAGCCTGGCACTTGACATCCAATGAAAAGCTTGTATCTGGACTTTGCATTTCATCTTATCTTGAGTTGTACAAATTTGGAAAAGTTCTTTCCAAATGTGCAGATACCACCTTTCAAATTATGAGCAAAAAATGTTGCCACATGATGAATGCACAACAACATGCTCCGGAGTAACCAAAGAGTCCTGAGACATGTAGCTTCCAGAGTTGACCAATGTCTTTTGGTATCACTTAAGACCGCCAGGGTCCAATGGATCCTGTACTATAGTTTGGCACATATAATAAATAAATGTTGCATCAAGTTTTGGTATGGGACCTTGTTGGAAGTTAGTGTTATGGTTAATGGAATTTATTATTATTTGATAGTGTTGAGGTTAATGGAATTTATTATTATTTGATAAGAACTTATCACTTTTTTACTGCTGATTAGACAGTTATAAATCTAAAAACACTTCCTTTTGTATCACGTTTGGTATGACGTAAGGCCGTCAGGGTCCAATGGAACCTGTACTATATTTTGGTACATATAATGAATAAAAGTTGCATCAAGTTTTAGTATAATTATTTTATATTAATTTTTATTGTGCAATATTGTGAAATTATGAATTTTGATTATAATTTTAGCTCTCAAAATATTGAATGACCACAGAAAACCAACATGGGTCCAGTGGGCCTTGCTGGCAATGCTATAATTTGAATTTACAGAAAAACTGTAAATTCAAAACATTCATGCTTATGGGTTTATAACTGTCTAATTAGCAGAGAAAAAGTCATATGTTCTTGTCAAATAATAAAAAAATTCCATTAAAAATATGACACTGACAACCGGCAGGGTCCAATGGACCCTGTTGGGCAACTAAAGGTAGGGAGCTGGAAAGAGGATTATGATGAACCTTTGTGAAAGGTGATGAACTTTTGGGAATTGTGCTTAGCCCTTTACACAACTGAGCATTATGAGCTGAGTAAAGTGTATTCCAAACCAGGGAAGTGCACATTTTGGCAGGGTGACGAGATGCCATAACGAGATGAGAACAAATAGTTCCAAAATGTACGACAACCAAGAAAAAAAGTAGGACGTGACAAAATAAAAGCTAAAAATATGTAAATATATCACTTTTATGTTTATACACTATGTTACTTAATATTAAATTTAAGACTATCACATTATTAATTAATTTCAAGAAGGCTACATGCTGCCCACTCACAATGAAAAGGAAGACAAGGATTTTTTTCCAAGCTAAAAAAGAGAACATGTCCTGGAAAAAGAGGACTTATGGTCATCCTGACACCACCCTAATAGCAGTGCTAGAGGGTTGAGATCAGTACAGGCATTTCCCTTTATTACCTCCTTATCTGCTGATCCAGAATCCAGAATTTCCATCAAACAGCCTATGGTGCCCTCTCCTTTCGGGGTGCCATATCACCTGGAAATTTAGGTGATGCCTCGGTCTAAGAGTCATGACCTGGCCAAGGTCATGACCCAGCCAGGATCCGGGAAATGGTACCATTGTGGGCAGTGACAAGTGCTGCCCTCAGTTCCCCAGCTCAGTGCTGGATCAGCCAGCCTGACACTGAGCTAAAAGACCTTTGTGCATGTGTTAGGCTAGCGCATGCAGAGGAGGTGGTCCTCCACTGCAGTGCAAGCCCGACACTGAGGTGAAGGACCTTTGTACATGTGCTAGGCTGGCATGCAGGCAGGAGCTGGTCCCTAACCATAGTGCCGGCCCAACACTGCGGTGAGGGACCTCTATGCGTGCATTAAGCTGGTGTCAGTGGACAGAGCCAGGCAGGACAAGTGGAGGGAAATCTGGGACTTTGTCCCAGATTCCCATCCTCTTCTCATCCCACCTAGTCTAAGGGAGAGGTTTATGACAACCTGGCCTCTGCACCCATTTCCTTCATTTTCCATTAGAAGTGAGTGAAGAACGTGTTCTCTTGCCTAACTAAACAACATCCTTTCTTAATTGAAGAACATGACACGCAGGAAACCTGCATGCATACTCGAGGGAGTCTAACTGAACAATAACTAGGGAAGCTGCACAATTCTTGTTTTCTGTTAATGTTCAGTTAGTCTCCACTTCCTTACTTATTCCCTTCTTCTATGTGGGCTCTTTAAACAAACCAAGAAATTCAGAGCAAGTTGGGAGCTGCTGAACATGATAAACCATGAAGCTTAAAGCTATCTGAAGGTTGGCCAGTCGGCGGTTCAAGACCTGAGTACCACAAGATGGAGTGATCTCCCTTCTCTTACCCTGCTCCTGACAGTTCAAAAACATAGAAATTCAGTTCAAAAACATGGAAATTCAAGTAGATGGATAGGCACCACTTTGATGGGAATGTAATAGCTTTCCATGTGCCTTTGGTGTCAAGTCTTGCCAACCACATGACCACAGACACATTGTCTTCGGACAATGCTGGCTTTTGGTTCTTGTAACAAAGATGAGCACTGCTCCCTAGAATCGGACATGACGAGGAGGACAACCTGTGGTGGACACCTTTTTCTTTCAGCTAGTGGTCATCACAACATCTGTAGGCAGTGAATTCCAATAATTAAACATGAATAATTAAACATGTTGTCCAATCTACTACTTTTTTGTAGAAAAGGGCCAAACACCTTGGAGAAAAGCTGGGATATCATGTTCCTTTGACAATGGTGGTGATGACTGGTAACTGGCAATGGCCATTTTCAAGAATGAGTTTCTTCTCTCTATCAGGCTCACTGGCATCCTTGGGGAGGTCTTTGGTGCCCTGGGTACCACTTTAGGGGGAGTGTGACCAAAATTGCTAAATCACTTAAATCGCTAAAAACATTTAGAATCGCCCGATCAAGCCATGGGGTTGGATGCATATTTTCCAGCAGAATCCAATCCAGTAAACAGCTTTGAAATATCTCCTTCCTATCAAAAGTTTTTTTATGGCTAAAAACCTAAAAAACAAAAATGCATAGAGCCCTATGAAAAGTGAAACCAAGCCATATTGCACCTTTACTCATGAATAGGCAAATGTGCCTTAGTCCGTTGGAAAGGGCAGTCTGAGAGGAATCCAGTGACCCCAAAATGGTCCTGATCGACTGAATGCAGGCCCCACAAATCAACCCAGAAGGAAGTCCCTTATAATTGTATTGACTCCTATGGAAAGCCAAACTGAGCCACACAGATGTGTTTACTTGTGAGTAAGCAAAGTGTCTTGGCTCATGTTTAGGCACAGAAGAACACAGAGCCACTAGAATGGTCCCAATCCAGTGAAAATGGAGCTCAACAAGCGCTCCAGAAGGCAGCCTCACCCCTCCCAAAAAAGGATTAAAAAGAAGCTAAGAGTGCAATCCTATTTGTGTCTACTCAGAAGTATGTTCCACTGAGTTAAATGAGGTTTACTCCCAGAAAAGTGGTCTTAGGATTAATTGGTAAGGTAATTTTTTAATATATGAAAATATTAACATCTAATTAATTGTATTAATACTGATAATAATTGAATAATTTTGATTACGGGGTATCAAAAAATTTGTGGGTCCCAGTGCCAAATGGGTATGCCATTCTCTATGCATGTGGAGAACCATTTCTGCAAAGTTCCTTCAAGGCTTTCAGTATAGCAGGCTTCTGTCAGTCTTGAAAGACTACAGTATCGTGCTTGGCGCTGCATACATTGCATGCGAAGCATGAAAGCCTGGGTTAGCTGGCGTCACAAAGCTGGGCTAAGGACAGGAGCTCACCCTGTCCTGTGGGGCCGACCCGGGTCTCGAACCCTGGCCTGCTGATTAACAGGCACAGCGTCTTAACCACTTGGATCCAATCATATTGGCTCTGCCTTGCCATTGGACTAATACAGTGGTGTGGAGAGGGGGGATTTGCTGCTTGGGTAACAGCCTATCCTCCATAACAATCTAACCCAGGCTTTTGTGCTTCGCATGAAGCGTATGCAGTGCCGAGCATGATAACATAGCATTTCAAGACTGACGGAGGCCTGCTTTCAGTATAGGGTTGCCATATGTGTTGGAAAACAGGGAGTATTCCGATTTTGGGGGAATATGTTCGTGTACTGGGTCCTATCAGAGGGTCCTATCCCAATTTTGTGGAAGAGAATTATGGCATCCTTATTTCAGGATAACCCTAGCTTTTTTTTGTTAAGATACCAGGCTATTCACATTAAACTGAGCCCTCTCCAATGCAGTCCTCAGCCTGCAAGGTGCCTGCAGCAAGGAGGAGTCACTCCTTGAGTGAACAGGGGAGGATGCTTCTCTATGAAGATAAGGACGGCTTTATTATGATAGCCTATAGGAATGGGGTAATCACTGATGAAGAGTTCCTCTGGACTTCTTCTCTTTGTGAACCACATCAAAGAATAGCAGCTATTATGAATAACTAACAATAACCTTTCCAATTCAACATTGTTTCCAGCAATAATTCCGAATTAAAAGTGGTTGCTTCAAGCTTTGCAGTATACCACATGCATTCTTACCATATTTATGCGCCTCAAAAATAATTCTGCACTAAGGACAATGCTGGGTTCTTAGTATCATTTGTGAAAGTGGTTTCAGATTGTGTTGGTTAACCACAGCTCTAGAAGGCTGCCAGCTTTCAAAAATGCGCTCACCTGGCTGACACTTTTCACAGGAACCATAAAGGACCTTTGGTTGGTTTGACAGCGAGGCTCTTGACTGTTCTTCAAAGTTCTGGGAATTCTGAGAAAAAGAATCACGAGTGGTTGTTCAGTATGAAAGTCAAGAATACTGTCTCCACTGTAGAAGCACCAGAGAGTTCAGACTTCTGACCTGGGTTTATATGTATGCCCTGTATATGTATGCGTCATATGTATGCCTCAAACAGGAGCATCGGATATAAGCCCATTTGATAATCAGGAAATGTTTTAATCATGCCTGGTTAAAATTCTAGTTTGGAGAATGCCCTTATGCTGTTGCCTATTTATTTATTTATTTATTTATTTATTTATTTATTCATTCATTCATTCATTCATTCATTCATTCAGTTAATTAGTCCAGAGGCTGTATTAGTGGGAGGATTTAGCCACTGGTAAAGTTTTCAGTGTTGCTTGGGGTACACCTGAATGTTGGCAATTTCATTTCCATTCTTCTTCCATCCCCCCCATTTTTGTCCTCACAACAACCCTGTGAAGTAGGCAGTTGTTCTATAGGCACTTTGTAGAATTCTCTTCCATAGCGTGGTCATCATCACATCTGGCATCAGGGAATTGTCGTCACATCTGGCATCAAAACCAAGCTCCAGCAGGGGTCAGCCAAGCTGTAGACAGCAACACCTGTGGCTTGTCTCATGACAGCTTTTGTATCAGCTTTTCAGGTCTCCCGTTCAAAAGTTGTCCAGATCTTTTCCTGCTTAGCTTTCTTTGACAGCCCTGCACTTAACCATGTGTTTAGGGCACAATCCAGAGTTAGGGCGGTAAGGAGTGCCCTGGCTTGGCTGCCCCAACTATTCTGAATCCAGAGGAGAAAATCACACTGCATCCAGAGAGTCAGGAAACATGGGCTGCCCTGGCTGCTCCAGAGCATGCTAAGTAGGCACCAAGTGACACACAGGGAGGGTTTGCTCCTGAGGAGACCCCCCTCAGATCACACTGAACAAGGAACAGCTGTGGTGCCTGCCTGATGAGATGTCAGTATAGTCTACAGTGAATACAAGGGGCTTCTTGAAGTGGCCTGCTGTATCCCCAGGTTAGTGGGCTGCCATAGTTTGTGCCATATCCTGAAGTTGAGAGACAGGGGTTGCAGCTAGGCTGGCCAGGAACTCAGATTTTTGGTCAACACTGCCGTTCTTACTCGGGCCTTATCATGGACCCCTATGGGTCTATTCATTACTATACCTGCTCCTGAGGTGGTATAACTCTGAGGAGCTGGATGAGGGCATTTCTGCCCTGGAAACAGGCTCTGGATACAGAGTAACTGCTCTTCCCTAGGCAATGCTAAACATGCCCTCAACATGCCACTCCTGAGCTGCCGAGGCTGCCCCAGTTAGGGCAGAGCAGGTCCACCAGTCTTGGGGAAGACTATGTTGCCTTAGGCTGCCCCTAGCCTTTTCCAGAGTACTAGGATGGAGCATCTTGCAGTTGGGTCAGCCCAGTGAGAGACAGGATAATGCAAGAGCACTTCTGGATTGTGCCCTAAGTGAGTGAATTAAGCATGACCTGGAAATGCCAGCTTAGTTGGGACAGGGTTTCTAATGGTTCTCTTCAACTGAATCCAGGCACTGAGGGATGGAGCCTCATTCTGGGCGCTGTCATCTACCACCATGCACCCTGATCCAGCCAGGAAATTAAAAAATGTAAATGTAAAAAATGTAACTTGCTTTGGGCATTTGCGTTGGCATGGGAAAGGTGGGGAATAAATCCCTAAAATAAATAAAATAAAAATAATACAAGCATCCAAATCCAAAACATCTCTGAAGTTCAGAAGCTTCAGGCTAGCTCAGAGACAAGGGCTTGGACAGACTGGAGAGGCCTATGGACTTGTGCTAGACCTAAAGCTGTATTCAGCAGGGTAAACAAACTTGGCTTTTGAGGTGAGGGGCCAAGATATATTTTTTTAATTATTGAGCTGTGTGCACATTATAAAACCATTACAGAACCAAAGCATATAACATTCCAAATTACAAACAGGCAGTTTATACAAAGGGGTAATAAAATAAATAATACATTAACTAGCTCCAGTGCTCTAAATTCATAGACGGTAAATGGAAGTATATACATCAGAGGCCATAAAAATGCATACATTAAACTAGAGAGCACAGTGGTTACAGAACCTTTGTCTGGTTCCTTCCTGGCTCTGCAGAGGTCTATTAGTGTGAGAGGGAGGAGGGCCATGCTGGCCACTTAAGTTGTTATTGATTGAGAAATAGAAATGCAGACCTCAGAGGATCAGGTGGCAGGAAATGGGCAAGGACTGAATTTCACACAACGCATTTCACACAATGGGTCCATGCAAGCTTTGAAGGTGATCATGCATGACCGCTACAGCAGGAGTGTCCTAAAAGGAAGCTGCACCTTAATTCAGTTTTATTAGATATATCAACACTGAAGGGGCTACTGGAGGTGGTGGGATAGCCTTAGGGGATAGAACAATCAGACACCCCCTTCGGAGCCATTCCAGGTGGGTGAGCCAAATGCAGTTGTATGCCCCATCCGATGTATGTTTCAGTGCTGAAAAAGTGAACCCAACTCTCCCAGAGCATGTGCAGAGTGTACTATTCCTTTCTGATTGGCTTAATCAGAGCACCTATGTACTGTCAGGGACAGCAGGCTGTCGGCTGTCAGCGACTCTGATTTTTACAGAACCCAAGATTGTCTAAATATATGTGTATGTGTAGGATTTTCAGAAATTATACTGGACATGGATGGGGAGGGGCACCCATTCTGCACCCAAAAGAACATAAGTGCCCCAGTCACTGCCCAGAAGTCCTTTGTTCAGGTGTAACCAGTGGGATGTTCAGTGTCCACCTTTGCATTGGCATTAATTTCTGGCACTATAAATGTAATTCATGTATAGATGTCACATTCCTCGACAGCTCAGCAGCCATGTCAGTGTGATGGAAGACCTAATTTCAATATTCCGAGTCAGAGTTCTGAAAGCCAACAGAAAGGCAAGTTTCAAAAAGTACAGCCTGTGTTTATCTCAGGGATTTCTCCCCTTTTCCTTTCCATTTATGACTCTTTTGTCATAAAGGGGTGTGGAGGCAGGATGGCAAAGTACTGTTTTTCACTCTGTTTGTGCTCATTGCTTTAATAAAAGGTTTCATTCCAGAGGCATACCAAGGTCATTTGGCATCTGGGACTCCCCCCACAATAATATTTTCAGAGAAGAATCACAGACATTTTCTTTTATTGCAGATTGTATACACTTAATATACTTTGACTGGAATCCTAACCTACAGTTAGGCCAGCATAATATCCCGGCACAAGTCGCCTGCTTGCCTTGGGATGCCGCAAAAGTGCCATAAGGTACTTCTGCCCCACTCAGGAGGGGGGATCAGGCCAGTGCACAAGCATATACCAACCACCCCACACCACCATGAAAAGTTATGCCACGTGAGATATGCCGGCCTTAATTGGTTAGGATTGCACCCATATTAACTTTGTAAGTTATATATTACTGTAACTTCATGTATATTGATTATCATACAAATAAATAATTGAAAAATAAGTTTAAAAGATATGACTTTTCTTCGTGAAAAAGAAGTTTAAACATCTTGGGCAGCACCTCACTCTGGTACCAGGCGCACTGTCCCCTCCCCACCCCATTCTTACTTCAGTCTTTCAATCAGCCCTCATTGTTCTTTAGTCAATCGTGTCCAACCCTGGACTGCATGACTCCATGGACTACAACACACCAGGCCCCCCATCCTCCACCAGCTTCTGAAGTCCAATTCATGTTGATTGCCTCAGTGACACTATCCAACCACCTCATCCTCTGCCATCCCCTTCTCCTTCAGTTTTTCCCATTATCAGGCTCTGTTCTAAGGTGTTGTCCATTCTCATGATGTGGTCAAAATATTTGAGTTTCAGCTTCAGTTTGTGTCTTTCCAATGAACAGCTGGGTTAAATTTCCTGGAGGATAGACAGATTTGATCTCCTTACATCCAAGAAATGGCCCAGAGATGCCCCAAAGACGGAGAATTTCCCGAGTGCTCTGGGGATTCCATCTCTGGGGCAGACAGGGAGCATCCCTGTGTCCCAAAGATCAGGACAAGTTTTGCCTGTAAGTCCAACAAACCTTTATTGGACGTGTGAACAAAATGGACTTACAAACGAGCTCCTGGAACAGAACTCGTTCATAAGTAGGGGACTTACTGTTCTCTTTTTACATCCATGCATGTATAAACACTGTACATATTCATTTAATTACAGTGATGCCTCACATAACAAATTTAATTTATTCTGGAGGCATGTTTGTTACGTGAAAGAAACGTTCTTTATGTGAAGCGGATTTTCCCATAGGAAATAATGAAAACTCAGACAATTGGTTCCACAACCCCCAAAATATTCATATAAAAATATTAACTGGATGTAAAAATGATGACAGAACACTGGGATTGAATTCAAAACACGCATTCAATGTGCATGATCTTATGAAGTCTACTTAGGCTGCAGTCCTAAAGACAATTTCCTGAGAGTAAGACATTTACACAATGGGGCTTACTTCTGGGTAGACATGCTTAGGAGGCTGCAATCCAAGACACCCCACTTTCTCCTTCTCTTCATCCTGAGCCTCTCTCTCTGCTCCCTTCTGGCTGGCCCTGAGCTGCTTCCCTCTTCTCCACTGCTCTTCTCTCCCTCTGCCCAGCGGACACCTGGCCATAGGAGGAACAGCATGGAAGTGTTGCTTTCACTATGGGCAGGTGTGCTAGGCAGCCCTGACTGGCTAGCGCGTCTGCCCCAACTGCCAACGAATGTGTTCTTTACGTGAAGCACAGTTTGTTATGTGAAGCAGAATCCTAGAGAAATTTTTGTTTGTTACAAGAAACATACTTTATGTGAGGCGTTCTTTACATGAGGCACCACCATATATGATTCACACCACAATCCTAAGATTGCACAAATCCAGCGCAAATCTCTTTTGCTGGCGCACTTATGTTCTTTTGGGTGCAGAATGGGTGCCCCTCCCCATCCATGTCCAGTATGATTTCTGAAAATCCTACACATACACGTATATTTAGACAATCTTGGGTTCTGTATAAAGCATGTTTGTGCTTCCTCTGGTGAAACCTGCAGTAATGTACATAGGTGCATCCGTTTGCATCCATCCTCCACAGTGGCATAAATAAGGACCTCTGCTCCTGCCAAGCGTGGCAGGTACAAGGGCAGGGAGAAGGTAGGACAGATTAGAACCTGGCAGTAATGCTGGATCCCAACTCCTTTTTCTGAGTGGCACAGACCAGTCTTTGGTTGCCCACTTCTGCTTAGCTCTCCACCACCTCCAGAGATGGTGTAGAAACAAGTCGACCAATTGGGTTTGCTGTCACCCTGCCCCACGGTAGCATGGCAGCAGCCCCAATGAAGAGCTGGATGCAATGGAGGTCTGCTCCAGTGTTTCTCGGAATTACGCTGCCCGTTATTCACTTAATAAAAATAATTTGAGGTTGTGAAGAATCTTTACTGCTTGGAAAGATGCAGCTGTCACTTCAGGTGCCCGGGATAAAGCACTTGTGCCCTACTTAAGCCCTTCCCTCCTTAACTAATCAGAACAGTTTGGAAAGTGTTTTACCCTTGACAGTGACCTATATTACAATTAAACTTCATGATCTAGACTTCTTATTTGCCCATGGAGACAACAAGATTTGCTATGTCATTTGAGAAGCACTTACACTACCGCTACTTGTGTTGTAAGCTGATTATAAATAAAGTTTGGCACAATTGCTTCCATCATGTTGTATGGAAAAAAATTCAGAATTCACAGTCAAATAAAGCTTGCAACCCTGATGTGTAGTTGCTTCTTGTGACTGCCTTACATAAATCAGATTCTGCTTAGCAACTGCTGCATATCATGTTTATTAAACACCTTCTGGATGTTTAGTACCATGTAACTAAAAAAAAAATCAACCAGAAAAAATGCTCTCATGAAAAATTGTCTTTCCATCTTCAATGCTTTGTATGTCCGGTAGTTCTCAGTACTAAGCCTTCTGTGGAATAGTTACAGTATTACAAATATACAGTATTTTCTAAATATAGCTTCTTATGCACTTTTCAGATGTTATAAACTTTTAAAGTTACATGCTGAACACTTATGAAAGTAGCCTTGCATCTTGAAGATCCCTTAAAATCTGAAATTCTTCAGATGAGAATCTCAAATCAACTGGACTATCATCCAAATAAAGAAATTGTAAAGCACCATCCTTAGCGTATTAACTAAGGCCTATATCCTAAAGTGAAATTAAGCCCCTTGCTCCGGAGCAGTTAAGATGACTTTCCATAAGGTAACACTAGAGGGTGACGTAACTGCGTGGACAGGTAACTGCTATGGATTTAGCCCTAAGAGGCAGTGGTGTACCTTGGAGGTTCAAGGGAGAAAAGTATTTCTGGTTGGCACACCAGCAAGGACAGAGGCCCATTCACTGCCCCTGCCCATTTCCTCTCTTTTTCCTAGAACTGCTGGCTTTCTTTGCTTTGAAAAATAAATGTGAGAAAGGAAAGGCATTTGGAGTGGTTTGATAATTTTCCAACCATGCCAGAAGTAATCATAATGATATCATCTCACCACCACACTTCTGGGTGAAGTTAGGGTGGCATATATTTTCCTGCCTCCTCGGTGGCTCAAAAGCCAGGAATTGATCAGAAGTTAAGTCTCACTGTTATAATTTAAATAAGGCTTACTCCCAAGGAAGTGTGCATAGGACTGCAGCTGGGCAGCCCAATCCTAGGCTGCTCTTAAAGCTGCTAGAACTAGCATTCCAGCATTAAGGCAATTATGTGCAATGTAACTCACCAAATTTTTATTTATTTAAAGGATTTAAACACTGCCTTTCCCAAAGTGGCTTACATAGTTTTAATCCTCTAGTCCTCACAACAACCCTGCAAGTAAGTAATTGTTTGATGGACAGCTCCATCATTCTTTTCTAAATGGAATCCTTCCGGTCATTACATTTAGAATTTGGGAATGCCTTCCAAGCTTCCAACAAGAGCAGTTTCAGGCTGGCCAAGCTGTAAACGGTGCTCTGTTGCCTCCTGACAGCTTTATCAGCGTTTTGGTCTCCTATCCGAAATTCAAACCAGTTGGTTTAGTCTTCAGGCCACATTTACTCAACCTGCCAGACCACACCTGCTGCCAATGCAAATGCAACCCACTGTCAGGACTAGCCAGGTAATATCCTGGCAGTAGGTCATCAGTAGGTCATCAGTAGGCTGTGGGTGGTGCAAGCAGTTAAGGCACTGTGCCTGTTAACCAGCAGGCCAGGGTTCGAGACCCGGGTCGGCCCCACAAGACAGGGTGAGCTCCTGTCCTTAGCCCCGCTCTGTGACGCCAGCTGGATCCAATCGTATTGGCTCTGCCTTTCCATTGGACTAATTCAGTGGCGTGGAGAGGGGGGATTTGCTGCTTGGGTAACAGCCTATCCTCCATAACAATCCAACCCAGGCTTTCATGCTTCGCATGCAGCGTATGCAGCGCCAAGCACGATGCCATAGTCTTCCAAGACTGATGGAGGCCTGCTAGGTCATCATGCAAAGGGGTGGACTGGAGGAAGAGTTTCTGGGGCCTGCATCTGCTAGTACTCACAGGTAGTCACCTGTGTATTTGTGTATGTGTGCCAGTATTCAACCACAAAGGTGCCGGTAGTCACCCTGGATTTCTGACATCATATCTAACCAGAACAAACCAGATGGCAATAATTGTGATTGAAAATGGTTAATCCCATTCTACAGGCAAACCTACACCCTGTTCAATATTCCCAGTAAAAGTTATTGCTATTAGCTGGTGACACATGATCTCCATGCCCAAACCACTGAACATCACAGGGCTTAGATGCAATTCTCTACAGATGATTCTGTGCATTTTATAAAGAGGAGGGGAGCTTTGACGCCACTGACGTCTGATAGGTTAATCTGTTTGATTTGCTGGCAGTCACTACTGTAGCAGTATGACAAATTCATTTTCAGTCCTCAGTTACAGTCCTTATGAATGCACTTGGGGGGTAAAACACAGCCTATTGCATTTAAAATAGTTACTTATTGAATAAATATCACCTCTTCTTTTTACACATTTGCCTTGTTTTCCTAGCCATAAGCAAGCTTTTCTTAATCTCAGCTTCTGCCAAAACAGACACAGAAAAAGATGCATGTCCTTCATTATTTAATTCAGAACTTATTCAAGGCACCTTTTAATGTGACCACATGTGGGTTGCAGGCTGTATGATCAGCTCAGGGTCCATGACCAATTAGTTAGTCCTCAGATTGCACTGATTGTGCTGAATTCCATATCTCTAGGGAGCCATGCACTAAGAGTTGGTTAAGGGTTCCTTCATACAGAGGCATGGTGGTCCATGGCACAGTGACATCAAGTCTGATGTTGTGTTCACCTGTGTTGTGTGACAAAATGTGGTGGACATTTTAGTGCAACACTCCTTCAGGTGGCCACAACTCCAAGGCCACACTCACATCAGTATGCTGATGACACCCAGCTCTATCTCTCCTTTCCTCCTGAGTCCGAGGAGGCAGGTGAAGTCCTGAATTGTTGTCTGGAGGCAGTGGGGGACTGGATGAGGGTGAACAAGCTGAAGTTAAATCCTGATAAGACAGAGGTTCTCCTGGTCCAGAAGTCCTCGACTCGGGTATTGGAATACCATCCTGTTCTGGATGGGGTTGCACTCCCTCTGTAGGAGCAGGTCTGCAGCTTGGGGTTCTCCTGGATGTGCAGCTGCTCCTGGAGTCCCAGGTGGCGGCTGTGGCCAGGGGAGCCTTTACTCAGCTTCAGCTGATTCATCAGCTGCAACCATACCTGAGTCGCTCCGATCTGGCCATGGTGAACCATGCCCTTGTGACATCGAGACTGGATTAATGTAATGCCCTCCACCCCATCTAGCTTTGCCACCTCTGAAGACAGTCTGGAAGCTTCAACTAGTTCAGAATGTGGCGGCCCGTGTGGTTGCTGGGGCTTGTTGGTTTAACTCTTGTCAGGCCTCTACTTCAGCGACTACCCTGGCTGCCCATTTGTTTCCGGGCTGAATTCAAGGTGCTGGTCCTGACCTTTAAAGCCCTAAACAGCTCAGGTCCAGGGTGTCTGAGGGACCGACTTCTTCTGTACAAGCCGACCCGTCACCTACGGTCATCTGAGGGGTCCCTACTGACTGTGTAAGAGATGTGAGAGGTGTGGCGGCCAGAGATAGGGCCTTCTCGGTGGTGGCACCCTGGCTTTGGAACTCCCCTTAGAAGTGAGGAAAGCTCCCTCAACACAGAGCTTCAGGCGGAGCCTTAAAAGTTTTTATTGCAAAAAAGCTTTTTAATGGGGCAGAGGTTGGGGGAGCTGTTGTTTTATTGTTTTGCTGTTTTATTGTTTTTAACATGTGTTTTTAGCCTGTTGTTTTAATCGTTTTTAGTCTTTGTATAATCTAATTGTATTTTAATTGTATTTTAATTGTGTTTTAATCTCTATTTTTATGACCTATTTTTACTGGTGGTTATTGTTCTTTTAATTGCTGTTAGCCGCCTTGAGCTCCTTTTTGTTAGGGAGGAAAGGCAGGATATAAATCCAATAAATAAATAATGTAGGTACAGACATATTTTGGAGGGTGTGAATAGGCCCACCCATTGCCTTCCCTGGAACACCACTGGGGCTGGGGGGGGGGGAGCACCTGGTGCCTTCTCTGTTGCCCCTTGTTCTGTTTCTTCCTTGATATCATGGTCTTCTCCATCATCCCCATCACTTCAGTGACAAGACCTGTTCCTCTAATGTGTGGTAGAACTTAAGTCTTGATGACATCATGATGAGTGTTTTCCTCCTTCTGGAGCCATATCATTAATCACTACCCATGGAGAGTATGGCTGCAATTCTATACACACTTTCCTGAGTGTAAATCCCATAGAACATAATGGGACTTTCTTATGAGTAGACATGCCTAGGATTTCAAACTGGCAGCACAATCCAGAGCAACTAATCTGTCCACATAAGAGCCCTTAGGTTGCCCTATCTAACACTCGGTTGGAGCAACTGCAAGATGCTCCACCCCAGTTACTCTGGAAAGAGGCTTAGGGCAGAGCAAGGCAACATAGGGTGCCCTAAGAGAGGTGGACCTGCTCTGCCCTAACTGCTCTGCCCTAAGCAGTTCAGGAGAGGCATGTTGAGGGCATGTTTAGCATTGCCTAGGGCAGAGCAGTTACTCTGAATCCAGAGCCTGTTTCCAAGGCAGAAATGCCCTCTTCCAGCCCTCAGAGTTATACCACCTTAGGAGCAGGTATAGTAATGAGTAGACCCATAGGGGTCCATGATAAGGCCTGAGTAAGAATGGCAGTGTTGACCACAAATCTGAGTTCTTGGCCAGCCTAGCTGCAACCCCTGCCTCTCAACCTCAGGATATGGAACAACTACGGCAGCCCACTAACCTCAGGATACAGCAGGCCACTCCAAACATCCACCCTCCACTAGAGGAACTGCAGCTGTAACTGGTTGTCAGGAACTTCTGGGCTTTCTTATAAGGCAGACACCACAGCTGTTCCTTGTTCAATGTGATCTGAGGGGGTCTCCTCAGGAGCAAGTCCTCCCCATGTGTCAATTACTTAGCATGCTCTGGAGCAGTTAGGGCAGCCCAGGCTTCCTGACTCTCTGGATGCAGCATAACTTTATGTTCTGGATACAGAATAGTTAGGAGAGAGCAGTTAGGGCAGAGCAGGCTGAACCTGCTCTGGATTGCACCCTAAGTCTTGCAGTGACCAGAGCTGGCTTACCTGTGAAGCAGCTGTGTCAAGTGGTGTGCTGGGTAGGTGGGGGACAATGAATTGACTGGGATGCACTGCACCCTTTGCCCACCCATTGCCTTCCATGGTACACTGCTTGCCCATTCACATGTTTGGAGATAGCAGTGTAGCTAGAGGAAATGGAAAGCACTCAATTTTTCAGGGAGCTTCTTTCCAGGATGTAAGGGCCCCCCATTCTGTTTTGCTCCCACAGCCAGGAAAAGCTCCAAAAGAGATGGGGAGATGCCCCATGCATGCCATCCTGCAAAACTTTGTGCTTTGCCCCCTGTCTAGCTATGCCACTTCTGGGAAGACTACTGGCAGCAGCAGATGGAGAGCTGAATTAAGCTGAGAGCTTAATTTAACCCTGGATTAAAATACCGGTAAATTGTATCTTTCTTTTCTGCCTACTTTTTTTAAAACCCTGTTGATTATTTTAAAAAATGGATGCAACTTAATTTCCACTTGTGTATGCCACAACAATTTCTATTGTTAGTTGCTTTCTTAACTGTGGTTACACAAACAAGCAAAACAAAACAGGGAAAAAGCTTCTTAGTTTTTTCACCCACAAAACTGCAAGTAATAATGGCAATTAGGTATTATTCCCGTTGTTATGCCAGGTGTGGATGAAAATGAACAAATCAGCTTTATTAGTTCATTTCCTTAATATATAGAGGTATTTTTGTTGAATTTTCTCAGCAGAGCCCTTCTCTTCTCCCATTAAAATTTGTCCATTTAGGGTCATCTAGATTAACAAAGCACTTTAATTATGTTTTATGCACACACATTTACAATAAACTAAATGCCTGGATTTGGGTGGGGGACAGCCAGAGCTATTCGAAATTAATTGGTTTACCATTGGCTGCAATTTGATCGAGACTCTTAATGTCAAACTGAGGGTTGCTAGAAAATGAATTGTCCTTGATATGGAGTTTAATATCTCTCCCCTTTCCTCTTGTGTGTGTGTGTGTGTGTGTGTGTGTGTGTGAGAGAGAGAGAGAGAGAGAGAGAGAGAGAGAGAGAGAGAGAGAGAGAGCTTTCTTGGCCACAGAAAATATTGAATTCTTCATAATGAAATTCTTGTACTACTGTCAGGGACCTTGTTGCCTTGTGACGTATGGAAATCCTTTAGTAAAACATGCTTTCATATTTTAACTCCACTAGTGTTAAGATGTTGTCTGCACAATCCTAACCACCAGTTAGGCTGGCGCAAGTCCTGTGCTGGGCTGAGGGTGTCACAAAGTGCCGTGAGGCATTTCTGCAGCACTTCTTGGGGGGGGGGGGGGGCTTAGGTCAATGCACAAACATGTGCCGGCCTCCCCACATCACCATGGGAGATAGGTGAGATATGCCAGTCTATATTGGTTGGGATTGAACCCACAAAGACACCAAAATAAAGAAAAACCCACAACACACTTTTGTGACCATTGTTGTATGATTGTACAGAGCACTCTTGAAATCTATCAACATTTACCAGACTTTAAAAGGGAGATTTATTTATTTATTTGTTTGTTTGTTTGTTTGTTTGTTTGTTTTAGTAATAATGACCAAAAATAAGACCCTCAAACATTTATCTTTCTATATTTACACATGCTTGCAAACTGCAGAAGCGGAGCTACACAGCGGAATCCGAACTCCTGGTTAGGCTGGCACAAGTTCCTTGATGGCCTGCAGGTGTTGCAAAAGTGCCATAATGCACTTCTGCGCCACTCCTGGGAGATTAGACCAGTGTACACACGTGTGCTGACTTCTCACCACCATGGAAATGGAGAGATGGATGACTTATGCTGGCCTAAATTGGCTAGGATTGCACCCACAGTGCAATTTTTGATTTTGAACAACCTCAGGGCTTGAGGCAATTAATTATCTGATCTTCCCATCACTCTTTTGCATCCCACAAAAATTAGATTGAGACCCCCAATTCACAGTTTGAGAATGACTGGTGTTGAGAGAAGCGGCATTTCTGAAGTGCACCTGAAAGTGGCCCAATGTCATTCAAGACTCAACATCTCATGGGATCTGTGCCATACTTTTTACTGTCTCAAATGAATGGGAGTTTCCCTCTTGGGACGGGACAGAGCAGTGGGAAGGTTGAGCATACCTCATAGCACAAATCTTGGCACAAGTCCCGTGCCGGCCTACCAGTGTTGCAGAAGTACTATAATGCACGTCTATGGGCACAATCCAGAGTAACTACGGGAGCACATAAGAGACATTACGTGCACCCATAGTTACTGCACCACCTAGTGAAAACCTATGGGAAATTCATGTTGCAATCCAGAGTAACTTGTTCTTACTCCGGAGCAAGGACACCCCATAGTTACTCTGGATTTCACCCTATGTCATTCCTGAAAAGGTTAGGGCAGTTCACAGACTTGTGCCAGCCACCCCACAACACAAGGAGATGGGAGAGTTGCCCTTGCCTAAATTGGTTAGGATTGTGCCTTATGTGTGATAATCTCCTGCCAAGAGACATGTGTTGGTGGCAAACAGATAAGGATAATACCAACACTAAAGGTTCACATTAGAGTATCAAGGGCATTATTTTACATTTGCTGTGTATCATAAACTTGGGCTGATTAGAAGAGTGTTTCTGCTTTGCTGTGTTTTTCCCGATTGATCAATTATTGCTTTCTCAATTTCTTTGCAATATTGGACAAACTCTTGAGCTTATATACATTTCTTCATATACAGTAGTACTTCATGATCACCTTTACATTTCTTCATATAGTACTTCATGATCACCTTAAGGATAATTTCTTAGAACCCATTTCTGGCCTTTTTTTGTATGTGTGCTTCAACGAAGAAGATGCTTGTCACATTTTTTATGGTAGGACTGCAGCAGCCCCACTAGTCAGTCAGGCCACTTCCCCAAGCTCCATGATTTTGTGTGTAATGTACATGTGTCAAAGACAAGGCCCGTGGGCCGAATGTGGCATGCCTGACTATAATGGGACCTACTTCCGAGGAGACATGCATAAGATTGGACTTTGGCCCTTGGGAAACACCATTAATGCTAACTTCAGCCCTCTGTGTGAAATGTGTTCGACACCCCTGGTGTAATGTGTGGTTAAGCCCTCTGTTTCACAAGCCCAGATGCTGTTCATTAGCAAGAAATCTCAGCAGACAGATATTTACCAATGGATGTCTGATTTCTTGAAAAAGAAACTAAACACTAATTTTCCAGACAAATCTCTTTGACACATGCACCTCTCTCTCGCTCTCTCCCTCCCTCCCCCCCCCTCTCTCTCTCTCTCTCACACACACAGAGCTTTATAAATGAAAGAAACTCTAATACAAATTACCATGCAAATGTGATGCACCAAAAAGGGCATTTTTCATTGGTCTATGCGTGAAACAGTTTCCAATATTGGTTATATAAATTTAACCCTCTTGAACATGCACACATACACACAAAAACTGTAAATTGGCCAATAAATAAATGTCACACTCTTAATCTGTAAGGTGTTTCGCAAACTCCTAGAACATATTGTAGGGTTTACTAATTTATTTATTTTTAATCTCCCTTCCAAAAGTGATTTTCAGAAAATCACGATCTATGTATTCCTGTGATTTTGCACTAGGAAACAACACTGAGTGTTTGGAGAGAAGGCTACATCTTGTGTTCTCACTAAGCAGATACATTCACCTCTGATTCTTTAGTGTTAGGGTTGCCATAAAGTTTCCGGAGACTGCGTACACATATTGGCAAGTTGAACAGGGGGTCCTGTCCCAGTTTTGTGGAAGAGCATTATGGCAACCCTATTTTGCATCTTTTATCACCTGTTTCAGGCTTGATCAGAAGTCTGTGGGGTAGACATTATTGCACATGTGTCATAAAAAGGAATCTTTTTTTGTAAGTCCCCTCCAAAAAGTGACTTAAAGTCACTGCAAACAGACCAATAGGCATTTCCCATGCATGTGTGTACATTATATATGTGTGTGTGTGTGTATATTCTCTACCGGTATCTGAAAAGTTACTCACTGACTCACTGACTCACTGACTCACTCACTCACTCACTCATCAACGCCCAGCCAAAACCACTGGGCCTAGAAGTGTGAAATTTGGGGAGGGTGTTCCTTCTGTGAAGCAGGAATCCACTAAGAACCAGTTTTCAGAAATTCCTACTGGAAAGGGGTGAAAAGGGGCTCAATGCATTTTCCTCCCTATACTTTACATTGAAGAGTCTCTGACTGATGGATGCTCTGCCCCAACCCACAGACCTAGAAGCCTGAAATTTGGGAGGGTGATCCTTCTGTGACGTCAATACCCACCAAGAACTGATGTTTAGAAATTGGACCCTTAAGGGGCTGAAAAGGGGTGCAACGTGTTTTTGACGAATACTTAACATGGAAGACTGACCAACATCCAGCCAGTTTGGTGCTCGGTGCCTGGTGCACTGGGGGGTGTTGTTTGGGAGAAGGGGTTTTGCGCATGGGGGTTACACTGGGAGGATGTTGCACATGGGGGATGTTGTGCATGGGGAGGATGTTGCGCATGAGGGGTAATGCGCATGGGAGTATCATGCACATGGGGGGATGCACATGGGTGGGTGTTGTGCATGGGTGGTTGTTGAGCATGTGGAGATGCTGTGCATGTGGAGATGATGCGCATGGAGGATGCTGTGCTTGGGGGATGATGTGCATGGGAGTGTTCCGCATGGAGGGTGTTGTGCATAGGAGGGTGTTGTTCATGGGAGTGTGTTGCACATGTGGGGATGATGCCGATGGGGGATGTTGCACATGGGTGTTGATGTGCATGAGGGGGTGATGCGCATGGGTGGGTGTTGCTCACGAGTGGGTTTTGCACATGGGGGTGCTGCGCATGAGGTGTGTTGTGTATGGGGTAGTGATGTGCTTTGGGGAGTTGAGCATGAAAGGGTGTTGTGCATGCGGGGTTGTTGAGCATGAGGGTTGATAAGCATGTGATATGTTGTGCATAGGGGGTTGATGCGCATGGGGAGATGATGTTCCTGGGAGGATGATG